>CM054062.1:134086681-135286681 GCA_028641055.1 Alopecurus myosuroides
GTATCCGAAAGCGTTCAACCTTGAATTGCACACAGAAGGATCCTTTGCCCTCATTTAGTACAGCTACCCATAAACCTTTGACGCTTCGTCTCTGTCAATCGCGACTGATTAAATAGATCGGTCGAACAAACTTAAACTTCATTTGAAATAGCGGCGTAGTTAACAAAAACAAAGGTACGAGAAGAGAATTCCAGTTCGGCTTCTCAATAAGGCTTTGAAAGATAGAGGTATGTTCGATTCACAAGAGTTTTGTCCTCGTCTCGGAAATGAGGTTCTTGTCAAGTCAAGGCGAAAAAGTAGGTTTTATTATTTAAGCTTATGACTCTTTCCATTTTTTTTGAGAAATGCCCTAGTCAGATCAACAATAAATTGATTTTACATTTGCGCAGTTTGAGCATACTGACATAATAAAAACTAGAACAACTAGAATCAATCATGATCCTATATTAGCAAGAGCAATGAACATGGAGTCATTGGTTACAGATAAACCATGGTGTTTAACGTAACTAAATTAGCACTTTTTTTTTTCAAATAAATTTTAATAACCGAGGCCACCTGGCCTAAAGGAGTGATAAAATGTTCCGAGGAGGGAACATGAGAATCTCTATTTTATTCAATAATAAAAGGGAGTGGTCTTCTATCTTCTCGGCTTCTTCTTGACTGGCTGAGAGTGGATAGAAAGTCGGGAATCTTTCCCTTTTTTATCCCTATAGGTTTTCGTTGATCCAAGCTTCCTCTGTTCGTACGAAAGGAAAGGCTGTCAAAGTCGTTGACCATTAATCCGGTTGAAGGACAAATGGACAGTGAATCAACGGAATCGAGTTGTTCTAAGGATTCGGCAGTCGAGACATCTATATCTATGGAATTTCAAAAGAGAGAAAAGGATCCGACCCGAGGACGAGCTCAAACCTTAGGGTTTGAAAAGAAGAAGTAAAGCTCTCGTTTACTTCAATCAAAAAAGGTAGGTCATAACACAGATTGAATTAGACCTTACTCAATCACTCATCGCTGGAAAAAGTAGAGCGATTTCCTCGCAAAAAAGCACGAGCGAGATATTCTTCCTTAACAGGGATCTCAATTGCGGGAAGAAGTACAAAGGGCAAAGGAAGAAGTGGAAGGGTAAAACTCCTCTATCGGGGAAAGACAGGAAGGATAAAAGTGTAAAATCACTTGTTTGAAACATCTAAAAAATAGCCTTTGCTATTAGAAGTTGTATTTTCGGTGGTCAAAGGGAAGGAATCAGAAAAGAGGGAAGCGCTCTCAAGGTAGAATCAGTTCCAGGCAAGTATGTCCATTGAAAGGAAAGAGTCCCTAAACAGACAGGTTTTCAGCAAATAAGACGGGTCCTGGTCTTCGGCAACAAAAGAAGCCGAAGCGAGAGCTCGATCAAAGAACCTTTATAGATCCTCATCATCCTCAGGTTCTGGATACACAGCGAGAAGGGCCTGTTCGAATGGAAGATTTTAGAAAGAGAGGGGAGAAAGAAATCAATCACATGCGTGAGCGGATCGAGCTATTACACAAGAAAGCCAGAATAAAGAATGGTGCGCCCTCTGAGGGGTTTCGCTTAACCCCGAAACAATACTGCTAGAAATCTAACCTAGGTGCTAATCCTAGATACCCTTCAAAAAGGGCCTGGAACCTGGCTAGATAAAGAATGGAGTTTGGAGGCAGGTTGTGGGGTTGGATGTTATAGTGGTTGAGAACTTGAAGAAAGAAGGCGGAAGGCGGAATTCCCATACCTCGAGAAATATGCGAGGTCAGGAGAACCCTTTCCTCGGCATTGGGCAAGGGCTCAGACTCGTCTTCTTCATGTTGCCATTTCCCCTTCACAATCAGCCCCTTCTTCTCCACTGTCGGAAGAAGGGAAGGGGTTATGTTACATCGGCTCCAATTGCCGGACATCTCGCCCTCATCTTCGGCTCCGGCGGCCGCAGCGACGAGCTCTTCTCCGACGAGGAGGATTTTCTCGTCCGCCATTTCAGGGACGATTGGCGGAGGCGGCGCAGAGGAAGAAGCGACCAGGTTCTCGGCCACGAGAGGAGGATCCTCGCAGGCCTGGTCGCCGGAAGTTTTCTCCGGTGCATTGACGGCGGCGCGGCTCGGAGAATCGAGCTGCGGGTCGATGTTGTTGATGATCTCGTCGATGTCGACGGAGACCGAGTGCTCCTCTGCGGCGCATGGTGAGTTACCGGTGTCCATCTGCAGGCGGCGCGGTGAGGGTCTCGAGCTTCCGACGAACAAATTCCGGGAACGGTGCCGGACGTGCACGGGCTCTGCTCTCGCTAGAAGAACCTTGGCTCGGGGGCTATGGCGCTTGGGAGCTGGGAGGTAAAGTGAAAGCAGAAGAATCGCCGGAGGGCTCGAGGAAGGCTATTTATAGCCGGAAAACCTTTGAGATGCATTTCAACGGCTCTTTGGACCGTTAGATCTTCAACGCGTGTCACTCGCCGGACAATCCAGGGAAATGAGGTGGCAGGTGATTATTGCTATCTCCTCGTTTCCCGCGAGAATCTGTCAGAGATACGTTTCAGGGTTTCACATTTGGAACCCAAACGTCCCTGACGTCAGCATGCTTTTATCGCTGACGTAGGAAGTTCCTTCTCCACGAAGGCTCGTGGAAGAGAAAGCCGGATTTTTTCCCCCGAAATCCGAGTTTCGGGTTAATGCATGATTTAAGGAAAAGAAGAATCGAGACGAAGAGCCAGCATTTCTCGGAAAGAATTCAAATTGACGAAAGACGGCGAATTGAAGTCTCAATCCTTCTTGGGGGCTATTGTTGGATATTTACCGATTAGGGGTATATCTGGCATTGTCCTAAAGAGACGGATTACCAGGGTGGCCTGATTGGTAATGGATCACAGTCCATTAGGCGGCCTAGTAAGCTGACGCACAGAAGCCGGATTCTAGAAGAACGCGGACCATGGCCCACGTGGTGCGGATTGGAGTAGAAGGCGGATTCTTGCCTCCAAAGTTAGAACTTACCGTAGTCTTCTAGGTTTCCTTTCTGTAAGCCCTAACCTGGCTATCTATATAAAGCCGGACGGGAGAGAAGAAAGAGACAGATAATTAGCTAGAGGCCAACTCGCCGAGAAGTTGATCCTCGTCGAGTTAGGAACCCAAAATCACATTGTACTCTGTATACTTCAGGCTTCAGCCCTGATTTAGTGAGATTGCAGAAGTAGGAACGCCGCCTAGTTGCGACGTACCGAACCTGGGTAAACTTTGGTGTCCCTGATTGTCATACTATCACGTTCCCCCACGTCTCTACCTGTAGGCTCATGGCACCCCCGTCTATGAACCCTACTACGATGTCTCGACACATAGTCCAAGGATAAACTACTCACGCATCACTCCGGAGGCGGGGATGGTGGTGTAGAGCCCTCCGGTGATGATTCCCCCTCCCGACAGGGTGCCGGGGAGAACTCCAAAACTCTCCCGAACTCGGGTTGACAATGGCGGCGGCCTCAGGTGTTTTTCATGGAAAAGTGGGATCTCATTAGGGTTTACGCCTCGGGAGGAATAAAGAGGCGAAAGGGAGATGGCGGTGGGCGCCTGAGGGGCCCACACCACCCCATGGCGCGGCCAGGGGGCGCGCCGCCCTATGGTGTGGCCCTTTCCGGGCCTCTTCGGGACTCCGTGGAACCTTCAGGAATTCTAAGACTTCCGGGCTTCAAATTTTCCAATTCCGAGAATATTTCCAGAACAACTTTTGTGAAACAAAAAACAGCGGAAAATAGGAACTGACTCTGTGGCATCTTGTCAATAGGTTAGTCCCAGGAAATCGATAAAAAATGGATAAAGTGTAAGGAAAACATGTAGCATATGGTATGAAAACAACATGGAACAACAGAAATTAAGGATACGTTTATGACGTATCAATTATTGATAGAGTTTCTAGTTTGGGAATTTTGTTGCGAGATTCGAAGTCTAAACAATTAGATGCTGCTAAGAACATTATTGAATCTGAATCTTTATGGGTTGTTCAAATTCTAGAGAATAAAATTAATGCTAGAAAATATAAGGACGATGATCCTAGGAGTCTAGTCTCATCAAAGGCCTCGAGTTTATCGGAGGATTTCGAGGATGAAGATACCATGGAGGATCAAACGGATGCTCCCATGGTATCTGAGAAAACAAAGAAAAAAGGACTAAGAGAGTAGTGTAAAATTGAAAGAGGAGAAGGAGTGCTAGACTTCAAAAACAAACTTGTTAATTTTAATAGAAAAAATGGTAAAGGGTTTACAAGGTTGTTTTTGGAATAGCGAGGCTTTTAGAGATCCAGGTAAACACTTCTTTATTAGGAGGCAATAAGAGAACAAAAATTGGACTTCATTGCCTTGTCAGAGACAGGAAGGGCTAATTTTACTTCTCGTTTCTTAAGTCATCTAATAGGAGGCTTGCACTTCTACTGGTTCTATCTTCCACCTCATGTGAGGTCAGGAGGCATGTTAATTGCTATAAATGCAGACACTTTGCATGTCCAAAATGTGGATGCTGGGGTTGCGCAGGATGATCATAAGCATGAGTTCTTAGCAGAGTTTGTTTGTATTTGCGTGAATGAAACACTACCTATGTTGCTGGGGTGATTTCAGTATCATTAGAAAGCCCGAGATAAAAATAATAACAAATTCTGTCCAAGATGGCCTTTCATTTTCAATTCTATTATTCAAAGACTAAGTTTGAAAGAAATAGAACTTTCTGGAAGACAATATACTTAGGCAATAGACGTCCAAATCAAACGCTCAAAAAATTAGATAGATTTCATACAAACATAGAGTGGGAACAGAAATACCCTCTAGCAATGGTGAGAACCCTGCCAAGACCTGGGTCGGATCATACTCCCTCGTTGTTGGACACTGGAGATGGTATGCATATTGGTAACACGGATAGGTTTTCCTTTGAGCTATCATGGTTGAAACTTGAGGGTTTCTATGGCATGGTGACAACCGAATGGAGGGAATATATCAAAGGCTAGTCACCACTTGAGGTGTGCCTCAACAAACTAAGACATATCTGTCGTTTCTTAAAGGTATGGGAAAAAAACCAGAGTGGGAAATATATAAAAGAAAAATAAAAACTTATAGAAGTTATAGAGGATTTGGATATCAAAGCCGAAACTATGCAACTCGGTGTATCTGAACGAGGTACATTGAGGAAGGCTAATGAACAACTATGCAATTTGCGTAGAAATGAAGATACGAAGTGGGCGCAGGGAGGAAAGGTTAAATATGTTCAACAAGGTGGAAATAACACAAAGTATTTTCACTTAATGGCAAATGAAAAACATAGGAAAAATGATTTTTCAGTTAGAGGAAGATGAAAGAACCATTGTGGGGCATGACAACCTTAAAACCTATATTACTAAGTACTATAAGAAATTATTTGGTGCATCATCTCCAAATAATTTTGCAAAATATGAAAACGTTGTCCATGATATACCACAAATTTCTGATGATGAAAATAGAATCCTTACGACAGACTTGTTTGTGAATGAAGTGTATGATGCTAAAGATCCAGGACCAGACGAGTTCCCGGCTAAATTCTACCAAACCTTTTGGGATGTTTATGGCGTGTAGAAACAAGTTCGTTGGGAGACCCCAAGAAGAAGGTATGAAGAGTACAACAACAATTTCCCCTCAGAAAGAAACGAAGGTTTAATCGGACCACTAGGAGAAAGAAATCACTTCTAAAGGTTGTTGACAACTGATGTTGGTAGGGCGCATTACCAGGCTCAGCAACAACGTGGAATCAGCACACAACACAATCAAGATACTTTGCCCTAACGAAACAGTGTTGTTGTTAATCTCACCGGTTTTGCTAAACATAAAGGATTAGATGTATAGTGTCTAAAATGATGTATGTTTGCAGTGAATGAAATGAGAACAATGTTTGAAGTAAAAGAGAACAACGCTCACAGTAGGTTGTATTATCAGTGTAAAAGAATGGACCGGGGTGCACAGTTCACTAGTGGTGTCTCTCCATAACAGATAAATAACATGCTGGGTGAACAAATTACAGCTGTGCAATTGACAAAATAGAGGTTTCACCGTAGTGCACATACATGACATGATGATTACTATGAGATTCATTTGGCCATTACAACATGATACATCGACCGTAATCCAACTGCATCTATGACTAATAATCCACCCTCATGATGTCATCCGAGCAAACTTTGGGTATTAAGTTGCAAGCAACATATTATTGCATTAAGTAAAGTGCATAATGTAAACAATAGAATTATTTTTATACAAATCATTTTTGTTTTATCCCTAGTGGCAACAACACATCCACAATCTTAGAAGTTACTGTCCCTCTCCCAGATTACTGGAGGCATGATGTAACATCCCAGGTTTTTGAAAATTTTGAAAAATTTAAAACCTTCATGTATTCATGAGCATCATAGCATCCCTGCATTTTGATTTCATAAAATTTTGCCTTTAAATTGCAAAACACAAAATTTTAGGTGATATTACCTATTAAACCACATTTTGGATTAAAATCTTTTTCTAAAATAAAGTAATTTAGTTTTGGGAAATAATAGTACCAAAATGTTCTATTTTTCATAAGCTTTCCAAAACATATTTTTGTGTATTTTTCTGAATTGTTTTGGCGGGGTTTTGATTTGAATTTGAATCAATTGAAAAAAAAAGACAGAAAAAAAATGTGCGCAACCACCACAAGGGCCCAACCCATTTCCCTCCCCTCACCCCAATCTATTCGTTGCACACGCGCAACAGCAGCAGCAGCCCGGCAACGCGGCCTAGCAAGCCCAGGACAAAACCCTCACCAGCCCGCCCCGCCTCTCTCTGTTTTTTCTCACTGACAGATGGGTCCCACCAAGACGCCAGCATGACACACCAAGTGACGTCGCCCTCCTTCTTCCTCCCGTGCACGACAAGGACTCCGACCGGGGGAGATTCCTTCCACCCCGATTCCTTGCGGGGAAGATTACGAATCAAAGCGACGAGGCCTCCCTATAAATAGAAACAGATCCCTCTCTGTTTCCCCTCGCGATTCACCGCAATTAGAGCCAACAGGCCGCCGGAATCGCTCGCGGGATCCCCCATCTGCACCGCCATTTCCTTCCGAATTCCGGCACGGTGAGCTACCATCGCACCTCCCCGTGACCACCATCCTATTGCCACCGATTGTGCGCACCCTTTAATTCCCACTGTCGATTCCTTTGTGCAGCATGTCGTCCGCCCCGTTCACATTAGGAGATCGCTGGCGTCTGTGCAACTCCATGCGCACCTCGACGTCGAGCCAGGAAGCAATCGACGGCGTAGAACACTCCATAGAGTTCCCCTCGTCGAACCGCGCCTTGTTGTCGTCTCCATCGATCTGGAGGACCACCGGAGGGTCGCTGTCGTTGAGTTTCCGAGCCGCCGTCCGCCGCGTCGCCATTACCCGGTGAGCAGCACTGCCTCCTCCTGTCCCTTTATTTCTGGCCGTTAGATCTAAATCCTAGGGTTTAGGATAGATGCCTTACGCGAAAAAGGTATTTGCAATCACTGCCGTCCATCATAACTTAGATCCAGCGGCCCTCAGCGCTGATCCGCGCGAAACGGTATCAGCCAATCAGGAACCACCATTGCCTGTTCCCCGGATCGATTATATTTTCGATTAAAACAGAAAAATAACAGATTTCACTTAAAACTTGTAAAAATCATATCTCGAGTTCTATTTATCCAAATTCGATGATCTTGGGCTTTTTGGAATCAACACATTGTGTAGATTAATCTAGGCTATTCAAATTTAAATTTTGAAACGTGCACTCACATGTTATTTGTAGATCTATATTAATCACTATTTTTGGTATAACTTTTAATCTATAAATACTTTTTAGGTGAAATCAATTGCTATGGTTTTGTTTTGATGTCCTCTATCCAGTAGATGCGTTGGAAAAATTATTATACAACTTTGTAACATAAACTCGTTTAATGTTGATATTTGCCTATAATAAAACCATAGTAATACTAATAATTATAAGTTGATAATAAATTTGTTTTGCATGCATCATAACCATGTTATTAACATAATAGAACATCATTGTTAGTAATTATTGCTAGTTGTGAAATTTGTGCACTAATTTTATTATTGCATAACATGCATACATGTTTTTGTATTGTTATTTTGTTTTCTATGTTATGTTTGTCTTGTATGTTTATGTGTGGATTGTTTTTCTTGTTTAGATTGTGAAGAGGAGCAAGTCTACTCTTGTTGCTGTTATTCTTGTTGTGATTGTTCATTCTATTGCCAAGGCAAGTGACACACCATCAAATCTCCCATATTTTCACTATGCATTACTAGTGTTTTTGAGTAGTATGCATGATAGGGAATTTTACTAAGTTATTGTTATGCTATGCAAAATCCCAAGTAGTGTGTAGCCATCCTTTAGACTTTTTATTTTGGAGACTTATACTTAGTTGATGCTTAGCCTTGCTACAAATTTGTTTTACTCAATGTTGTGAAAAATTCTAAGTATAAATTTCAATGAATCACCTGGGTGGATTTGGTTGTTTGGTTGATGAGAGTTGAGTGTCGCCCCGAGGGGTGTTCACTTGTGGATTGCCACCCAGGAAACAAAGAGATTACCAAGTCCTCTAAGTTTAGTAGCTTTCCGTGCAGCCCTTTGACATATGGGCTCTGTCTTGATCAACTAAGTTGTGAGAGTTCAACCCATGCTTGACATGAAGATGTAGCAGAATTATGGGTGGAACGGGTCTTGCTGGTTGGGTTGAATTCTTGCTTCTGAAAGATCTCGTCTCAATTCTCTCCTTTCCATGATGCACTCCGGGTGTATAGGATGTTTGGGCTAATTGAAGACAAAGGGTGAAAGTGCACAACCTCTGCAGAGTTAGAAACTATGATCATAGCCGTGTTCCCGGAAAGGAAGACTTTGAGCAGATGGACAAGGATGGATGGAAGAATCTCAACACCGTTTTGAAGAAGTAAAATTTGGCTAAGGAAACATTAGTTGTGGTGCTCATGGGTGTGTCCCATGGTGTCAATCTTTGAAAAGAAAACTCTTTTTCAAAAGTGTTAGGGAAAAACTTGCTTCCTGCAAATAGCCTAAACTCCACCAAGCCAGATATGCATGTAGTTTAGACTTGCCATTTTATATCCACCATAGTGTCATTTGCCAGTACATTGTTTGTACTGAATCTCCTTCGGGGGCTGCATATTCCCACGTGCAGGAAGTTCTGAGGATGAAGTTTGATCAAGTGCTTGGACTCGAGTCTACACCCAACATGTAATGCCTGTGGCGCATGATTGAAGATGGAGGCTCATTGCTACCTTTGTTTCTGCTGTCTATAACTCTGAGTTTTGCTAGTCCTTCGAGACTATGCACTTTGTAATAAAGCTATACTTGGCTATTTTAGATCTTTTGTAATAATTTTGATACTTCTGCAATGATACATTACATCTTGTTCTGTGGTGCTAGCATTGATCCAGGGACTAGCACTTAACACAGTAGTTCTTACATTATTAAATGTGAGGGCGCTACAAAATGGTATCAGAGCAAAGTGTTGCCTATAGATTAGAGCCTTAGGTTTGTAAAACCCTTTGATCAAATTTATTAACTCCTTTGAGTAGTTTTGGATCCTAACGGCATAGTGAGATGAAGCGGCCCGGACCAACATTACATGTCCACGTACATGAGACCGGTTCCCTGATTGGCTAGCGGGTGCCAGTATCTCTCACTATAGTGAATATCCAAAATTCAATAAGTTGTTAATGATCTAATGATCACCATGGAAAAAGACTCAATATTTTCTAAGTACCTTTACTTGTCTCGTATCTAGTATCTCCTTACCTTATGCTCTTATGATGTTTTCTCCTACACTTCAAAACTCAAAGATGATGGAACTTCAACTTCGCAATCGCCAAGGACTACCAACTCGAAGATGAAGAGCTGCAACTCCACCACCACCAAGGACTTCGAGAACCCTAGGATTTAACATCCAGTTTATTCTAACATAGTTATAGATTTCTTCTAGTACTTATACCTATTGTTCAATCTTCTAAACGTCTTATCTAACTTATAGATGACCAACCTAATTGAATCACTCAAGAAGGGATCATTGATGACCATGACTCTGGATTGTGAGACTGAATTTCCAAAGGCATTGAAGAACCTAATGATAAGATTAGGATTTGGAGGAGCAACACTCTACAAAGGTTTTCCTTTCATTGAAGATGGCCAAGAGTATTGGTGGGTGCAACTTCACCTATACAGAAGCAAGGAGTACGACCACAAGACAGAAGGGGACTACATCTTCACCAACCCACAACAATACACATCTTTCTTCGAGTCAGCTAGATGCGCTGCATGGGAGGCTATCACAGAACTGGAATAAAGACCTACGTGGATACTTTATCACACTCAGAAGGATCTCCAAGAATTTGAAGAAGAGATCAACGCCCTTGAAAAGGAGTTGAAGATGTACAATAACATAGAGATCATCGTGAAGAGTTATGATCCATACCAGTAGTTGACCACCATGGCAGAATGCGTTAGCTAGAGTTATTGTTTGAGTATTGACCTGTCAATTTGTGATATGGCAATACTAGAGTGTTTTGGCTTGCAACTAAGTTGTTTTACTTTAGTTTTTCCAAAAATTAAGTCCAAATTTCGAAATTTGGTTAAGAGATAAAATATTTTAAGTTGTTATTTTCCATTAATTGTTTGTCTTGTTGTATTGTGCACGGGTAGAAATTTTTTCTCCTCATAGCTCTATCTATCTTTTTCTCATCTATGCTAAAAACCCACAGATGCCTCCTCGTCGCGACCACAACAACAACAACAATGAGGACAACAACAACAACAACGATGTTATGAAGCAGATGCTCACTTCCCAAGCCCAAATTCTACAGATGATGACTCGGTTTGTAGCAGCAATGAGCAACAACAACAACAATACCCCCAGTGGACAGACTTACCAGATTTTTGAGACTTAGGCCTAACAAGTTCTCATATGCTACTGATCCTATTGAGGCAGATGACTGGATTCGCTCAATGTCAAGTATATTCTTCTAAGGGGGATAGCCCACCTCACAACTTTCCCAACCAAATTGCTAGCCTTCCCGAATCTCGGGATGAGATTCCTTTTAAGGGGGGTAGTCTGTAACATCCCAGGTTTTTGAAAAATTTGAAAAATTTAAAACCTTCATGCATTCATGAGCATCATAACATCCCTGCATTTTGATTTCATAAAATTTTGCCTTTAAATTGCAAAACACAAAATTTTAGGTGATATTACCTATTAAACCACATTTTGGATTAAAATATTTTTCTAAAATAAAGTAATTTAGTTTTGGGAAATAATAGTACCAAAATGTTCTATTTTTCATAAGCTTTCCGAAACATATTTTTGTGTATTTTTCTGAATTGTTTTGGCGGGGTTTTGATTTGAATTTGAATCAATTGAAAAAAAAGACAGAAAAAATGCGCGCAACCACCACACGGGCCCAGCCCATTTCCCTCCCCTCACCCCACTCTATTCGTTGCACACGCGCAACAGAAGCAGCAGCCCGGCAACACGGCCTAGCAAGCCCAGGCAGAAACCCTCACCAGCCCGCCCCGCCTCTCTCTGTTTTTTTCTCACTGACAGATGGGTCCCACCAAGACGCCAGCATGACACACCAAGTGACGTCGCCCTCCTTCTTCCTCCCGTGCACGACAAGGACTCGGACCGGGGGAGATTCCTTCCACCCCGATTCCTTGCGGGGAAGGTTACGAATCAAAGCGACGAGGCCTCCCTATAAATAGAAACAGATCCCTCTCTGTTTCCCCTCGCGATTCGCCGCAATTAGAGCCAACAGGCCGCCGGAATCGCTCGCCGGGATCCCCCATCTGCGCCGCCATCTCCTTCCAAATTCCGGCACGGTGAGCTACCATCGCACCTCCCCGTGACCACCATCCTGTTGCCACCGATTGTGCGCACCCTTTAATTCACGGTCGATTCCTTTGGGCAGCATGTCGTCCGCCCCGTCCACATTAGGAGATCGCCGGCGTCTGTGCAACTCCATGCGCACCTCGACGTCGAGTCAGGAAGCAATCGACGACGTAGACCACTCCATAGAGTTCCCCTCGTCGAACCGCGCCTCGTTGTCGTCTCCATCGATCTGGAGGACCACCGGAGGGTCGCCGTAGTTGAGTTTCCGAGCCGCCGGCCGCCGCGTCACCATTACCCGGTGAGCAGCACTGCCTCCTCCTGTCCCTTTGTTTCTGGCCGTTAGATCTAAATCCTAGGGTCTAGGATAGATGCCTTACACGAAAAGGTATTTGCAATCACGGCCGTCCATCATAACTTAGATCCAGCGGCCCTCAGCGCTGATCCGCGCGAAACGGTATCAGCCAATCAGGAGCCACCATTGCCTGTCCCCCGGATCGATTATATTTTTGATTAAAACAGAAAAATAACAGATTTCACTTAAAACTTGTAAAAATCATATCTCAAGTTCTATTTATCCAAATTCGATGATCTTGGGCTTTTTGGAATCGGCACATTGTGTAGATTAATCTAGGCTATTCAAATTTCAATTTTGAAACTTGCACTCACATGTTATTTGTAGATCTATATTAATCACTATTTTGGGTATAACTTTTAATCTATAAATCTTTTTAGGTGAAATCAATTGCTATGGTTTTGTTTTGATGTCCTCTATCCAGTAGATGCGTTGGAAAAATTATTTATACAACTTTGTAACAGAAACTCTTTTAATGTTGATATTTGCCTATAATAAAACCCTACTAATACTAATAATTATAAGTTGATAATAAATTTGTTTTGCATGCATCATAACCATGTTATTAACATAATAGAACATCATTGTTAGTAATTATTGCTAGTTGTGAAATTTGTGCACTAATTTGATTATTGCATAACATGCATACATGTTTTTGTATTGTTATTTTGTTTCTATGTTATGTTTGTCTTGTATGTTTATGTGTGGATTGTTTTGCTTGTTTGGATTGTGAAGAGGAGCAAGTCTACTCTTGTTGCTGTTATTCTTGTTGTGATTGTTCATCCTATTGCCAAGGCAAGTGACACACCATCAAATCTCCCATATTTTCACTATGCATTACTAGTGTTTTTGAGTAGTATGCATGATAGGGAATTTTACTAAGTTATTATTATGCTATGCAAAATCCCAAGTAGTGTGTAGCCATCATTTAGACTTTTTATTTTGGAGACTTATACTTAGTTGATGCTTAGCCTTGCTACAAATTTGTTTTACTCAATGTTGTGAAACATTCTAAGTATAAATTTCAATGAACCACCTGGGTGGATTTGGTTGTTTGGTTGATGAGAGTTGAGTGTCGCCCCGAGGGGTGTTCACTTGTGGATTGCCACCCAGGAAACAAAGAGATTACCAAGTCCTCTAAGTTTAGTAGCTTTTCGTGCAGCCCTTTGACATATGGGCTCTGTCTTGATCAACTAAGTTGTGAGAGTTCAACCCATGCTTGACATGAAGATGTAGCAGAATTATAGGTGGAACGGGTCTTGCTGGTTGGGTTGAATTCTTGCTTCTGAAAGATCTCGTCTCAATTCTCTCCTTTCCATGATGCACTCCGGGTGTATAGGATGTTTGGGCTAATTGAAGACAAAGGGTGAAAGTGCACAACCTCTGCAGAGTTAGAAACTATGATCATAGTCGTGTTCCCAGAAAGGACAACTTCGAGCAGCTGGACAAGGATGGATGGAAGAATCTCAACACCATTTTGAAGAAGTAAAATTTGGCTAAGGAAACATTAGTTGTGGTGCTCATGGGTGTGTCCCATGGTGCCAATCTTTGAAAATAAAACTCTTTTTCAAAAGTGTTAGGGAAAAACTTGCTTCCTGCAAATAGCCTAAACTCCACCAAGCCAGATATGCATGTAGTTTAGACTTGCCATTTTATATCCACCATAGTGTCATTTGCCAGTACATTGTTTGTACTGAATCTCCTTCGGGGCTGCATATTCCCACGTGCAGGAAGTTCTGAGGATGAAGTTTGATCAAGTGCTTGGACTCGAGTCTACACCCAACATGCAATGCATGTGGCGCATGATTGAAGATGGAGGCTCATTGCTACCTTTGTTTCTGCTGTCTATAACTCTGAGTTTTGTAGTCTTTTGAGACTATGCACTTTGTAATAAAGCTATACTTGGCTATTCTGGATCTTTTGTAATAATTTTGATAATTCTGCAATGATACATTACATCTTGTTATGTGGTGCTAGCATTGATCCAGGGACTAGCACTTAACACAATAGTTCTTACATTATTAAATGTGAGGGCGCTACACATGAACCCACTATTGAGCATAGATAGTCCCTCTTGAAGTTACAAGCATCAACTTGGCCAGAACATCTACTATTAACGGAGAGCATGCAAGATCACAAATAACATAAACATGATAGATCTATAATAAACTTGACATGGTATTCAATATTCATCGGATTCCAGCAAACACAACATGTAGCATTACAATAAGACGATCTTGATCATGTTAGGCAGCTCACAAGATCTAAACATGATAGCACAAAAGAGGAGAATAAAACCATCTAGCTACTGCTCTGGACCCGTAGTCCAAGGACGAACTAATCACACATCACTCCGTAGACAGGCTTAGTGATGAAGAGTCCTGCAGTGATGATTTCCTCTCCTGGCAGGGTGCCGGGGAGAGCTTTAGAACCCTCCCAAACTAGGGTTGACAAGGACAAAGGGATATGTCGGTGGGTGTCCGAGTGGCCCACACCATGTGGCGGAGGCCAAGGGGTGGGGGCGCTACCCTATGGTGTGGCCGCGTCAGTGCCCCCCTCCAGGTCTCCTCTGGACTACGGGTACATGACAACAAAATAGGGATTTCAGCTTTTGTTTCGTCCTATTCCGAGAATATTTCCAAAACAACTTTTCTGAAACCAAAAAACAGCAGGAAACAGGAACTGGCGCTGTGGCATCTTGTCAATAGGTTAGTCCTAGAAAATGCATAAAAATGATATGAAGTGTACAGAAAACATGTAGCAATTGGCATACTATCAACATGGAACATCAGAAATTATAGATAGGTTGGAGACATATCAGACGTCATTAAAAATGATCTCATGGCGGTGTTCTCTCAATAAAACAAGAAATTTTTCTTTGTTTAAATTAAAATTTGTATTCCTCACTTTATTACGTAAGAAGGAAAATACGGTGCAAATTCAACAATATAGGCCTATTTGTCTATTTAATGTATGATTCAAAATATTTACTAAGGTTGCAACCAATAGGATTACGAAAATTGCTAGTAAAGTTATAAGACCGACACAATCAGTGCTTATGCCAGGGAGACACATCCTGGAAGGGGTGGTTATCCTTCATGAAACTATCCATGAACCCAGACGGAAAAAATGGATGGAGGTCTATTTAAAATAGATTTTGAAAAGGCATATGATAAGGTTAATTGGGATTTTCTTCTACAATTCCTATGTATGAAAGTATTTGACCCCTTATGGTGTAAATGAATTTTGCAATTCATACCGAGGGGAGCGACGGGGTTAGTGTAAAAGGGGCCCGGTATCGCCCATTTTATTTAACATAGTGGCCGATATGCTTGCCATACTTATTGCACGGGCAAAAGAGGAGGGGCATGTCGGAGGTTTAATCCCTCATGTGATTGAGGTGGGGGAGTCTCTATTTTGCAGTATGCGAATGATACGACCTTGTTTGTGGAACATGATCTCGCAAAAGCAGTTAACATGAAGCTTATTGTTTGCATGTTTGAGTAATTGTCGGGGTTAAAAATAAATTTCCACAAGAGTGATATTTTCTATTTTGGAAAGGCAAAAGATAATGAACACACATACAAACAAATCTTCTGTTGTGAGTTTGATTCTTTACCTTTTAAATACCTTGGGGTACCGATTCATCATAGAACTCTCCGGAAGGTTGAATGGTATCCATTACAGGCTTACTTCAAAAGGAAGTTGAGTTGCTGGCAAGGCAAGTTCTTATCCTATGGGGATTGTCTTCTGCTAGTGAATTCGGTATTAACAAGTCTCCCTATGTTCATGCTATGTTTTCTTGAGATACCTATAGGGGAATAATGGTTGACCAAGTGGAATATTATTTGCAGACCAATGGACCAAGGGGGTTTAGGTATCGTGTTGTTGGAGTTGAAAAACAAATGCCTTCTTAGCAAATGGATGATTAAACTGTTAAAAGAGGAAGGAATTTGGCAGGAGTTGATTCTAAATAAGCATCTAAAGAATTCTACTTTAGCTCAGGTTGTAGCCAAACCGACGGATTCTCCCTTCTGAAAAGGGTTGATGCGAGTTAAAGATGATTTTTTTAGTAGGGGTGTTTTTAAACCCAGAAATGGGGCTGCCATTGGTTTTTGGGAAGATACTTGGTTAGGAGATACACCTCTAAAAGCTCAATATCCATCATTATATAACATTGCAAGAAGGAATAATGCTTCTGTTCAAGATGTTATGTCTAATGCACCTCTGATTAGTATGAGTTTTAGGAGGAACTTAGTTGGTCATCTATGGGATTCGTGATCTCATCTATGCCAAGGATTGATGGACGTTAATTTAACATAGGATTCATACACCTTTGTGTGGAGATTAACTGCTAATGGTGTATTTGCTGTCAAGTCTATGCATAAAGACCTAAGAATGGTCATACGAGATACCTTCGCAAATATCTTGGGAAGCCGAAAGTCCCTCTAAATGTAAAAGTATTTATGTGGTTTCTCAATAACAAAGTCTTACTCACTAAAGATAACCTAATAAAATGGAAATGGCAGGGATGTAATAAATCTTCTTTTTGCAACTCGAAGGAGAATATATAACATTTGTTTATTTCTTGCCATTTTGATAAACTTCTATGGCAGTTGTGTTTACTACTTATAGTATCACACCACCGACCAATATATCAAATATGTTCGGTAATTGGCTGAATGGTGTTGAGATAAAGGACAAACGTTAGGATCCAAATTAGGGTTTCAACGTTGTGTTGGTCAATCTAGAACTGCCGGAATAATATTGTCTTTAACCGGTCCACAAATTTTAATGTTTTGCATGTTATATCTATGGAGGTTCATTGGATACAACAGTGGTCTTTGCTCCTTCTAGTGAACCAGCGAGAACTTATGGATACAGTATGTTCACAGCTCCTGGTGGCCGCTCGGGATTTTTTTTTAGCCAGGCTACATGGCAGCATTTTAGTCGTTTATGCGGTTTGTAGTTCGAGTATGTTGTCATTGTTTCGATGGTTGATTCATGTCTCAACCTTGCTTGATCGTTTAATGTAACGAATGGTACTATTTTGAATAATGCAATGAAAAGTTGTGTGCATCAATCGATGCATAAACTAGGGTTTTCACCCTCATTTCAAAAAAGGTAAGTGTTCGTGCGTCTGGTGTTCAAAACTAAAGCATGTCCATGATCTTTTCATGCGTGTGTTATTCCTTCTCCATTGCTTAAAACTTCATTATGAATTTCTAGTTCTCCAATGGCAATAACATGTGAAGAGAACGGGGCAAGGTACTTGGCTTCTGCTGCGAAATTGGTTCTATAGTCTTTCATCCGACCATAGTTTTCTGACAAGTTTAGAGTTTTGTTAGCTCTATGCCAAATCGTTGGAAGCAAATGCTGGGATTTTGTAACCTGCCAAAAAGTGGAGCAGACAAGAGGTAGAGAAGGCTTTTACAGTAGAAGAGAGGATGGATAGTCATAATTTTGAATAATGGTTGCACGATTGCTTAAAGGTTTGGGGATCATATTCTTGGTTAGTCTGCTTTGGAAATTGAATATTTTGATAATTGGTTTGCACCGCTATCTTGTGGCATACATATTCTTTGGATTTTCACTTTCCTTGGCTTATGCTAATCTGGACATACTTTTCAGGAACTATAAGTATTAACAATTTCCCTCCGTCTAAAAAAGGATGTCTCAACTTTGTCTAAATTTGTATGTATTTAAACACTAAAACACGCAAATGTGTGATAACAGGACGGAGGAGTAGTAATGTGTGATAACAGGTCATCCAATACTTAGGTCAAAACTGGATGGAGAGTAACGGCCAGCCTAAGACGAAATTTTTCTTACTGCAGTGAAGTAGAGAATACCAACTCTGCACAATTTCTGTGCAAACAACTTATATACAGACTCATAAACATGATAATTCAACACCTTCAATCTTAAACGATGACATGAAAAATATCCTGTCATAATCAGGTTTTCAAGCATCTAAACATGCCCTCCCATAAGGCAATAACATACACCATAATCTAAAAAAAATGACATAGCACTGACAACTGCTGACAATGATGTAGCCTCATTAATCTAATTTGTACCGGCACTATATTTGAGTGTGCTCATAACACAAAAGGTAAACCACGTTTACTTCCCACAAAATGTATTTGTTAGAACTACCTAAATTTTTAAAGGACCTGATTAAAGTAGAATTATAATTAGAATGTAAAAAGGATAGCATATTTGAGAAATTATTGTACTGGCATCAAGTGAGTTCGATGGGAGAGTCATGTAAGGCGTCCAAGACACCATATTTCATCAAATTTACAAATCGCCATATTGTTGCAGATTGTGTGTAATGAGAATGATAACTCTGTATGTATAATCTGTTGACAACTATGTATAATATGCATATTTGTTTATTTCTTTCATAAATCGTTCTATCGCATATGGAGGATCAATGTGCGCATCTTCTTTGTGGTCTAATGATCGTGTCCCATTTGTAGACCTAGCAAACAGTTGTATTTAACAAAGTCGTAGAGGTAAAAACATCGGATTTGTAACATCCCAAGTATGAAAAACAGCCTTACAATGTTTGCTTTTTGTTTAAATTTAGTTTGCATCATTCCATCATGAGTTTTGCATTTGTTTTCACTTGTTTTCCATTTGAATTTTAAACCAAATTTCAAATCCTTGTTCTGTTACAATTTTTCAAATGAAACATTCAAATCAAACCATTCAATTGCTTCCAATAAACTAGAATTTCCAAAGTATTAACTTGCCTAATTTTCAATAATTCAATTATTGCAAATTTCACTCAAATCCATTTGAATTTCAAACAGCAATAAAAATTTAAAATTTTGGAAAACAAAAAGTTGCACAACTGGGCTTTTGTAATAAATAACTCATAAAAATTATCACCAAAAATTTTTCATCCCCAAAACCCCTTCTTTTCTTCCCTTTTTCTTTTCTGCAAAAAAAAAACAGAGAGAAAAAAAATAAAAAAAAATCGGGCTGGGGGAGGCAGACCAGGCCAGCCAGCTGGGCCAGCCCAGCCCACCTTCCACCCCAGCCAGCGCGCAGCACGGCCCGCGGCCCCTTCTCCCTCCTCCGTACGGCCAGCGTCAGCTGACGCCAGCACGCACACGCACCGCACCTCCCCCCTCTCTACCTGCTCCCATCCCTCCTCCTTTTCTACCCCGAGGGCACCCAAACCCTAGCCATCCCCCTCTCTTCCTTCCCTGCGCCGCCACCTCCATTTCTTTCCCTCGTTTCCCCTCCGTTTCTCCTCTGAATTGTTTTCTGAACTTTCCGACGAGCAGCCATGGCCGGAGATTGATGGGGTTGGTGTAGGGGTGTTGGTCGTCGTCGAGTCCCCGCGGGCACGGGAACGGGACCGTGGTAGTCCCCTCTCCCTCCTCGCTTCCTCGACAGGGCCTGGGAGGCCTCGGATCCCCGCCGCCGTCTCCGTCCACGTCGCCGGCCACCGTCACCTCGTCGGGCCTCCTGCTCCCTCTACTCCCCACGGTGAGCACGTCACCTCCTTCCCCTCTCTCTCGCCTCTGCCCGTTGCGCACGCGTACCCACCCTGCACACGACCACGAGCAGCGGCAGTAGCGTCAGATCATCACCGGCGATCACCGTTCGATCCCTCCGCCGTCAGGTTCAGAAAGACCGAACCTTTTTGTTCAGTTTCAGTTAAGCCGCGAGATCCACCTCAAAACCACATGGATCCCTCTCCTATCACCACCGTCGAGCTATCCCAGTGGCCAGATCTAACGGCGCGCAGCGCGAGGGCGCGGGTTCGATCCCCCGTCGCGGGATTAAATCCCACATTTTTGCCTCGCTTTGCCACGCAGGCCATCTGGCCCCACCTGCCATTGGCAGTGGATGCCACGTAAGCGCACACACGCACTGCCACGCAGGCAAGAGCTGGGCACTGGCCCACTGCCAGTGACCCAGGGGCTGCTCTGCCTGCGTAGAAAATGTTCCAGGGACCTTTTCTGAATTTCTTTTTTGCACCTAAGCCCCTGGAACAAATCTGATACTTTTAAAAATCACAGAATAGCCCCTGTAATTCAAATTCAAATATCTTTTGCAAATCAAATCCAAATTTAATAAATAAAATATGTTTTCCATACCAAATTTAATTCTCTACATGTTAAAACCATTTGTATACTGTTTTGAACATTTCAAATGGTTTCAAAAATTCAAATTCAAATAACTCATTCAAATTTGGTCAAATTCATAACTAATTCAAATTTATTTCAAATGGCACATATAAAATATGTTTTCCATGCAAAATTGAACAAGCTTTCCAAATATAAACTTTGTTTCCTGTTTTGAATAATTAAAATTGGTTAAATAATTTAAATCTTGTTTAAATCATTTAAAATTGCTAAATTAATAACTTGGTCAAACTAAATTCTTTTTGAACATATAAAATATGTTTTCAAACCAGAAAAATATAATCTTTTCAAATATGAATTTTGTCTAATGTTTTGAACAAACAAAAATTCAAATAATTTTGTACTTGAATTAAATTCATTTAAATCTTGTTTAAACTTGTTTAATTCATAATTAATTCATTTTAAATCCATTGTTAACAAATGAAGTATGTATTCCATCTAAAATTTTGTGTTCCTTCCAAATATGAATTTTGTTATCTCTTTTGAACAATTAAACTTGGTGAAAACAACAAATGTTTGTGTAACTCATTTAAGAAGCCAATTTTCATAACTTAATAAATAAAATTCCAAACTTGGTAAACAACATTTCAAATTGAAGCTATTGTTGTTTTCTTATTGTTTTCATCATCCATGCATCATTCTAATCAACTTTCACATGATGGTTATTTGTAGATCATTTAATTTAACATTAATTCATGGGCCCTTCCATATGCAATCCAAGTGGCATATGGGCCCATTTAAATATGTTTACCATGTCAACTAGCTTATCATTGATGCATCAATTAAATTGTCATGCATCATCCCATGTTTGTGCATTATGCCATGTTATTGATTGTTTGTCTCTCTGCGTTGTTTGTTTGCTTCTTCTCGAATAGACGACGACGTTGAGACAGACGAGGTTTACGACACTACTTCAGATGAGTTGGCCCAGTACCAGGCTACTGAGTTTGCAGACAAGTATTCACTCACATGAACCATTGTGTCCTTTCCACACTGGATACCGATACTTTCCGTTGTCTATCCTGCCAGCCTTAAGATTCGTTGCTTGTGTTCCGATCCTATCACATGTTATCCTGTAACCCTGATATAGCCTATCCTCCACACCTATAACCCCGTTGCTTGTTGCCTGTGTCTTACTAGCATGCTTAGGGTTGTTTATGCTCGAGTCTGATGTCCGTTATTTCTGTTACCATATTTATTATTATTCTGGGGCCTCGACGTTTAAACAACAACCTGTTAATGTTTGAGGTAATGCTAATTTGATGATAAGGCACCGGCAGGAGGCCGGGTATGGTTTTGAGGCCTGCTAGTGTCGAACTCAGGAAAAGTTCTTGTCCTCTAGATCCATGATGAGCGCGCTAACCGCATGTGGGAAGCGTGTATGGGCGCCCCCCTCAACTTTGATTCGATTCGCATCTCGTCCAAATCGCCTCATTTAGTTCGGGTTTTCCATTTGCCGCATGCATATGCAGGTGCGAACCCTTGGCGCCAGGGTGGTAACTTTTGTAGTCGGCATTTAGGGAGACACGTTCTTAGAGTGCTATGAGGGTCCCCTTTTCTTCGTGGGGCTTGATTAGCCGTGCGCTCAACTGCACGGGGTTCTTTGGGCTTGATGCGAAGAAGAGTTGGGTTGTGTTGAGTACCTCGCTTGGTGGGTTGATCCCCCGTCTGGCGGGATATTTTTACGTGTACGGCCAAATTGGTGCATCCCTGCAGGGTTAAATCTTCTCGAGAAGCCGTGTTGTCCGCGGTTATGGATGACTTGGTGATAGGGCTGGCTAACAAGGATTAGACAACTTACACCTAATCAATAATAAGTTGACTAGTAATAAGCTTATTGACACAATAACTTGAACCTTCATTAATCCAACTGTGTGGGTTATCCTCGGATTGCTTCTTTGGATAAGGGGCGAGATCCAGGATGGGTTTGTTTGAGGTTGTTGGTAGTTGGTTCCGATGCGCTATCTTATCCCTTTCTTTTAGCCGGATGTTGTAGTGTGTCTCTGTAGTTGGTTAGGCAGCCCGCTGCCGCACTTTTGTATCACCTATCTTCCGTTGAACCCAAAGCATCCGTACTTGGTGTTGCCGGGTACACTTTGGTATCTTGTGCGTCTTGCTTGCCAGTACTCGTCTGTACTGACCCCTTTGGGGCTGCGTGTTCTGCAGACTACGTTTCCGAGGATCCCCATGGTGGCTACTACGTGGAGTATGACGAGGCTGCTGACGAGTAGATAGCGGACCCGGGCAGGATCCGAGACTTTGTGGATGGGCTCCGTACTTTTCGTTTCCGGCCTCTTAGGCCTATTTGGATCTTGTCTGTACTCAGACACTTTGGATGCTTCCGCTGTGATGTAATGATGACTTGTTGGGACATATGTCCTCTGCATGACTGTATTTGCTATCTCTGCTCTAGTGAGAGCTATTTGCCACTTATTTCTATTTCTTTGTGTCTTAGAGATTTGTTGTGATATCACTTGTTCGAATGCCGTTGACGTACCATGTGTGTATGTTATGAAGTACGTCAATGGAAGTAGTCGGATTTCTATGGGATGGTTTACGCAGACGATGAATAGTAGAGGATGGTTGTCACACGTTTACGTGTTGGCCTACTCATCTTGAGATGCGGGTGCCGGTATGCCCCGTAAGCCATCTATCTACTGTTTAGCGGGCTGTGAGTATCCTCTAGAAGTCCGGGTGCGACAGGATTGGACACGGGTGGTATGCTATGATGACAAAGGAGCAAAATATCTATAGAGGCAACACACAAGGATGCAAAACAGAGTGGTGTTCATACTGCCAAAGTGTCTCAATCATTGCACAATTCTGAAACATATGCAAAGGAACTCGGGCCCCTGAACTCCCTGGGTTGGTAATGGTATTACTCTATCTTATAATCCCCTTGTTACTTTGCCGATGATACTTTCATGATTGATGAATCCCTACTCTATGTTATGGTTATATTGATGTTCTAGGATTCCAGTGAATCAATATTGATCTTTTCCATGAAATGGTCATGTATTTTATTTATATTTAGCTAAAAAGGGGTACATCTTGCACCCCAAAGAGACCAGATATGTTAACAATGTTGTTGCATTTTCTGGTTCAACTCATTAATGACCAACCATGAATGCTTTTTGATAATCAAATAATTGTTGACTTTTTGGAAGTCTGAATTTTGAATAAAATCATATTTCCAACACTAAAAATGCCCGATCTAATACACGTACAATATACTCACCCGAAGAACACTTTCATTTATACATATTATTACATGGTTATATACATCAGTGTTTGTTTGACATATGTTAATTTGAGTCTTTTCATTAACTTATGGATGGACTGAACTTCTATTTGACGCCATTTGCTATGAAACTGTTGCACGGTTGACATATGTATGAACAAGCTCAAGAGGAAAGAGCGTGAGCTTGAGACGGAAACACCACCGTCTTGAAAGCTGCCGAAGACTACTGGCCAGGGTGTGGAAAGTCGGTCATCTTCCCAGAGCAAATGGTTGCGGGTCTCGCAAGGATATCAAAAAGCTAGATGCCGACAAAGGAACTGTCTCGGACCATAGAAATTGAAGTTAGATTCAAGTGGCGTTAACCAGACTAGCTCATGTACTCCATGTCTCTAGATATACTCTGGATCTGATCAACGTTGTGAGTTGTTCTCTGGTTATCTCTTGTAGTAGCTTGTTGCCAGGTCAATCTTGCATACATATCTCATGAGCATTGTGGGTTGTAGCATGTATTAGTCATTGTTGTGAACTAAGATCTTTATACTTTAAGTTGAATATCGATTATCAGCTATATGACCAACTGAGTTTTTGCTGACGTGGCCACTCGCATGCTTCCGAGTTGGAACGGGGAGATAGGGTAGACGTATCAGTCGCCCAAGCTCTGGCACTTGTGGATGCTGTGAGTGTTAGAGCATCTTCACTCGTTCGGCCTCCCATGCCGTTTTTTCGGTCGAAAAGACCGTCGCTTAGGGGTGCGTCGGCATAAACTTCGCCCGGGAGGGGGGGGGGGGGGCGTTGCCTTTCAGTCGCCCGCCTAGACGCGAGCACAGAATTCGACAAAATTTGACGAAACATAACGAAATACGGCAAACTTGGGTATTTGGGCGAACTAGTAGATAAAAAAGTCGTAGTCGGCACGATTCAAACTAAAACACATAACTACGTCTAGTTGATGCCTAGGATGTGTTACATCTGGCTGGTATATTCGGCGTCGTCGTACCCGTCGCTTGGCGGCTCGTTCTTTGGGCGGCGGCGGCGCGTAGCTGCAACCCTCCCCGGCGGCCCTAATGGCCTGCACTTCGGCCCAACGCTGCTTGTCGGTTGGGACAGGCGGAACGGGCACGCTGCCATTGCTGAGGCGCCATGTGCCCCGCACGCGCATGTCCGGCGGCATCGGGTAGTCCGCGGGCATCATAAGATAGGCTTCGTCCTCCCTCAGCCAGCGGCGGCCGAAGCCATTCGCCGCCGCGCCGTCGCCGGGGAAGCTTTCGACCATTTGGAGGGAGGACGGGTGGGAAGGGCGAGTGAAAGAGAGCGAGGTTCGAGCAAGGGCAAGGTGGGAGATGAGTTTGTCGGCGAGCTAGGCGCCATTTTATAGCTGGGGCAGGGCACATGAGCGGTGTAGCAACGACGGGAGGGGTGTAGCGGCGGGAAACCCGCCTGGCAGAAGGCTGGGGTCACCGCAACGTGGCGAGCGAACGCTGCCGACGCATTGATTCACACGAGCAACGAGGCGAGGCGATGAGAACGAAGACGTCGCAGCTGTTGCCAAGCCGGGTCCACCGCCAAGGATTTTTCGCGCGAGTCGTTTCCCCGCTAATCGACCCTCCAGCTACCGCCAGCGCACTGGGTTCGGCCTGGATTCGCCGGCGCTATTTTCGGCCCAATCCGGCGTTTTTTAAGCCGTTGGAGGGGCTAGTGGGGCGTTTCTCTTCCGCCTGGGAGCGCCGCAGGGGGCGAGTGGAGATGCTCTTAAGCTTGTCCTGTGTCACGTGTGTGCTGTGTCACCCAGTGTGTGTGGCATGGCGCAGCATTTTGTGCCTATCACGGGTGGGTTTCGTAGGTGCCTTTGCTCTGCGCTCTACCGTCCACCGCCTGGTGGCACAGTGATCATGGCCGGGTGGGTGTGGTGTTAACCATCACGTATACGAGCGGTGAAGGCAAAGCAGGGATGGCAGTTGCCGCAAATGGATAGACGACACAAGAGATGCCGCGGCCGCACATGGAGGCAAACGCTTCATCGTCTTTGGTGTATGGCTTGTTGCATCGCTGGCTCCTCCAAGGGAAGGGAATGCTGCTTTTGGTCATTTGGGCAGGGCGCCCCACCAAGGGCACCACCAAGCTTTTTGTCCATGAAATTGGAAAGGACATGCCACAACCATGACTATGTTCTTCAATCGTGGTCAAAGACCCCACCCACCAACCCGATTTTTTTTTGAAGATTTCATTCACTGATCGAGTTGCAACTCTGCTCACCCGGAGGCCGGAGTAGCAACATCAACAACAACAAGCTACTGTAGTACAAGTGCAGAGAAAGTAAAGAAAAGCTGCCTGGCCCACACCACATCTCTCTCAGCCTTTTACATGCAAACATTCACGAAGTATACGCCGCCCATCTAACCTCATGTAATGCAAAAGATCGCCATCGGTCTGCTCAAAGTCTATTGAACAACAATACTACTCCTGTATGACACCATAAGGAAATATTTAAAACCGTTTAAAAGAAGCCCCCGCTCGTTAATTTAGAGATCATTTCTTAGACAGACTAATTTGGAACTTGGTTAAACTCACTACTTTACATGATCCTAGAATGCAAAGTCTCTTTTCCCGGGGTTGTACTTGGTCATACTTTAGAGGTTGAATAAGCGATTACTGTTTTAGATTTTCGTCTCTTTTTCCGGGGTCTCGCCCTCGCTTTCCTTTGGTCTTGGAGCAGAGCCCGGAACCAAAAACCCCCAAATACTCGCAACCCCTCCGCCTGCCCTTTCCAGCCATTGCTGCAGCCTCCCTCGTCCCTTCCCGTAGCGGCCATTGCTGCCGCCTCCGCTTCATCCTCCACCTAACCCGGACTTGCCGTATTCGACCGTCGCCACCGCCGCCGCGGATGGTAAGAATCTCTTCTTGCGCTTCTCCTCTGTACCGTGGTTGGGGTGTGCTTTTCTGCTCCCGTCGTGATCACCCTGCGATTTCGGCCGGAAACTGCGCCCCTCTCCCGTTTCGGGGCCGTAGGTTGTGTCTTCTTGCTTTCTTGCTGCGAAATCGGCGGTTCGGAGGAACAGATTTCGCGTTTTTGGATGTTGGTTAGGGCATTTTGGGCGTTCTTCGTTGCCTCCCTGTTGGTTGTTTCATAAAGGACTGCCTTTTTCCAGAGAAAGATTCGAGGTTGATTGAACAAATGCCCTAATTTTCCCTATATCTGTATTCTGTAGGCTCAACTACAGCCCCCTTGAGTTGTTTAGGCCGGGTGTTGTTTGACGTTGTGGTTCTGGCAAAATTAGGACACATCTGGAATGGTTTTGCTTCACGAAGGAAGGATCATATCTACTTGATAAGAAAAGAAATTTGTTTAGTGCGGGGACATTTGCAAACATCCCCCCCCGCGATAAATCCATTACCAGCCATAACTTGTGTGGATATATAGAATTGTCTTCCAGATTTCAGAGTCACCTTAGTAACTTAATAGGAAAGAAAGGATGTTCGGCTGTTGTTAGGCTCTATGCAATGATAACAATAAATCAGTGCTTCTGGGATTAAAACCTTGCATACACCTACATTGTGCTACTACTATTTGTCCCATGAATAAATAATTTTCTTCAGGTGGTGAAGGGTATCCTCTTTATTTTCTATGTACAAGTCGGTGCGTTTTTATTTATTTCTTATTGCGTGGTACATTTATTTCAATCTTGTGGTTATGTATCTTGAGTTATGTGCAAAATAAATTGTGAGCAAGATAATCAACACGATTTCCTACATGACGGTTTTACTTACTGCAGGAGGAGGCATGCCCAGCAGGGTGTGAGATATGTGGCAGTAGAAAGAATCAAGAGCTTATGGCAAAATGCATTCAGTGCAATGGCTCTCAACATTGGTATACGTTTCTCTTTTAAGTTTTAACCCTTTTTAATTTTAATCTTTATTTATAAGTTAAGCACTAGGAAATGTTACTTACAAATTTCCCAAAGTATGTATTATATTCCTTCTTTTTAAACCCTGATTGCTTTGTATGTATGGATACTTGGAGAGAATTAAACAGTAGTTCGTATGAAACTTAGATGGCTTTCTTAACAGAAAACTGATGCAAAGAGCCAAAGAATGCTAAATTATACTCAAAAACATTGCTAGATGATCCATAATTTATTATCTTCATTTCTTTCGCTCTGAGGAAAATATGGGCAAGTCCATTATCTTTTATACAGCAACGAAGCGAAACTCATTGACCCAGAAACTGTTATCTAGCTCTCTGAAAGTTTTTCCATTTTCCTTTGAAGTTATTGCTTGGAGGTGGTTGCTTTTGAAATTAGAGGTCAATGGTGTTGCTCTTGTTGAATATATTAGCAATTTAGCACATGATTTAATTCGAAATAGCAGTAGATGAATTGCGACAGTAGCAAATACAGTAATTATGCAAACGTCTAGATCTAGCACAGTAGACAGATTGATACAATCTATTGCAAGTACTAGACATACGAATTGCAGTAACATCTCATACAGATGAAAGAGAGATACGTACGATGGAGCGGTAGCGGCACCGCCGTTGTTGTTGTCCCCAGTGTCGGCCATGTCGTTGATGAAGAGGTTGCCGAGGTCGGGGAAGAAGTCGTCGTCGGGGAAGTCGTCGCCGTCAGCAGTCGCGCGAGTGCGCTCCCCAAAAACCTGATCGCCCCTCTCCCGTACAGGATCACAAGAGGCGGGGTTCCGGAGGCCTGCTGTCCCTTCTCGCGGTGCACGCCGGAAGGAGGGATGGAGAAGACTTGATTGGCGGCGCAGTGCTTTGGAACGGTGGTGCGAAACCATAAGACGAAGTGGCGGCTAGGGTTTACCGTATGCGCGTATTTATATGCGGGCTGGGAGAGACGTGGGCGTAACCCCACGTCTGAGTCGGTCCACGATCCAGAAAGGAAACGGAAACGGTTTTGGAATTAACGCGTCCGTTAATTACCAAATTAATGACTCATTAAGTTTTCCCAATCGACAAAATAAACGCTCTCGGCTCGGCTCATTCCCGCAACCCGCGGCGCGGCGCGTCGTGACGTGTCGTGACGAGGCGAGGCGTGGCGAGGCGGGCGGCGGAGGAGGAGGAGCGCGCGTGTGGCACACCTCTCCTCTTGCCTTACCTACTCATACATGAGCTAGAATGGCTCACCTTATAAGGTGCTCCCACTCTCTCCAAACTAGCAATGTGGGACTAAACTTTAGTCCCACTCACTCCACTTATTATTCATGAATGGGCCATGACAATTTCAGGATTTTAGTGGGCTTAGTGGGCTAGACATGTGAGCCCATATACATAGCCCATACAAAATTCCAACAATCCCCCACAAAGTGTCATTAGCACATTTCATAAACTCTGTTCCAAAACATTGTTTATATACCGGTGTTAGTGGAGACTGTTAAGTTGAACTTCCACTTAGAACATCATGCTACACTAGTTCACAACTTGAATAGTGGACTATGCCTTGAACTACAAGTTTGCTGTGATACCAGTTTTACACAACGTCTGAACCGATACTAGGCTGCCGCAAGGCTTCCCCGCGGTTTGGAGCGTATGCGTCATACTCCGAAGGCCTTTCATGAGTTTATTAGAGAGCACCCGATTCTCATAGACTGCGACGTTTAACAGTCAGACTCATATAGGTGAGTTCCTCAGGAGATGTTCTGTAGGACACATCTCTGCTTATATAAATAAGCCACTTGGAACACATTAAGACAAATGTCAACCTACCGTACAGATCAGGAGAGTATTGCATCTTTTAAGGAGTGGAATAAAATATAAGGATACTCTCCTCTCAGCCGACCAACAGCTTGTCTCCCACTTCTAATTCACGGGATCTCCGATCACATAGAGTGGGTTACCACTGTGGGCAACTCATAACGTGGGTCTCAAACCCATCTCCCTCGATGCATTCTCTATCACATTCCGTGATAAACCCTTTGTGAAGGGATCTGCCAAGTTCATAGACGTTTGGATATAATCCAACGTAATAACTCCGGAGTTCTTCAATTTCCTGACAGATTTTAATCTCCTCTTCACATGTCTTGATGACTTTGCATTATCCTTAGAACTGTTCACTTTGACGATCACAGTTTGATTATCACAGTTCATTAGGATTGCGGGTATTGGTTTTTCAACCATAGGCAAGTCCATCAAGAGCTCACGAAGCCACTCTGCCTCAACAGTGGCTGTGTCTAATGCTGCGAGTTCTGCTTCCATAGTTGACCTCGTTAAGATGGTCTGCTTGCAAGACTTCCAGGAAACAGCGCCACCACCAAGTGTAAAAACATAACCACTAGTGGCCTTAAGCTCATCAGCATCAGATATCCAATTAGAATCACTATATCCTTCCAGAACCCTCGGGTTTCCGGTATAGTGAATTCCATAGCTCGCAGTGCCTTTTAAATAGCGCATAACTCTCTCAAGCGCACGCCAATGATCATCTCCCGGATTGGAAACAAACCGGCTCAATTTGCTCACAGCAAAAGAGATGTCAGGCCTCGTGGCACTCGCCAAATACATAAGCGAGCCTATAATCTGAGAATATCTCAGTTGATCTCTAGTAATCCGTTGATTCTTTCGAAGCAACAAACTAGCATCATATGGAGTTGAAGAAGGCTTGCAGTCACTATACCCAAAGCGACTCAAGACCTTTTCCACATAGTGAGATTGAAGCAGTGTGATCCCACCATTAACATCTCTCAACAGCTTGATGTTCAAGATAACATCAGCTACTCCTAGATCCTTCATCTCAAAACAGCGAGATAAGAAATCCTTAACTTCCTTGATTAAATCAAGATTGGTTCCAAAGATCAATATGTCATCAACGTATAGACATAGAATAACTCCCTCGCCCCCACCATGGCGATAGTACACACACTTATCAGCTTCGTTTACAACAAAGCCTTCAGCAGTCAAAGTCCTTTCAAACTTCTCGTGCCATTGCTTAGGTGCTTGCTTGAGGCCGTATAATGACTTCAACAACTTACACACCTTGCCTTCCTGACCGGGTACTACGAAACCATCTGGCTGATCCATGTAAATTTCCTCGTCCAACTCTCCATTAAGGAAAGCCGTCTTAACGTCCATTTGATGAACGAGAAGACCGTGTGAGGCAGCCAGAGATAGTAGCACACGAATAGTGGTCAGTCTAGCCACAGGTGAGTAAGTATCAAAGAAGTCTTCACCTTCTTTCTGGGTATAACCCTTGGCCACAAGCCTTGCCTTGTACTTTTCAATTGTACCATCAGGCCTAAGCTTTTTCTTGAACACCCACTTACATCCTACAGGTTTACACCCATAAGGACGATCAGTGATTTCCCAAGTTCCGTTAGCCAAGATGGAATCCATCTCGCAACGGACAGCCTCCTTCCAGTAGTCAGCATCAAGAGATGCATAAGCTTCTGAAATAGTCCTGGGTGTGTCATCCACGAGATACACAATGAAATCATTACCAAAGGACTTTGCAGTCCTCTGTCTCTTGCTCCTTACAGGAACTTCATTGTCATCCTCCTCGGGATTCTCAACGTGTTCTATCGGAATGGTGGATTCAGGAATCTCAGCTAATTCCTGACTAGATGAAACAGGTTTCTCCTGATTTGATGAGATAGACATATCCTTCATAGGAAATATGTTCTCAAAGAAAGTCGCATCATTCGACTCCATAATCGTACCAACATGCATGTCGGATACCTCAGATTTTACTACCAAGAATCTATAACCAATGCTATTAAAAGCATAGCCCAGAAGAACACAATCTACGGTTTTTGGTCCAAGCTTGCGCTTCTTGGGAATTGGTATATTGACTTTCGCCAAACAACCCCAAGTACGTAGGTAGGAGAGTTTTAACCTTTTCCTTTCCCATTCCTCAAATGGAGTAATGGTTTTATTCTTTGTGGGAACTCGGTTTAGGACATGACATGCAGTCATTAGAGCCTCCCCCCACCATGCCTTGGAGAGACCCGAAGTGTCTAACATGGCGTTAACCAAATCAGACAACGTTCGGTTCTTTCTTTCAGCCACTCCATTTGACTGAGGTGAGTAGGGAGGCGTCCTCTCATGAATAATACCGTGTTCAGCACAAAAAGAATTAAACTCGTTGGAAAAATACTCTCCACCACGATCAGACCTAAGCCGTTTAATTTTACGATCAAGTTGGTTCTCTGCTTCGGCCTTATAGTTCTTGAAATAAGTTAAAGCTTCATCTTTAGATTTCAGAAGATACACATAACAATATCTAGTGGAGTCATCAATAAGTGTCATGAAGTATTTCTTTCCACCTTTGGTCAATACGCCATTCATCTCACAAAGATCAGAATGTATAAGTTCTAGTGGTGCCAAGTCTCTCGCCTCCGCGGTCTTGTGAGACTTGCGAGGTTGTTTAGCTTGAACACACACTTGACATTTGGAACCTTTAATAGTACTGAATTTCGGAATTAAACTCATATTTGCTAACCGCGTCATGCAACCAAAATTAATATGACAAAGTCGCGAATGCCAAACATCACAATCATTATCGTGGCAAACATTATTAATAACTTTGGTGCAAATATCTGACAAGGATAAGCGGAACAAGCCTCCGCACTCATAGCCTTTACCAATAAATTGTCCATACTTGGAAATTACAACTTTATTAGACTCGAAAACCAACTTAAAACCATCTCGACATAAACGTGAGCCGCTGACGAGATTTTTATTGATGGAGGGCACATGATGAACGTTCTTCAGTCGCACGATCTTCCCCGAAGTAAACTTCAGATCGACCGTACCAACACCACGAACAGTAGCATGTGACCCGTTCCCCATCAGCACGGGGGAAGTCCCTGTGACCTGATAAGAAGAGAACATAGAAGCATCAGCACAAACATGTACATTGGCACCTGTGTCAATTAACCATTCAGGTGAATGACAAACTGAAAGAATAGTGGGAACTATACCGTACCCAGAGTCCTTCATCTCAGTGTCAGCCATGACAACATTGGCGGTCTTGCCGCTGTTCTCCTGCTGCTGCAGCTCATAACGCTTAGGGCACTTTGGAGCCCAATGGGTCAGTTCACCGCAAACGTGACATGATCCCTTTCTCTTCTTGAAGTTGGTAGAGTGCGACGGCTTAAACTTGCCATCGGGCTTGCCTTTACCCTCGGATTTCTTCTTGATATATTTAGGCTTGTTGGGCGGGTAATGTTTCTTCTGTACCACATGAGCAGAAGAACCTACCTCAGCAACCCGAGCACGTGTATCCTTTGCTCTCGCCTTCTCTTCCACATCAAGAGATCCGATGAGGTCCATTACGGAAAACTCCTGTCTCTTGTGTTTTAGAGAAGTAGCAAAGGTGCTCCATGAAGATGGAAGCTTGGCAATAATGCCTCCGGCCACAAACTTGTCCGGTAACATACACTTAAAGTGCTCAAGTTCTTTAGCGAGTGACTGTATCTCGTGAGCCTGTTGAACAACAGAGCGCTCATCAGTCATCCTGTAGTCATAGAATTGCTCCATGACATACAGCTCGCTGCCAGCATCCGAGGCCCCAAATTTGGCCTCGAGTGCAGCCCACATATCCTTGCCGTTATCAAACGACATATACGGATCCACGATGGAATCATCGATAATACCGAGGAGGGCACTTTTAAACATAGTGTCCATATCCTCAAAGGCCTCCAGCTGTGCTGGATTGAGATCGCCCTCAGGCTTGCCCTTGGTGGCCGCATAGCAGCGCAAGGTTTGAAACCATAGCACTGCTCTCGTGCGCCACCTCTTAAAGTCCACGCCCTTGAAAGGGACTGGCCTTGTCGCCGCAATGACAGACGGCGCAGGTGCAAGAAATTGCCTATAATCAGGTTTTTGGATTGTTGAATATATTAGCAATTTAGCACATGATTTAATTCGAAATAGCAGTAGATGAATTGCGACAGTAGCAAATACAGTAATTATGCAAACGTCTAGATCTAGCACAGTAGACAGATTGATACAATCTATTGCAAGTACTAGACATACGAATTGCAGTAACATCTCATACAGATGAAAGAGAGATACGTACGATGGAGCGGTAGCGGCACCGCCGTTGTTGTTGTCCCCAGTGTCGGCCATGTCGTTGATGAAGAGGTTGCCGAGGTCGGGGAAGAAGTCGTCGTCGGGGAAGTCGTCGCCGTCAGCAGTCGCGCGAGTGCGCTCCCCAAAAACCTGATCGCCCCTCTCCCGTACAGGATCACAAGAGGCGGGGTTCCGGAGGCCTGCTGTCCCTTCTCGCGGTGCACGCCGGAAGGAGGGATGGAGAAGACTTGATTGGCGGCGCAGTGCTTTGGAACGGTGGTGCGAAACCATAAGACGAAGTGGCGGCTAGGGTTTACCGTATGCGCGTATTTATATGCGGGCTGGGAGAGACGTGGGCGTAACCCCACGTCTGAGTCGGTCCACGATCCAGAAAGGAAACGGAAACGGTTTTGGAATTAACGCGTCCGTTAATTACCAAATTAATGACTCATTAAGTTTTCCCAATCGACAAAATAAACGCTCTCGGCTCGGCTCATTCCCGCAACCCGCGGCGCGGCGCGTCGTGACGTGTCGTGACGAGGCGAGGCGTGGCGAGGCGGGCGGCGGAGGAGGAGGAGCGCGCGTGTGGCACACCTCTCCTCTTGCCTTACCTACTCATACATGAGCTAGAATGGCTCACCTTATAAGGTGCTCCCACTCTCTCCAAACTAGCAATGTGGGACTAAACTTTAGTCCCACTCACTCCACTTATTATTCATGAATGGGCCATGACAATTTCAGGATTTTAGTGGGCTTAGTGGGCTAGACATGTGAGCCCATATACATAGCCCATACAAAATTCCAACAGCTCTGAATGCCGAAAAAAGGCTAACGTGAACACAAAACCTATTCAAGGTAAAGACAATGTTTCACGTTTCACCAATCTCATTCTTCAAATCATGTAACTGAGTTCTTATCGAATAATGTTGTAGGTGAAAATAAAACCCCAATCCTGGACAACAATCGCAGGAGCATGCCCCATCAAGTTGGCGTTAAAACACCGCAGATACATGAAAATTCTAAAGTGAAGTTCATTCCCTGTGAAGAAGCTGCACAGTTGACTAAAGAGAGGCCTGCAGCTCTTAAAAGGGAAAAATTTGTCGTGCGACGTACACATAGCCAGCTCCGTCCTGTATCTCCTCCAAATAGCATATTACCAAGTAGACAGTTTCGCCCTGCATCGCCGCCGAATGCGAAACCGTCATGCAGTATGAAGTCCATACTTCCAAGTAGACAGGTTGAACCTTCATCTTCTCGAAGTATGAAACAAAAGTGTGTATCTCCCAGTAGGAATGATAATCAAGTATCTGCCTTGAGACCATGTGTTGTTGTGAGTCAAAACCTGATAAAAGTTGATAATATAAACATGAGTCAGAAAGTACGGTCAGGTACGTTCACTTATCTAGTGCCAGATATTTCCTTGTTTAGAACAGATAGCTGTTGCATCTACCGACAAGTTACAGTTCATGAAGACATTATGTTTGAAAACATAGGTACAGTGATCCCTCTAGTTTCACAAATTACAAAAAGAGTAGCTAAAGAAAATGATCATCTGCTTCAGCCTAAGGAAGAGAAGGTAGATAGTGCAGCAGATAAAGGAAAAGGCAACTCCCGGGTAGACGATCAGCCTAGTGGGGAAAATGCATTCAATGCTTCAGGTATACTTCTTGATCATGTAGTAGTTAGTACTACACTTCTCGATAATAGATATTTTGTTGGAAATTAGAATGATTATCATTTGCAAGCGCTCAAACCTTGTACGCGTACATTGTTATTCTTGATTCACATGAAATATATGTATTGGTCTTACATAAGATAGAACTTGAGGGTTTAAGAGGATTAATCAAATGGTTACTATGGTCCATCTTTTAAGTGCTAATAATAACCTACGGTCCATTTCAAAGTGCCAACAGATGCCAATATTGGATGCCAATCTGGACCAAGGAGTCTGCACCACAATATGGACATGCCATTGATCATCAGCTCAAGTGCGGAGTATGCAAGACGCCCTCCACCAGGAGCGATCTGTTGGACGTGAGTAATAATGCTCTCTTATTTTGCAATTTTTTCATCTCAACAAGCATGGATCATTTCAACTTGGTAATGATCAATCCAGTGGCCATGGTTGTTTAATAATATGAATATGAACAACATATTAATCCAAGGATATTAAAACGTAAATCTGCTTGTAATATGATTCCTGAAGTGTTATTACTTCCAGCTTCCAACTTTTTTTTATGGTTTACTATGGTAAACACAAAACTGGCAGCTCGATTTTCATTGATTTTTTGCTCCATTGACCTGATGATAAATGCAGTCACTCCATGCCTGCAGTGGATCTGCAGAACGGGGGAGTTTACCTTAATATGTTATCCGTGATGCTGGTTTTCATAACTCAACTTAGTAAAAGTAAATCCTACCGGTTTCTTATGATCAACATGGATTCAGTTGTCTAACGTTGGCTGTTTTCTAGCATCATAATTTGAATTTTGTATATCTGATGTAATCAATAAAAACCTTTGGTATGCTCTGACACTCCTATGCTTTTTAGGGGATGCTTTGTTCTTTCCAATGGAGAAAATCCTAATCTTGGTGAATTTAGAGCATACTACCCATCTAGAGTATCACCCAGAGTTTGTGATATCACCAACAAGATGCCTAAGAATCTACAACTGAAGATATTGCCTCGAATGAATTACTGGCCAAAGACGTTTGAACAAATATGTCCAGCTTATGAGGACGTTGCCTTGCTATTTTTCTCTGCTAAAGACTGGTACGTTTATGCTGGTTTCAGTACAAAATTGGCATATGTGCTACTGCATATTTTGGCTTGTTCACAGCATGCATTTCTGTAATCAATGTTCTGTTCATTCCTTTATGTATGTAAAGTGGTGAAAAGAAGCGTCGTCATCTCTTCAACACCTACTGCGGTTTTGTCATGAAGGCATATATCGATGACATGATGTTGCTTATATATTCCTCAGAAGTGCTTCCACCTGATTCTCAGTGTTAGTGCTTTTACTGTGATCTAGATTCCTACAAAAGAAGAGAACCGTCCATACTATGTTTTTTTATCGATGGTCCTATTTCGTCATTATTTTTATTTCAAAATTTATATGCTTGGGTAGTGACTTACTTTTAGTGGGGTGCTAATTTTATACCATGGTAACAGGGATAGATGGAGAGAGCTACTTATGGGGTGTTTTTGTGAAGCCAAAGGTGAAGAGCAATCGTATGACATGACGTCTTGGTTTCCTTGACCATGAAATAGTGTACATCAGGTAAAGGTACGAGCAAACTGTACATTATGGTGCCTGGGAAAGGTGTAGATAGTATTGTTGTGACACATTTGTGGATGCTTTCTTGTTTTCTGGTTTCTGCATTATCGTTTCGCGAAACTTGCATTTATTGTGGGTTTTCTCATGTTTCTTTTGTTTTTGTTTTTGCCTAATAGTCTTGTATGTTATGAGCATTTAATACTTTTTATTGTTGTAAGCTGGGTGAGTTTTGTTTTTAGGATTACATGAGTGAACTGCCATTAGTTACGAAAAGGAAATAATACTAGATATGTGTATTTTTTTCTTCTTTTGTTATGTGTACCGGTGTGCCCTTTCGAGACCTTTTCCATTTTTATTTGATTCCCTAGTAACATAAAAAAAGAATAGCATGATATATCACCTAATGAGGCTTTCATGCTGGATGTACCCAACTTCAGTTGGGTGTGAAATATTCCTTTCTAGATTTGTACAACTATTGCTTTTTCTTCGGTCTCCCAAAAATTGTGCAGTCTGAATTTCGTGACATCATGAACTTTTGAAATGGCGGCCTAGGTTTTATTGCCATGATCTGGGGCAAAGATAGCTTTCTATAGATTCCTTGAACCACAGATGTGTAGTTTCAGTGCTATGCTTCACTATGTATGAACGTCAGTGCTTAGTGTGGAAGTCTATAATTTCTAATTTCAACTTGATAAACAGAAAGCTGGAGCGTCATGCGATGCCTATCTTTATGAATAATATTTCTGTGATACTAGGATTCTGAATAAATCTGAAGTTTGAACATCCAAAAAATAGTTGGCATCTCTAGATGTGCAAACTTATATGACTGTAATTATCCAAAGCATGCTATTTATTTAATTATCAAAATCATCTTATGCAGGTAGTCAATTCTAGAGATGACTGTGGACTCACCATTATATGCAATGCTCACATCACAGCATAGAGGCACCAAATTTGCTGCTCCACTTGTTGGCATTACTGAAGGAAGAGTTCGAATTTGCCAACAGTGACATCTTGTAAACTGTTATGCTGGTTTAATGGGTTACTAGTATCCATTGTTTAATGCTTGGTCTGTTGTGATTGGTATCCTGGAGTAAAATGGATGGTCATCTAAACTGAGTCACAGCTGACAGTAATGTGCGACCCCAGCGGTGTATGCAAGGTTTTAGAGATGTTTTATTGGACTGTAACTTGTTTGATTTAGGCTTCAACGGGGATATTTACACTCGGAGAAGATGTCGCATTCGAGAAAGACTCGACAGAGCGGTTGCAAACCAGCGATGGATGGACATATTCCAATACACAGGAGTGATTAACGAGGATTTTTTTAAAATCGGATCATCGTCCTCTCACGGTCGATACCCAATTTCTTGAGAATATTCAAGCATCTAGAACGACACGACGTAGAACTTTTGAAGCCAAATGGTTACTGGAGGAGGAAGTTAACGAGATCATGGGCTTGGCTTGGCTCGCGGCCCAACAGTCTGGCCCTTCAGCCTTGGCGCAAAAGCTGTCCCAGGTCCATTCGGCCCTACATGCATGAGCTGAAGGAGCCACGTCGATCACTACAGCAGCTCCAACGTGAATTGAACCACATTTTCTCCAGCCCCCTATCCGACGAGGCAACGGCGAAACAACAACGGTTGCAGATCCAAATTGAACAAGCACATGAGAAGGAAGAGATTAAATGGATTCAGGAATGGAGACCGAACTTTTTTCATAGGTACGCTTCCGAAAGAAAAGAAAAGAGGAATTTAATAAAATCGCTGAAGGATTGTCGAGTGTTCTTAGTTAAGTTCATGGCAAGGGGTTCCATAAGCCTTCTGATAGAGTCGTGGGTGGAAACGTGGGAGAGTGGAAATGAGGACACGATTTGCCCAGCTTCGTTACATCGCAACCAAGGCGGAGTTCCTACTCCTGAAATCTCACTAAATCAGGGCTGAAGACTGAAGTATACAAAGTACAATGTGAGTAGGATTTCGCTATCTCGGCGAGGATGAACTTCCCGGCGAGTTAGCTTCTAGCTTATTCGATCCTTGCTTATGCTGCTCCCGTCCATCTTTATATAGATAGCGGGATTAGGGATTACAGGAAGCAAACCTAGAGGACTACAAAAAGTATCCTATTCTTGGAAAGCAAGGCATCCAGCTTCTTCTCCAAGCTTGACCACGTATTGGCCCGTGATCCGAGTTCTTCTAGAATCCGACTTTCTGTGCGTCAGCTTACTGGACCGCCCAATGGACTTTGTTCCATTACCTATGGGCCATCCTGGTAATCCGGCCTTTGGCCGATGCCGGATATACCCCATTTGGCATATATCCGACAGTAGCCCACAAGGAGAGTTAAGACTTCCATTCGTCATCCTTTCCAAGATTTCATGCTTTCGGAAAAGTCGGTCTTTAGTCTTGAATCTTCTTCTCAACATAAGTTTTATGCCAAACCCAGCTTTCCGGAATCCAGCATTTCTTCCACGAGTCTTCGCTTAGAAGGAACCTATGACGTAAGCACTGCGCTTACGTCACGAACTTTGGTTTTAGTCAAAGGTTGAAAACACATCTCTGCTAGATTTGGTGCGAGGAACGAGGAGATAAACATCATTATGTCGGCCCATCGCATCGCAGATTTAACTGTGAGACATGCGTCAGGCATCCAACGGCTAAATTAGCTGTTCGGCTAATCTCAACGAAAAATGGCTATAAATAGCTCCTCATCCCCTCGTTCCATTCTCCTTGCCCTCATTGCGATTCACTCGAGACCATCGCTCAAAGCTCCTGCGCACTTCCACTTCCGAGAGAGAGAAAGAGATTTTCTCGCCGGCGTCCTCACTATCGGCGGTTCGTGCTCCAAGCTGGCGATGCGCCTCCTCCGAATGGACGTCGGAGACAACGCACGGGCTCCCGAGGTCGCCAACATGCCATCCGTGGAGATAGCGGCGGACTCCGCGGCTCTTCTCGCGCACGCCTCCACCACAACGACAACGGCGGAGGGTTCTTCCTCGTCTGTTCCGGTGGCTCCTCCAAGCGCTACAACGGCAACTCTTGAGATCCCCACGGGCGCTTCGGTGGGCGGAAACCCTATCTCCCTCACCGGATTTGCGCCACCTCCGCCCTCGACCTCTTTATCTCCTCCACCACTCTGCCACCTCCTATCTCCAAATCGGGAGACGAGGAAAACATTTCTCGCACCGACGAAGATGCAGGGGGCGATGTCGCCGGTGGAGGCGACGAAGACGAAGGAGTAGAAGCCGGAAACTTGAGCCAGTGCAATTCCGTGTTATCTCTTCTGACCAGCCTGGAAAAGGAGGGATTTATCCTGAAAGACAAATGGCGGCTCGAGAACAAGGATATTGAGCCTAAGCCGAAAGTCGGAGAACGAGTAATTCTGGCTTTGCACGTTCTCCGAGGTATGGGATTTCCTCCTTCAGCCTTTTTTCTGCAAGTTCTCCAGCACTACGGGGTTCAACCCCATAATCTTTTCCCAAACTCCATCTTGTACATAGCCGGCTTCCAGGCTTTATCCGAAGGCTACCTAGGAATAGAACCTAGGCTAGATTTTTTCCAGTATTGCTTCTACGTGAAGAGTAATACTTTTGATGGCCTCCCTCCTGTCTGCGGGATCATATCTTTCAACCTACGCCGTGGCAGGGAGGTATGGTTTCCTAAAATTAAAACCTCGGAATTCGTCAAATTTTGGACGGGTTCCTTCTTTTATCATGAGGATGTCTCGTATCCTAGAAAGGATACGGGCATTCCGCCTTTCGACAATTCCGCTGCCACTCCTAGGGACAAATGGGCTCTGGACGACGTCCAGGTTCTTCCCCTAGATCTCATGCGAATCAAAAGGCAGATCGCCAAGTTGGTCGCCTCTTCTCCGCCTCTCACGAGAATGGGCACTGTCCTTTGCTGGCTCAGAAGGCGGATTCAGCCCCTTTCCTTCCGCGTCGGTCGCCTTCCCTGCGAGTACACCGGCCCGGAGGACGCCATGCAGGTAACTTCGACAATAATGTTGGAGAAAATCTTCCGGAAGAAGTTGAACCACCCGGTGGCCACACGCGACCAGTACTAGGAAAGCATGCGTATGTACAACGCAGAAAATCTTCCTCCCAAGGTAAAGCACTCTTTTTTTCCTTTGGAAAGGATTCCATACTTTTGCACTTATGAATGTATACCGACAACTTATACGTGTTCTTTGAAGCTTGAAACTCTTACAGAGGATCAACGTATTTCTTTGACAGAGGAGGAGGCGCTGAAAGCCCACTTTGCAACGGCCGGCGGAAGGAAGCGCAACAAAATTTTCACCTCCGCCGAAGTTATTGATCTTGACGGCGTTGCCGTCGTAACTTCCAGGTAACCTAGTTTTTCGTATTTTCCTCTTTTCTTGCACAAACTCTTTCATCTCCGATTTTTTATTTTGCCTTTCTTCCTTTCTAGTCTCTCTCCTGCTCCACTGAAGGGGAAAGGCCGGAAGAAGCAGAAGGTCACTTCTCGCAGGGGCTCAAAACCTTCCCCTGCCATCGCCGCGGATACCCCAATGGCGGATGCTACAGGGGAGCATTCTGCTCCCTTAGAGGAATCCGACTTCCCCCTCCCCAGCAAACACGGCCAGACCGGCCAGCCCGATGCATCCACACCGGATGTGCGGGAAAGGGCGTCACAACACGACGAAGGAGGGCCGTCTCTTGTCAGAATTGACTAGGAAATTCCGACTTATGACCATAAGTTTAAGGTAAAGCAAGAAGCCTGCTTTGACAAAGACAGATATATGCATGCCTGGGCGAGAAAAAAGTTCGTCAAAGCCCCCTTGATCCGTCCTTGGCCACAAGGCAGTTTAATAATCCGGAATAATTACACTTTCTCGCCTCGGTAGGTCATTCAAGACGGAATTCATGATATGGGGATCTCCTTTTCTGAGTAGAGCAAGGAGTTCACCGAGATTCTCTCCGGGCTTAAAAAGATGAGCCAGGTTTACTTCCAGCCCCCAAGTATTAAAACGAAAGCATTCTTTTCGGTTTAATACATTTTAGGATTTTTTGCATCTTTTGGTTTTAGCTAATATTTCTGTCCTTATACTTTAGCAAACTGCCGAAGAACAAGGAGGTGAAATCCCTCCTTCTAATCTCAGAAGAGAAAGAAGCCGAAATTGCTGAACTTCACAAGCAATTAAAGGAGAATGCCTCTAAGCATGATTTTCCCTTCCTTTTTTGCTTTTTGACTTGTGATTTTTTTCCTTTTGAATGCGTTCGCGTTTAACTTAACCTTTCTTATTTTCAGCCTACTCGGTGAAGCTAAGAAGGCTGCCGGAAATGGACATCAGCTCCGCTCTGAAAATTTGGAACTTCACAAAATCATTACGAAGATTCAAAAAAGAGCTGGACGAAAGCCGGAAGGCGCTGGCTCTTTACGAGTCTCGGCTTAAGGCACAGGCCAAGAAAGACAACACCACAATTAAAGATATGGAAGCTGCTCTCCATCTCTGCCTTGATGAGGTCGCCGAGATTGACAAGCACATTCTTGGTAAGTTTTTAAGCTTTTACCAGTTTTTTCATTCACTTTCAAAGTGCATACTTTTCTTCTGAATGTTTTCTTATTTCTGCCTTTCTGTATTTTGCAGCAAAAGGCGATTCTTCTTCTCGGATCGATCGCATCCGAGCTTTCGGGGTTTTTGTCGAGGATATGAAGAAAGCCGGAAGGAAACTTGTCAGCAAGTTCCTTCTGGACAAAAAAAAGAAGAATACTCTGACATTGGGCAACTTTCGGATGCATTCGTCGACGTCATCGCCCAACACGAGTCTTGGATGAAATCTGTTGCATGCGGTGCAGTGCGCATGGCCTTAGGGCTTATGAAAATGCATTATCACACCGCCAAGACATGGCGCGTCGCCACCGACATTCCTCAAGGTTACACTAGGGCGCAAAGGGCGGAGATTTTTTACTCCGTCAAAGGGCACGCCTTCAAAATCGCTCGGATGGTCTCCACCATCACATTTTACCCGGAGGAAGAGATTCCTTCAACTACGGAGAATCCGAGCGACAACGTCGATGATGATGATACTAAGACTTCGTCGATGCCGTCTAGATCTATGCCATGCAGATGCTAAAAGGCGAAAGAATGTATTACTTCTTTTAACAATGTAATACTCATATGTAATGGATTCTGGATGCCTTATTTTGTATGAACAAGTTATGCTTTTGCAGTTTAATTTATCTTTGCAAGTTAATTTTGTCTTCCTTTTTTTTAAGTTCTCTGGTTGTATGCTTTAACCTTTCTTTGTGTTTGAGTGAATCCGAAAGTATGAAAACTTCAAGCCGAGCAACCGGGTTAAGAAATCGATCAGTCTAAATTCGGAATCATGAGACATACTTAGGCACCTTAAACTTACTAATCCAGTGACTGATACGTCATAAACATATCTATAATTTCTGATGTTCCATGTTGTTTTCATGCCTTATGCTACATGTTTTCCTTCCACTTTATGTTATTTTTATCGATTTCCCGGGACCAACCTATTGACAAGATGCAACAGAGCCAGTTCCCTGTTTTCTGTTGTTTTTTGTTTCAAAAAAGTTGTTCTGGAAATATTCTCGGAATTGGAAAATTCGAAACCCGGAAGTCTTAGAATTCCTGAAGTTCCACGGTGTCCCGAAGAGGCACGGAGGGGAACCATAGGGGGGCCACACCATAGGGCGGCGCCCCTGGTCGCGCCTGGGGGTGGCGTGGGCCCCTCAGGCATCCACCTCCATTTCCCTTTCGCCTATTTATCCCCCCTGATACATCAACCCTAAAAATATACCACTTCGTCCCGAGAAACACCCGAGGCCGCCGTCATCGTCAACCCGAGATCGGGAGGGTTCTGGAGCTCTCCCCGGCACCCTGCCGGGAGAGGAGTTCATCACCGGAGGGGCCTACACCACCATGCCCGCCTCTGGAGTGATGCGTGAGTAGTTCATCCCTCGACTACGGGTCCATAGCAGTAGCTAGATGGTTGTACTCTCCATCTTATGCCTCATGTTTAGATCTCGTGAGCTGCCTCACATGATCGAGATCATCTATTTTTAATGCTACATGTTGTGTTTGCTGGGATCCGATGATTATTGAATGCTATGTGTGTTGATTATCAATCTATCATGTTATCTTCATGTGTATGTTATTTATGATCTTGCATGCTCTCCATTGTTTGTAGATGCTCTCGCCAAGTAGATGCTAGTGACTCCAAGAGGGGGTATTTATGCTCGATAGTGGGTTCATGCCTCCTTTGCATCTGTGCTCGAGTGACAGAAACGTGAAGGATGGAGGATGTGTTGTTGCCATTAGGGAGAAAACAACGATGTTTACTTCGTTTAGGTTGTTTACATTACACACTTTGCTTACTGCGATTATTCGTTGCTTGCAACTTAATACCCAACGTTTGTTTGGATGATATTCGAAGGGTGGATTATTAGTCATAGATGCAGTTGGATGACGATCTATGTATTTTGTTGTAATGCCCGCATGAATCTCATAGTAATCTTTATGTCATGCATGTTCTTTATCTGTCAATTGCCTAGCTATAATATGTTCACCACACATGTTAGCTATCTTTTATGGAGAGACACCTCTAGTGAACTGTGGACCCGGTCTATTTTCTCATACTGATAATACACACACTGCTTCCACACTAATTCCACGGTTTTCACACTGCTGCTACTATTTTCATATTTTTCTCATATTGTTTTCCACATCATACGTTTAACCTCTTTTTTGTTCAGCAAAACCGGTGAGATTGACAACCTCACTGCTTCGTTGGGGCAATGTGATTTGATTGTGTTGTGTAGGTTCCACGTTGCTGCTGAACCAGTAGTGCGCCCTGCCATCTCAGCTGCATCAACCTTCAGAGATTGCTTGTCCTCCTACTGGTCGATTCAACCTTGGTTTCTTTTCTGAGGGAAAACTTGCCGCTGCACTCTTCACAACCTTTCTCTTGGGGTTTACCAACAGGAGTGCAAGTCCTGCACCATCAAGATTTTCTAGCGCCGTTGCCGGGGAGGAAGAGAATTTCTGCAAGGGGAGTCTCTCACTTCCAATCTCTTTACTTTGTTATTGTTTTAATTGTTACTTGCTTTATCATGCTTGCTAGCAATGTTTGATGTCTTTGAAACTAGATCTTATTGGCAAGGTGGGTTCACAGATGAACAGCAAAAATATTATAAGGAACACCGCTTGTCACAAAAAGGGATACACTTATGGGAGAAAATTAATAAATTGCATGACTATGCTAGAAACTTGTGCTCTACTTATAATGGTACTTATTGCTTTGATAAATCTTGCTACTGTAGGAGGTATAAACACCTCCCTTTTTAATGTGAGTATAATGATAATGTTACCATATCTTCTTATGTTAAGGGAAAATATGACTTTGATGATGTGGGTGGAACAAATTGAGGAATTTATTGCTTGGAAGGGTGCATTTGAAATTGCCTATTTGCTTGAAAGTATTGATGATGCACCTTATAAATATGAGATTTATGATATACTTGAATATTTCTTTGATAATTACAAGTATTGTAATTAATACATACTTAAATATCTTAATCAATTCTTTCCCCCAAAGGGAGAGACTAATGCCTTGCAGGAACCTATGGAAGAAGAAACTGCTGAATCCGGAAGCTCATTGGATGAAAAAGAGGAGGAGAGTGATGATCAAGAGGAGGAAGAATGGAGTAGCTACCCGTGTCTACCTCCAAATGAGAGTAACTCTTTAACTCATAATTGTGATGATCCTATTGATTCTTTTGAAATATCCCTTTTTGATGAAATTGATACTTGCTATACTTGTGACCTTGATACTACTATGAATGAAACTTGTGAGAATGATATTTCTACTGTTATTTATGATAATTCATGCTACTTTGATAAATCCTATGTTAATCCTCCATTTAATCCAACTATTGATATGCACGATAATGAGGAAGTTTGCTTAGAAAATTTATATGATAATGCTCTATATGATGGTCCTATGTTACTTGATATTATAAATTATAATGCTACTAAAAATAGGATTGCTAAAATGTGGCCTATACCTTTTATGAGTGATCAATCATCTCGTTTTGATATTGCTAGAAGTAGGAAAAAAGAGGAGCTGGTTTTAAATTTTGATCCCATTATTTTTAGCTTGATATGAATTGTGTGCTTTTAGACCATGACAAACATGCTTTATGTGATGATTATGTTGTTGAGTTTGTTCATGATTGTCGCACACGGACTTCTAGAGGATACACACAGCCCGCTAAACAGTAGATAATTGGCTTACGGGGCCTACCTGCACCCGCATCTCAATATGAGTAGGCCAACACGTAAACGTGTGACAACCATCCTCTACTATTCATCGTCTGTGAAACCATCCAATAGGAATCCGAATACTTCCATTGACGTACTTCATAACATACACACATGGTACGTCAACGACATTTGAACAAGTGATATCACAACAAATCTCTCAGACACAAAGAAATAGAAATAAGTGGCAAAAGCTCTCACTAGAGCAGAGATAGGAAATACAGTCATGCAGAGGACACATGTCCCAACAAGTCATCATTACATCACAGCGGAAGCATCCAAAGTGTCTGAGTACAGACAAGATCCAAATAGGCCTAAGAGGCCGGAAACGAAAAGAACGGAGCCCATCCACGAAGTCTCGGATCCTGCCCGGGTCCGCTATCTACTCGTCAGCAGCCTCGTCATACTCCACGTAGTAGCCACCATGGGGATCCTCAGAAACGTAGTCTGCAAAACCAGCAGCTCCAAAGGGGTCAGTACGGACGAGTACTGGCAAGCAAGACGCACAAGATACCAAAGTGTACCCGACAACACCAGGTACAGATGCTTTAGGTTCAACGGAAGATAGGTGATACAAAGGTGCGGCAGCGGGCTGCACTAACCAACTACAGAGACACGCTACAACATCCGGCTAAAAGAAAGGGGTAAGGTAGCTCATCGGAGCCAACTACCACTAACCTCAAACAAACCCATCCTGGATCTCGCCCCTTATCCAAAGAAGCAACCCGAGGATAACCCACACAGTTGGATTAATGAGGGTTCAGGTTATTGTGTCAATAAGCCTATTACTAGTCAAATTATTATTAATTAGGTGTAAGTTGTCTAATCCTTGCTAGCCAGCCCTATCACCAAGTCATCCATAACCGCGGACAACACGGCTTCTCGAGAAGATTTAACCCTGCAGGGATGCACCAATTTGGTCGTACACGTAAGAATAAACCGCCAGGCGGGGATCAAACCCACCAAGCAGGCCACTCAACACAACCCAACTCTTCTTCGCATCAAGCCCAAAGAACCCCGTGCAATTGAGCGCAAGGCTAATCAAGCCCCACGAAGAAAAGGGGACCCTCATAGCACTCTAAGAACGTGTCTCCCTAAATGCCGACTACAAAAGTTACCACCCTGGCGCCAAGGGTTCGCACCTGCATATGCATGCGGCAAATGGAAAACCCGAACTAAATGAGGCGATTTGGACGAGATGCGAATCGAATCAAAGTTGCGGGGGGCGCCCATACACGCTTCCCACATGCGGTTAGCGCGCTCATCATGGATCTAGAGGACAAGAACTTTTCCTGAGTTCAACACTAGCAGGCCTCAAAACCATACCCGGCCTCCTGCCGGTGCCTTATCATGAAATTAGTATTACCTCAAATATAAACAGGTTGGTGTTTAAATATCGAGCCCCCAGAACATAATAAATATGGTAAAAGAAATAACGGACATCAGACTCGAGCACAACAACCCTAAGCATGCTAGTAAGACACAGGCAACAGGCAACAGGGTTATAGGTGTGGAGGTGAGGCTATATCAGGGTTACAGGATAACATGTGATAGGATCGGGACACAAGCAACGGATCATAAGGCTAGCAGATTAGACAACGGAAAGTATCGGTATCAAGTGTGGAAAAGTACACAATGGTTCAGGTGAGTGAATACTTGCCTGCAAACTCAGTAGCCTGGTACTGGGCTAACTCCTCTGAAGTGGTGTCGTAAACCTCGTCTGTCTCAACATCGTCGTCTATTCGAGAAGAAGCAAACAAACCACGAAGAGAGACGACAATCAATAACATGGCATAATGCACAAACATGGGATGATGCATGACAGTTTAAATGGTGCATCAAGATAAACTATTAGACATAAGAAACAATTTTTAAATGGACCCATATGCAATTTGAATTGCATTTGGTAAAAGCCCATGTGCATTAATAGTGGATTTAATGAACTACAAGTAAACATTAAGTTAAAGTGGATTAAATGGATGCTGCATGATGAAAACGGCAAGGAAACAACTTTAGCTTCTTTTTGATACTTCATTTGCCAAATTTGGAATTTTAATTATTAAGTTATGAGCTTTGCCATTTTAAATGATTTAAAAATCAGCATTGAAAATGGTGACAATTTTATTTATGCAAAACCTTGATATTAGTTCATAATTGGGTAGACAATTTAATTCTGATTGGAAAACATGTGAATTTGGAACTAAATTGACCAAGTTATGAATTAAACAAATTTAAATGAGTTAATTCAAGTATAGAAAGGTGCATGAATTTTATTTGCTCAAAACATTAAATAAAATTCATATTGGACAAGATTATAATTTTCTGGTTTATAAACATATTTTACAAGTTGAAATTGGATTTAATTTGACCAAGTTATGATTTATGCAATTTTAAATGATATGAATAAAGTATAGAAAATTGCTTAAATTTTAGTTTGTCAAAACAGCAAACAAAAGGCATATTTGGAAAATTCAGGGAATTTTGAATGGAATACATATTTTATTGTTCAAATTTGGAGTTTGGATGACAAAGTTATGGGCATTTGAATTACAGGGACTTTTCTGCTAGTTTTTAAAAGTTACAAGGACCTTTCTGTGAGGTCAGGGGCTTAACTGTGAAAAGAAAACAGATCTGGATCTGAGATCCATATCCACCTCGCAGTGACCCAGCAAGAGTCACTAAAAAGGGGGCCCTAGGCCACGGTGGCGCCTGCGTGGTAGGGTGGCTGCTGACCGTGCCACACGGGTCACAGACAGGTGGGTCCAGCGCGCGCGCGTGGCAAGGCCAAAAAAAGTGGGGGTTTTATTCCGCGCGGAGGGACCAAACCCGCGACGTGCGCGCGGTGCGGATGGAACCGAACCACTGGGCTGTTGCTCTGCTTGTGATAGTTCTGGCGTTCGGGTTCTTTTGAGGAGAGAAAATCGTCAGCTAACTGAAACTGACGAAACTGAAGTTTCGACAGACACTACGAAGAAACGCCGGTGATCGCCGGCTGTTCGTCGTTGCTCTGGTGCTCGAAGGGAAACGAGCTGGCAGGGGATGGAACAAGGGGCTCACCGCGGGCTCTTGGCGAAACTGGAGAGGACGACGAGGTCGGAGGAGGGCGTGACGAGGCAGCAGAGGGAGCGACGGTGTCGCCGCGTCTGTGGTGGCCGGCGGAGACGTCGAGGAAGCGTGCGTCACCCCTAGGCCATCTCCGGCCCGGAAACTCGACGTGGAGGGAGCCCGTGCCCCGGGGTTTCCATTCCCGGGCACGACACGGCGCGGGGCAGGCTAGGGATGCGGCGGCGTGCAAGGCTCTGAAGGTGTGTTCCCTGTTTGGTGGCAAGTTTCAGGAAAAAAGAAAGAAAGCAGAGAGAAGGGAGAAGGAGTGGATGGCGGCGCAGGGAGAAGCAAGGAGGGGAAGGAGAAACTAGGGTTAGGGTTGGTCTTCGGGGATTAAGTAGAGGGAGGAGGGAGCAGGTGGGGGAGGACCTCCCTTTTCTCTATCTCCGTACGAAGGAGGAAGACGACAGCGATGGGAGGCGCTTGGGCCTGGTTTTAGGGGGTTGTAGGTGGCCTGGGCCGGCCTGTTGGCTGGCCTGGCTGCCTCCCCCCCTTTTTTCTTTTCTTTTTTATACCCTTTTCTTTTGTAGAAAATAAAAGAGGAGAAAGAAAGGATTTTTTGGATCCAACAATTTTGGTGATAAATTTTTATAAGTTCCTTATTGAAAAAGCCCAGTTGCACCAACTTTTGTTTTTTAAAATTTCAAATATTTGTTGCTGTTTGAATTTGAAATGAAATTGCTTGAATTTTGCAATAATTGAATTATTTGAAAACTTAACCAAGTTTCTCATTTGGAAAATCAAATTTATGGTAAGCAATTAAACTATTTGATTTGAATATTTTATTTGAAAAGTTGTAACAGACCAAGTGTGAATCATATTGATTTGAATTTATTTGAAATTCCACACATGAATGCATTATGATGACATGATGCAAGACTTAAATTTAACCAGAAACAAAGCAATTGGGATTGTTTCCATACTTGGGATGTTACAAAACGCCCCCCCTTGAAGGAATCGCGCCCCGAGATTCCTACTGAGAAGAGAAAAGGTCCGGATACTTCTTTCGAAGATCCTCTTCGGTCTCCCATGTTGTCGGAATGATGAGACCACTGCACTTTTAAGAACTTGGTGCTCTTGTTGCGAGTTTTGCGCTCGGTCTCATCGAGAATGCGAATAGGGTGCTCTTCATAAGAGAGGTCTTCTTGCAGTTCAATGGAATCATGATCAACTGCACGACCTGGATCTTTGAAGCACCTCTTGAGCTGTGACACGTGAAAGACATCGTGCACCTTGGATAGATTTTCAGGAAGTTCAAGACGATAGGCATTTTCTGCACGCCTTGAGAGAATGTTGAAGGGACCAATATATCTTGGTGCAAGCTTTACTTTGACACCAAAACGATGAGTGCCTCTGAGGGCAGTTACACGGAGATATGCTTTGTCTCCAGCTGCATAGACCATGTCCCTGTGTTTGCTGTCATAGTAGCTTTTCTGACGAGACTGAGCAATCTTCAGATTGTCACGAATGATGCGAACTTTCTCTTCGGCCTCCTTAACAATGTCAGGGCCTAAGAGTGAACGTTCACCAGCTCCAGACCAATTGATTGGACTCCTGCATCTACGACCATATAGAGCCTCGAATGGTGCCATGCCTAGACTTGCCTGGAAGCTGTTGTTGTAGGAGAATTCAGCATATGGAAGACATTCCTCCCATTTCATGCCAAAAGAGAGACCACATGCTCTGAGAATATCCTCGAGAATCTGATTGACTCTTTCGACTTGTCCTTGAGACTGAGGATGATAGGCTGTGCTGAACAGAAGCTTGGTGCCCAAGGCTTCTTGAAAGCTTTTCCAGAAATGAGAAGTGAAGATGCTTCCACGGTCTGAGCTTATTTCCAATGGAATACCATGAAGAGGAACAATCTTTGCTGTGTAGAGCTCTGCTAACTGACTAGCTGAGATTGTCTCTTTGACAGGAAAGAAGTGAGCGACTTTAGTGAGTCGATCAATGACAACGAAGATTGCATCGTTGCCCCTCTTGGACTTTGGGAAACCAGTGACAAAGTCCATTTCAATCATGTCCCACTTCCATTCAGGGATTTTCAGAGGTTGGAGAAGACCGGCTGTTTTCTGATGAACTGCCTTGACACGCTGACAGACGTCGCATTCAGAAACGTATTGAGCAATTTCACGTTTCATGCTAGGCCACCAATACAGTGTCTTGAGATCCTGGTACATCTTTGTACTTCCAGGGTGTATGGAGAGAGGAGTTTCATGAGCCTCCTTGAGAATGACATCTTTGAGACTTTGAATTTGAGGAACTGCAATGCGTCCTTCGAAGAACACAGTTCCCTTGTCATCAATTGAGAAGCACTCAAATTTCTCATTGCCTGCATTGATGTGTTCTACAATCTTCTTGATTTCAGCATCACGAAGTTGTTCAGAACGAATCTTGTCCTCGAGAGTTGGACTGGCTGTCAAGTTTGCAAGATAGCCTTGAGGAACAAGACCAAGATTCAGTTTTTGGAATTCTTCATGAAGAGGAGGTTGGCTTTCCATGATCATGAGATTATTGCAATACGATTTGCGACTGAGAGCATCGGCCATAACATTAGCCTTGCCTGGAGTGTAAGAAATGGTAAGATCAAAGTCTTTGATCTTTTCAATCCATCTCCTTTGTCTGAGGTTTAGATCTGGTTGAGTGAAGATGTACTTCAGACTCTTATGACCGGAAGAGATTTCAGTGCGATTACCCAACAAGTATTGTCTCCATTTATTGAGGGCAAACACAACTGCTGCGAGTTCAAGGTCATGAGTGGGATAATTGAGCTCATGTGTGTTCAACTGACGTGAAGCATAAGCCACAACTTGACGTTCTTGCATGAGAACTGCACCTAGACCTTGGAGAGAAGCATCACAGAATATTTGGAAAGGTTTGGAAGGATCTGGGCCAACCAGAACTGGTGTAGAAGTGAGTTTAGTCTTCAGGAGATTGAAGCTTTCATCACATTGTGGAGACCAGAAAAACTTCTTGTCCTTCTTTGTGAGGTCAGTGAGAGGTTTGGCAATCTTAGAGAAGTTTGGGATGAAGCGACGGCAATAGCTAGCCAAGCCAAGAAAACTTCTTACTTGCTTCACCGTCTTTGGAGGTTTCCAATCAACAATTGCTTTAACCTTTTCTGGATCAATGGCTATGCCCTTGGCAGAGATGACATGACCAAGATAAACGACTTCGGAAATCCAAAACTCACATTTGGAGAACTTGGCATAGAGACGATGCTCGCGAAGCTTCATGAGAGTGAGACGAAGATGTTCTTCATGCTCTTCCTCGGATTTTGAGTAGACAAGAATGTCATCAAGATATACCACAACGAACTTGTCTAGGTATTCATGGAAGACAGAATTCATGAGTCGAGAGAAGGTCGCCGGTGCATTGGTGAGACCAAAGGACATGGCGGTGAATTCATATAGACCGTAGCGAGTGGTGAAGGCTGTCTTTGGAATATCCTCTTTTCTGATCTTTATTTGATGGTAACCCATTCTCAAGTCCAACTTGGAGAATATTGAGGCTCTAGCAAGTTGATCAAAAATATCATCGATGCGAGGAATTGGATACTTATTTTTGATGGTCTTCTCGTTAAGAGGACGATAGTCAACAATGAGTCTCTTTGTTTGATCCTTCTTCGCAACGAACAGAGTTGGGCAACCCCAAGCCGAGGAACTAGGTTGAATGTAACCTTTTTCCATGTACATATCAATTTGTTCCTTCAACAACTTCAGCTCGGGAGTTCCTATCTTGTAGGGATGCTTAGAGATTGGAGCAGTACCTGGTTCAAGTTCAATCACGAACTCAACAGCTCTGTCCGGAGGCATTCCTGGCAACTCTTCTGGAAAGACGTCAGGGAAGTCGCAAACCACCGGAACATTTTCAAGTGAAGGTAGAGGATTTGCATTGAGGGTGTATAGCTGACTGGAACTTGATTCATGTGGAGAATAGATTATCTGGCCAGAAGGGTGGAACAGAGTTATTGACTTTTGAGCACAGTCAATTCTTGCTTTATTGTCCTTCAGCCAATCCATACCAAGAATGACATCAATGTCAGAATTTCCAAGCAACATGAGGGAAGCAAGAAATATGTGACCTTCAATTAAGATTTGATTGTCCTTACTTATCTTGGAATTCAACATTTGAGATCCCGGGGAGTGAACAGTGATCTGATTGTTTAGTGGAACCACAATTAGGTTGTTTGTTGTGGCAAAGGTCTTTGACACAAAAGAATGTGATGCTCCGGTATCAAACAACACTTTAGCTAGAATAGAGTTTATGGGAAATGTACCGAGAACGACGTCAGGAGCTTCCTCAGCTTTGTCGATCTTGACATGGTTCACCCTTGCGGTCCTCCCGACAGGCCTGTTGTTGGAGTTGAAGGCCTTAGGCGGGGGAGCGCGCACCATTGCCTGGTTTGTGTTAGGACGAGGTGGTGGTGGAGGTAGCTGCCTCTGCGTGCACTTGTCGGCGTAGTGTCCCGTCTGCTTGCACTTGTAGCATGTGACGACACGAGGAGGCCCTGGCCTTGGCTGCCCCATCGAAGCCCTTTGATCATGCACCTGAGCAGGGTTGGGTGGCGGGGAGCGAAGCCTGGAGAAGTTTGGTCATATGGAGCCCGAGTGGCATCACCATTTGGTACCCAGATGCGGCGCTTCTGCGGAGGGGTGGTCATGTTGGAGGAGGAACCACCCTCACGCGAGTGCTTGCGAGACTCCTCGAACGCCTTGCGCCCATTTTCTTCATTGAGCGTGGTGTTAACGAGATCCTCGAAGCTTTCGGCCTTGACATTGGTGAGGGCATACTTGAGTTCCGGGTTAAAGCCTCTGCGGAACCTTGCCATCTTTTTAGCTTCAGTGGACACCTCATCTCCAGCGTATCGAGCGAGGCGATTGAACTCACTCTGATACCGGATGACGTCCAACTTGCCCTGCTTGAGAGAGCAAAACTCTTCACGCATTCTTTCCATGAGACCATCTGGAATGTGGTGTTTCAGGAAGGCTTCCTTGAAACGATCCCACGTGACTGGCATGCCAGTTCTCATGGCCTGGAAGTTTTCCCACCAAGAAGCTGCCTGACCCTTCAGCAAATAGGAGGCATACTTGACCTTGTCTTCTTCAGCTACGTGTGCAATATCCAGAGCCTTGGCTATCTCACGGATCCAGTCATCAGCGTCTAGGGGCTCGCGTGTGGCCACGAAAGCTCTCGGACCCAGACTGAGAAACTCCTTGATGCTCACTCGTGGAGCTGTCTGGTTGATGTGCTGATTAGCCTGAAACTGAGCCATCTGCGTCATGACTTGGGTCATCTGAGTCAACAGCTCCGTGATTGGCGGTGGTTCAGGCGTGGTGTTCCTTGTTGGCGGCATCCTGAATGGAAATGCATTTTAGCACAACAATAGAAAAGGATAGACTTGGCAACTGAAATAGAGATTACTCTAACGCATGAATAGATAACCAAAAGGTACACCATCACATGTTCAAGTACATCAGAATATCCAACACACCATAAATGGTTCGAATACCAAAGGATAACTAAACATAGCTAAGAATGGATACATCGGTACTCCCATGCTCATCACGCAGGACGGCGGCGAGGAGTACGACGAGAGGTACGGTGAGGAGTACGTCCATGAAAGTAGGTGGAACGACGATCCACGTAGATCTGACGTGGTCTGAGACCGACTCTAGGCGTGGTGAAGTACATAGCGTCGACTCCCTGTGCTCCAAAGCGGGGAATCCCAGTGTAACCCGCACCAAGGTTAAGGAGTGGACCTCTGATCGGCTCGTAACCTCCGGCATCTGGCAGACGACGCCCCACTGGCTGATCGAAACGTGCAAAGCATTCGTCTCCAACAAAGTCTGTGGTGTAAGTCGCCAGACGAGTCAAAGCAAGGTAAAGTTGCTCTCTGACTGAAGCCAACTCCTGAGATAGTGTGCGGGCAACTACGTCACTGTGTCTCACAAACTGAGCGGTGGTGTGCAGCCTGGAGTTATCATGCTCGTAAACGTCCAAGTTGTCGTAGAGAGTGAAGTGAGCACCCTCCGAAGTGATGTAACCACGGGGGATGTGGCGATAAATAGAATCGTCAAATCCCCAGTAGTCAGCACGAAGGACGGTGAGGCTCACATAAGCTGCCTGCTGCACAGCCATATCCACTGTGGAACCCACTGCCTCGTAGCGGTGGACTACGCTCATGCCATCATCTGACAGAATGTAGACGACAGCCTGGTAGTAGGTCTGCTCAAACTCTCGCTGCTGCTCGTACACCTGGTACTCTGGTGCCCAACGGAACCCCAGAAAAGTGACCATGTCTCTCAGCATCTCCGGATAACCGGTAGTGCTCTCACAACGAGTCATACGAACCACCTGTGGGTAGAACCTGAGATCCATCTGCAGATGATCGGGGAAGCTTTGATTAGACGCCGGTAGAAAAACTGAAGTGGCAAGCAACAACAAGGTTCCAACGGACGAAAAGGATCTTGAGAAGAACAGGATATCGAAGCAACATTTGGGAAACACGAGACCAAACACTCCTGAGGTACTACGGAAAACCCATCCGGGCTTCTAGAGGATCAATATCTACTTCTTAAGGAATAGAGGATCTGCTTCCGGGGCTTATGTGCCTCCGTTCTCAATCGTGAGTAGGAAACATGAAAATCATGTCACAACCACCTCCATTCCTATGGTCTAGTAGATATAACCATCCTAGAGAAACCAGGATACGTGAAATCCTAACTTGAAAGTTTAGATGAGAAGAGAAAACAACGTTGCACTTCCTTACCAGAAAAAGGAAGGGTGGGTGGGGAAAGAAATAAAAGAACAGAATTCCTACTCTCACGTTTCATTTTTCCTATATAGCTACAAAATAGTTTCTAGACTCAACTGCGACCAGTAAAAGGGATCCTACACGCAGATTGGCTCTGATACCATTTGTTGCACCCGGACTTCGAGAGGATACATACAGCCCGCTAAACAGTAGATAATTGGCTTACGGGGCCTACCTGCACCCGCATCTCAATATGAGTAGGCCAACACGTAAACGTGTGACAACCATCTTCTACTATTCATCGTCTGTGAAACCATCCAATAGGAATCCGAATACTTCCATTGACGTACTTCATAACATATACACATGGTACGTCAATGGCATTTGAACAAGTGATATCACAACAAATCTCTAAGACACAAAGAAATAGAAATAAGTGGCAAAAGCTCTCACTAGAGCAGAGATAGCAAATACAGTCATGCAGAGGACACATGTCCCAACAAGTCATCATTACATCACAGCGGAAGCATCCAAAGTGTATGAGTACAGACAAGATCCAAATAGGCCTAAGAGGCCGGAAACGAAAACAACGGAGCCCATCCACGAAGTCTCGGATCCTACCCGGGTCCGCTATCTACTCGTCAGCAGGCTCATCATACTCCACGTAGTAGCCACCATGGGGATCCTCGGAAACGTAGTCTGCAGAACCAGCAGCCCCAAAGGGGTCAGTACGGACGAGTACTGGCAAGCAAGACGCACAAGATACCAAAGTGTACCCGACAACACCAGGTACAGATGCATTAGGTTCAACGGAAGATAGGTGATACAAAGGTGCGGCAGGGGGCTGCACTAACCAACTACAGAGACACGCTACAACATCCGGCTAAAAGAAAGGGGTAAGATAGCGCATCGGAGCCAACTACCACTAACCTCAAACAAACCCATCCTGGATCTCGCCCCTTATCCAAAGAAGCAACCCGAGGATAACCCACACAGTTGGATTAATGAGGGTTCAGGTTATTGTGTCAATAAGCCTATTACTAGTCAAATTATTATTAATTAGGTGTAAGTTGTCTAATCCTTGTTAGCCAGCCCTATCACCAAGTCATCCATAACCGCGGACAACACGGCTTCTCGAGAAGATTTAACCCTGCAGGGATGCACCAATTTGGCCGTACACGTAAGAATAACCCGCCAGGCGGGGATCAAACCCACCAAGCAGGCCACTCAACACAACCCAACTCTTCTTCGCATCAAGCCCAAAGAACCCCGTGCAATTAAGCGCACGGCTAATCAAGCCCCACGAAGAAAAGGGGACCCTCATAGCACTCTAAGAACGTGTCTCCCTAAATGCCGACTACAAAAGTTACCACCCTGGCGCCAAGGGTTCGCACCTGCATATGCATGCGGCAAATGGAAAACCCGAACTAAATGAGGCGATTTGGACGAGATGCGAATCGAATCAAAGTTGCGGGGGGCGCCCATACACGCTTCCCACATGCGGTTAGCGCGCTCATCATGGATCTAGAGGACAAGAACTTTTCCTGAGTTCGACACTAGCAGGACTCAAAACCATACCCGGCCTCCTGCCGGTGCCTTATCATCAAATTAGTATTACCTCAAACATTAACAGGTTGGTTTTTAAATATCGAGCCCCCAGAACATAATAAATATGGTAAAAGAAATAATGGACATCAGACTCGAGCACAACAACCCTAAGCATGCTAGTAAGACACATGCAACATGCAACAGGGTTATAGGTGTGGAGGTGAGGCTATATCAGGGTTACATGATAACATGTGATAGGATCGGGACACAAGCAACGAATCATAAGGCTAGCAGATTAGACAACGGAAAGTATCGGTATCAAGTGTGGAAAAGGACACAATGGTTCAGGTGAGTGAATACTTGCCTGCAAACTCAGTAGCCTGGTACTGGGCTAACTCCTCTGAAGTGGTGTCGTAAACGTCGTCTGTCTCAACGTCGTTGTCTATTCGAGAAGAAGCAAACAAACCACGAAGAGAGACGACAATCAATAACATGGCATAATGCACAAACATGAGATGATGCATGACAGTTTAAATGGTGCATCAAGATAAACTATTAGACATAAGAAACAATTTTTAAATGGACCCATATGCAATTTGAATTGCATTTGGTAAAAGCCCATGTGCATTAATAGTGGATTTAATGAACTACAAGTAAACATTAAGTTAAAGTGGATTAAATGCATGCTGCATGATGAAAACGGCAAGGAAACAACTTTAGCTTCTTTTTGATACTCCATTTGCCAAATTTGGAATTTTAATTATTAAGTTACGAGCTTTGACATTTTAAATGATTTAAAAATCAGCATTGAAAATGGTGACAATTTTATTTATGCAAAACCTTGATATTAGTTCATAATTGGGTAGACAATTTAATTGTGATTGGAAAACATGTATTACAAATTGAATTTGGAACTAAATTGACCAAGTTATGAATTAAACAAATTTAAATGAGTTAATTCAAGTATAGAAAGGTGCATGAATTTTATTTGCTCAAAACATTAAATAAAATTCATATTTGACAATATTATAATTTTCTGGTTTGTAAACATATTTTACAAGTTGAAATTGGATTTAATTTGACCAAGTTATGATTTATGCAATTTTAACTGATATGAATAAAGTATAGAAAATTGCTTAAATTTTAGTTTGTCAAAACAGCAAACAAAAGGCATATTTGGAAAATTTAGGGAATTTTGAATGGAATACATATTTTATTGTTCAAATTTGGAGTTTGGATGACAAAGTTATGGGCATTTGAATTACAGGGACTTTTCTGCCAGTTTTTAAAAGTTACAAGGACCTTTCTGTGAGGCTAGGGGCTTAAGTGTGAAAAGAAAGCAGATCTGGATCTGAGATCCAGATCCACCTCGCAGTGACCCAACCAGAGTCAATGACAAGGGGGCCCTAGGCCACGGTGGCGCCTGCGTGGCAGGGTGGCTGCTGACCGTACCACACGGGTCACAGACAGGTGGGTCCAGCGCATGCGTGGCAAGGCCAAAAAAAGTGGGGTTTTTATTCCGCGCGGAGGGATTGAACCCGCGACGTGCGCGCGGTGCGGATGGAACCGAACCACTGGGTTGTTTCTCTGCTTGTGACAGTTCTGGCGTTCGGGTTCTTTTGAGGAGAGAAAATCGTCAGCTAACTGAAACTGACGAAACTGAAGTTTCGACACACACTACGGAGAAACGCCGGTGATCGCCGGCTGTTCGTCGTTGCTCTGGTGCTCGAAGGGAAACGAGCTGGCAGGGGATGGAACAAGGGGCTCACCGCGGGCGCTTGGCGAAACTGGAGAGGACGACGAGGTCGGAGGAGGGCGTGACGAGACATCAGAGGGAGCGACGGTGTCGCCGCGGCTGTGGTGGCCGGCGGAGACGTCGAGGAAGCGTGCGTCACCCCTAGGCCATCTCCGGCCCGGAAACTCGACGAGGAGGGAGCCCGTGCCCCGGGGTTTCCATTCCCGGGCACGGCACGACGCGGGGCAGGCTAGGGATGCGACAGCGTGCAAGGCTCTGAAGGTGTGTTCCCTGTTTGGTGGCAAGTTTCAGAAAAAAAAAGCAGAGAGAAGGGAGAAGGAGTGGATGGCGGCGCAGGGAGAAGCAAGGAGGGGAAGGAGAAACTAGGGTTAGGGTTGGTCTTCGGGGATTAAGTAGAGGGAGGAGGGAGCAGGTGGGGGAGGACCTCCCTTTTCTCTGTCTCCGTACGAAGGAGGAAGACGACAGCGATGGGAGGCGCTTGGGCCTGGTTTTGGGGGGTTGTAGGTGGCCTGGGCCGGCCTGTTGGCTGGCCTGGCTGCCTCCCCCCCCCCCCATTTTTCTTTTCTTTTTTATACCCTTTTCTTTTGTAGAAAAGAAAAGAGGAGAAAGAAAGGGTTTTTGGGATCCAACAATTTTGGTGATAAATTTTTATAAGTTCCTTATTGAAAAAGCCCACTTGCACCAACTTTTGTTTTTTAAAATTTTAAATATTTGTTGCGTTTTGAATTTTAAATGAAATTGCTTGAATTTTGCAATAATTGAATTATTTGAAAACTTAACCAAGTTTCTCATTTGGAAAATCAAATTTATGGTAAGCAATTAAACTATTTGATTTGAATATTTTATTTGAAAAGTTGTAACAGACCAAGTGTGAAACATATTGATTTCAATTTATTTGAAATTTGAAATTCCACACATGAATGCATTATGATGACATGATGCAAGACTTAAATTTAACCAGAAACAAAGCAATTGGGATTGTTTCCATACTTGGGATGTTACAATGATGCTACTGGAAATTATTATTATAGAGTAAAATATGGTTGTAGGAATTTTCATGTTACTAAAACACCTCTCTTTTTGTTTAAAGTTTTGAAATTGCTCTTGTTCTACCTTCCCATGATTTCTAGTTTGAGCTTTTTTTATTTATTTCTTACAAGATTCCTATGCATAGGAAGTGTGTTATAATTAAATTTGTTTTATACTTTCTTCTTTATGCTCTCTTTTGCTTAATTCATATTTCTTATGTGAGCACTTGATTCCACTTTTCTGGGCCTAGCTAAAAGGCGTTAAAGAAAAGCACTTTTTGGGAGATAACCCATGGTTTTATTTTTTCTTTGTTTTTCTCTGTTTTCTTTGAGTGAAGGGGTTGTTAAGTCTGTAGAAACTCCTTTGTATCTTGATTTTCATGTTTTCTTTGTGCCAAGTGAAGTTTCAAACGAAAGTTGGAGTTGGTTTTGGATTTCTGCGCAGGAAACAGATTTCTGCTGTGCACCGGAAAATATCGTATAAAATCCGGGAAGACCAGAATGATCTGAAATTTTTTGTGCTTATTCCTCAGCTAATTCAAAAACTGTTTTGTGATTTAAGTTTGTCGATTTTAGCAACGTAAGTGCCCCTAGAAAATTCATCTTTACAGACTGTTCTGGTTTTGGCAGATTCTGCCATTTTTTTGCATTTGCTCTTTTACGATGTCAAGTGGATTTCTTTGCTTCATGAAACATCAGTGGATGTAGATAATGTTTAAAAGTATCAATAACACTTTTTCCCATGCAGAACCCATGAATTTTTGTTGTTGCACTAACCCTCTAAATCGAATTACTCTTTGAGTGTGCTGTGAAGGAAGTTTTCAAGGGTCAAGAGAAGAGGGTGATATAATGTGATCAAGAAGAGTGCAAGGTCAAAGCTTGGGGATGCCCCCGTGGTTCATCCCAACAAATTATAAGAATACTCAAGCATCTAGGCTTGGGAATGCCCAAGGTATCCCCTTCTTCATCAACAATTTATCATGTCACTTTTGTTTAAATTATATTTTTATTCGGTCACATCATATGAAATTTATTTGGAGTGTATGTTTGTTTTTCTTTAATTTTCCTTGCTGAAATAATATAGTTGGACCCTGGCATTCTTTGTGTTGGAGAGACACACGCTCCGCTTTTTCGTCTGAATACTTGCTATGCTCGTATTCTTAGTTTTCCTTCTAGCTGCTGCAAAATTCCTGTTTAGCTCATGTTTTTCTTGCATATCTTATTTAGAGGTGTTAGTTTTAGTAGAGTTGTGTTAGTACTCTCTTGTTTCACTGCTGTATCTCTTGGAGAGTTTTTATTATTATGAAATTATTGGTGTTGGAAAGCAGTAGTACAATTTTCGTGCTTATAACGGTGCAAATAGAAGCTTGTTTAGACTGTGGCTAGAATTTTTCATGTCATGCTAGATTTTATTTTAATTCTAAAGCCTAATGGTTATTTTTCATAGCATGATTTGTATCAAATAGCTGAGAGTGTTTAATGTGCCTTAAAAAGAATCACGATATTTTGAAGCATAAATTTGTGTTGTTCTCCTTTGAATGTTTTATTTGGTTGACTTGGCACATGCTTACACCATGTTTATGACTACAAACCAGTCATTTATAGCCTCTATGATCATATAATTTTAGAAATTGTAGTACCACTTATGCTTTGATTAATTATGTTTTTGTCGCTATGCATGATTACGGTCATTATTGCTCTCTTGATTTGTCGCTCCCAGTCTTTTGCTAGCCTCCACCTGTACTGAGTATGAGCTCTACTCGTGCATCCAACTCCCAAAAACCAAAGTTTGCCAAAAGTGTCCACCATACCTACCTACATGTGGTATTTAGCTGCCACTTCAAAGAAAATTTCTCATGTGTTACCTTTAAAGCCTTCAAAATTATTCCTGTTTTGTGCTCCTGTATTAGCTCATGAGGATGTAAATAGAGAATCTTTATCTCACTTGTTGATTGGACTTTCACACCCTGGACTAGTGGCTTCATCCGCTTATCCAATTGATAGAAAATCTGGCAGCAGGGTGCCCAGCCCCAAACTAATACAACAAATTCTCTTCACTATTTTTTCCCTTGATTTATCAGTCAAAACATAATTGTGTAAACAAAAGAGAAATAGGGATGACGTTCTACCCAGATGCGCCCTTCTATGGGAGCCGCTCTTGTGAAGTCTAGTTGTCTTGTGACGTACTGTATTTTCTATTTACCATTCATTGACATAAGCATACTCCTCTCTAAAAATTAGACACTCCTCCATGGTATGTGATTGTTGGCAGGCACCCGAGGATTTGGTTACCCATGGTTTGTGTAAGAAAGGTTGGGAGGAGTGTCAACCATTTTATACCTCTGTTGAACAAAATAAAATCTCTAGGACATGAGTGATCCTTGCTTCCCTCTGTGAAGGGCCTTTCTTTTACTTTTATGTTGAGTATCCATCTTCTAACTTTATGCACAGTTGAGAGAGCATGCTTGCCATTCTGAGTTTAATGTGCATTTGTCCCAGAAACATTATTAATTGATTCATGATGTGTTATTGTTTGTTCTCAAATTATTTGTTCTAGTCTTCCTCATGAACTTTGAAGGTGTCCTAGCATTTAGGTTTTGCCACACTCTTAAGGACAAGCGAAATATCACTTTGCTATGTTATCTCTATGCCTGAAACAAACGTATAGCTTTCGAGTTCATTATTGTTCATTATTTTTTGTTTGTGTGAATCCTCATGATGCAAGGTGATTGCTATGCTTTATTGTTAGAATTATATTTATCATTCTTGTGTTGAAGTTCTATGATCTCAGCTATGCTTATGCTTTTACAATTTATATGATCAAGTTCTTGTTGGTAGCATCTCACCTCAGAAATTATTTGTTTTGTCGTTTACCTACTCGAGGATGAGTAGGAACTAAGCTTGGGGATATTGATATGTCATAAACGTATCTATAATTTATGATGTTCCATGTTGTTTTCATGCCTTATGCTATTGGTTTTCCTTACACTTTATGTATTTTTTATCGATTTCCCGGGACTAACCTATTGACAAGTTGCAACAGAGTCAGTTCCCTGTTTTCTGTTGTTTTAAATTTCAGAAAAGTTGTTCTGGAAATATTCTTGGAATCGAAAAAAATCGAAGCCTGGAAGTCTTAGAATTTCCGACGGTTCAACGGAGTCCCGAAGAGGCCCGGAGGGGGGCCACACCATAGGGTGGCGCGCCCTTGCCGCGCCTAGGGGTGTGTGGGACCCTCGGGCATCCATCGCCATCACCATTTCTCCTATTTATTCCCCCCGTTACGTCAACCCTAAAAATATACCACTTCGTCCCGAGAAACACCCGAGGCCACCGTCATCGTCAACCCGAGATCGGGAGTGTTCTGGAGCTCTCCCCGGCACCCTGCCGGGAGGAGAATTCATCACCGGAGGGGTCTACACCACCATACCCGCCTCCAGAGTGATGCGTGAGTAGTTCATCCCTGGACTACGGGTCCATAGAAGTAGCAAGATGGTTGTACTCTCCACCTTGTGCCTCATGTTTAGATCTCGTGAGCTGCCTCACGTGATCGAGATCATCTATTTGTAATGCTACATGTTATGTTTGCTGGGATCCGATGATTATTGAATGCTATGTATGTTGATTATCAATTTATCATGTTATCTTGATGTGTACATTATTTATGATATTGTATGCTCTCCATTGTTAGTATATGCGCTGGCCAAGTATATGCTAGTGACTCCAAGAGGGAGTATTTATGCTCGATAGTGGGTTCATGCCTCCTTTGCGTCTGTGCTAGAGTGACAGAAACATGACATATGGAGGATGTGTTGTTGCCATTAGGGAGAAAACAACGATGTTTACTTCGTTTACATCGTTTACATTACACACTTTGCGTACTGCGATTATCCGTTGCTTGCAACTTAATACCCAACGTTTGTTCGAATTTTATTCAAAGGGTGGATTATTAGTCATAGATGCGGTTGGATGACGATCTATGTATTTTGTTATAATGCCCGCATGAATCTCATAGTAATCTTTATGTCATGCATGTTTTGTATCTGTCAATTGCCCAGTTGTAATTTGTTCACCACACATATTATCTATCCTTTATGGAGAGACACCTCTAGTGAACTATGGACCCCGATCTATTTTCTCATATTGATAATACACACACTGCTTTCACACTGCTGCTACTGTTTTCATATTTTTCTCATATTGTTTTCCACACCATACGTTTAACCTCTTTGTGTTTAGCAAACCGGTGAGATTGACAACCTCACTGCTTCGTTGGGGAAAGTGATTTGATTGTGTTGTGTAGGTTCCACGTTGCTGCTAAACCGATAGTGCGCTCTGCCATATCAGCTGCATAAACCTTCAGAGATTGCTTGTCCTCCTAATGGTCGATTCAACCTTGGTTTCTTTTCCGAGGGAAAACTTGCCGCTGCACCCTTCACAACCTTTCTGTTGGGGTTTACCAGCGAGAGTGCAGTTCCTACACCATCAGTGACCCAGCAACAAACAATCAGAAAATACTTAAGAAAATAGGGAGCTAAAAGTATGAACTCTAGGCACGCAGACACAATCTGGTGTTCAATAGCCTTTTTAGGCCGAAAGCATTCAGTTTTCTTAACTCCGAGCACCCATGCCAAAATTTGGGTTAACATTGAAGCAAATTGAAAGATCATTGGAAAATAGAAAAGACGGAACATGATTTAATGGCAAAAGACAGAAAAAATAATTGGCATACATTTTCCGACAAATTTTATTTCATGATCTCAATAATGTTTACATAGAATTGGACTAGGTATAGAAAGGATATAACTTTTGGATGCTCCAAGGCTGCTCTACATCTATGCTCCTTTTCCTCTTGCGATTTGAATTTTTTGGGTCATTGATGACTCACAAGTATAGGGGGTGAATCCTAGTACTTTCGATAAATAAGAGTGTCAAACCCAACGAGGAGAAGAAGGTGTTGACAAGTGATGACCCACAAGTATAGGGGATCGCAACACTCTTTGAGGGAAGTAAAACCCAAATTTATTGATTCGACACAAGGGGAGTCAAAAAATATTTATTAGCCTTAACAACTAAGTTGTCAATTCAGATGCAACTAAAAGTATACTTGCTTGCAACAATGTATCAGTGCTAACAGTTTTATAGAAGCAGTAGAAATAAAATAACAACAGTAGTAAAATAGTAACAACAGTAGCAATCGCGGAAAAAAACAGGATGGGAAGTACCGTAGGCATAGAGGGAATGGATAGACGGGTGTTGCATGGATAACATAGGTCATGTGATAATCTAAACATGGGCATTGAAGAGAATAATAATAAAGCATCCAACTTCTAAGAAAACCATAGGTATGTGTTCCAATATAGTCATACATGCTCTCAATGAGAAACTTGCACAACATCTTTTGTCCTACCAGCCCGTGGCAGCGGGGCCTCTAGGGAAACTACTCATAATTAAGGTGCTCCTTTTAATAAAGCATTGGATCCAAGCATTAACACTCCTTGAACACACATGATCCTCACATCACAGCCAACCCCTCCGGTTGTCCCAATTTCCGTCACTTTGGGGCCTCGGGTTCCGGACAGCGACGTGTAAACAACTTGCATATATGATCAAGAAACATAATTATACTCATGAAACAATAACATGTTCAAATCTGAGATCATGACACTCGGGACCTAGTGACAAGCATTAAGCATAACAAGTTGCAATAACGGTAGAAAACACTAACAATTGATACTAGGCACTATGCCCTAACAATTTGGCATTATTACATGATCGATCTCATCCAATCCCTTCCATTCCTCTCAGCCTACAGTGGTGTTTACTCACACATGGACGGGGGAAACATGGATGGTTGAGGAGAAGAAGTGGCAGTGTCGATGGCGATGATCTCCTTCGAATCCCCGTCTCGGCAGGGCACTAGAACAGGAACTTCTGATCCCCGAATTGAGTTTCGAGGTGGCGGCGGCGCTCTATTGTGTTTTTGTAGAATATGACGAAAACCCCCCTCGGTTCTTAGGTTACGAGGCATAAGTAGTCGAAAGGAGACCCCGAGGGGGTGCAAGGGTGGCCCACACCACCAGGCGGCACAACCAAGGGGGGGCGCTGATACGTCTGCAACGTATCTATAATTTATATTGCTCCATGATCATATTATGCCATTTGCTACATGTTTTCTCCCTTATTTATAGCATTTTTATACGTTTTCCCGGACTAACCTATTAAGAAGATGCCAAGTGCCAGTTCCCTGTTTTCTGCTGTTTTTGGTTTCAAAAAAGTTGTTCTGGAAATATTCTCGGAATTGGACCCCACGAATCCCGAAGTTCCTATTTTCCCCGGAAGCATCCAGAAGACCGAAGAGAACCCGGAGAGGGGCCCTAGAGCCCCCACACCATAGGCTCGCGCGGGCTCCCCCTGGCCACGCCAGCAAGGGGAGTGGGCCCCTCGGGCGCCCACCGACGTTGCCCTTTCGCCTATATATTCCCCCGAGGCATAAACCCTGGAGAATCGACCTTTTCCGCAATATACATTCGTAGCTCCGCTGCCGCCACCGACAAGTTTTGGGGGACATATCTCTGTTCTAGCACCCTGCCGGGACGGGGAAGTGCCCCTGGAAGCCATCTCCATCAACTCCACCGCCATCTCCATCATCGTTGCTGTCTCCTATGATGAGGAGGGAGTAGTTCTCCCCCGGGGCTGAGGGCTCTACCGGTAGCTATGTGGTTCATCTCTCTCTCCCATGGTGTGATCTATATGTCGGGGGGTTACCCCCGAGTAGGGTAAAGACAAGTGGTAAAAGCGACTATCAGAAGAGAGGTTTGGTCGAGTAGCCGCCTACCCGGTACTCGCTACCCGGTCGACTGCTACTCGGTCTCACCTCAAGATGACCAGAAGGAGATATCAATCAAGTTCTGTCCATTCGAGTAGAAGAGTTGGCCCGAGTGAAATTGGCGGGAACCTACTCGGGCCAGAAAGTCAAAGGAGCCGTTCTGACACAGGATCCCGCGTATCCTGGGTCCGTACTTGGCACTATTCGAACTACTGTTCACCTGGGACCAGCCTGCCTGACAGTGACAGCATGGAAGCAGGCGGTCGCAGGATAAGGGGGCCCCAGTCTGTGTTTGGCACAGTGATACCAGTCTGTCCCCTTGGTTTTGCCCAACGACTTTCCGGATGCAGCCAAGGTTAGGAACCAAAGCTGTCAGCGGGAACCCGGAAGAAGGACGATGTGCACACTATGTCGACACTTGTCCATGTTTGGACGTATCCGGCTGGGCACCGGGTATATAAGGTGCCCCGCCGCCTCCTGCGTGAGGGATCGCATGCTAGAACATATCGTGACCTAATTCTTGACCTAGTTCATCACGTAGAGAGGAGAGTGGCTACTCGGTAGCAAGAACATTGTACTGTGGCTACTCGGTGAGACACCAGAATACATAGAGAAAGGCAGGAGTAGGGGTTTTACCTCCTCACGAGGGCCCTGAACCTGGGTAGATCGTGTTGTTTGCAGTGTTCACTTCGTACCTCACGCGGCTACTCGTCGCGTGATCCCTCCCCGAGCACCTCCAGCGTCCTTCGTCCCCACATCTTTAGCCATCCCATGGCATCTGCCGTGACACCACCACGACAGTTGGCGCCCACCGTGGGGCAACCAGCGGCGCTGGTTGGAGTTTCTGTTCGGACGGGATCTTCTTCAGCGGAGCGCGTAGTCTGCCGTCCCATCGATCTAGCTTTTGACGTGGACAACCTCGATGCTCTGCCGTACACGAGAGGAAGAGAACCAACATGAGCGTCTCCTCTCACCTGAAGGGTAGATGGGCTGCCAGAGCTATCAGCACCTGAAGAAGGAGATGGGCTAGGTGGTGTGCTCGTGGGCTCTTTATAATCGTTGGATTTTTAGCAATTTCCCAAGAAAAAAAAGAAGGCATAGAAAAGGAGGAGGAAAGATGTGAAAAGGAGAAAACAAATAGATAAAACGGGAAAATAATAAAGAAAGACACAATTTGCAAATAGATTTTTTTTTCAAACCTTTAGGGATAGACTTAAAATAGCTTGTCCAATAATCGAAAATATTATCTTGGGGTTTTACTTTGAAACAAGAAAAAGAGAGACATGGAATATTTAAATCCTTGAATTATTTGCAAATAAACATAGGATTTGTTTTTATTTATTTATTTATTTATCAAACAAATGCAATGCAATGCATGATGCGAAAAAGAAAACAACACCACACAAACAGAACTAATTGAGGAAACCCCCTGGTGTTACAGACGACACCACTAACAAGGGATTGCGCCCTCGCAATCCACCCACTAACCCAGGAGGGAGAAGAAGTTCGACTATCGATTCTTCGTGCTTCCATTTGACCTCCTCGACACCACTAACAAGGGCTTCTCGACACCACTAACAAGAGGTTCTTGCTCGGAGTGATGACGATGTTCTTCCACCAGGAAATCTTCCGATGATCGAACCTATTAGGTTAAGGCTGAGAAAACGTCCACCCACGTAGGATCCTAACACTTCGAAAGACAGACAGGAGGGGAGACTCCAAAACAAATAAGATGGGAGGGGAAATAGAATAGAGATAAGGAGAAAACAAGAATCCTATTGAGAGGTTTTCCAAAATAGTTTAGCAGAAATAGTTTTTGACACTCTAGAAACAACGACCGTTAGCGAGGTTATCCTACAGGCTTTGCGGACCTGTTGCTTCGATAACCATTCGTATCGAAACAATCTCGGGAATCGGAAACCATGCTCTGATACCATTTGTGACGCCCCGAGATCGGGTACTATGCAGATTTCAGCATTCCCGCCAAATCCGCATAATAACCGATTCCAGGTTGCCACTTATGATAACATTACAACAGTTCACGAATATTCCACAATTACAACAGAAACAGATAGATACAAGATGACTCAAACGAGTCAAGGATACAACTGATACAACACAAAGATCCAAATAACAGCGGAAGAAACAACATATCGTCCGTCTACGGACAAGATACAAATTGGACTAAGAGTCCTGAAGATAACCGAGAGCGTCCAATCCCTGCCCAGGCCAAGCCGGGGGGATTCCCAAGCTAACGTCGTCAGACTTCAAACCTGTTGACTGCAATGTTGAATATGCAGCCACGAAAATGAATTCGTGGGTCAGTACGGTTAAGTACTGGCAAGGGGATAAAACCCATACTCACAAGGTACCGGCGTGGCCAGTCATCACAAGATACAAATACTTTGGGTACAACGGAAAGAATAGGATTATTGCAAAGAAGCGGCAGCGGGCTGCACTAACCAACTACAGAGAGATACTACAACGTCCGGCTAACAGAAATAAGATAAGATCGAGTATTGTAACCAACTGAAAGTAACTCCAAACAAACCCATCCTGGATCTCGCCCCTTATCCGAAGAAGCAATCCGAGGATAACTCACACAGTTGGATTAATGATGGTTCAGATTATTGTGTCAATAAGCCTATTACTAGTCAAGTTGTTAATCATTGGGTGTGAGATTGTTAATCATTAGGTTTAAGTTGTCCTGAGTACTTGTTAGCCAGTACTTTCACCAAGTAATCCATAACCGCGGAAAACACGGCTTCTCGAGAAGATTATCCCTGCAGGGTTGCACCAAATTTAGCCGTACACGCAAGAATAACCCGCCAGATGGGAGATCACCCCACCAAGCGAGGTACTCTACACAACTCAACTCTTCTTCGCATCAAGCCCAAAGAACCTTGGGCGCACGGCTAATCGAGCCCCGAAGAAAAGGGACCCTCATAGCACTCTAAGACCGTGTCCCCCTATATGCCGACTACGAAAGTTCCACCCGGGTACCAAGGGCTCGCAAGATCATGCATGCAGCAAATGGAAAACCCGAACTAAATGAGGCGATTTGGACGAGATGCGAATCGAGTCAAATTGAGGGGGGCGCCCATACTCGCTTCCCACATGCGGGTAGTGCGCTCATCATGGATCAGTAGACAAGACCCTTTTCCTATTAGGGTCGACACTAGCAGGCCTCAAAACCACAAAGGGCCTCCTGCCGGTGCCTTATCATCAAATTTATTATTAATAGTAACATTAGCATGATTGATTGATTAAACATCGAGCCCCCAGAACATAATGGAATATAGTAACTGAAAGTAACGGGTAACAGACTCGAGCAAAACAACCTAAGCATGCTAGTAAGACACTGGCTCAAACAATGGTTATAGGTATGGAGGTGAGGCAATATCAGGGTTAAGGGATTCATGTGATGGGTTCGTAACAGAAACAACTACTACTAAGGCTAATAGAAAAGAACAACGGAAAGTATCGGTAACAAGTGATGAAAGGCAGCCATTTGGCAGCAAGTGAGTATACTTGCCTGAGATCCCGCAAGGTAGCAGAACTTGTCGTTGCTCACATCATCTCAACGTCCTATCCGGGAAGAAGCAACGAACCTCGAACAAACACCGGATGCAACAATTACTACTACGGCAAAAGATCCAGCATGACAAGTTTAAGGATGCATCAAGGTGAACTAGTTGACAAGATAAACAGATTTAAATGGACCCATATGCAATTTGAGTTGCATATGAAAAGCCCATGAATTATGGGTGAAACAATTGTTTTCCAACTAATCATCAGGTGAAAGTGGTTTAGTATGATGCATGGATGAGGAAAACAACAAAATAACAACAATAGAACCAATTGAAATAAGGTTTAACAAGTTTGGAAATTATTGGTTAAGTGTGGAAAGTTTGGTTACTTAAACATGTCACACAAGCAATTGTTGTTTTCATCAAGTTAAAGTGTTCAAAACAATTAACAAAATTTGTATTTGAAAAGAACATCAAATTTTAGTTGGATTACATGTTTCAAATATTGAAATTGGAATTAGGATAATTTAATTATGAATTAAACAATATTAAACAAGTTTTAAATGGATTTAAAACAAGTTTGAATTTAATTGAAGTTTTATTTGTTCAAAACATAATTTCAAACTCACATTTGAAAATTTCACACTTTGATGGTTTGAAAACATATTTTGCATGTTCAAAATTATTTTATTTTGAGCAAGTTATGATTTTATCAAGTTTAAATGAACTAAACAAGTATTAAATTATTTAGGCAATTTAAATTATTCAAACCATGAAACAAAATTTATATTTGAAAAGGTTATTCAAAATGGTATGGAAAACATATTTTATTTGCCTTATTTGGAATTAGTATGAATTATTTATGAATTGTTGCAAATTACAATTGAATTATTTGAATTCAAATTTGAATTGCATTTTGAAAATCCAAAACAGAAAACAAATGTGATATTTGAAAAGCTCATGGAATTTTGGTTGGGATACATATTTCATTTGCCCAAAAGGGAGTTGTGTTGACAAAGTTATTGAATTTACAACATTGGGGTTTATTCTGCTATTTTCTGGAAAAAGAAAAAGAATAGCCGGAATTTTTTACACACGGGGAGGGAAGACCCGCGCTGGCTGACAGCTGGGTCCAGCGTGGATCCACAGTGGATTGGGTGCGGGGTGATGTGGCCACCGGGGTGGATGACAAGTGGGGCCACGGTGCATTGCTTGGTTAAAAGGAATAAAACGGGGCTTTTGCGTCAAAGGATATTCGAACCTGGGACTCCTGGGTATCAAATCAAGCACACAACCACTGAGTTGACTGCGTATTAGTGCTTCTACAAGGATCATACGGAGGAAGAGTAAACTGGACCGGGTTAACTGAATTTTGGCAGAAGTTTCAGTCTGGTAACGACGGACGATCGGAGACCGGCGACGTCCGCGAAGTGGCAGCGAAAAACGCGTGTGCATGAGGGATACCGGGGTGGGGTGAGTGGAGGCGGTTGTGGTGTGCTCGTGCAGGAGGTGGTTTGCCCAAGGGACAGTCCAGCAGGAGCTCGTACGCCAGGCTGCTGTCCCGACATCCATGGCGGACAAGGCCGGCGACGACGGATCCATGTACACAGGAGGATAGGAAGGCCGACAAGGTGTCTAGGTCGTGCGACTGCTCACCTTGAGCTTGCTGGCGCAGCAGGTCGGCTTGAAGGAGACGACATGGACCGAACGGAGGGGAGGAAGACGACGCCCTGGCGGTGTTCCTCACGGACGGACGGCGAACTTGAGGAGGATGGAGCCGTGCTCCTGGTGCCTTACGGGTTCGGCTGAGGGGACGAAGACGGCGAGGAGGGCGTTGCGGTTCCACTCCCGAGCTCAGCTAGGCGATCGGGGTCCTTGGCGGTGAGACAGAGGTGGTGCTCTTCTGTGGAGAAAACGGAGACATGGAGAGGAGTGGAAGGGAGAGAGGAAGAGAGCGATGGCGGCGGATGGAGGGGGAAGGGGGAAACTAGGGCAAGCAGGTGGGTGCGGTGGTGGTTCAAAGAGGGGAGCAAGCAACAGCGACCGTCCCATCGATCTAGCTTTTGACGTGGACAACCTCGATGCTCTGTCGTACACGAGAGGAAGAGAACCAACATGAGCGTCTCCTCTCACCTGAAGGGTAGATGGGCTGCCAGAGCTATCAGCACCTGAAGAAGGAGATGGGCTAGGTGGTGTGCTCGTGGGCTCTTTATAATCGTTGGATTTTTAGCAATTTCCCAAGAAAAAAAAAGAAGGCATAGAAAAGGAGGAGGAAGGATGTGAAAAGGAGAAAACAAATAGATAAAACGGGAAAATAATAAAGAAAGACACAATTTGCAAATAGATTTTTTTTTTCAAACCTTTAGGGATAGACTTAAAATAGCTTGTCCAATAATCGAAAATATTATCTTGGGGTTTTACTTTGAAACAAGAAAAAGAGAGACATGGAATATTTAAATCCTTGAATTATTTGCAAATAAACATAGGATTTGTTTTTATTTATTTATTTATTTATTTATCAAACAAATGCAATGCAATGCATGATGCGAAAAATAAAACAACACCACACAAACAGAACTAATTGAGGAAACCCCCTGGTGTTACAGACGACACCACTAACAAGGGATTGCGCCCTCGCAATCCACCCACTAACCCAGGAGGGAGAAGAAGTTCGACTATCGATTCTTCGTGCTTCCATTTGACCTCCTCGACACCACTAACAAGGGCTTCTCGACACCACTAACAAGAGGTTCTTGCTCGGAGTGATGACGATGTTCTTCCACCAGGAAATCTTCCGATGATCGAACCTATTAGGTTAAGGCTGAGAAAACGTCCACCCACGTAGGATCCTAACACTTCGAAAGACAGACAGGAGGGGAGACTCCAAAACAAATAAGATGGGAGGGGAAATAGAATAGAGATAAGGAGAAAACAAGAATCCTATTGAGAGGTTTTCCAAAATAGTTTAGCAGAAATAGTTTTTGACACTCTAGAAACAACGACCGTTAGCGAGGTTATCCTACAGGCTTTGCGGACCTGTTGCTTCGATAACCATTCGTATCGAAACAATCTCGGGAATCGGAAACCATGCTCTGATACCATTTGTGACGCCCCGAGATCGGGCACTATGCAGATTTCAGCATTCCCGCCAAATCCGCATAATAACCGATTCCAGGTTGCCACTTATGATAACATTACAACAGTTCACGAATATTCCACAATTACAACAGAAACAGATAGATACAAGATGACTCAAACGAGTCAAGGATACAACTGATACAACACAAAGATCCAAATAACAGCGGAAGAAACAACATATCGTCCGTCTACGGACAAGATACAAATTGGACTAAGAGTCCTGAAGATAACCGAGAGCGTCCAATCCCTGCCCAGGCCAAGCCGGGGGGATTCCCAAGCTAACGTCGTCAGACTTCAAACCTGTTGACTGCAATGTTGAATATGCAGCCACGAAAATGAATTCGTGGGTCAGTACGGTTAAGTACTGGCAAGGGGATAAAACCCATACTCACAAGGTACCGGCGTGGCCAGTCATCACAAGATACAAATACTTTGGGTACAACGGAAAGAATAGGATTATTGCAAAGAAGCGGCAGCGGGCTGCACTAACCAACTACAGAGAGATACTACAACGTCCGGCTAACAGAAATAAGATAAGATCGAGTATTGTAACCAACTGAAAGTAACTCCAAACAAACCCATCCTGGATCTCGCCCCTTATCCGAAGAAGCAATCCGAGGATAACTCACACAGTTGGATTAATGATGGTTCAGATTATTGTGTCAATAAGCCTATTACTAGTCAAGTTGTTAATCATTGGGTGTGAGATTGTTAATCATTAGGTTTAAGTTGTCCTGAGTACTTGTTAGCCAGTACTTTCACCAAGTAATCCATAACCGCGGAAAACACGGCTTCTCGAGAAGATTATCCCTGCAGGGTTGCACCAAATTTAGCCGTACACGCAAGAATAACCCGCCAGATGGGAGATCACCCCACCAAGCGAGGTACTCTACACAACTCAACTCTTCTTCGCATCAAGCCCAAAGAACCTTGGGCGCACGGCTAATCGAGCCCCGAAGAAAAGGGACCCTCATAGCACTCTAAGACCGTGTCCCCCTATATGCCGACTACGAAAGTTCCACCCGGGTACCAAGGGCTCGCAAGATCATGCATGCAGCAAATGGAAAACCCGAACTAAATGAGGCGATTTGGACGAGATGCGAATCGAGTCAAATTGAGGGGGGCGCCCATACTCGCTTCCCACATGCGGGTAGTGCGCTCATCATGGATCAGTAGACAAGACCCTTTTCCTATTAGGGTCGACACTAGCAGGCCTCAAAACCACAAAGGGCCTCCTGCCGGTGCCTTATCATCAAATTTATTATTAATAGTAACATTAGCATGATTGATTGATTAAACATCGAGCCCCCAGAACATAATGGAATATAGTAACTGAAAGTAACGGGTAACAGACTCGAGCAAAACAACCTAAGCATGCTAGTAAGACACTGGCTCAAACAATGGTTATAGGTATGGAGGTGAGGCAATATCAGGGTTAAGGGATTCATGTGATGGGTTCGTAACAGAAACAACTACTACTAAGGCTAATAGAAAAGAACAACGGAAAGTATCGGTAACAAGTGATGAAAGGCAGCCATTTGGCAGCAAGTGAGTATACTTGCCTGAGATCCCGCAAGGTAGCAGAACTTGTCGTTGCTCACATCATCTCAACGTCCTATCCGGGAAGAAGCAACGAACCTCGAACAAACACCGGATGCAACAATAACTACTACGGCAAAAGATCCAGCATGACAAGTTTAAGGATGCATCAAGGTGAACTAGTTGACAAGATAAACAGATTTAAATGGACCCATATGCAATTTGAGTTGCATATGAAAAGCCCATGAATTATGGGTGAAACAATTGTTTTCCAACTAATCATCAGGTGAAAGTGGTTTAGTATGATGCATGGATGAGGAAAACAACAAAATAACAACAATAGAACCAATTGAAATAAGGTTTAACAAGTTTGGAAATTATTGGTTAAGTGTGGAAAGTTTGGTTACTTAAACATGTCACACAAGCAATTGTTGTTTTCATCAAGTTAAAGTGTTCAAAACAATTAACAAAATTTGTATTTGAAAAGAACATCAAATTTTAGTTGGATTACATGTTTCAAATATTGAAATTGGAATTAGGATAATTTAATTATGAATTAAACAATATTAAACAAGTTTTAAATGGATTTAAAACAAGTTTGAATTTAATTGAAGTTTTATTTGTTCAAAACATAATTTCAAACTCACATTTGAAAAGTTCACACTTTGATGGTTTGAAAACATATTTTGCATGTTCAAAATTATTTTATTTTGAGCAAGTTATGATTTTATCAAGTTTAAATGAACTAAACAAGTATTAAATTATTTAGGCAATTTAAATTATTCAAACCATGAAACAAAATTTATATTTGAAAAGGTTATTCAAAATGGTATGGAAAACATATTTTATTTGCCTTATTTGGAATTAGTATGAATTATTTATGAATTGTTGCAAATTACAATTGAATTATTTGAATTCAAATTTGAATTGCATTTTGAAAATCCAAAACAGAAAACAAATGTGATATTTGAAAAGCTCATGGAATTTTGGTTGGGATACATATTTCATTTGCCCAAAAGGGAGTTGTGTTGACAAAGTTATTGAATTTACAACATTGGGGTTTATTCTGCTATTTTCTGGAAAAAGAAAAAGAATAGCCGGAATTTTTTACACACGGGGAGGGAAGACCCGCGCTGGCTGACAGCTGGGTCCAGCGTGGATCCACAGTGGATTGGGTGCGGGGTGATGTGGCCACCGGGGTGGATGACAAGTGGGGCCACGGTGCATTGCTTGGTTAAAAGGAATAAAACGGGGCTTTTGCGTCAAAGGATATTCGAACCTGGGACTCCTGGGTATCAAATCAAGCGCACAACCACTGAGTTGACTGCGTATTAGTGCTTCTACAAGGATCATACGGAGGAAGAGTAAACTGGACCGGGTTAACTGAATTTTGGCAGAAGTTTCAGTCTGGTAACGACGGACGATCGGAGACCGGCGACGTCCGCGAAGTGGCAGCGAAAAACGCGTGTGCATGAGGGATACCGGGGTGGGGTGAGTGGAGGCGGTTGTGGTGTGCTCGTGCAGGAGGTGGTTTGCCCAAGGGACAGTCCAGCAGGAGCTCGTACGCCAGGCTGCTGTCCCGACATCCATGGCGGACAAGGCCGGCGACGACGGATCCATGTACACAGGAGGATAGGAAGGCCGACAAGGTGTCTAGGTCGTGCGACTGCTCACCTTGAGCTTGCTGGCGCAGCAGGTCGGCTTGAAGGAGACGACATGGACCGAACGGAGGGGAGGAAGACGACGCCCTGGCGGTGTTCCTCACGGACGGACGGCGAACTTGAGGAGGATGGAGCCGTGCTCCTGGTGCCTTACGGGTTCGGATGAGGGGACGAAGACGGCGAGGAGGGCGCCGCAGTTCCACTCCCGAGCTCAGCTAGGCGATCGGGGTCCTTGGCGGTGAGACAGAGGTGGTGCTCTTCTGTGGAGAAAACGGAGACATGGAGAGGAGTGGAAGGGAGAGAGGAAGAGAGCGATGGCGGCGGATGGAGGGGGAAGGGGAAACTAGGGCAAGCAGGTGGGTGCGGTGGTGGTTCAAGGAGGGGAGCAAGCAACAGCGACCGTCCCATCGATCTAGCTTTTGACGTGGACAACCTCGATGCTCTGCCGTACACGAGAGGAAGAGAACCAACATGAGCGTCTCCTCTCACCTGAAGGGTTGATGGGCTGCCAGAGCTATCAGCACCTGAAGAAGGAGATGGGCTAGGTGGTGTGCTCGTGGGCTCTTTATAATCGTTGGATTTTTAGCAATTTCCCAAGAAAAAAAAAGAAGGCATAGAAAAGGAGGAGGAAAGATGTGAAAAGGAGAAAACAAATAGATAAAACGGGAAAATAATAAAGAAAGACACAATTTGCAAATAGATTTTTTTTTTCAAACCTTTAGGGATAGACTTAAAATAGCTTGTCCAATAATCGAAAATATTATCTTGGGGTTTTACTTTGAAACAAGAAAAAGAGAGACATGGAATATTTAAATCCTTGAATTATTTGCAAATAAACATAGGATTTGTTTTTATTTATTTATTTATTTATCAAACAAATGCAATGCAATGCATGATGCGAAAAAGAAAACAACACCACACAAACAGAACTAATTGAGGAAACCCCCTGGTGTTACAGTGCTGGAGCTTCGCAGGTGGTGCACTCGCACGCGGCTAGATCTAATGATCAAGCCTCATCTCCGCATCCCAGCCGCGAGAAGAGCCGCAGCGGACGTTCGGCCAGAGATAGGAAAATGCAGGTGTACGACCCGACTGCTGCCGCGAGACAGCTTGCTGTGCCGCAGCAACCCGGGCAGGAACACAACGCTGCAAGAGCAGGCTCTCAAGCCCATCAAGCTCAAAGCCAGGCCCGAGATGGTGCGCGTCCAGGTCCTTCTCGGCAACCCGCAGCTCAGCCTACTCGGCAGAGGCAGCAGCCGCGAGCGGTGGCGCCAGTCGCCAACCCAGTGGAACAACCTGCAGCTGTGCAGGTGGACAGATATGATGATGGCTACTCGGCCATGGAGATGGCTGGCTATGATGTCCATGATCGTGTTGGCGAGCGCATGCTGGCGCCTGGAGATGCGAGGCATCAGTTGGACCGGGTCAGCTTGTCGGCGAGGCTGGAGAACACGGGTCCTCCAGGCCCCGAGTGCTTTGGCCCGCGCATCATGAACGAGCCATCCGTGAAGAACTTCCAGCTCGCAAGGGGCACCAAGAGCTACAATGGCAGCACCAAGCCGGAAGATTGGCTCAATGACTATGTCACCGCGGTCCATATCGCGAACGGCAACAGAAGGTGGGCGGTGCGTTATGTCCCGCAGATGCTAGAGGGTCCAGCTCGCACTTGGCTCAACAACTTGCCCAAGAACAGCATCAATTGCTGGCTGGACTTCTCGGACGCCTTCATCAGCAACTTCACGAGCACATACAAGAGGCCGAATAGGCCACAGCAGCTATCCGCTTGCAGGCAGCGAGAAGACGAGACAGACCGCGAGTACCTTACTCGGTGGAGCACATTGAGGAACACCTGTGAAGGTGTGAATGAAGCCCAGGCCATCACATGGTTTGCGCAGGGATGCAGGCATGGCAGCATGTTGTGGCAGAGATTGCAGAGGGAGATGCCGAACACTCTGGCGGAGACCATCAAGATTGCGGATCAGTACGCACTCGGTGATCCTACTCAGCCCCTGATGGACTCCTCTGAGCCGAGAAGAAACTTCAGCAGCAGCAAGCGCAACGAGTTCCGCAACAAGCGCCGAATAGATACTCGGTATGATCCCGAGGAGGTGAATGCAGTGACTGTTGGAGCTGGTGGCAGCCAAAGGCAGAAACCTGCTGGAGCCTACGGGCAGAACCAGAACCAGGGCCAAGGCAACAAAAAGCCATTTCGCACCTCTCAGTCGGGTAGCGGAAACTCCGAGCAGCCGAAGAAGTTTGTCTTTGATGACATGAAGGATGGCCCCTGCAGTTTTCACACTCATCACCCCTCGAGGCCTGCTAACCACACTACTCGGCAATGCGAGTGGTGGGATGTGATCAAGAGTGATGGCTTGCCTCCTCCTCCTCCTCTGCCAGCGGCCAATGCCAATGTGCAGCCTACTCGCGCACCCGCAGCTCGGCCGCCAGTGTACCCGAGAAGAGAGAATGTGAACCAGGTGGCTTTAGGAGCCAACCGTAACTTCAACAATGAGAGCTACCGCAACAACAACAACAACTACAACCGCAACAACAACAACAACAACAGGGGCAACAACAACAACTACCAGGGCAACAACAACAATGGCAACAATGGGGGCGGAGGCTCCAACCAGTACCAAGAGCACCATGAGAGCTACATGATCTTCACCTCTGAGCCAGTCGACAAGCAATCACAGCACAGGTGGGCCATGGAGGTCAATGCAGTGATTCCTGCTGTCCCTCACTACATGTATTGGTGTGACCAGGAGATCAGGTGGTCCCGAGTAGATCACCCTAAGGTAATGCCCAATCCGGGTAGCTACGCCTTGGTGCTGGACCCTACCTTCCTGGGTCCCGAGAAGAATGTGAGGTTCAGCAAAGTGCTAATCGACAACGGCAGCAGCATCAACTTTGTGTACAAAGACATGCTCGAGAAGCTTGGCCTGGCCGAGAACATGATGCTGCCCAGCAAGACCACTTTCCATGGCATTGTGCCCGGAATCTCGTGCAACCCGATTGGCCGAGTGTGGATAGATGTGCTATTCGGCACCAGGGATAACTGCCGCACAGAGCGCCTGCAGTTCGAGGTGGTTGATCATCAAAGTCCTTACCATGCTCTACTCGGCAGGCCTGCTCTGAGCAAGTTCATGGCCTCTACCCATGTTGCATATCTGAAGATGAAGATCCCTGGGCCTAATGGCATAATTACTATCTCTGGTGATTACAAGAAGTCCATGGAGTGTGCCTCTGCTGGTTCCCAGTTGGCGGAGTCGATGGTGATTGCTGCCGAGAAGAAGAAGATGTATGAGGTGGTGGCCATGGCGCAATCCGCGCAGGCTGGCGCGCAAGGCGTGCCGAGTACCCAGCACGGGACCGCATTCCAGGCATCTCAGGAGACCAAGAAGGTCCAGGTCGACCCCGAGTTCCCCGACCGCGTAGCCATCATTGGCTCCGGGTTGGCGGAGAAATAGGAAAGCGAGCTCATCCACTTCCTCCGTGAGAATCGGGATGTATTCGCCTGGTCCAATGAAGATCTACGAGGAGTCCCGAGGGAGTTGGTTGAGCACTCATTACATGTGCGTCCTGACGCCAAGCCAGTGAAGCAGGCTATGCGCCGCTTCGGAGATGAGAGAAGGAAGGCCATTGGTGATCAGATCACCAAGTTACTGATAAGCAACTTCATCATGGAGGTGCTGCATCCGGATTGGCTAGCCAACCCGGTCATGGTCGAGAAGAAGAAGGAGGATCCCAAGGCTGCCACTGCATGGCGCATGTGTGTCGACTACACCGACTTGAACAAGGCATGCCCCAAGGATCCCTTCCCGCTACCTCGCATCGATCAGGTGATCGATTCCACTGCTGGTTGTGAACTGTTGTCTTTCATAGATGCCTACTCTGGTTTCCACCAGATCGCACTCAACCCTGCTGATCAAATAAAGATTGTTTTCATTACCCCGTACGGGGCTTATTGCTATCGTGTCATGTGTTTTGGCTTGAGGAATGCGGGTGCAACCTATCAGAGATGCATGCAGAAATGCTTGCACGACCAGCTCGGCAAGAATGTGCAGGTGTACGTAGATGACATTGTCATCAAAACGAATAAAACACATACTCTGCTTGCCGACCTGGAGGAAACCTTTGCTAACCTACGCAAGTACAAAATGAAGCTGAATCCGAGTAAATGCACCTTTGGTGTCCCGGCTGGCAAGCTACTCGGCTTCCTGGTGTCTAGTCGGGGCATTGAGGCCAATCCTTAAAAGATAAAAGCTATTGAGAGCATGTCTTTGCCGAGATCCTTGAAGGATGTGCAGAAATTCACTGGTTGCTTGGCATCCCTGAGCCGCTTTCTGGGCCGAATGGGCGAGAAGGCCCTGCCTCTGTACCAATTGATGAAGAAAAGTGACAAGTTTGTCTGGACTCCGCAAGCGGATGTGGCATTCAACGAGCTGAAAGCAATGCTGGCTAGCGCTCCCATCTTGGCTAGTCCGCTACCCAAGGAGCCTATGCTGCTGTACATTGCTGCGACTAACCGGGTAGTCAGTGTGGTGATTGTGGTGGAGCGAGAAGAAGAAGGCAAGAGTGTGCAGCGCCCGGTGTACTATCTTAGTGAAGTGCTGTCCAGCTCCAAGCAGAACTACCCGCACTACCAGAAGATGACCTACGGCGTGTACTTGGGCGCCAAGAAGCTAATGCATTATTTCCAAGAGCATCCTATCACGGTTGTGAGCTCTGCTCCCATCTCGGACATCATGGGTAACAAGGAAGCGAGTGGCAGAGTAGCCAAGTGGGCGATCGAGCTGGCAGCGTATGCACCCGCGTATGCGAGAAGAGAAGCCATCAAGTCTCAGATTCTGGCAGAATTCCTGGTGGACTGGGCCGAGGTGCAGTATGAACCTCCTGCTCCAGTTTCTAACTACTGGAAGATGCACTTTGATGGCTCGAAGGTGAAGGAAGGCCTTGGTGCTGGCGTCGTGCTTACGTCACCCAAGCGAGATCAACTCAAGTATGTGCTGCAGATCCACTTCAAGGCGTCCAACAACGTAGCAGAGTATGAGGCAGTGGTGCATGGCTTGCGAGTGGCCAAGGAGGTTGGCGTGCAGCGCATTATATGCTATGGTGATTCCGATCTGGTGGTGCAGCAAGTCTCTGGAACTTGGGATGCTCTAGATGCCAACATGGCATCATATCGCTTCCTGGTGCAGTCTATGACTGGGTTCTTCGAAGGCTGTGAGTTCCAGCACATTCACCGAGCAGAGAACGAAGCAGCAGATGAGTTATCCAAGTTGGGATCTTCTCGACAATCCATCCCGGCGGGAGTCGCCTTGGAGCATCTGAGGAAGCCATCCATCAAGCCTTCTCCCAACTCGGAGTCCATATTTGTTCCTTCTCTGCCAAGTGAGGAATCTGATCCCATGGAGATTGATTGGGAGAATGCTACACCAAACCCGGGGACTGCCGTCCTCTACTCGGGGACTGCCATTCCTTACTCGGGGACTGCCACTCCTTACTCGGGGACTGCCAATCCTTACTCGGGGACTGCCAATCCTTACTCGGGGACTGCCACTCCTTACTTGGGGACTGCTGTCCTTAACCCGGGGACTGTCGCATTCATTGAGGAAGTCCTTGCTAATCGGTCTGGGCTTCAGAGAAGTGCTCCCACCCCTAAAGAGCAACCAGAGGTACCCGTCCCAACGGAAGTGGACGAACCAGTGTTTCCCACACGGGAGACACCGAGTTGGGCTATGCCCATATTATCCTTTCTAAGGGACGGTACTCTACCAGAAGATGAGGTGGCTGCAAGACAAATTCAGAGAAGATCCAAGGGCTACACGATAGTCCGAGGTGTGCTGCACAAGAGAAGTGCCACTGGCGTGCTGCAACGTTGTGTGGACCCAGCAGAAGGAGAAGAAATCCTGTTAGAGATACACCAAGGAGAATGCGGGCACCATGCCTCTTCTCGGGCATTGGTCCAGAAAGCTTTTCGGCATGGCTTCTACTGGCTCACAGCTCTGCAGCAAGCTGAAGATATCGTGAGGAAGTGCAATGGCTGCCAGATGTTCGCAAGTAAGATTCACATGCCTGCTTCCGAGCTGAAAACAATTCCTATCACTTGGCCATTTGCTGTTTGGTGTCTGGACATGGTCGGGCCCTTCCAGCCGGCTAGAGGCAACATGACTCACATCCTGGTCATGGTGGATAAGTTCACCAAGTGGATCGAGGTGAAACCTATTCGGAGGTGTGATGGGGCCACAGCTGTGAAATTCGTGAAGGATGTGATCCTGAGATATGGCTACCCGCACAATATCATCACCGACAACGGCACAAACTTTGCTGAGGGAGCAATGGTGCGGTTCTGCAGAGATAAGCATATCCGACTAGACGTTGCGTCAGTCGCGCATCCCGCTTCCAATGGGCAAGTTGAAAGAGCAAATGGAATGGTACTGGCAGGCATAAAGCCAAGACTGATGGAGCCACTGCTGAAAACACCTGGGTGTTGGCTAGACGAGTTGCCAGCGGTGTTGTGGAGTCTAAGGACTACCCCGAACCGGTCAACCGGCTACACGCCATTCTTCTTGGTATACGGGGCTGAGGCCGTGTTGCCAATAGACCTAGAGCATGACTCCCCCCGAGTAACCCTCTACACTGAGGTGGAGGCGAGAGAAGCTCGAGAAGACGACGTTGACCTGCTTGAAGAAGCAAGAGAGCTGACTCTGTCACGTTCGGCTATCTACCAGCAAAACCTGCGGCGCTATCATAGCCGAAAGGTGAACCCAAGGGTTTTCCGAGAAGGAGACATGGTCCTTAGGCTTGTGCAGCGCACAGCCGGGATGCACAAGTTGTCTCCTCCATGGGAAGGGCCTTTCATTGTGAGCAAAGCGCTACACAATGATGCTTACTATCTTATAGATGCGCGCCTACCACAGGCGAACAGGGCAGATAAAGCAGGAGAGGAAACCAAGCGCCCTTGGAATGTAGCTCTACTCCGTCGTTTTCATTCGTGAGCAAAGATGTGTATGTACCCTCTTATCCGAGTTGAAATTCTACTCTGCAATCTGAAATTGATCTCGGGGACTGCCCTCGTCCAAAATTTCTCTAAGTGTTTCTATTCGGCTTTACCTTTTGCCTATTCGGTTGCTCTACTTCAAAATTCAAGAGTACATTGAGTACTGTGTTTAAACATACATGCCAACTCTTCGACTTTGCTGCTGTCCGAAACCCGGCTTCATGGCAAGCAAGAGAACAAGCAAAAGGTCCATGAGCACAAGAAAAATTACTAAGGAAAAGAAGAGTGCAGGAACCGAGTAGGGTGCCTTTATTACTGTTCTGTGTCTTGTCTTTTCGGCTAAGTGGTGGGCTGCGTTACTATAATTGTTTCTAAGCGGCTAAGTATTTGCAGCTCTACTCTTTAACTCTTGTGACTCGAATACCAAAAAAGCAACAAGTTGCGGGTAGAGCTGAGACGAAAAGAGAGAGTGAATAAGAAATGCAACTCGGGGACTCGTATACTAACGCAACTCGGCATCCAGCCCAGGTTGAACAAATTGATTAAATTGAAAATACCAAGTGGGAATAAAATTGAGTAGCAACGGGATAAAATAGTCTGATACATTTGCTCCCGGCATCCCGGGGATCTGATAAGTGTTTGAGTAAAAAGTTTGCAGGATAAAATCATGTTGAGGAAGCGGTGTTCTCGGTGCTCGCCTTGGTTGCTTCGTCTTCCTCAGTGGCCTTGGTGGTGTCCGCTTCTGTGCTGGCATCAACAGTCATCGCTTGCTCGGCGTCAGGCTCAGTGGTGAGCTGCTCAGAAGTTGCAGTGGCCACCGAGATGGGCGTTGTCACGGAGGCGGAGCCGGTCTCGGGGGCGCGGAGGTTGACGGTGTCGTCAAGGGCGGCCCCTGACGAGGTGCCGAACTCGAGGGCGGCTGTGTCGATCTCCTCGACTTCTTCATCGCTACTCGCGACGATCGCGGCCTTCCCTTTCCCGGCCTTGCCCCTGGGTGAATCGAAGAAGCCCAACTCGGGATCTGATTCTTCGTCCTCCTCCTCGTCCTCCTCCACCTCGGTGTCGGGTTCAGTGAGGCCATCGATGAAGGTTGCCGTGTCGGCACACTCCGCAACCTCATGCGCAATCAGCTTGCGCATGGTCACGCAGCTGGGATCCATCTCCCACTTGGAATTGGCACGCTTCCCGCGGATAATCTGCGTGTTCAAGTTCTCATACCAGGAGGCGACGCAGAGCAGCATCAGATCAGCACCCGCCCGAGCTCCCGAGGCGCGCCACTTCTTCAATTCGGCCTTCACGTTGCGCAGCTTCAGAGCAAGGCCACAAATAGTTGTTGGGGCAGGGTCCTGAGGCCAGAAGAGCTTGTGGAGCTGAAAGGCGGTGCGCACCAAGTCAGTGCCCACGCCGGCTAGGCGTTCGAACTGCCCTCGCATCACCAGCATGCTATCCTCGATCTCGGCTCTGGTGTCTGCAGCCTCGCCCTTCTCAATACGAGCTGCTTGGGCCTTGGCCAAAGCAGGCGCGCAAGAGGACACGATGTCAGGGAAGATTTCTGCAAGAAGCAAGTGAGAAATTCAGTAACAGAGTTAGAGAAGAGGTAGGACCGAGAAGAAGAGATGCAGAAAGGAGAAAACTTACGATTCAACTCGTGGCGCAGCCCCTGCAGCTGGTTCTTCCATGCTTCTTCATTGGATACATGCTTCTCCTCGAGCAAGCGGAGCCCCTCCAGCTGAGTAAAGAGCCCAGCATTGGCTTTTGTCAGCACCTCGCATTCCTGCTTGAGGGCTTTCACCTTGGCATTGGCTGTTGCCTCGGCCTTGGCCTTCTCGGCAATGACTCTGTCCCTCTCGGCACCAAGCTTGACAGCATCCTGGAGTGCCTTCTGCAGCTGGAGTTGCAGTTTCTCCATCTCGGTAGCGTGCTCGCTCTGCAGAGCAGCAGATTGGCTTGCCAGTTGCACCTGCACCTCAGCCGGTTTGAGGCAATCCTGATGTTCTACAACGAACTTCTTATGATCTTCTGAAAAGAGCAAAGCACGGTTAGCGGAGAAGCGAAAGAAAGAAACAGACACAAGGGCGAACCGAGTAGACAGTGGTTTACCTTCAAGCTTCTTAATGGTGGCCTCGCCATTCTCAACAAAGGCACGGCAGTTCGAGTGCTCGTCAACCAGGGCTTTCAGTTTCCCTGCGGAGTAGAAATGGTTAACGCAAAAAAGCAGAAGCGGGCGTAAACAAAAAACGCAAGAACCGCGTAGCGAGAAGCGTACCTTCCACCTCAGACAGCCTCATGGTACTGTTCATAACTTCCTTGTCGGCTTCCTCGGCGCTCACTTTCTCTTTCTCCAAGGCAGCGATGAGTCTCTTGGCAATGGCATGATTCCAGAGAAGTTGACGGTGCAAGTTAGTCCGCTTCAGTACGCTGTTCTGAAAAGAGAAAAGAAGATGAGTCAGACAAAGAAGTTGAGATTCAACCCGAGAAGACGGCTACTCGGGAGAGTGTCCGCCTACTCGGCCAAAATCTCGGGGACTGGGTGATGGATAAGGAAAAGAGGAAGACGAGTAGAAAAGAAGAAAAAATGCAACTCGGAAAGGATGATTAAGAACTTACTGCGAAGGATTGCTCGAGGTCCTCGGCGTTCTTGTGGTGGACAAACATCTTGGCAGCAAGCGTAGCAGAGGTGGTCGAGACGGTCATGGGTTTGCAACCCAAGTCCACCTTGTTCCAATCCTGACGCATATGGTCGATGTCGCCCAGATCGATGCCGTTCCAGTTGGGGTTGCCGAGAACTTTGCTGTCCCACTTGGCGTCGATGAAGCCGATCAGGTCGAGCACTTGCTCGAGGCTCTGGGACGTTACCGCCTGGTCTTGAGCTCCCCGAGAAGCAATGGAGACGGATCTGTCTTGATTTGGGGCCGGGGGCCTGGAGTCCACCGCCACGGCTTTCCTCCCTTTCTGAAGAGAAAGAGTCCGGTCTGTGGGGGAGAAGCCGATCTGGTGCTGTTGGCTGACCTTCACCATGTAATCAGGGTAGAGGGGCTGATCAGCTATAGTAGCGGCGGCAGGAATCGCATTGGGATTGCGAATAACCAGCTGCCTGGACTGGCCAGCTGAGGTCGGCGGCGGCATGTCGGCAGCTCTCTTCTTTGCTTTCTCCTTCTGAGCAGTTGGCTTCTCGGAGATTGGCTTCTCGGCCTTCTTTTTCTCGGTGTCTTTCTTCTCAGCCGTCTTCTTCTCAGCTTTCTCCTTCTCGGCTGCCTCCTTCTCGGCAGCATCTTGGGCACTCTTCTTAGTAACCGGCTTGGCTGAAGGGCCGGTTGCGGCTGTGGGTTGTGGCACCAGGGAGGAGTCTGGCTGGGCGCCACTTTGATAAGTTGGTGGCGCCAGGGGCGCGCCTGGCTGGGCGCTACTCTGCGCGGCGTCTGGTTGCACGTCGCTCAGGGGGTAGAGCCCAGTCGCGTCCTCTACCCGCTGCTCGGCAGCAGCATCCACCTGCGCCTGGGACGCAGGATTCTCTGGTTCGGCAGCCCATGTGGCTGGCTGCTCATGTTCAGCCTCTGGCCGCTCAACGGCGGCGTCGTGGTGCATCTCTGTATCTTGATCTTGGTTCCCCTCGGCGTTGTCGGCCGGAGGGGAAGGCGGTTTCTCTTGATGAGCAGTGTCCTGCGCCTCCCGCTTGGCGCGGGACTGCGGCTCTGGCTCGGCGTTCTGGGCATCAGTGCCCTCTGTTGATGCATTGGCGGCATTGTTCTCGTCGCCATCGAGGTCGATTAGATTGTCGACATCGATGGCAGCCTTCTTCTGGGTCTCGGTGGATGCAAGAGCAGCCCTCGCGTCTAAGGGAGCTCTGATAAGGGAGGTAAAATCAGAAATTAGAAAAGGGCAGAGAAAATCAAGAGAAAACAGTGAAGCAAAAGGATTGGGAGTCAACCGAGAAGAACAAGGTAAACTGAAACATGCAACCGAGAAGAAACTTACGCTGTGGTGGAGGGAATTGTTCGCCTTGTTCTCTTCACGACCTTCTTGGTCGCCTTCTCGGTCGCCTTCTTCTTTTTGGCGGGGGGCTCTAGGGCGCCGCTGCCGGTCCGCTTGCGGGTAGCAGGTGCAGCAACTGAAAGAGGATTGGCCTCAAGGGCTCTCTCATCCTCATCCTCGTCATCATCCTCAGCATTTGCAGCATCTGTGAAATAGAGAGGAAGAAAAACACTTCAGAAATAGCAGGCAACGGGCTAGTGTTTCTCGCAGAGAGAAAGCGTGAATTCAGTTACCTTCTAACTCGTCATCAGACCAATCGCGGAGAGACGTTTTGGCATGCTGCTTCTCTGTCGAAGGGGAATGAGGAAGATTGATCTGATCCGTGGTCTCGAGGGAGGCCTGGTTATCTTCTTCTCGGTCATCTGACCAATTGCCCTCGAAACGCTCACAGCTTTCAGATAGCTGGCGGTCAAGGACCTGAAAGACAGAGAAACATTGCAAATTAGCCGAATAGCGAGAAGGCATTCTACCCGGATGGGCGTGCAAACACAAAGCACACTAAGCCTAGGAAAATTTGCTAAGTATTCTACTCGGCGAGGCGTGCAGGCAACAAGCACATTAAGCCTAAGCATTTCTCCTGAGTATGCTGCTCGGCAAGGCGTGCAAACACCAAGCATACTAAGCCTAGGCAGTTCTGCAGAGTGCTCTACTCGGTGCGGGATGCAATTGCTAATCGCAGTAGGAAGAGGAGAATATCTACTCGGATTGTATAAACTAGAAGCAGAGAAAGGAGAACATACCCGTGGAATCGGCTTCGTGCGGCTGAAGGGGGTAAACCCATACTCCCAATTGTCGCGGAGGCCCGTGGTCAGGATGGACCTCGCGTGCTCGGCAACGTCCGCGTTGCTAAGCTCGAACGTGGTCGTTCGAGTGCAATCGCGGGGGCCTCCCAGGTAGCACATTGGATGGGCGCGCTGCTGCAGAGGCAGCACTCGGTTCTTGATCCAGCAGGCGACGGGGTCATCGCTCCTGAGGCCCTCTCCGATTAGCGCAGCGAGCCGCTCCTCCATCTGCACGGCGTTGCGGTCGTTGGAGGGCTTCGTCTTCCAGTTCTGCCCAGACGGAGCTCGGTTGCTCCAGGCGGGCAGGTTGATGCGGTCCGTCACTGGTCCCCCCTTCGTGGCGGGGATGTTCTTCACATAAAGGAAGGATTTCTGCCACATACGGACGGAATCCAAGCCCTTGATGCGAGGGTGGTTGGTTCCCGCCCGCTGCAGCATCATGGCGCTGCCGGTGTCGGTTACCCGACTGCCAGTGGCTGCGCCATCTTTCTTCCCCTTGCTCTGCAGACGAAGATGGAAGTACTTCAGCCATGTCTGTACCGTGGGGCGGACGCCGAGAAAGGCCTCGCACACCACGGTATGATAGGCGAGGAAGACGACCGCATTCGGAGGGAGGTGATGCATCTGGACACCGAAGTGATCCAGGAAAGAGCGGAGAAAATCGGACGCTGGCAGGCCGAATCCTCGCGCGAAGTGCGCGAGGAAGACGACATGCTCGCCCTCCCGCGGGGCCGGAACGAGTTCGCCGTCGGACGGCCGGAAATGAACACCGGGAGGAACCCTCCGGGTGTTCACGAGCCAGGAACAGTCATCGACGGTAACATCGGAACCAGCCCAGCCGGCGCGAGCAGCCATGGCAGCGAGCGAGAAGGTGGTGGAAGTTGGAAGAATTGGGTGGAGAGAACGAATCCGCAGCGGCGCAAAGAGTTGCGCGGCGGCGGAGAGCTCAGCGGCGGAGAGGAAACAGGGCAGAGAAAAAGGAAAGTGCGGAGGAGGAAGAAGGGGAAGTTACCGGTAGGGGTATTTATACCCTCGCCTCAGGCTACCGTTACCATCGGGGTAGTGGGATCGATCGTGGCCATAACACTCGTGTGGTGGGGCCTGTGGCCGGATAGAAACGCACGCAAGCGCGGAACGCGCGCGTAACGGCCACAGTTGATCCCACGACCAGATCGTGGGATATTACTGCGCTTGATGGGACATGACGAGCCGATGGGCCCGCCCCGTGAAAACTGGGCGCGTGGCACGTCGTGTCCTGGGCAGCGAAACGACGGGGTCACGGATGCTTGACACGTGTCCAGTCGCAGCACGGAAGGCCGGATAGTGCTGAGCGCTGCAGAGACGCTAGAGGAGAAATTTCTCTAAGTCCTTTCACTCGGTTACAGAGTAGAAAGCTGGTGCTACTCGGAAGACAGGAAACCCAAGGTACTCTCTAGAGTACTACTCGGAAGTTCTTACTCGGCATCTTGAGGTTCAAGGGCTGTGTTGCAAAGGTTGGTTTTAAGCTGGCAGAGCCTAGTGAACGAGTTCGCAAGACTCTACCAGCTTCGGGGACTGCTGTCGGGGGGTTACCCCCGAGTAGGGTAAAGACAAGTGGTAAAAGCGACTATCAGAAGAGAGGTTTGGTCGAGTAGCCGCCTACCCGGTACTCGCTACCCGGTCGACTGCTACTCGGTCTCACCTCAAGATGACCAGAAGGAGATATCAATCAAGTTCTGTCCATTCGAGTAGAAGAGTTGGCCCAAGTAAAATTGGCGGGAACCTACTCGGGCCAGAAAGTCAAAGGAGCCGTTCTGACACAGGATCCCGCGTATCCTGGGTTCGTACTTGGCACTATTCGAACTACTGTTCACCTGGGACCGGCCTGCCTGACAGTGACAGCATGGAAGCAGGCGGTCGCAGGATAAGGGGGCCCCAGTCTGTGTTTGGCACAGTGATACCAGTCTGTCCCCTTGGTTTTGCCCAACGACTTTCCGGATGCAGCCAAGGTTAGGAACCAAAGCTGTCAGCGGGAACCCGGAAGAAGGACGATGTGCACACTATGTCGACACTTGTCCATGTTTGGACGTATCCGGCTGGGCACCGGGTATATAAGGTGCCCCGCCGCCTCCTGCGTGAGAGATCGCATGCTAGAACATATCGTGACCTAATTCTTGACCTAGTTCATCACGTAGAGAGGAGAGTGGCTACTCGGTAGCAAGAACATTGTACTGTGGCTACTCGGTGAGACACCAGAATACATAGAGAAAGGCAGGAGTAGGGGTTTTACCTCCTCACGAGGGCCCTGAACCTGGGTAGATCGTGTTGTTTGCAGTGTTCACTTCGTACCTCACGCGGCTACTCGTCGCGTGATCCCTCCCCGAGCACCTCCAGCGTCCTTCGTCCCCAATCTTTAGCCATCCCATGGCATCTGCCGTGACACCACCACGACACTATATGTGATCATGAGCTTTGTAATCTATTTGAATTCGTAGATGTTACTCTTCATCTTTTGCTACTCAAGTGCTTTATTAATATGAACTTTGGATTCACCTTGTATTGCAGCGTGAAGGTGATAGTGTGCACACCGTGTGTGTCTCCTCTATGAAATTGTGGAGTTTGCTTAGTACCTTCTAGGGCGCTCATAGTGACAGCGTGGGGTTAACTAGACATGGGAATACAAACTTGAGTAGTGTTGTTACAGTCCTATGCAATGATTAGTGTTCGTTATCCAACCGGAGAGGGTTAAGAGTAGCATAGTGAGTGAAGCTATCTAGTTATTCATTTATGATCATTATTGAGAGTGTCCACTAGTGAAAGTAGGATCCCTAGGCCTTATTTCCAAACATTGAAACACCGTTTTCCGCCTGTTCTGTTACATGTTTGCTTGTTGCTATCTTTATTTCAGATTGCTATTATCACTCATTATCATCCATATTACTTGCATTTTACTCTCTCTTCGCCGAACTAGTGCACCTATATACCTGACAAGTATATTGGGTGTGTTGGGGACACAATAGACTTCTTGTATCTTAATTGCCGGGTTGCTTGAGAGGGATATCTTTGACCTCTGCCTCCCTGAGTTCGATAAACCTTGGGTGGTCCACTTAAGGGAAACTTGCTGCTGTTCTACAAACCACGGCACTTGGAGGCCCAACACTGTCTACAAGAATAGAAGCGTGCGTAGACATCAGGCGCCAGGGGGTGGTGTGGCCCCCTCCTGGCCCCTCTCCTGGCCCCCTTCTGGCTCCCGGGGTCTTCTGGTGTTTTAAGCTCAAAGGGGTCTTTTCTGGGCAATTTCCGGAAAGTTGATTTTTCTGCGCAAAAAACGAGACACCAAGGCAATTCTGCTGAAAACAGCGTTAGTCCGTGTTAGTGGTATCCAAATCTCACAAGTTTAGAGGAAAACAATAAGGAAAGTGTTCGGAAAAGGAGATACGTTTTGGACGTAGGAACTCCCCCAAGCTTAGCTTATTGTTTGTCCTCAAGAAATTTAGTGGCAACTGAGTGCGATAAAAGACTTTTACGAACACATTTGTGTCATATGATGTAAATGTACCCACTATATGATCTAGTGTTGAGGCAATTCATAATAAGATGTATGGAAGATGAAGGACACCTAGCAGTTATGCAAACCATGAAGAGATGCCAACAAACTAATAATAAACAACATGAAGTATATCAATCTGCAGGATTGCAATGATCATAATAGGGTATGATAAAGTGTACTCGCTTTCCCTTAATAATGGAGAAAAACATAAATGCTAGGTCACCTCTGAAGTTCAAATGAAGACTAGAATTAAAGATATCAAAGATACAAGCATCAAAGTTATACCACAATCAACCGTGTTTTGGGACAAGCACATTACACTAAGAATGACAACCATGCTCTCAAGAAGGTGCATAAAGCGAGAAGGTGAAGACTCAACATAAAAATAAAAGAAAGGCCCTTCGCAGAGGGAAGCAGCAATTAACTCATGTGTAGAGCTTTTTATTTTATTAAACATAGGTATTGAAAACATTTTAAGAGAGGTGTATGCTTATGTCAACGAATGGAAAATAGACAATACAGTACGTCACAAGCCAACTAGACTTCACAAGAGCGACTCCCATAGAAGGACACGTCTGGGTAGAAGTTCATCCCTCTTTCTCTTTTGTTTACACAATTATGCTTTAACTGATAAATCAAGGGCACAAATAGTGAAGAGAATTTGTTGTATTAATTTGGGGATGGGCACCCCACTGCGGCTCTTCTATCATTTGGATAAGCGGATGAAGCCACTAGTCCATGGTGTGAAATCCAATCAACAAGTGATATAAAGATTTTCTATTTACGTCCTCATGAGCTAAAACAGGGGCACAAAACATGAATACTTTTTTGAAGGTTTTAAAGGTAGAACACGAGAAATTTACTTGGAGTGGAGGTTAAATACCACATATATAGGTAGGTATGGTGGACACATTTGGCAAACTTTGGTTTTTGGGAGTTGGATGCACGAGTAGAGCTCATACTCAGTACAGGTGGAGGCTAGCAATAGACGGGGAGCGACAACCAAGAGAGCAACAACTGTCATAATCATGCTCGCGACAAAACAAAATTAACAGGGGCATAAAAATGATACAAATACTCTGAGGCAAAATAAATCATCGAGGCTTAATTGACTTTTAGTTTTCAGTCATAGCATGCATGAGCATGTGCCAAGTCGAATCAAGCGAAACAATCAGAGGGAGATACCACAATGGCATACCCTTCTATGAATAAAACAATGCAAGCAAACATTCATACGACATGCTATCTTATACTCCCTCCGTATCAAAATATAAGATGTTTTAGCATTTTGTAGATATAATGTATCTAGACATGTTTTTGTGTGTAGATTCATATGTATCTTACACTAAAACATGTCTAGGTAAATATTGTCTAGAAAATGCTAAAACATCTTATATTTCGATACGGAGGGACTATTAATAAGTTGGAACTAAACACGTGAGAGCACGAACTACTAATCATAAATTAAATAACATACACCTTACATGAACGAACTAAGAATGTTCACACGGGTGAGTATATGTACAAAACTAAAACAAATAAAGTTCATACCAGCCTCTCACCACAACTTGGATTGTCGTAAATCATCATTACTACTCTTCACTTGTGGATTGAATAATATAGAATGATAATCAAGCTCCAATGGAGACACAGAAGTCCAGTGAACTATGCAACAAACTTTACAAAAGCAAAGAAGAAGAACAAATATTTTTGGGTTTTCGAATTAAAAACAAGAACAGAAGGAAACAAGCAAACAAAGCAAAATATTTTTGGATTTTTGAATACTAAACCGAAACGAGAAAAGAAAGCAAACCAACAAAAGAAACTAAAGAAGCAAACAAAGAAAAACACCAGAAATATTTTTGGTCTTTTTGTGTTTTGGAAAGCAAGAACAAAACAATAAAAACGAAAGAAACGAAAGAAAACAAAAACAAACGAAGAAAACGAAAACATGGATATACAGAGAACCGACGAAAACATGTGTCTCTCCATAAAAGATAACATGCTGGGTGAACAAATTACAGCTGGTCAATTGACAAATAAAGGTTGCACCGTAGCGCACATTCATGACATGATGACTACTATGATATTTAGTGCGGGCATTACAACAATATACATAGACCGTAATCCAACTGCATCTATGAGCAATAATCCACCCTCAGGTTATCATATGAACCCCCTTAGGTATTAAGTTGCAAGCAACAGATAATTGCATTAAACAAAGTGTGTAAAGTAAGCAATGATTGTACACGCGAGCACTCACACTACTGTTTTCTCCCTAGTGGCAACAACACATCCTCCCCCGTCACGTTTCTGTCACTCGAGCACATGCGAAAAGGAGGCATGAACCCACTATCGAGCATAAATACTCCCTCTTGGAGTCACTGGCAACTACTTGGCCAGAGCAAACACTAGCAACGGAAAGCATGCAAGATCACAAAAAGCATATGCAATAAAGACTATAATCAACTTGGCATAAGTTCAATATTCATCGGATCCCAGCAAACACAGCACATAGAATTACATAAGAACAATCTCAATCATGTTAGGCAGCTCACGAGATCTAAACATGGAGACATATGAGGAGGAGACAACCATCTAGCTACTGCTATCGACCCGTAGTCCAAGGATGAACTACTCACGCATCACTCCGGAGGCAGGCATGGTGATGGAGAAGCCTCCGGTGATGATTTCCTCTCCGGCAGGGTGCAGGCAAACAGCTTTAAAACCCCTCTAATCTAGGGTTGACGACGACGGCGGCTGCGGAACTTTTCGGGGATATTTGATCAGGTCTCTAGGGTTTTCCATCCGGGGGGAATAAATAGGCGAAAGGGCAGAGGCGGTGGAGCCCTGGGGGCCCCACACCACCCCCTGGCGCGGCCAAGGGGGGCGTGCCACCCCATGGTTTGGTCCCCCTGGTGCCCCTCTTCGACTCCTCTTCGGTCTTCGGGATGCTTCCGGGGAAAATAGGCACTTCGGGCTTTGTGGGGCCCAATTCGGGAATATTTCTAGAACAACTTTTCTGAAATAAAAAACATCAGAAAATAGGGAACTGGCACTTGGCATCTTGTTAATAGGTTAGTCCCGGAAAAATTGTAAAAATGACATAAAGAAGGGAGAAAACATGTAGCAATTGGCATAATATTATCATGGACATCATAAATTATAGATATGTTGGAGACGTATCAAGCATCCCCAAGCTAAGTTCCTACTCGTCCTCGAGTAGGTAAACGATAAAACAATAATTTCTGAGGTGACATGCTACTAACATAAACTTGATCATAAAAATGTAAAAGAATATGTAAGCTGACATCATAGAACTTTTAACACAAACATGATAAATAGAACTTTAATAATGAAGCATAGCAATCACTTTTCATCATGAAGACTATCTCAAATAAAGGATCATGAATAATAATGCAAAGAAAGATAAACGTTTGTTTCAGGTATAGAGAAAGCATGGCAAAGTGATATTTCGCTAGTCCTTAAGAGTGGGGCAAAACATAAATGCCAGGACACCTTCAAAGTTCATGAGGAAGACTAGAGCAAATAATTTAAGAACAAACAATATCACATCATGAATCAATTATTGATGTTTACGGGACAAATGCACATAGAACTCAGAATGGCAAAAATGCTCTCTCAACTGTGCATAAAGTTAGAAGATGGAGACTCAACATAAAAGTAAAAGAAAGGCCCTTCGCGGAGGGAAGTAGGGATCACTCATGTGCTAGAACTTTTTATTTTATTAAATAGAGGTATTAAAATTTTGACACTCCTCCCATCCATGTTTCACAAACCATGGCTAACTGAATCCTCAGGTGCCTGCCAACAATCACATACCGTGGAGGAGTGTCTATATTTTGGGAGATGTATGCTAATGTCAACAAATGGTAAACAGAAAATATAGTACGTCACAAGCCAACTGGATTCACAAGAGAGGCTCCCATGTGAAGGACGCATCTGGGTAGAAGCTCATCCCTCTTTCTCTTTTGTTTACACAATTATGCTTTGACTGATAAATAAGGGGCAAAAATAAAGGATATAATTTGTTTGCAATAACTTGGGGCTGGGCACCCCGCTGCCAGCTCTACTATCATTTGGATAAGCGGATGAAGCCACTAGTCCAGGGTGTGAAATCCAATCAATAAGTGAGATAAGATTCTCTATTGACGTCCTCATGAGCAAAAACAGGAACATAAAGCAGGAGTAGTTTTGAAAGTTTTAAAGGTAATACATGAGCAATTTACTTTGGAGTGGCAGTTAAATACCACATGTAGGTAGGTATGGTGGACACAATGGGAAAAACTTTTGTTTAAGGGAGTTGGATGCACGAGTAGAGCTCATACTCAGTACGGGTGGAGGCTAGCAAAAGACTGGGAGCGACAAATCAAGAGAGCATAAGAGCCATAATCATGCATAGCGACATAAACATCATTAATTAAAGCATAAGAGGTATCACAAGTTCAAAAACTAAGTGGTCATGGAGGCTATTCATGACTGGTTCATAGTCATAAACATGGTGTGAGCATGCGCCGAGCCAACCAAATAAAACATTCGAAAGAGAATACCATAAATTTATGCTTTACTATGACAACAACAACTCATGAATCTTTCAATGACATATTAAACACTCTCAGCTATTTGAGGCTATTCGTGCTACTCAATAACCACAAGGCTTTAAAACTAAAATAACATTTAGCATGGCATGAAAAAGTTCTAGCCACAGTCTATACAAGCTTCTACTTGCACTGTTATAAATCCAACTTCAAGCCGCAGTTTCTTTTCCCAACAAGCACCATACAAGATATGTTTTAACAGAAAATAATCTTTATGATACAGCAAGCAAACATGAGAGTACTCACATAACACTACTAAAACTAACAACTCTGATAATAGATGCATGCAAAACAGGAGCTAAATAAATGCAGCAGCCAGACAAAGATTAAGAATATAAAGTATTCCCATGAAAAAGTGGAGCGTGTCACTCTCCAATAAAAGAATGCTGGGGTCCAACCAAGCTTATTGCAAAAATAAAAATAAACTGAAAGAAAAAATAAACTACGCTCCAAGTAAAGCACATAATATGTGACCGAATAAAAATATAGTTTCACTAGAAGTGCCCTGATAATTTGTCGATGAAGAAGGGGATGTCTTGGGCATCCCCAAGCTTAGACGCTTGAGTCTTCTTGGAATTTGCTGGGATGTACCACCGGGGCATCCCCAAGATTAGGCTCTTCACTCTTCTTGATCATGTCATATCATCCTCTTCTCTTGACCCTTGAAAACTTACTTCACACCAAACTTCTCACAATCTTCATTAGCAACGTTAGTGCAATCGAAATAATAAATTCACATGGTTCAGTTTTAACACATGCCTAACACTAAAAAACACATTAGCTACTGTCACAACTTCTTTTAAAACTCTTTTTCTCAAAAGAACACCAAAAGAAAGAGATTAAGATGCAAATGCAATTATTGGTAGAAATCTGTCAAAACAGGACAGCGGTTAAAGATGGTTTTTTTCGAAAATCTTATGTTGCTCAAATCAAAAAGTGGTAAGCTAAGAAAAGTTGCGTAGACACCCCAGGATTACGCACAAAAAAAACTCAGGTTATTTTGAATTTTCTGTGATTTTATACGGAATAAACAGTGGACAGCAGAAATCTTTTTCCTGCACAGAAATCCGAAATATAGCCTCAACTTTCCACTACAGGCTTTACTTGGCTCAACAAAAACACAAAAGAAAAGATACATCGGGGTTGCTAAGGAAATAGAAAACACCTAGGTGCAAAGCACACAAAAGAAAACAAAGGAAAACTGGTTGAAAACAGAGTCCCGGTAGCGCTTTTCTTTAACGCATTTCAGCTAGGCATAGAAAGCAACTCAAGTATTTTCAAGTGAACAAGCATCAACATCTATACCAAGAACTCTCCTTTTACTTCTCTTACCCTTCTTCTTGGATTTGGGGAATATGTGGCCACACCCTGGTGCGAAGGCAAAATTTAACGTACCTTTCCCCACATCTATTACTGCCCCTAGGAGTTTCAGCAAGGACCTTCCAAGTGTAATCTGTCCTTCTTCTACGCATTCAATAACAAGATAATCAATGGATACTGTCCTTCCCATGATTTTCTAAACACTCCCTCATCTACCCCAATGGGCAAAACAGTGGTATTATTGATAAGGGGTATTTCTTCTCCCCCTTCAGAAAGTTTTCAAAGATTCAAAGACTCGTAGATATTTCTAGGCATAAGACAAAATTCAGTCATAATATCGCAATGAGCATGAAAAGTTTCACCATTTATAACAACTTTTACTGTAGAGATCCACATTGAAGGTTCAAAGTTTATTGCAACATAATCATAAAAATCATGAATCTGGTTATAGGCTTCTTTTAAACAGGATATATTTGTTTCAAGAGTATTTAATCTAGCCTGAAAGCTCACAAGGGATGAATCAAATTTACTAGTTGATCTAGAAGTTGCAATCAACTTTTTAATGGCATCGAGAGCTTGATCTCCATCACAACGTAGGAAGTATCCTCCTACTGCAGAGTCTAAAGCATATCTATAGCAAAGAACAAGACCAAAGTAAAAACTACTAAGAAATAAATTCAGGGTCATCATGGGTTTAGTTTTACTATAAGAATAAAAAATCCTAGACCAAGCTTCCTTGAAACTTTCCTCACTCCCTTTCTTGAAAGTGAAGATTGTTTCTTCCGGTGACATAGTGACAGGAACAAAACTAGACATAAAAGCAAGCAAATAAATAACAGCTATGAAGTAAACTATTTTTTTTTTGTGTTTTCGATATAGAGAAGCAACACAAGACAAAAATAAAAACAAGACAATAAACAAAATAAATAGGTTGAGAGTGAGAGACTCCCCTTACCAGAAGAATTCTTCCTCCCCGGCAGCGGCGCCAGAAATTCCCTTGATGCTACGTGTTGGGAACCCCAAGAGGAGGGTGTGATGAGTGTAGCGGTAGGAATTTCCCTCAGTTAAGAACCAAGGTTATCAATCCAGTAGGAGGAAGAGGATCTTTGGAAGGTTGATGCCACTGACGGTTGTGATGGAGCCTCACCGGTGTCAGCAACAACGTGGAACCTGCACACAACACAACCAAAATACTTTGCCCCAACGGTACAGTGAGGTTGTCAATCTCACCGGTCTTGCTGAAAACAAAGATTAGACGTACAGTTTGGAAAATAGTGTATGCTTGAAGTAAGTAAAGAAAGCAGGAAATTGTAGTGGTTTCTTTAACAGTGTAAGAAAATGGACCGGGGTTCATAGGTTCACTAGTGGTGTCTCTCCATAAAAGATAGCATGTTGGGTGATCAAATTACAGCTGGGAATTGACAAATAAAGGTTGCACCGTAGTGCACATTCATGACATGATGACTACTATGATATTTAGTGCGGGCATTACAACAATATACATAGACCGTAATCCAACTGCATCTATGACTAATAATCCGCCCTCAGGTTATCATCCGAACCCCCTTAGGTATTAAGTTGCAAGCAACATATAATTGCATTAAACAAAGTGTGTAAAGTAAGCAATGATTGCACACGCGGGCACTCACACCGTTGTTTTCTCCCTAGTGGCAACAGCACATCCTCCCTCGTCATGTTTCTGTCACTCGAGCACAGGCGAGAAGGAGGCATGAACCCACTATCGAGCATAAATACCCCCTCTTGGAGTCACTAGCAACTACTTGGCCAGAGAAACCACTAGCAACGGAAAGCATGCAAGATCACAAATAGCATATGCAATAAAGACTATAATCAACTTGGCATACGTAATATTCATTGGATCCCAGCAAACACAGCACATAGAATTACATAAGAACAATCTCGATCATGTTAGGCAGCTCACGAGATCTAAACATTGAGGCGTAGGAGGAGAAAACAACCATCTAGCTACTGCTATGGACCCGTAGTCCAAGGATGAACTACTCACGCATCACTCCGGAGGCAGGCATGGTGATGGAGAAGCCTCCGGTGATGATTTCCTCTCCGGCAGGGTGCCGGGAGATAGCTTCAGAACCCCCCTGATCTAGGGTTGATGACGACGGCGGCTGCAGAACTTTTCGGGGATATTTGATCAGGTCTCTAGGGTTTTCCATCCGGGGAGAATAAATAGGCGAAAGGGCGGAGGCGATGGAGCCCTGGGGACCCCACACCATCCCATGGTGTGGGCCCCCTAGTGCCCCTCTTCGACTCCTCTTCGGTCTTCTGGATGCTTCCGGGGAAAATAGGCACTTCGGGCTTTGTGGGGTCCAATTCCGAGAATTTTCCAGAACAACTTTTCTAAAATAAAAAACAGCAGAAATAACAACTCTTCGGGCTTTGTGGGGTCCAACTCTTCTAAGACTATGCAAGTTGTAATATTATTTTGTAAAGACTGGATCATGCGATGTAATAGAATTTGATGCATTTGCATGATATTTCATCTTGTACTATGGTGCTAGCAATTGATCCAGGGACTAGCATAATAACACGGATGTTCTTACATTATTTAAATGTGGGAATGCTACAAGACCATTCTTTGACTTAGATCCTCTCAAGCCATAGATTAGGGCTGATATCAGTCGTAGTGGATTAGGTTCTGACCTAGAGTTATTCTCCAGCTTGGAGCTTTGAATTGCTTCTTCTCATGTTTCATTTGCATGAGATCTTCTTTGATTCATTGATACGTCTATTTTGCATCACTGTTTTATATTGTTATTTTCTGTTATTCATCGATATATTTCATGTTATGATGCATCACTTATGTTATTTTATCTTATTTTGCATGTTTCATAATTATTGGAGAATAAACACCGGAACCAGAAATCTGATGGAAAAAAGCACCGTCAAGATAACCTATTTCAAAAGATGAGAAGAAGAGGGGGGATATCGGAGGAGTCTTAGAAGTTCCGAGGAGGAAGTGAGCCAGAAGGGCACCCCAGAGGGGGGCCACCTGGGGCCCACACCACCAGGCGGCACGCCCCCCTAGCGCGACTCGGGGTGGTGTGGCCCCTCTGGCCCACTGCCTGGCGCCCCCTTTCGCGTACTTGACCCCTAGGGAACCCTAAGCCCCAGATGTAACATCCCCATCTTTTGCTATGAAGTGGTGTTGTGTTGTGCTCATGTCATTCATGCATGAAACAAATTCCAACCAATTTAAATTTTGAATTTATATGGAAATTGAGAAAAATCCACAAATAATACTTAATGTGATTTTCAAAATCTTGAACTAAAAAATATTTCAATTTCACCAAACCAACATATGGTGAGGTTGCATTTTTGACAAGGTTTCCAAATATCATTTTTGCAAATTTTTCTCTTTGCAAAAAGGTCCTCAGAATTTTATTTTCTGTTCTGTTTTAAAATAGAAAAGGACTGAATTTTGGTTTTTTAAAATTCCAGGGGGTTATGGGGGGGAAACCCTTTGTCTTCTACCTCTCGCCAGTAGGAGCAGCTTGGTGTCCGCTGCCACCTCCTCCTTCTGGCCTCGCCCTCGGATAAGACCGCGAAGGAGGCGTCGTGCTCTCCCTCCCTCTCTGCCTCCCCTGTGAGCTCCGAAACCCTAACCTTAAACCGTACGGCCGCCGTCCTCCGCCGTCGCTCGGGCCTCCTCCGCTTTCCGGCGAGGACTCCATCTGCTTCACCGAGCCCCCTGTACCTCCTAGTCCACTGAATCGAGGCGAGGTGGCCGGAATTGTCCAGCCCATCGTTGTCTTGCTCGTAGACGGCAGAGCGCCGCCGTCGTCGATGCGCCGTCTTCAGACCTTCCCCTACCCGGTCGATCGGCCCTCCATGCTCAGGGTGAGCTCCTGGTCCTCCAGGACCTCTCCGTTTGATCCCTCCCCCTCCACAACTCCCGGCCACCATGCACCGTCGTGCGCCACCGCAGTTCCTCATCGACGGCGAAGCTCCGGTGACATTTAGGTAGCGGCGCGACCACTTTCAGGTACTTCGCGCCCGTGCGCGTCGAACGTGCCCTTCCGTGTTGTCCGGCGTGCCCCGAGTCGCCGCCGGCGAGCAGATCAGAGACGCTCGTCCATCTGCTGACGGCAGCGTGACATCAGCATGACGTCACGTGGGGCCGTTCTGTTAGCAGTTTATTCTTTTTTTAAAATATTTTAGAACTTGTAAAATTAATATCTTTAACTCTGTTTATCATAAAATTATGGAAAAATATTTAAAATGTTCAGAAAATTATTTCCAACCCAAATATGCCACTTTCATACATGTTTTACAAACTTTAATTTTGGGCATTATTTTCAATTTATTTAAATCATTTAAAAACATAGAAAATAAGATTTTAATCAATAAAACCAGAAAATTGCAAGTTATATACCAAAATGCTCAAAATGACAAATGCAATCTATTTATGATGTTTTCAAACCTATTTGAGCAATTAAAACTTGACACACTTTTAGAATTGCCCGAAATGCCCTCCGAGGTCCATTTCGGGGCTAATTCAATAAAATTGCATGTTTGCCATATGAACCATAGCAGCCCTTTGATCATGTTCAGGGCTTTATTTCAGTGCATTAACTTGCTCACGCATACATATTGTGTATTGCATCGCTGCCATGTGTTGATTATTGTTCTTCTTTTCGGTGTTGTTTCCCCCTCGGTAGAATGCGACTCCGAAGTGAAGGCCAGCAACTCCATTGACGAATACTTGATCTTAACCGACAAGTCAAGCACTCATTCCCGAAGATATCTCTATTGGTTTTATTTTAACCAAAGCAAGCATAACCTCTTATCTGCTCATATATGTTTTTGAAACGACTCCTAATTCTTGTACTTTACATTCGATTCCAAAGTATTTGATGTCAGTAGATATAGTTCTCCTATATAATGCATAGCCCGAATACCCCGATCCAATTCTCCTAGCCGCCATAGTGTTTGCTTGTGCGCACCGCCAGAGCCTTATATCTACTTCGCTTAGCTTCACATGTTGATTTACCTCTGCTCCATCCGGTTGATGAATCAGAGCTGCGATAACCTAGTATGATATAATGACGTGGAAAGTTGAGCATTGCATGGTTAACTTGATTAAGGATTGGATGGGAGGCCACTTGGGAAGCGGTTGTTTTTCCTATACTTGCCAACCCTAGGATTAAGGTCTCGCCGCGGAAACCAGGACTGAGCGTGCAATCACACGCGCGAGCCAATGAACCTCGCTCGACTAACTAACTTGTTTGGCCACATTCATGAGTCACGTAGTTTGCTATTTCGATCTGTGTGTGAGTCAGAAAACGATTTGGAGAAAACCTAGGGCGTGACCCCGACAAGTGATGGATGTACACGAATCTTGATCCCGACACACAGAACAGGTGCGGTCGGGAGGTGGCCAACTCTCTGTTGACGGGGAGGCCCTGTTTGGGTTGACTCATGGATAGGGCCAAGCAAGGTAAAGGTTGGAGCCAGCCACCCTCTGTCGTGCTCCATGGAAGAGCGTACATGTGGTGCTAAGAGTCTGAGGGTATGTGTGGGTAAAGTGTACATCCCTACAGGGCAATCTTTTCTAGAAGCCGTGTCCAGGGTTAAGGACGGCTTGGTGAAAGTCGTGTGGCCATAGATAACTTGAACGTGGCGTAAAAGATATTGACAATGATTGAAGGATGCCTCCTCGGAGATGCCGAGAGGGGTGATCCTTGTAGCATGAGATGCTGGGAAATGATATTGGTGGAATAAAAAGATGATGATTTCAGCAGTTGAGTAGTCTTCTCATCTGTTTTGAAAACACTCCATGAGACGTGCTATTCTTCATCTATTTGGAAAATAAAGATTTATTTACGCAAAATAGCCTTCATAAAACCCTTTCTGAAAGTAGAAGATATATAATAGGTTAACTAAGTCTTGTTGAGTATCTCACGTACTCAGGTTTGCTTAATTTTGGTTCAGGTGAAGTTACCCACATCGGTGGTGATTCAACATGGACATCGACGAGTAGTATGGGGTTCCCATGTAGCAGCCTAGAATCTATGGGTTGTCTAACATCCCAAGTATGAAAATACCGCTAGAATGTTTGTTTTCCTGTTTAATTAAAGTATTGCATCATGTCATCATATTTATTTCCTTGTTTGCATTTGTCTACTATTTGTTTTGCATCTGTTTTCATTCTGTTTTCCTAATGGAAATCCAAACCATATTCAACTTGGTTATCATACTTGTCATGTTACAATCTTGTTTTCAAATAAAAGTTCAACTCAAACAACCTTTTGTTTCAATTATTCCATATTTGATCAACTAATAAAATGGTGGTTTTTATTTCAATTAATTAATTCCAAATTGCATTCAAATTCAAATCAAATTTTCAAACAGCACCTAATTTGAAAATTATGAAAGTACCAAACAAATTCTAATCACATTTGTTCTATTTAATCAATAGGGTTCACCCTAATAAAAACATTGTTTTCAATATTAATCAATTAATTATCAAATTCTTCAAATTCAAACCAATTTGCAAACAGCAAATAAAAATTGAATATTTGAAAGATCAGAGTGGACATTGGTGTATGTTGACCTAATAAACTCACATGAATTTTTCCAAAAAAATTTCAACTCAAAAACCTATCATTTTCTTCCATTTTCTTTTGCTGCAAAAAAAAAACAGAAAAACAAAAATAGAAAAGGAAAAACAGCGCGCGCGGCAGCTAACCTAGCGCGGCCCAGCCCGCTAACTTACCTCCCGCGCTGGCCCGGTACTCCTTCGCGCTGCCCCCCTTCGTCTAACTGTACGGCAGCAATCTGGCCGGAGCCACGTCGACGACCGCGGCCGAGCGACGGCGATCCGCGCAACCCTAGCCCTATATAACCTACCTAGGACCCTGCGCGCAGCCCTAGCCCTAGCCTACCCACCTAACCCCTCGAGACCGCCGCCGATTTCCTCTCCCTCGCCGCGATCTCCACCTTCTGAACCTCACCGGAGCAAGCTCCTGTCTGAATTTCCGACCACCGCCGTCGCCATGGAACTCCTCCACCCCACCTAGCCACAGAAACCAGACCACCTCGTCACCCTCTTCCGTCTGGACACTCGCACGAGCCCGGAGACGCACGGAATCCACGCCGCCGTCCGCAGCATCGTCATCGAGCTCGTCTGCCCGAGCCGCTGCATCGCCTACACCGCGGTAAGCGCCACCGTGACCTCCTCCTCCTCTCTGTTTCTTGCTCGCAAGCACGCGCATGCGAGCGCGCACCTCATCGCAGCAGCACACACGCACATCGAGCACGAGCACACGGTGATCGCCGCCGGTAGCTCCCTGTCAAAGTTCAGAGCTTGCGCGCGTTCAGTTAAAATTCAGATAACGAGTTTGGAACCTTAACCTGTCCGCGCTGTGTATACTGACAACAAACGCATCACACCCCACTGATTACAGTGCTAGCGCGAGCGAGGCAGGGCGTGGGTTCGAGTCCTGGCCTCGCACGGGAGAAATCCCCACTTTTTTCGACCGTGCGCTGACAGGGTGGCCCCCCTGTCAGCCACACCGTGGCCACGCAAGCACGCGCAGTGTAGGGACCCCAGACCGGCAGTCTGAAACCCTACGTATGCATACATTCATGATCCCAGAAAGATCAGTCGTGAACAACATACACAGTTGGCACACAGAAATACATCATCCATTACACGAATACATAAAGGTATTACATAAAAGATCACATGATCAAGTTTAACGCACTGCCACAAAGGCAGGCAACTTAACCATCACAGCGGAAGACAATTAAAACACAACGTAGTTGAGCCCAAGTCACGCCTTAACCTACAGGCTGCTGACCCGGAGACGATCCTAGTTCGCAAAGCCGTCAGCTCCGTACTTCTCTTCATAGATCTCCTTTGGAGGCTCCTTCTCAAAGTCTGATAAGTAGATACCAGGGGCGAAACCATAATGAGTACATTTGAATGTACTCAGCAAGACATCCATCATGTCACTTACCAACATCCAACTATGCTTATATGGTGGAATAGGTAGGCTATAAATAGGGTTCACTACCAATGGTGTTCATATATGATGACACCACAGTTGCAGTCAGGTTAATCTGTATCTTCGTTGAAGAAGATACTTCAGAAGAAAATAATATAGTTTTATTTCTCTTGTAGATCTCACATGTACAAGAGTTTTTGTAAAACTTTGTTAAAGAATATTTTCTCTTTGCAAAACTTCTTGGAATCAGTTTCCAGAATTCTTGCTTAGAGTAGAAAAGGTTTTCTTTGCAAAAACATTTTTGTTTTTTTGTATAACAGCATCTGGCTTTTCATCATCGACGATACCTCCACGGTATAAGTTTCCATTTCCTTTCCGAACTTCACAAGTTCAACACTTCCTTTCCAAAAATCCTTTTTTAAAACATTGACACAATGCTAGCTACATGGCCATTCAACTGTCCATATCCGAGGACGCGGCTATCTCGAAATAGTTTTACTCTGCAGAGGTGTACACATTTCCACCAGATCCAGAATCCGCCATGAAACACCCATGGACTGTCCTCAACCTATGAGAACATCAGATAACTGATCTTGACTATCCGCTATGTGCAAGCTAGTACATGACTATCTCTTCAATTGGGGTTCCCCCTCCCTGGCAAGCCGTGTCCCACACCGCCCAAACAGGAGACCCAACTGCTGCATCCGGAGGGAAAATTAATCCCACACTTTAGATGTCCCGTATCCTCCACTCCTAGCGACATTTCGGTTCGGAGGATCCAATCCCCTATAGCACTTGAGATAGCACACATACTAACCATAACAAGTTTTTAATCAAGCCCCTACCCATATTGGGGTAAAGTGGCAGTACGGTAAAGGTTGTCCAGCGAAGACTAGGTTATGTGTCATTTTTGAAAACACCACTTTCTCAAAAATGACCACTTCCACATTCCTCCGGAGAACAAGGATCCGCCTTTTCTCCGGGTTTTTCCGTAAAGCCTTTGTTTTGTAGAATCACAATTTTAGGGTGTCCACTTAGGGACTAGTATATTTTATGGTAATAAATACCATATGGTGGCTTATGGGCTTGGTATTACCAAGTTTAACTACTGGCATGATAGTAACCTATATACTAATATAGTAGTAATAGCCACATCAAAAATAGTTTTGATAACCAAGTTTTGGTAAAACTTCAGAGGTAAAACATGCATGATAGATAATGGTAAGTATTGTATCAGCAAGCATCAGGATGGCTTGCCTGGTATCTCCTTGTGTCCCTGGTTTTGGAGTGACTGGAACTTGAAACAGCGCTTCACGACACTTCCTTCCTCTTCGTTTTCTAACGTCGTAAAAGAATAAAGGACACACATTCAGAACCAATCAAGGCAAGCAACCATACATAACAATACATACAGCAAGGAAATCTAAAAATAACCAATCACACAATTTATTAAGGGAGCAAACAATCAAACAAACACACTTGGCAGAAATGCCATTTATTAAGACAGCTTAAGGTTGGAGGGACATATCTCACAACCTCAATATCATGGATTCAATGGGTGTGCCACTCTCATACCAAGATATTAATAAGCCCAAAATACACTTAGTTTCACAAGTGTGAGGCTACTAAGAGTATACAAAACATGCACAAAAATAATCATGGCAAAGGGTCTATACACCACAAAAAGAACAAGATAGCTAATCTACTAAGCCTAAATTCACACCAAGAATAAATAAGACACATGATTTGCAAAAGTTACTTTTACAAATCAGTAAGCCTACACAAGTGTAACAAGTTAATAGACTCATCACCAAACACACAATTTCTCATAGTGAGAGCAATAGAAACAATGACTAAAAGGAGGAATCCTATGGACATGTTTCTACTAAAAGTTTGCTATGCAAGCAAGCATAATGAGTAAATTACTAAAATGCATACAAGGAACCATGTTATCATAATGAGAATGAAAACATGTCCTCATGCAAGGATACACAAATATCTACCAAACACAAGTTGGCAGGAAAATTAATTCAACACAAAAACTGCTAAGGAAACTAGTACTACTTAAACATGAAGAATCAATGGATGAATTTCAATCAAGTAATTGAAATACAACCAGAGGGTCCATGTTACAAAAACAGTAGTGAAAAATTATCTATACTTGCTATAACAAAAATATCTCATTTAATAAAACAATGCATCAATTTGCAGGGCAACTCCTACATACTAGTAGTAATAGAAAGGGCATTACTAGAGGAATCAAACAACACTCCAAGAATGTATTTTTCCTAGCAAGACACACATGATTACAACCACTTACAAACAGAAGCATACCTATTTTTGTTTAGCACAAAAATTCCCAAAGCAAAAATACTAGGCACTCATTAGTTATGAAACTATATAAAAGAAATGCATCTAGTGTGGGGGAAATAATGTTTCCACCAAAAATGCAATGACACCAGTGGGTGTTCCACTAGCATAACAAAGCATTAAGAGGTCACAAAGCCTCTGGTCATACTTGACAAAAATTAGCAAAAACCTAAACTAGCACCTAGTGCAATAACAATACTAGCAGAAAATAATAGGGTGCAAAAATAAGCAAGGCAATGCTACTCATGCTATTATTTCCACACAAGTGAAAACTTTAGGGGTCAAGTACTCATAACAACATCATCAAAATTCTACTGGTACTATGGATACAACACAAAATTATGTGGCTACACAATCACAAATGTTCATGTCAAAAATTCCACACATGAGGGAATTTTTCCATAACAATTTCATAGTCACCACAAAGCTATTCATGCTTTTCTACCAACTCAAATGCAAGCTAGCAGAGGTGATACTAACCAAATATAAGTATCAACATGGTGCTGTATCTAATATCTCAACACAACAATCCAATTGTTTGCACACAAATTAATCAATCAACAATTCTATGCAAGTAATAACTAGAGATAAAACATATGCTATAACCATAAATCATATTTCTTCTCAATTCAAGTCCACACATTCTAACATGCTAAAATAGCAAAGTAACACTTAGAAAACAAGTTCACACATCTTATACATGCCAGAAAACAATATTGCAACACAAAAACATAATCACACAAATTAATTAACTAAAATGCCAAAATGGCAGAAATATGCAAAACAAAGATCTGTCCACCAAATTTTCTAGGATGCTCTAAAAATTAAACCAAGATAGGTTTGGATATACATAAACATATACAAGACCATCCAATTGAGTTTGCATCAAAAATCATTTTTAATTAATTTATAAAAATCACCAAAGTGCTCTCTGGTGTTTTACCAAATTGCATGCCATTTCAAAAATACTTGGAATTTGGAAGCAAGGTTAATTGCTCCTGCTAGGAAATTTCAAGGGCTTTCCAATTCAATTGGCCTCACTGCATTATGAGTTGTGAAATAAAAATGGTGCTCATTTTAGTGTTTCTGGTACCTGTTGCCAAATCATTTTTAGTTTCTAATCTATTCATCCAAATGTAGATCTACAAGTTGGAGGTGGTTTAGATTTAGTTGATGTACAACTGTGATTTTTGGTTTGGTCAAATTCATCCTTTAGTTAGGTTTTTAGAGCCAAAAGTAAACCTACAAGTTTTCTGTGAAAAATAAAAAGAAAAAGGAACTTGTCCTGGGCCAGATCTGAAATGGGCCGGCCAGATCTGCTGCACCGCGGGCAGAGCTAGCCTCTGTGGCTGATCCGCGGGCCAGAGGCCACGGTGGCAGCCACGCGGGCACAGCAAGGCCCATGCGCAGGTTCAACACGCTCCCGCGCGGTCAAGGGGCGGTGACGCCTGCATGACGCGTGCGCGCGTCATCCCGCCGGCGGGAATGCTCCGGCGAGCTCCAATCGGGCGATACAAACCACCAAAACGCGAAAACAAGACATCTACACGTAGCTCTCGTCGTGGGGAAATGAATGGGGGCAGTGTCGCTTCCCGGGAATGGCCGTAAAGCGGCGGGGACGGCGGCGCGGCGGCGGAGGGACGGTGACCACTACGCGACGTCGTTCTAGCGCGAGAGGGAGGGGGGAAACGGTCGGCGGGGAGCGCCTGCTCACCAAGGACGTGCGTGGACGCTCGACGTGGTCGGAGAAGACTCGAGGCGGCGGCGATTTGCCGCCGGAGTTCCGTCGGGCTCGGGGAAGAAATGGATGGCGCGGCCACCACAGCGCATTCCGCCCCGATTCCTTTAGAGGAGAGGTCAAGCACGACGCTACGGAGTCAATGGGGACCACGGCGGCCGGCGGCGAGCTCGGCAAGGGCCGAATCGACGGCGACCTAAAATATCTAGGGTTCGGTTTGGTTGTTTTCTTTGAGAGGAGAGAGAGAGCTTGAGTGGGGGAGAGAGAGGGGGCAGGTAGCAGCACATGGGAGGGGTTTTAAACACCTAGATGGCTTACCTTCGAAGCAATGGAAGCATGGGCTTCCATGCCCTCCAATGCATCATCTACAGGAAGAAGAAGGACATGTGTGACTCAACTTACATTTAAGTCCCTGGAAAATTACAAGTAGGTCCCTGTACTCTCTGAAAATGGATGTTTTCCCTAAGCAAACAAAGTTATAATTTGAAATCCCTTGGTGAGGAAGTCTGTCCATGATGCCGGCACCTGGTGATCAACATCTGCAAGAGGACCCTGCCGGTAGTATGGTGTGCTTGCCTCACTGTCAGGCACTGGGTCATCCCGCTCACTCTCAATGATCATGTTGTGCAAGACCACACAACACTGCATCACCTCCCACATGTTAGACTTCGACCAAGTCATAGCTGGGTATCGGACAACAGCGAATCGAGATTGCAGCGCACCAAATGCCCGCTCAACATCCTTCCTGCAAGCCTCCTGGCACTTGGTAAACCAAGCTTTTGCGCTTCCTGGGATAGGGTTGGAGATGCTCTTCACAAATGTTGCCCACTTCGGGTAGATGCCATCTGCAAGATAGTACCCCTTTGTATACTGGTGTCCATTGATCTCATAGTTCACAGGGGGGGCATGGCCTTCGACAAGATCAGCAAAGACATTCGAGCACTGCAAGACATTGATGTCGTTGTGACTTCCAGGCATACCAAAGAATGAATGCCAAATCCATAGATCGTACGAAGCCACGGCCTCGAGAACCACCGAGCACTCTCCCTCCTTTCCCTTGTACATCCCCTGCCAGTCAAATAGGCAGTTCTTCCATGCCCAGTGCATGCAGTCGATACTGCCAAGCATCCCCGGAAACCCTCTTGCTTCATTCTCTGCGAGGAGACGAGCAGTGTCTTGCGCATTGGGTGATCGCAGGTATATTGGGCCAAAAACTGCAACCACTGCCCGGCAGAACTTGTTCAAGCACTCGAGGGCCGTGGACTCGCTCATGCGCAGGTAGTCATCTTGTGCATCTGCGGGAGCACCGTATGCAAGCAACCTCATGGCCATCGTGCACTTTTGGATAGAGGTAAACCCTACCGTGCCGGTGCAGTCCTTCTTCAACTTGAAGTAGGTGTCGAACTCCCGGATGGCATGCATGATCTTGAGGAAGAGTGCGCGTTTCATCCTGAAACGATGCCGGAACACCTTCTCGTCGTTGGTGGGATCCTCGGCGAAGTAGTCGGAGTAGAGGATGCAGTAGCCCTCGTACCGCTGCCTCGGCCTGCTCTTCCGGCGACCGGGCTTCGATCCAGCGCGGCGCGGCGCGGCGTCCTGGGCCAGCATTCCGTCCAGGCAGCTCAGGACGAGTAGGTGCTCCTCGTCGTCGATGGCGGCCTGGTCTTCCTCGTCGAATAGCTCGGCGAGCATTTCCTCGGAGTCGGAGTCCATACCTCGGACAGAGCGTCGAACACCTTGCGGGCGGTGGACGTGGATCACTGGGGCGCAGCCTCCTCGGCGCCTGAGACGTGCTCGAACGGCGGCGACGACGTGGTGGACCAGCCGTCGGTGGTTTTGCCTCGTCGCTGTTGTACGATGGTGGCCAACGGTGGCGGCGTGGGGTGCGGGGATGGGGCGGCGACGCCGAGGCGAGCAAGGGGAAAAGTCGGTTCGGGGGTGGAGAAAGTGGGAAAAGAGCTCTCCCTCACCGACAGCGCTGGCCCACGAGCGCTTTTCCTATCGCCGCCCCCCCCCAGGCTGAACCCAACAGGCTGGGTTCCGCCTGGGGGCGGCGGCGCTAATTTCCGCCGAAACGGCGCTTTTTCAGGTCCTGGGGGGGTCGACTGGTGAAAAAACGGCGCTTTTCGCCCAAAACGGCGCTAATTTGCGTCCTGGGGGGGACGACTGGAGATGCCCTTACCTTCGAAGCAATGGAAGCATGGGCTTCCATGCCCTCCAATGCATCATCTACAGGAGGAAGAAGAAGGACATGTGTGACTCAGCTTACATTTAAGTCCCTGGAAAATTACAAGTAGGTCCCTGTACTCTCTGAAAATGAATGTTTTCCCTAAGCAAACAAAGTTATAATTTGAAATCCCTTTGCCCAAAATTCTTACTAGTTAAGATACACAACATATGTGAAAATTGGCTCATTTGCCTAAACTTGATAATTCAAAGTTGTTCAAATTTGAATTCTTACATAAATGGACATTGAATTTATTAGACTACTTAGGAGCTTCCAAAAATGATAGTTTTTGGCACACATTCCTTATTTGATGGGTTCCTTAAGTGGTAGAAAATTCAAGTCATTTTGAGTTACTTAATAGAACAAACTTGTTCAAATTTCAAAAAGGTGCTGTCAAGAAAACAGGGGTTTTTGGCAACTTAAATTATTCAACAACTTGTGCCCTTTTGGTTTTCATCCTTATTTATGCTATAGAGCATGTGGTATTTATTTCATGGCATTTGGAAAAAGTTTGTAGAACAAACTTGTTCAAAATCCCAATTGTTGCTGTGGAGAAAAACCATGCTTTCAGGACTTTAATGGATTCAATTTTTGGTCTCCTCTTGTGTGTGTTCCTTATTTGATATAAGGAAGAAATGGTATGAATTTCAAATCATTTTAAGAAAGTTTCCAATAGTAACTTGTTTTAGTTTTCTGTTTCTGGAAATATTGGAATTTCTATTTAATAAAGCACTTGGCTTTTCTTTAGCAGTGCTTTGCCAAAATATTTATGTGACTAGAGATAGCAAGTCAATGCTCTCCAATACTTTTGTTTTTAAGCTTGCAAGGTTGGAAAAACATTTGATAATATTTTGGTGAAGCATTTAAGAATGCCTCTTTTTCTGATAATCTTTTTAGGGAAATTTATTAAGTGTTTCCTCTTTCTTAATTTAGGCCTTGGAATAATATTCAACAAGTATGAGTTTCATAAGATAGTTTTTGGAAAACTCTTTGTTCAATATTCACTTTAGAAAATATTGCCAAAGTCATTGGAACAATATGTTGAATATTTTTAGTTTACTGCTTTGCTATCCTCTTTAAGTTTGTTTAGTTGCACTTAAACAAACACAAACAAACACAACCAAGGTTTATTAGTCAAGCAATTAGCAAAACAACAGTGTTATCAGGTATTCCAAAATTGGGATGTGACAGGTCTTCCCCCCTTAAAAAGAATCTCGTCCCCGAGATTCGCAAGCGAGGACTAAGGGAGGGCCAACAAACACAATGTTAGTGTTGGAGTGCAGGTGCTTCCCCCCTTTGACTTTTCTTGGGAGGTGGGGTACATCCCTAAATTAGTGAATTCACTATTAAAAGAAGTACACCAGTACTTGTTTTAGGTCCAAAACTTTTGTTTCCTAGTTTGAACAAAAATTAAGGTTAGTGCAGAACTACCTGGAAAAATACCGTCAATTATTACCTGAGTTCTTAGCTATATCCCACATCTTACATAACACATATGGGGTGGTGTACCACCCTCGTAGAAAGGTATATAAGAAGCTAAAAATATAGCTTGTGGGTGCAAAGGTTAGGTTGCTAAGGTAAAATAAACAGACAGAACAATACCCATGGCAGTGGATATTACTCACCACAAGCGACTATCACTTATTATGTTCATGATTTTAGTTGGATATTTTAGTTTCATAAGATACTCTTAAGAACAATCATAACACCAGTATAAACTTATGCTAAGGTAAAACATTTAAACAAAATCCAATAAGCAAGCAAACAACACCACAGATGAATAGACTATTTAATCACTAGGTTATTGTTTATTAGAGGTTTTGGAATCCATCAATCATGAACAATTAGCAAACAACCAGTAGCTAAAAACCAATGAATTCAATCATAAAGGTACTCTAAAATACCATCTTCACACAAGATAAAAATCCTATTACACAGGCATAAAAATTCAGGACTGCACAAATAACACACCAGTATGAAAAATCTACACCAGCATGCTATAAGAGATAATCATATCCTATAACCATAGGACATGCAACTAAATAATTCATGGCATTATAACAGAAGTAATAACTTCCTAAACATGCTATATCAACACATATACTCATAAAATAAAAAGAGGGTAATACTAGAGCAAAAATCACCATTTTCTAGTGGTGAGACTAGTTTCACTCTAGAGAAGCAAACAATGCTATCATGATGTTTAAAACTAAACAAGCAAGTCATGAATATAAGTGTACCTAATAACAGTACACAAAACTTACTCATGTTAGTAAGCACAAACATCAAAACAATCCCATGATACAACTATTAAACATGCAGAAATTTCTTCTAGCAATTTCTGTTTTTCTTTAACCGATTACTAGCAAACAAGCAAGGTATAACTCACACAACCAGTAGCTATGCAATTAATGAAAAGTTATCTAAACCTTTTCAAAAATCCATACACTCAATTTAAAATTATTCACAAACAATCTACCAATCAAGAGGAATTTATTTTATTTTGTGAACAATTTAATTTTAGCACACGATAGTGAAACATTTCTTAACATGATACCCCTAAGGAATATTATGCTAACAAAAGGATCACACCTAAACATATTAGTATTTACTAATAAGAAATAAACTTCTCACTTGCATAAGTGAAAACAAACAATTATATTTTCCATGGTGGAAAATAGAAATCAATCACATAGTGAAACATGCTATTTTCACACATGTGTATGGTTGGGGATTTTCATCCTCAAGCCAAAATGCAATGGGACCAGTGGGCTATGGCCTACTAATACCAAGTAAAAATAGGTACTAAGCCTCTGGTTACTCATGAAAAACTTTGCATACAAGATAAAAATATAAGGCTATTTAATCTAGTGAAGCAATACTAGTGCATATTGATAGCAATGCTTACACATGCTTTACTATTAAGAGACATGCAAGCTAACATAGGTACAAGCATCAAAATAACAGTACCTAAATGTTACTTGACTCAAAGAAAACATAGCACAAAAATCTACTAAGAAAGTATACACAGATCTAGCTCTCACAAAATTTCCAAATAATTAACTAGAAGGTGACAAATGTTATTTCATTTTTATTCGAGTTTCCAATCATGCACACACTTTCTAGGGTAGATTGATTGTAAGAGATCAACATAATAACAAGTCCTAACAACTCCATATAAGTTAGGAAGTAAGATTGAATAAAACACAAATTTATTTCAATCAAGAGCACACAAAGAAACAAACACCGGAAAACTGCTGTTTTCTAGATCTATCATATCCATTCCATCGTTCACTTTATTTATAAACCCTGAATTTCATAGTACTTACAATGTCTACTAAGATTTGGTTTCCAAAGTAGATACACATGATATCCTATTGACTAGTAAACGAATAGGTCATCATCTTATTTTCTCATGACTTCTCCTTTTTACCAACTAGATTAAAAGGTGTCGTAAGTCACTTAATTCTTTGGTTTAGAAAGAGTTGTCAGTAGTTCGCATGCTTTGGTTAGGTGTCAACCTAAGATTAGGCCAACCATGTTAGTCTTGTTAGCTTTTTATTTAATAATGTTTGTCCGACAAGATACGACTAGCGTCATCGTACGTCGAATATTGAATTGTGCTCTTTGATTGGCTTTTGAGGGAGTTGCGCATCATGGCATGTGAAGACTTCTTTTGCAAACAGACAAACACATAGGTTTTGGTCAGTATTGGTTGGTTTTCTTCACGCCTTTTCTTCTTTGAGGATTGTCGTTGTTGGAGCTTTATCTGTTGGAGTGCATCACTGGAACGCTATCAGCTCGTGTGGCTCGATGGTCCTCTATTTAGGCCCAATGGTGCTTTCATTAATTGTGGGGGAGATGGTGGTGGTTCACGACGGGTCGCATTATGAAGCGAAAATAAGTATAAGTCTAAGCAACAAATTCTTGTTTTTGAATACTATACAAACATTTTTGCTTGCAAAAATCTAACACGAGGCGATTCAAAAACAAGAGCGGGGCAAGCACAAATTTGCAAAATTTGAGCACCCCACAAACATATAGAAGCCTAGATGAACCAAATTCTACACCACACAATAGCACAAAGTCCTACGGACACACATAAGCAAGCCAAAACACACAAACAAGGCTCCATTTGAGCTACGTAGGGGGAGGCGACTCATGGGTAATCGCTAAATTACTCCAAACTAGACTGATCCAAAAGTCCTAGAAGTGGCTGAAGAACTATATCTACTTCTGACCCTCACCACTGTAGAGCTAGGCAATTATTTTGGTCTTCTCGGGACATCGGCAAGTATATAAGTTTTTGGATAAAAACAAAATACTAGAAGTAAAGTTTTGATAAAACTTTTAACTGAGAGAGGTAATAATATGCAACAATCTGTTTTTGAAACCCCAACTATTTTCTGGACAGAAAACTTCAAAAACGAGAGATGTTTCAAAAACAGAGCGGAGCAGTTGCAAACAAGTAAGAAATAAACTCTTAACCGAGAGAGATACCAACTCGGTAAGGCCCGCCCTTCGAACCACTGTTCAAGGACGCCCTTGATATGCATTTAGAATCTTTTGAAAAGATGAGAAGGAGGGAAAATATACTAAAATTCCCTTAGATAAAAATAATGTAGATTGTAAATAGATTTTTACTCAAAAATACTTTTCTTTCCTATCTGACGTCCATGCTAACTAAGGTCTCCTAAGGTCAGGATGGCTCTGATACCAACTCTGTAGGGACCCCAGACCGGCAGTCTGAAACCCTACGTATGCATACATTCACGATCCCAGAAAGATCAGTCGTGAACAACATACACAGTTGGCACACAGAAATACATCATCCATTACACGAATACATAAAGGTATTACATAAAAGATCACATGATCAAGTTTAACGCACTGCCACAAAGGGAGGCAACTTAACCATCACAGCGGAAGACAATTAAAACACAACGTAGTTGAGCCCAAGTCACGCCTTAACCTACAGGCTGCTGACCCGGAGACGATCCTAGTTCGCAAAGCCGTCAGCTCCGTACTTCTCTTCATAGATCTCCTTTGGAGGCTCCTTCTCAAAGTCTGATAAGTAGATACCAGGGGCGAAACCATAATGAGTACATTTGAATGTACTCAGCAAGACATCCATCATGTCACTTACCAACATGCAACTATGCTTATATGGTGGAATAGGTAGGCTATAAATAGGGTTCACTACCAATGGTGTTCATATATGATGACACCACAGTTGCAGTCAGGTTAATCTGTATCTTCGTTGAAGAAGATACTTCAGAAGAAAATAATATAGTTTTATTTCTCTTGTAGATCTCACATGTACAAGAGTTTTTGTAAAACTTTGTTAAAGAATATTTTCTCTTTGCAAAACTTCTTGGAATCAGTTTCCAGAATTCTTGCTTAGAGTAGAAAAGGTTTTCTTTGCAAAAACATTTTTGTTTTTTTGTATAACAACATCTGGCTTTTCATCATCGACGATACCTCCACGGTATAAGTTTCCATTTCCTTTCCGAACTTCACAAGTTCAACACTTCCTTTCCAAAAATCCTTTTTGAAAACATTGACACAATGCTAGCTACATGGCCATTCAACTGTCCATATCCGAGGACGCGGCTATCTCGAAATAGTTTTACTCTGCAGAGGTGTACACATTTCCACCAGATCCAGAATCCGCCATGAAACACCCATGGACTGTCCTCAACCTATGAGAACATCAGATAACTGATCTTGACTATCCGCTATGTGCAAGCTAGTACATGACTATCTCTTCAATTGGGGTTCCCCCTCCCTGGCAAGCCGTGTCCCACACCGCCCAAACAGGAGACCCAACTACTGCATCCGGAGGGAAAATTAATCCCACACTTTAGATGTCCCGTATCCTCCACTCCTAGCGACATTTCGGTTCGGAGGATCCAATCCCCTATAGCACTTGAGATAGCACACATACTAACCATAACAAGTTTTTAATCAAGCCCCTACCCATATTGGGGTAAAGTGGCAGTACGGTAAAGGTTGTCCAGCGAAGACTAGGTTATGTGTCATTTTTGAAAACACCACTTTCTCAAAAATGACCACTTCCACATTCCTCCGGAGAACAAGGATCCGCCTTTTCTCCGGGTTTTTCCGTAAAGCCTTTGTTTTGTAGAATCACAATTTTAGGGTGTCCACTTAGGGACTAGTATATTTTATGGTAATAAATACCATATGGTGGCTTATGGGCTTGGTATTACCAAGTTTAACTACTGGCATGATAGTAACCTATATACTAATATAGTAGTAATAGCCACATCAAAAATAGTTTTGATAACCAAGTTTTGGTAAAACTTCAGAGGTAAAACATGCATGATAGATAATGGTAAGTATTGTATCATCAAGCATCAGGATGGCTTGCCTGGTATCTCCTTGTGTCCCTGGTTTTGGAGTGACTGGAACTTGAAACAGCGCTTCACGACACTTCCTTCCTCTTCGTTTTCTAACGTCGTAAAAGAATAAAGGACACACATTCAGAACCAATCAAGGCAAGCAACCATACATAACAATACATACAGCAAGGAAATCTAAAAATAACCAATCACACAATTTATTAAGGGAGCAAACAATCAAACAAACACACTTGGCAGAAATGCCATTTATTAAGACAGCTTAAGGTTGGAGGGACATATCTCACAACCTCAATATCATGGATTCAGTGGGTGTGCCACTCTCATACCAAGATATTAATAAGCCCAAAATACACTTAGTTTCACAAGTGTGAGGCTACTAAGAGTATACAAAACATGCACAAAAATAATCATGGCAAAGGGTCTATACACCACAAAAAGAACAAGATAGCTAATCTACTAAGCCTAAATTCACACCAAGAATAAATAAGACACATGATTTGCAAAAGTTACTTTTACAAATCAGTAATCCTACACAAGTGTAACAAGTTAATAGACTCATCACCAAACACACAATTTCTCATAGTGAGAGCAATAGAAACAATGACTAAAAGGAGGAATCATATGGACATGTTTCTACTAAAAGTTTGCTATGCAAGCAAGCATAATGAGTAAATTACTAAAATGCATACAAGGAACCATGTTATCATAATGAGAATGAAAACATGTCCTCATGCAAGGATACACAAATATCTACCAAACACAAGTTGGCAGGAAAATTAATTCAACACAAAAACTGCTAAGGAAACTAGTACTACTTAAACATGAATAATCAATGGATGAATTTCAATCAAGTAATTGAAATACAACCAGAGGGTCCATGTTACAAAAACAGTAGTGAAAAATTATCTATACTTGCTATAACAAAAATATCTCATTTAATAAAACAATGCATCAATTTGCAGGGCAACTCCTACATACTAGTAGTAATAAAAAGGGCATTACTAGAGGAATCAAACAACACTCCAAGAATGTATTTTTACTAGCAAGCCACACATGATTACAACCACTTACAAACAGAAGCATACCTATTTTTGTTTAGCACAAAAATTCCCAAAGCAAAAATACTAGGCACTCATTAGTTATGAAACTATATAAAAGAAATGCATCTAGTGTGGGGGAAATAATGTTTCCACCAAAAATGCAATGACACCAGTGGGTGTTCCACTAGCATAACAAAGCATTAAGAGGTCACAAAGCCTCTGGTCATACTTGACAAAAATTAGCAAAAACCTAAACTAGCACCTAGTGCAATAACAATACTAGCAGAAAATAATAGGGTGCAAAAATAAGCAAGGCAATGCTACTCATGCTATTATTTCCACACAAGTGAAAACTTTAGGGGTCAAGTACTCATAACAACATCATCAAAATGCTACTGGTACTATGGATACAACACAAAATTATGTGGCTACACAATCACAAATGTTCATGTCAAAAATTCCACACATGAGGGAATTTTTCCATAACAATTTCATAGTCACCACAAAGCTATTCATGCTTTTCTACCAACTCAAATGAAAGCTAGCAGAGGTGATACTAACCAAATATAAGTATCAACATGGTGCTGTATCTAATATCTCAACACAACAATCCAATTGTTTGCACACAAATTAATCAATCAACAATTCTATGCAAGTAATAACTAGAGATAAAACATATGCTATAACCATAAATCATATTTCTTCTCAATTCAAGTCCACACATTCTAACATGCTAAAATAGAAAAGTAACACTTAGAAAACAAGTTCACACATCTTATACATGCCATAAAACAATATTGCAACACAAAAACATAATCACACAAATTAATTAACTAAAATGCCAAAATGGCAGAAATATGCAAAACAAAGATCTGTCCACCAAATTTTCTAGGATGCTCTAAAAATTAAACCAAGCTAGGTTTGGATAGACATAAAAATATACAAGACCATCCAATTGAGTTTGCATCAAAAATCATTTTTAATTAATTTATAAAAATCACCAAAGTGCTCTCTGGTGTTTTACCAAATTGCATGCCATTTCAAAAATACTTGGAATTTGGAAGCAATGTTAATTGCTCCTGCTAGGAAATTTCAAGGGCTTTCCAATTCAATTGTCCTCACTGCATTATGAGTTGTGAAATAAAAATGGTGCTCATTTTAGTGTTTCTGGTACCTGTTGCCAAATCATTTTTATTTTCTAATCTATTCATCCAAATGTAGATCTACAAGTTGGAGGTGGTTTAGATTTAGTTGATGTACAACTGTGATTTTTGGTTTGGTCAAATTCATCCTTTAGTTAGGTTTTTAGAGCCAAAAGTAAACCTACAAGTTTTCTGTGAAAAATAAAAAGAAAAAGGAACTTGTCCTGGGCCAGATCTGAAATGGGCCGGCCAGATCTGCTGCACCGCGGGCAGAGCTAGCCTCTGTGGCTGATCCGCGGGCCAGAGGCCACGGTGGCAGCCACGCGGGCACAGCAAGGCCCACGCGCAGGTTCAACACGCTCCCGCGCGGTCAAGGGGCGGTGACGCCTGCATGACGCGTGCGCGCGTCATCCCGCCGGCGGGAATGCTCCGGCGAGCTCCAATCGGGCGATACAAACCACCAAAACGCGAAAACAAGACATCTACACGTAGCTCTCGTCGTGGGGAAACGAATGGGGGCAGTGTCGCTTCCCGGGAATGGCCGTAAAGCGGCGGCGACGGCGGCGCGGCGGCGGAGGGACGGTGACCACTACGCGACGTCGTTCTAGCGCGAGAGGGAGGGGAAAACGGTCGGCGGGGAGCGCCTGCTCACCAAGGACGTGCGTGGACGCTCGACGTGGTCGGAGAAGACTCGAGGCGGCGGCGATTTTCCGCCGGAGTTCCGTCGGGCTCGGGGAAGAAATGGATGGCGCGGCCACCACAGCGCATTCCGCCCCGATTCCTTTAGAGGAGAGGTCAAGCACGACGCTACGGAGTCAATGGGGACCACGGAGGCCGGCGGCGAGCTCGGCAAGGGCCGAATCGACGGCGACCTAAAATATCTAGGGTTCGGTTTGGTTGTTTTCTTTGAGAGGAGAGAGAGAGCTTGAGTGGGGGAGAGAGAGGGGGCAGGTAGCAGCACATGGGAGGGGTTTTAAACACCTAGATGGCTTACCTTCGAAGCAATGGAAGCATGGGCTTCCATGCCCTCCAATGCATCATCTACAGGAAGAAGAAGGACATGTGTGACTCAGCTTACATTTAAGTCCCTGGAAAATTACAAGTAGGTCCCTATACTCTCTGAAAATGGATGTTTTCCCTAAGCAAACAAAGTTATAATTTGAAATCCCTTTGCCCAAAATTCTTACTAGTTAATATACACAACATATGTGAAAATTGGCTCATTTGCCTAAACTTGATAATTCAAAGTTGTTCAAATTTGAATTCTTACATAAATGGACATTGAATTTATTAGACTACTTAGGAGCTTCCAAAAATGATAATTTTTGGCACACATTCCTTATTTGATGTTTTCCTTAAGTGGTAGAAAATTCAAGTCATTTTGAGTTACTTCATAGAACAAACTTGTTCAAATTGCAAAAAGGTGCTGTCAAGAAAAAAGGGGTTTTTGGCAACTTAAATTATTCAACAACTTGTGCCCTTTTGGTTTTCATCCTTATTTATGCTATAGAGCATGTGGTATTTATTTCATGGCATTTGGAAAAAGTTTGTAGAACAAACTTGTTCAAAATCCCAATTGTTGCTGTGGAGACAAAACCATGTTTTCAGGACTTTAATGGATTCAATTTTTGGTCTCCTCTTGTGTGTGTTCCTTATTTGATATAAGGAAGAAATGGTATGAATTTCAAATCATTTTAAGAAAGTTTCCAATAGTAACTTGTTTTAGTTTTCTGTTTCTGGAAATATTGGAATTTCTATTTAATAAAGCACTTGGCTTTTCTTTAGCAATGCTTTGCCAAAATATTTATGTGACTAGAGATAGCAAGTCAATGCTCTCCAATACTTTTGTTTTTAAGCTTGCAAGGTTGGAAAAACATTTGATAATATTTTGGTGAAGCATTTAAGAATGCCTCTTTTTCTGATAATCTTTTTAGGGAAATTTATTAAGTGTTTCCTCTTTCTTAATTTAGGCCTTGGAATAATATTCAACAAGTATGAGTTTCATAAGATAGTTTTTGGAAAACTCTTTGTTCAATATTCACTTTAGAAAATATTGCCAAAGTCATTGGAACAATATGTTGAATATTTTTAGTTTACTGCTTTGCTATCCTTTTTAAGTTTGTTTAGTTGCACTTAAACAAACACAAACAAACACAACCAAGGTTTATTAGTCAAGCAATTAGCAAAACAACAGTGTTATCTGGTATTCCAAAATTGGGATGTGACACGCAGGCCCAGGGCTCATCTGGCAGTGCCCTGGGTATGTTTCTGTGCGGTAACAAAATGTTTCCAGCTTTTCTGTTTTCAAAACCAGTCTTTTTATTTTACAGATTGGTCCTCAAAATGGAATTGCTAATAACTTTCAAATTATAACTCCAAATAATAAAAGTAAAATATGTTTGTTGATCTAAATTAAATTGTCTATCCAATTAAACCATTTGTGTTCTGTTTTGAATTTTCCAAATGTATTTCAAATTTGAATTCAAATAATTCAATTGCAATTTGCTAAAATCCATAACTAATTCATACTTAATCCAATTAATGCAAATAAAATATGTTTTCCATGCTATTTCAAATAACCTTTTCAAATATAAATTTTGTTTCATGGTTTGAATATTTAAAATTGCTTAAATAATTTAAACCTTGTTTAAATCATTTAAAATTGATAAAATCATAACTTGCTCAAATTAAATTGTTTTTGAACATGCAAAATATGTTTTCAAACCACAAAAACATAACCTTTCCAAATATGAATTTTATTTAATGTTTTGAACAAATAAAATTCAATTAATATTCATGCTTGACTTAATTCCAATTTAAATATTGTTTAACTTGTTTAATTCATAATTAAATCATTGTAATTCCTTTTTCAATATTTGAAACATGTAATCCAACTAAAATTTTGTATTCCTTTCAAATATGAATTTTGTTATTTGTTTTGAACACTTTAACTTGATGAAAACAAAAAATGCTTGTGTGACATCTTTAAGTAACCCAAAATTTCCAAACTTAATAAATAATTTCCAAACTTGTTAAATTCCTTTACCACTTGCATCTATTGTTGTTATTTTGTTGTTATCATCATGCATGCATCATGGTAATAAATTTTCACATGGTAATTAAATTGTAGATCATTTGTTTCCACCTTAATTCATGGACCTTTTCATATGCAACTCAAAATTGCATATGGGTCCATTTAAATTGTGTTACCATGTTAACTAGTTTATTCTGATGCAACCATTAACTTGACATGCATCATCCCATGATTGTGCACTATGCCATGATATTGATTGTTTATATTTCTGTCTTGTTTGGTTGCTTCTTCTCGAATAGACGACGACGTTGAGACAGACGATCTTTACAGCACCCCTTGTGAGGATCTAGCTCAGTACCAGGCTGCTGAGTTTGCAGGCAAGTTATCACTCACATGAACCACCGTGTTCCTTTCAACATTGGTTACCGATACTTTCCGTTGTCTATTTTGCTAGCCCTATGTGTACTTGTTTCTGTTACGAACCTACCACATGAATCCCTTAACCCTGATATTGCCTCACCTCCACTCCTACAACCCCATTGTTTGAGCCAGTGTCTTACTAGCATGCTTAGGTTGTTTTGCTCGAGTCTGTTACCCGCTACTTTCTGTTACTATTAATCTATTATGTTCTGGGGGCTCGATGTTAATCAATCAACCTATTAATAATAATATGCTGATAAGGCACCGGCAGGAGGCCCTGTGTGGTTTTGAGGCCTGATAGTGTCGACCCTAATAGGAAAAGGGTCTTGTCTACTGATCCATGATGAGCGCACTACCCGCATGTGGGAAGCGAGTATGGGCGCCCCCCTCAATTTGATTCGATTCGCATCTCGTCCAAATCGCCTCATTTAGTTCGTGTTTTCCATTTGCCGCATGCATGTTTTTGCGAGCCCAGCGCAGGGTGGAACTTTTGTAGTCGGCATATAGGGGGACACGGTCTTAGAGTGCTATGAGGGTCCCTTTTCTTCGGGGCTTGATTAGCCGTGCGCCCAAGGTGCTTTGGGCTTGATGCGAAGAAGAGTTGGGTTGTGTTGAGTACCCCGCTTGGTGGGAGGCATCCCATCTGGCGGGTTATTCTTACGTGTACGGCCAAATTGGTGCAACCCTGCAGGGATAAATCTTCTCGAGAAGCCGTGTTTTCCGCGGTTATGGTTAACTTGGTGAAAGTACTGGCTAACAAGTACTCAGAACAACTTACACCTAACTATTGATAACTTGACTAGTAATAGACCTATTGACACAACAACTTGATCCATTATTCATTAATCCAACTGTGTGAGTTATCCTCGGATTGCTTCTTTGGATAAGGGGCGAGATCCAGGATGGGTTTGTTTGATGTTATCTTTCAGTTGGTTACTATAGGCTATCTCATCCTCTTTCTGTTAGCTGGAAGTTGTAGTGTTCTGTAGTTGGTTAGCGCAGCCAGTTGCAGCATCTTTTACATCCCCTTTCTTCCGTTGAACCCAAGGCATCTGTGCTTGGTGTTGACGGGCTACACTTTGGTGAACTGTGAGTCTTGCTTGCCAGTACGTTTATGTACTGACCCCTTTGGGGCTGTGGTTTCCGCAGACTACGCCTACGAGGATCCCAGTGACGGCTACTACGTGGAGTTTGACGAGGCTGCTAACGAGTAGGTAGCGGACCCCGAGCAGGATCCGAGACTTCGTAGATGGGCTCCGTCTTCTTTCAGTTCCCGGCTTCTTAAGCCTATTTGGATTTGTCTGTACTCAGACCCTTTGAATGCTTCCGCTGAGATGTAATGATGTTATGTTGGGACATGTGTCCTCTGGATGATTGTATTTGCTATCTCTGCTCTAGTGAGAGCTATTTGCAACTTATTTCAATCTTTTGTGTCTTAGAGATATGTTGTGCTATCATTCTGTTACAAACCGTTGACGTACCCTGTGTGTATGGTATGAAGTACGTCAATGGTAGTGTCCTGATTTCTATGGGATAGTTTACGTCGACGCTGAACAGATAGGGGTTGGTTGTCACACATACTTGTGTTGGCCTACTCGTAAGAGGACGCGGGTGCCGGTAAGCCCCGTAATCCAATCTACTACTGTTCAACGGAACGGCGAGTATCCTTTAGAAGTCCGGGTGCGACAAATGGTATCAGAGCCTGTCTGCCTGTAGGATCCCTTTTTACTGGTCGCAGTTGAGTCTAGAAACTATTTTGTAGCTATATAGGAAAAATGAAACGTGAGAGTAGGAATTCTGCCATTTTTCTTCTTTCCCCACCCACCCACCCTTTTCTGGTAAGGAAGTACAACGTTGTTTTCCCTTCTCACCTAAACTTTCAAGTTAGGTTTTCACGTGTTTTGGGTTCTCCGTAGTACCTCAATATTTTTGGTCTCGTGTTTCCCGATGTTGCTTCAATATCCTGTTCTTTTCAACATCCTTATCGTCCGTTGAAATCTTGTTGTTGCCTTCCACTACAGTTCTCTACCGGTGTCTAATCTAAACTTCCCCAATCATCTGCAGATGGATCTCAGGTTCTACCCGCAGGTGGTTCGGATGACTCGTTGTGAGAGCACCGCCGGTTATCCGGAGATGCTGAGAGACATGGTCACTTATCTGGGGTTCCGTTGGGCACCAGAGTACCAGGTCTACGAGCAGCAGCGAGAGTTTGACCAGACCTACTACCAGGCTATCGTCTACATTTTGTCAGATGATGGCATGAGCGTTGTCCACCGCTACGAGGCAGTAGGTTCCACAGTGGATATGGCCGTGCAGCAGGCAGCTTATGTGAGTCTCACCGTCCTTCGTGCTGACTACTAGGGATTTGACGATTTTATCTATCGCCACATCCCCCGTGGTTACATCACTTCGGAGGGAGCTCACTTCACTCTATACGACAACTTGGATGTCTACGAGCATGATAACACCAGGCTGCACACCACCGCTCAGTTCGTGAGGCACAGTGACGCAGTTGCCACCACACTTTCTCAAGAGTTTGCCTCAGTCAGAGAGCAGCTCTACCTTGCTTTGACTCGTCTGGCGACGTACACCACAGACTTTGTTGGAGATGAGCGCTTTGCACGTTTCGATCAGCCAGTTGGTCGTCGTCTACCAGATGCTGGAGGTTACGAGCCGATCAGAGGTCCACTCCTCAACCTCGGTGTTGGTTACACCGGGATTCCACGCTTTGGAGCACAGGGAGTCGACGCTATGTACTTCACCACACCTAGAGTCGCTCTCAGGCCACGTCAGATCTATGTGGATCGTCGTTCTACCTACTTTCGTGGGCGTGCTCCTCACCGTACCCCTCGTCGTACTACTCACCGCCGTCCTGCGTGATGAGCATGGGAGTACCGATGTATCCATTCCTAGCTATGTTTAGTTATCCTTTGGCTTTCGAACCATGTATTGGTGTGTTGGATATTCTGATGTATTTGAAGATGTGATGATGTACCTGTTGGTTATCTATTCATGCGTCGGAATAATCTATCTTTCGGTTACCAAGTCTATTCTTTTTCTGTTGTTGTGCTAAAATGCATTTCCATTCAGGATGCCGCCAACAAGGAACACCCCGCCTGAACCACCTCCGATCACGGAGCTGTTGACTCAGATGACTCAGGTCGTGACGCAGATGGCACAGTTCCAGGCTAACCAGCACAACAACCAGAATGCTCCACGGGTCAGCATCAAGGAGTTCCTCAGTATGGGTCCGAGAGCTTTCGTGGCAACACGTGAGCCTCTGGATGCTGATGACTGGATCCGGGAGATGGCCAGGGCTCTGGACATTGCTCACGTTGCTGAGGAAGACAAAGTCAAGTATGCCACCTACCTACTGAAGGGTCAGGCAGCTACTTGGTGGGAGAACTACCAGACCATGAGAGCTGGCTACCCAATCACCTGGGGATGTTTCAAGGATGCCTTCCTGAAGCACCACATCCCAGATGGTCTCATGGAAAGGATGCGTGAAGAGTTTTTCTCTCTTAAGCAAGGCAAGCTGGACGTCATCGGCTATCAGAACGAGTTCAATCGTCTCGCTCGATACGCTGGTGATGAGGTGTCCACTGAGGCTAAGAAGATGGCAAGGTTCCGCCGAGGTTTTAACCCGGAACTCAAGTACGCACTCACCAACATCAAGTGCAAGGACTTCGAGGAGCTTGTGAACACCGCGCTCAATGAGGAAAATGGGCGCAAGGCGTTCGAGGAGTCCCGCAAGCACTCACGTGAGGGTGGTTCCCCCTCCAACATGACCACCCCTCCGCAGGAGCGCCTCATCTGGGTGCCAAATGGTGCTGTCACTCGGGCTCCATATGCCCAAGCTTCTCCAGGCTTTGCTCCCCGCCCACCCAACCCATCTCAGATGCATGGTCAGAGGGTTCCAATGGGGCAGCCAAGGCCAGGTCCTCCTCGTGTCGTCACTTGCTACAAGTGCAAGGAGACTGGACACTACGCTGATAAGTGCACTCAGAGGCAGCTACCTCCACCTCCTCGCCCCAACACCAACCAGGCAATGGTGCGTGCTCCTCCGGCTAAAGCCTTCAACTCCAACAACAGGCCTGTCGGGAGGACCGCGAGGGTGAATCGTATCAAGGCCGACAGAGCTGAGGAAGCTGCTGACGTCGTTCTCGGTATATTACCCGTAAACTCTTTTCCAGCTAAAGTGTTGTTTGATACCGGAGCATCGCATTCTTTTGTGTCAAAGATCTTTGCAACAGCATACAACCTAGTTCTGGTTCCACTAAGCAATCAAGTCTCTGTTCACTCTCCGGGATCTAAAATGTTGACTTCCAAGATAAGTAAGGACAATCAAATCCTAATTGGAGGTCGCATATTCCTTGCTTCACTCATGTTGCTGGGAAATTCTGACATTGATGTCATCCTTGGCATGGATTGGTTGAAGACCAACGAAGCAAAAATTGACTGTGCTCAAAAGTCAATAACTCTCTCTCACCCTTCTGGCCAGATAGTCTATTCTCCATATGGATCAAGGTCTATTCAGCTATGCACACTCGATGCAAAACCTCTCCCTGCAATTGAAAATGTTCCGGTGGTTTGTGAATTCCCTGACGTCTTTCCAGAAGAGTTGTCAGGGATGCCTCCGGACAGAGCAGTTGAGTTCGTGATCGAGCTTGAACCAGGTACTGCTCCAATCTCTAAGCATCCATACAAGATAGCTCCTCCTGAACTGAAATTGTTGAAGGAGCAAATCGATATGTACATGGAGAAAGGTTACATTCAACCTAGTTCCTCCGCTTGGGGTTGCCCAACTCTGTTCGTTGCCAAGAAGGATCAAACAAAGAGACTCGTGGTTGACTATCGTCCTCTCAACGAGAAAACCATCAAAAACAAGTATCCAATTCCTCGTATCGATGATCTTTTTGATCAACTTGCTGGAGCCTCAATATTCTCAAAGTTGGACTTGAGGATGGGTTACCATCAAATAAAGATCAGAAAGGAAGATATTCCAAAAACAGCTTTCACCACTCGGTACGGTCTATATGAATACACCGTCATGTCTTTTGGTCTCACCAATGCACCGGCGACATTCTCTAGACTTATGAATTCTGTCTTCCATGAATACCTCGACAAGTTCGTTGTGGTATATCTCGATGACATTCTGGTCTACTCAAAATCCGAGGAAGAGCATGGAGAACATCTTCGTCTCACTCTCATGAAACTACGCGAGCATCGTCTATATGCCAAATTCTCCAAATGTGAGTTCTGGATTCCAGAAGTTGCTTACCTTGGTCATATCATCTCAGCCAAAGGCATAGCCATTGACCCAGAAAAGGTTAAGGCAATTGTTGATTGGAAACCTCCTAAGACGGTGAAGCAAGTCAGAAGTTTTCTTGGCTTGGCTAGCTATTGCCGTCGTTTCGTCCAAAACTTCTCCAAGATTGCCAAACCTCTCACTGATCTCACAAAGAAGGACAAGAAGTTCGTTTGGTCTCCACAGTGTGATGAGAGTTTCAATCTCTTGAAGACTAAACTCACTTCCACCCCAGTTCTGGTTGGCCCAGATACTACCAAACCTTTCCAGATATTCTGCGATGCATCTCTCCAAGGTCTAGGAGCAGTTCTTATGCAAGAACGTCAAGTTGTGGCTTATGCTTCACGACAGTTGAATGCACATGAGCAAAACTATCCCACACATGATCTTGAACTTGCAGCAGTGGTGTTTGCCCTCAAGAAATGGAGACAATACTTGTTGGGTAACCGCACTGAAATCTTTTCCGATCATAAGAGTCTGAAATACATCTTCACTCAACCAGATCTAAACCTCAGGCAAAGGAGATGGATTGAAAAGATTAAAGACTTTGATCTCACCATTTCTTACACTCCAGGCAAGGCTAATGTTATGGCCGATGCTCTCAGTCGCAAGTCCTATTGCAATAATCTCATGATCATGGAAAGCCAACCTCCACTTCAGTAAGAATTCCAGAAGCTGAACCTTGGTCTTGTTCCTCAAGGATATCTTGCAAGCTTGACAGCTAGTCCAACTCTCGAGGACAAGATTCGTTCTGAACAACTTCGTGATGCTGAAATCAAGAAGATTGTAGAGCACATCAAAGAAGGCAATGATAAATTCAAGTCCTTCTCAATTGATGACAAGGGAACTGTGTTCTTCGAAGGACGCATTGCAGTTCCTCAGATTCAAAGTCTCAAAGATGTCATTCTCAAGGAGGCTCATGAAACTCCTCTCTCCATCCACCCTGGAAGTACAAAGATGTACCAGGATCTTAAGACACTGTATTGGTGGCCTGGCATGAAACGTGAAATTGCTCAATACGTTTCTGAATGCGACGTTTGTCAACGTGTTAAGGCAGTCCATCAGAAAACAGCCGGTCTACTCCAACCTCTGAAAATTCCTGAGTGGAAGTGGGACATGATTGAAATGGACTTTGTTACTGGGTTTCCAAAGTCCAAGAAGGGCAACGATGCAATCTTCGTTGTTATTGATCGTCTCACTAAGGTAGCTCACTTCTTTGCTGTCAAAGAAACAATCTCAGCTAGCCAGTTAGCAGAGCTCTACACAGCAAAGATTGTTCCCCTTCATGGTGTTCCATTGGAAATAAGCTCAGACCGTGGAAGTATCTTCACTTCTCATTTCTGGAAGAGTTTCAAGAAGCATTGGGCACCAAACTTCTGTTCAGCACAGCTTATCACCCTCAGTCTCAGGGGCAAGTCGAAAGAGTCAATCAGATTCTCGAGGATATGCTCAGAGCATGTGGTCTCTCCTTTGGCATGAAATGGGAGGATTGCCTTCCATATGCTGAATTCTCCTACAACAACAGCTTCCAGGCAAGCCTAGGCATGGCACCATTTGAAGCACTCTATGGCCGCAGATGCAGGAGTCCAATCAATTGGTCTGGAGCTGGTGAACGTTCACTCTTAGGCCCTGACATTGTTAAGGAAGCCGAGGAGAAAGTTCGTATCATTCGTGACAATCTCAAGATTGCTCAGTCTCGTCAGAAGAGCTACTATGACAGCAAGCACAGGGATATGATCTATGCACCTGGTGACAAAGCATATCTCCGTGTAACTCCCCTCAGAGGCACTCATCGTTTTGGTGTGAAAGGAAAGCTTGCACCAAGATACATTGGTCCTTTCAACATTCTCTCAAGGCGTGCGGAAAATGCCTATCGTCTTGAACTTCCAGAAAAACTATCCAAGGTGCACGATGTGTTTCACGTGTCACAGCTCAAGAAGTGTTTCAAAGATCCAGATCGTGCAGTTGATCATGATTCCATTGAACTGCAAGATGATCTATCTTATGAGGAGCACCCTATTCGAATTCTCGATGAGACCGAGCGTAAGACTCGCAACAAGAGCACCAAGTTCTTGAAAGTGCAGTGGTCGCATCATTCCGATAAAGAGGCAACGTGGGAGACCGAAGAGGATCTTCGAAAGAAGTATCCGGACCTTTTCGCTTCTCAGTAAGGAATCTCGGGGCGCGATTCCTTCAAGGGGGGGCGTTTTGTAACATCCCAAGTATGAAAATACCCCTAGAATGTTTGTTTTCCTGTTTAATTAAAGTATTGCATCATGTTATCATATTTATTTCTATGTTTGCATTTGTTTTGCTTCTGTTTTTATTCTGTTTTTTCATAATGGGAAATTCAAACAATTTCAAATGATGTGTTTCATACTTGTCATGTTACAATATTTTCAAATCAAAAGTTCAAACCAAATCTCATTTTGTTTCCAATTATTCCATAATGATCAACTAATAAAATGGTGCTTTTTATTTCAATTAATTAATTCCAAATTGCTTTCAAATTCAAAGCAAATCATCAAACAGCACCTAATTTGAAAATTATGAAAGTACCAAACAAATTCTAATCACATTTGTTCTATTTAATCAATAGGGTTCACCCTATTAAAATTTTTGTTTTCAATATTAATCAATTAATTATCAAATTCTTCAAATTCAAACAAATTTGCAAACAACAAATAAAAATTCAACATTTGAAAAACCAAAGTTGTCAGATGGTGGATGTTGACCTAATAACCTCACATGAATTTTTCCAAATTTTTTTCAACTCAAAAACCTATCATTTTCTTCCATTTTCTTTTGCTGCAAAAAAAAAACAGAAAAACAAAAATAAGAAAAAGGAAGAAAACAGCGCGCGCGGCAGCTAACCTAAGCAGGCCCAGCCCACTCCCCGCGGCCTGCATACCGCTTCGCGCACGCCTTCTTCGTCTAAACGTACGGCAGGCCATCCGAGGGCGCCACGGCGGCAGCGCACCCGAGCGCCTATAAGACCCCCCTAGGGCCCTGCGCGCCGCCCTAACCCTAGCCCTACCTTCTCCCATCGCTCCGCCGCCGTTTCCCTCTCCCTCTTCCCGGGTTTCTCCCCCTCTGCTACCTCGCCGGAGACGCCCGTTTCTGAATTCCGATGATCACCTCCACCTCGCTGCGCCACCACACCTCCTAACCCCCGGAATCGATCCACCACCTACCCCTCTACCCCCTGGACACTCGCACGAGCCCGGAGACGCACGGAATCCACGCCGCCGTCCGCAGCATCGCCGTCGAGCTCGTCTGCCCGAGCCGCTGCATCGCCTACACCGCGGTGAGCGCCACCGTGACCTCCTCCTCCTCTCTGTTTCATGCTCGCAAGCACGCGTACGCGAGCGCGCACCTCATCGCAGCAGCACACACGCACATCGAGCACGAGCACACGGTGATCGCCGCCGGTAGCTCCCTGTCAAAGTTCAGAGCTTGGAACCTTAACATGTCCGTGCTATGTATACTGACAACAAACGCATCACACCCCACTGGTTACAGCGCTAGCGCGAGCGAGGCAGGGCGTGGGTTCGAGTCCTGGCCTCGCACGGGAGAAATCCCCACTTTTTTCGACCGTGCGCTGACAGGGTGGCCCCCCTGTCAGCCACACCGTGGCCACGCAAGCACGCGCAGGCCCAGGGCCCATCTGGCAGTGCCCTGGGTATGTTTCTGTGCGGTAACAAAATGTTTCCAGCTTTTCTGTTTTCAAAACCAGTCATTTTATTTTACAGATTGGTCCTCAAAATGGAATTGCTAATAACTTTCAAATTATAACTCCAAATAATAAAAGTAAAATATGTTTGTTGATCTAAATTAAATTGTCTATCCATTTAAACCATTTGTGTTCTGTTTTGAATTTTCCAAATGCATTTCAAATTTGAATTCAAATAATTCAATTGCAATTTGCTAAAATCCATAACTAATTCATACTTAATCCAATTAATGCAAATAAAATATGTTTTCCATGCTATTTCAAATAACCTATTCAAATATAAATTTTGTTTCATGGTTTGAATAATTTAAATTGCTTAAATATTTTAAACCTTGTTTAAATCATTTAAATTTGATAAAATCATAACTTGCTCAAATTAAATTATTTTTGAACATGCAAAATATGTTTTCAAACTAGAAAAGTATAAACTTTTCAAATATGAATTTGAGTTTATGTTTTGAACAAATAAAATTCAAATAATATTCAAACTTGTTTTAAATTCATTTAAAACTTGTTTAATTTTGTTTAAGTCATAATAAATTCATCCTAACTCCTTTTTCAATATTTGAAACATGTAATCCAACTAAAATGTTGTATTCTTTTCAAATATGAATTTTGTTATTTATTTTGCACAATTTAAATTGTTGAAAACAACAACTATTTGTGTAAGCCCTTTAAGGAACCAAAAATTCCCTAAGTTAATAAATAAATTTCTAAATTGGTAAACCTTAATTCCAATTGGTTCTATTGTTGTTATTTTGTTGTTTTCCTCATCCATGCATCATACTAATCCACTTTCACCTGTTGGTTAATTGGAAAACAATTGTTTCAACCAAAATCCATGGGCTTTTCATATGCAACTCAAAATGGCAAATGTGTCCATTTAAATAGTGATACCAAGTCACTAGTTTATTTTTGATGCATCCATTAACTTGACATGCATCATCCCATGATTGTGCACTATGCCATGATATTGATTGTTTATATTTCTGTCTTGTTTGTTTGCTTCTTCTCGAATAGACGACGACGTTGAGACAGACGATCTTTACAGCACCCCTTCTGAGGATCTAGCTCAGTACCAGGCTGCTGAGTTTGCAGGCAAGTTATCACTCACATGAACCACTGTGTTCCTTTCAACATTGGTTACCGATACTTTCCGTTGTCTATTCTGCTAGCCCTATGTGTAGTTGTTTCTGTTACGAACCTATCACATGAATCCCTTAACCCTGATATTGCCTCACCTCCACTCCTACAACCCCATTGTTTGAGCCAGTGTCTTACTAGCATGCTTAGGTTGTTTTGCTCGAGTCTGTTACCCGTTACTTTCTGTTACTATACTTCTAGTATGTTCTGGGGGCTCGATGTTAATCAATCAACCTGTTATTAATAATATGCTGATAAGGCACCGGCAGGAGGCCCTGTGTGGTTTTGAGGCCTGCTAGTGTCGACCCTAATAGGAAAAGGGTATTGTCTACTGATCCATGATGAGCGCACTATCCGCATGTGGGAAGCGTGTATGGGCGCCCCCCTCAATTTGATTCGATTCGCATCTCGTCCAAATCGTCTCATTTAGTTCGTGTTTTCCATTTGCCGCATGCATGTTTTTGCGAGCCCAGCGCAGGGTGGAACTTTTGTAGTCGGCATATAGGGGGACACGTTCTTAGAGTGCTATGAGGGTCCCCTTTCTTCGGGGCTCGATTAGCCGTGCGCCCAAGGTGCTTTGGGCTTGATGCGAAGAAGAGTTGAGTTGTGTTGAGTGCCCCGCTTGGTGGGAGGCATCCCATCTGGCGGGTTATTCTTACGTGTACGGCCAAATTGGTGCACCCCTGCAGGGATAAATCTTCTCGAGAAGCCGTGTTTTCCGCGGTTATGGTTGACTTGGTGAAAGTACTGGCTAACAAGTACTCAGAACAACTTACACCTAACTAATGATAACTTGACTAGTAATAGACTTATTGACACAACAACTTGATCCATTATCATTAATCCAACTGTGTGAGTTATCCTCGGATTGCTTCTTTGGATAAGGGGCGAGATCCAGGATGGGTTTGTTTGAGGTTATCTTTCAGTTGGTACTATACGCTATCTTATCTCTTTCTGTTAGCTGGAAGTTGTAGAGTCTCTGTAGTTGGTTAGCGCAGCCAGTTGCAGCATCTTTTATATCCCCTTTCTTCCGTTGAACCCAAGGCATCTGTGCTTGGTGTTGACGGGCTACACTTTGGTGAACTGTGAGTCTTGCTTGCCAGTACGTTTATGTACTGACCCCTTTGGGGCTGTGGTTTCCGCAGACTACGCCTACGAGGATCCCAGTGACGGCTACTACGTGGAGTTTGACGAGGCTGCTGACGAGTAGGTAGCGGACCCCGGGCAGGATCCGAGACTTCGTAGATGGGCTCCGTCTTCTTTCAGTTCCCGGCTTCTTAAGCCTATTTGGATTTGTCTGTGCTCAGACCCTTTGAATGCTTCCGCTGAGATGTAATGATGTTATGTTGGGACATGTGTCCTCTGGATGATTGTATTTGCTATCTCTGCTCTAGTGAGAGCTATTTGCAACTTATTTCAATCTTTTGTGTCTTAGAGATATGTTGTGCTATCATTCTGTTACAAACCGTTGACGTACCCTGTGTGTATGGTATGAAGTACGTCAATGGTAGTGTCCTGATTTCTATGGGATAGTTTACGTCGACGCTGAACAGATAGGGGTTGGTTGTCACACATACTTGTGTTGGCCTACTCGTAAGAGGACGCGGGTGCTGGTAATCCCCGTAATCCAATCTACTACTGTTCAACGGAACGGCGAGTATCCTTTAGAAGTCCGGGTGCGACAGGTTGGGACATCACCTTATGTTGTGGCCTCTTAGGCCTTTTTGGTTCTTGTTGACTAGCAACACAGTTTGCCTTCCGTTGTGTGATGTAATGTTTGGTCATGTGACCTCTGTTTGTAAAGCTCTACTCTAGTAACTTTATACAACTCCATGTCTAGAGTGCTTTGAACGGTTATTGGTTTCGAGCTCATTGTTGTACTGTTTTGGCTATGCCTGCGTAGTTATCACAGTCGAGGGGTTGTGGAGCCGATGATCCATTTCCGAGCACGCCTACCGATGTGATTCGGCCTAGGCTTGGTAACCCCAGTAACCCTCGATTGTTGTTGCACTTCCTGGACACATAGCATCTCTGTATAGCTTTGGTCACGTTCCTTCAGTTTCATACGAATCATGGACGCTTTGATATGCATAGTTGGTTATGACTAGCATGGACAAAAGGAGTAGTAGTACCGATGTTATCCGTCCTGCGTGCCGATGAGTTCGGTCTACTTGTTGTTGTTTGTTGCGGCCGGGGCTGGTAACCCCGAAGCCCTTGTGGGTCCGGGGGTCTGACAAGGCATGGTATAAGAGGAGGACTGCATGTAGGAAAACCTTACTGCTTGGTCGATGTTGAGTCTAGTGTTTGTAAAAACCATTTTGAAACTTCAAATGAGTTGTGAAAAACCTTCTTAGGATTCTTTTTACTCCGTATCTGGTATCACTCTAACTCTGGGTCACCTTACCTGTTTTGATTTGAAAAGGTTCTAGTCCTTCAAAACCTAGGTGCCTTCTTTGGCAATGACGTCTTTTACCAAAGTTGACCTAGTGTTAAAGTCTCTAGAGTCGCGTGTGTTCCATATTCTGTTATTTCTTGTTTAAACTGGGAGAATTCCTTTCCATCATAATTTGTCAGAGTTGTGTGGATTCCGCATCCTCATGTTCTAAGGTCTTAAATCCAGAACCTCGAGATTTCCTTTCATCTCAAAAGTACCGTTTGCCTTTTGCTCAAATACTTACGAAGCTATGTTTGGATTTTGAAAGATACTTCGTGATTGCTATTCGTAGTGTCCTTCAAGGCACTAAGATAGTAGTTACTCCTTTCTTTGGGTTTTAACCCTCAGACTTGAACCAAAGGTCCCGGGATGTGCTGAATTGCGGTTGGTTTAATCATGTGGTTTTATAACCATGTGATGCTCATGCCATCAGTACAGGATGCTGACCTTTAACCCAAATTCTATTTCTTTGGATCCTGAAGAATCTGTTCCACCTCAGGGTGGCTAGGCAATTCCAACTCTCATAGACATAGGTTTTCTTTTCGGAGCTAAAAGGGATCACAACAAGAGTGATCATCATGGCCTCCACATCTTTCTTCTTTATTCAGCTATGCTTCTCTTCTTGGCATGGCTTCTACAAACGAGTATTAACCTGTGCAATCAACGTGATCTTAGGAATTCTCCTAAGCATGTTCCTATCTTTCAGTTGCTCTCAAATCTCCATCTGTTGTTTTGGACACAACTTGCATATGCATGTTGGAGTCTTCCAATGCATGTTGCTCTTGTGTTCCTTGAGAACATTCCTCCTTGGAATGTTAGGAGAAACAAACTCCAGTACCTCATTCATATCTAGGACCAGGTCAAAGTTTTGTAATCCACAGATTAAACAAGTTTCATCAGCTTCTTATATGTTCCATCTTTGAGTATCACACTCTTTTATATCAAGAGGCCGTGTTGAGTTTCATGGCCTTATTGATGAAGTGATGCTCTTACATGTCTTCACTCCCCTTCCTCCAAGCTTGAAATGCTCAAGAATGTTGGGTGTGCATTGAGGTGTGTATCAGATATTATTAGCAATCCTTATTGCTTTGAAAAATCTAAGAAACATCTGTATTCTTCTTAGCACCTTTGGTCAACATGTATTTAATTGAAATTGACTGTGTTACCAAATCCGTTCATTTCGGTGCACATTCTTGGTCAAAGAGTTAGGTTCACACCAAAGCTCTCAAGACCATATCAGTTGCTTTGAAAAGCAAGATCCCTTTCAAATTCTAAGACATATCGGTAGGTTGTGATGTTCTGCTTGTCTTTCTAGAAGTATCATCGGGTTGTCACCTGACCGTGATGTTGAGGGGTAAATTGAACTACTCCTTTCTCCAAGAAACTATGCTGGATACCCTGAACTAGTTGGTTGAGCTTAAACAACAACTTGGAGAGTTGAAAGACAAGAGCTCTTCCTAACTTGTTCCTTTGCAAGGGGATGTCCAGTTCTGTTCATACTGAAGAAGGATAGTATCTTATTTGTGGACATGCTATCATTCTACCCTTGATTTGATTTGGTCTATCGTCAAATCAAGCTCAGATTCAAGGACTATCTTTATGGTGTTTTGCCCGAGTAAACCTTATTGTTCTTTGATCTGACCAATAATCTTGACTTGTTCATAGATCATATGAATTCCTCTTCTTGGAGTATCTTGATAAAGGTGTTGTTGATCCCATCTACGACATTCTTGTTTTCTTCGAGTTGCAAGAGGTTCATGCTGAACAAATGGCAATAATGTTGGAAAGTTTTGAGAACCATCTTTGTGTCATCACGAAGTTGTGTTCTAGATGTTCGAAGTGACTTTCTATGATTTATGTGCTTATGGTGAAAGTTGTCACCATGAATCCGAGTAAAGTTTTCTTGTTCCCTCGGGAATAATCCCAAGTTGCTCATGCATGTGTGGACTATTCTTGAGATGGTAGGTTGTTACCTCCATTTCTGGAAGAAGTTTTGCATCCACCCCAAGCCACTGACTGATTATTCATAAAAGAGAAGAAGTCCAAGAACTTGGTTATCTCCTTGTTTATCTTCCCAATCAGGGCTCCAATGTGTTACATTGCAAGTAATCCATATAGGTGCAACCGTCTTCCACAAGTCGATAATACATGAGTTCTGCAATCTCTCTCATCCTTCTGAGTTGACATCGTGGTCTGTATCTTGAGAATCTAGTAAATGTATCTCGTTGGTAACCGTTGCAATCTCTTTGATCAAACATACTGAGTCTGAGTTATCAACCCACCAACGAGAGTTGGATCTCAAGCAACAACGATGGTTGGTGTTTCCTCAAGGGTATTGAACTAGGTCCATTTGAAAATCTGGCATGGTTGATGTTGTGGTTGACACAACTAGCCAGAAGGCCTAATGTAATATCTTTTTGAATCCGTAAGAACAGCCACCCTCTGTGAGAATTCTTGTGTGGCTCATTCTAACAAGTTTCCCTCTCCGTTCTTCCAATCTTAAGTTTAACTTTGAATTCATGACCTATTGAAGGCTTAACGTAAGCTTGATATCGGTATCTAGAACATCCAGGATAACTTGGAAATTGGTTTGTACAATGTATCTCTATCAGTCCTCCAGACCTCTCTTCTAGTGAAAAAAAGTTATCATGAGAACATCTCGTGGTGTTTTGTAACCACCATTGATCAGTTCCCTTTTTCAAGTTGTTTGTACTTGAAGTTCTGTTCATCTCACACATTGTGTGAATTTGTCAGTCACTTCAGCCATGGGGTCTTAACCATGTGGTAAACGTATTGCTACGTACAATCCACAATAGTAAAAAGATTCCTTACTCATGTTGGTATTCTAATCCCCGTTGGTTACTCATATTTATGGTGTGACCAATAATTTCTTCTTTGTAACGGTGTTCCAACATCTTTTGCTTAACCATTCTTGTGGTATGAGGTAACATCACAATCATCAACACAAATTTCAAAAAAAAACTGTTATGGAATGGTTGAAAGTTCCTTCATCTACTGTGTCCACTCCAAAGAGTGAACATGATCCCGTACCATACCTCTATCTTGGACACATGATTCCATCGTGTTTTTGTGTTCTCCCTCGTCCACGGATATTACGTTGTGGTATCAAAGACGATCCTTTCCATCTTGGTATTCTGTTTGAAGTAAAGAGTGAAACCTCAGTTGCACCAGTTGTTCAACCTTTCTTTTCCAAAAGGATTTAAAGTCTTGTGCAAAGTTCATATTATAAATCCTTTCAATAACAGTTGTCTACAAACTTGGAACATTCTCCTATCCCCTCGGTTATCTTGATGTGTTTCATGCATGTTAACTCAAAAAGTTCTTTATGAACATTCCTGTCATGAGTTATCCATGAGATACTTGATCTTCGTGAAGATCAATTCCTAAGAGTTTTCCCTCCTACCCAAGGTGTAGCCACTGGATATCTTCACGGTGCTACGGATCAACCTCCTCGAGAAGATATTTCAAACCGGTGTTTCTTATTTCTTTCTCCTCCGGGAATCTCGAGACGAGATTCTTGTAAGGGGGTAGATTTGTAGCATCCCCATCTTTTGCCATTAAGTGGTGTTGTGTTGTGCTCATGTCATTCATGCATGAAACAAATTCGAACCAATTTAAAATTTGAATTTAAATGTTAATTGAGAAAATTCCACAAATACTACTTAATGTGGTTTTCAAAATCTTGAACTAAAAAATATTTTGATTTCACCAAACCAACATATGGTGAGGTTGCATTTTAGACAAGGTTTCCAAATATCATTTTTGCAAATTTTTCTCTTTGCAAAAAGGTCCTCAGAACTTTATGTTACGTTCTGTTTTGTTTTAAAATAGAAAAGGACTTAATTGTGGTTTTCTAAAATTCCAGGGGGTTATGGGGAAAAAAACCTTTGTCTTCTACCTCCCTCCAGTAGGGGCAGCTCGGTGGCCGCCGCTGCCACCTCCTTCTTCTGGCCTCGCCCTCGGATAAGACCGTGAAGGAGGCGCCGTGCTCTCCCTCCCTCTCTGCCTCCCCTGCAAGCTCTAAAACCCTAACCCTAATCCGTAGGGCCGCAGTCGTGCGCCGTCGCTCGGGCCTCCTCCGCGTTCCGATGAGGACTCCATCTGCTTCACCGAGCCCCATGTACCTCCTGGTCAGCTGAATCGAGGCGACGTGGCCGGAATTGTCCAGCCCATCGCCGTCTTCCTCGTGGACGGTAGAGCGCCACCGCCGTTGATGCGCCGTCTTCATGCCTTTCCCTGCCCCGCCAGTCGGCCCTCCATGCTCAGGGTGAGCTCCTGGTCCTCCAGAACCTCTCCGTTCGCTCCCTCCCCCTCCACAACTCCCGCTCACCGTGCATCGTCGTGCGCCGCTGCAGTTCCTCGTTGACGGCGAAGCTCCGTGACATTTAGGTAGCGGTGCGACCGCTTTCAGGTACCTCACGCCCGCGCGCGTCGAACGCGCCCTTCCTCGATGTCCGGCGTGCCTCGAGTCGCCGCCGGCGAGCAGATCAGAGCCACCCGTCCATCTGTTGACGCCAGCGTGACGTCACCATGACGTCATGTGGGGTCGTTCTGTCAGCAGTTTATTCTTTTTTGAAAATATTTTAGAAAAAGAGAAATCCCTGACATGTGGGCCCTACCGTCTAAATAATTACAGAAAATAATTAAAACTTGTAAAATTAATATCTTTAACTCTGATTATCAGAAAATTATGGAAAAATCAAAATGTTCAGAAAATTATTTACAACCCAAATATGTCATGTTCATACATGTCTGACAAACTTTAATTTTGGGCATTATTTTAAATATTATTTAAATCGTTTAAAATAGAGAAAATAAGATTTTAATCAATAAAACCAGAAAATTGCAAGTTATATACCAAAATTATCAAAATGAAAAATGCAATCTATTTATGATGTTTTCAAACCATTTGAGAAATTAAAACTTGACACACTTTCAGAATTAGCCGAAATGCTCTCCGAGGTCCATTTCGGGGCTAATTTCAATAAAATTGCATATTTGCCATATGAACCATAGCAACCCTTTGATCATGTTCAGGGCTTTATTTCAGTGCAATACCTTTCTCTTGCATACATATTGTGCATTAGATCGCTGCCATGTGGTGATTATTGTTCTTCTTTTCGGTGTTGTTTTCCCCTCGATAGAATGCGACTCTGAAGTGAAGGCCAACAGCTCCATTGACGAATAATTGATCTTAACCGACAAGTCAAGCATTTATTCCCGAAGATATCACTATTGGTTTTGTTTTAAACAAGGCAAGCATAACCTCTTATCTTCTCATATATGTTTTCGAAACGACTTCTTATTCTCATACTTTACATTCGATTGCAAAGTATTTGATGTCAGTAGATATAGTTCTCATATATAATGCATAGCCTGAATACCCTGATCCACTGCTCCTAGCCGCCATAGTGTTTGCTTGTGCGCACCGCTAGAGCCTTATATCTGCTTCGCTTAGCTTCACATGTTGATTTACCTCTGCTCCATCTGGTTGATGAATCAGAGCCGCGAGAACCTAGTATGATATAATTACGTGGAAAGTTGAGCTTTGCATGGTTAACTTGATTAAGGCTTGGATGGGAGGCCACTTGGGAAGTGGTTATTTTTCTATACTTGCCAACCCTAGGATTAAGGACTCGCCACGAAAACCAAGACTGACCGTGCAACCACACGTGCGAGCCAATGAACCTCGCTCCATTAACTAATTTGTTTGGCCACATCCATGAGTCACGTAGTTTGCTATTTCCATCCGCGTGTGAGTCATAAAACGATTTGGAGAAAATCTAGGGCGTGACCGGGTCAAGTGATGGACGTATACGGATCTTGATCCCGACTCATAGAACACGTGCCGTGAGGAGGTGGCCAATTCCCTGTTGACGGGGTGGACTTGTTTGGGTTGACTCATGGATAGGGTTCAGCAAGGTAAAGGTCGGAGCCAGCCACCCTCTGCCGCGCTCTATGGAAGAGCGTACATGTGGCGCTAAGATTCGGAGGGTATGTGTGGGTAAAGTGTACATCCCTGCAGGGCAGTCTTTTCGAGAAGCCGTGTCCACGGTTAAGGACGGCTTGGTGAAAGTCTTGTGGCCATAGATAATTTGAACGTGACGTAAAAGATATTGACAATGATTGAAGGATGCCTCCTCGGAGATGCCGAGAAGGGTGATCCTTGTAGCATGAGATGCTAGGAAATGATATTGGTGGAATAAAAAGATGATGATTTCAGTAGTTGAGTAGTCTTCTCATCTATTTGGAAAACACTCCATGAGACGTGTTGTTCTTCCTCGATTTGGAAAATAAAGATTGCTTGATGCAAAATAGCCTTCATAAAACCCTTTCTAAAAGTAGCAGATATATAATAGGTTAGCTAAGTCTTGTTGAGTACCCCCGTACTCAGGTTTGCTTAATTTTGGTTCAGGTGAAGTTATCCACATAGGTGGTGATTCAACATGGACATCGACGAGTAGTATGGGTTTCCCAGGTAGCAGCCTCGAATATATGGGATGGGACGTCGCCTTATGTTGCGGCCTCTTAGGACTTTTTGGTTCTTGTTGACTAGCAACACAGTTTGCCTTCCGTTGTCTGATGTAATGTTGGGTCATGTAACCTCTGTTTGTAAAGATCTACTCTAGTAACTTTATACAGTTTCGTGCTCATTGTTATACATTTTTGGCTATGCCTGCGTAGTTGTCGCAGTCGAGGGGTTGTGGAGCCGATGATCCATTTCCGAGCACGCCTGCCGATGTGATTCGGCCTGGGCTTGGTAACCCTAGTAACCCTCGAGTGTTGTTGCACTTCGTGGACACATAGCATCTATTTTTTAACTTTGGTCATGTTCCTTCAGTTTCATACGACTCATGGAAGCTTTGATATGCATAGTTGGTTATGACTAGCATGGGCACAAGGAGTAGTAGTACCGATGTTGTCCGGCTTGCGTGCCGATGAATTTGGTCTACCTATTGTTGTTTGTTGTGGCCGGGGCTGGTAACCCCAAAGCCCTTGTGGGTCCATGACTAGGAGCGCATAAAAATATATATACCTCTAGGCCAAGGGGTCTGACACCAGAACATCATCGAAGAATTATTCCGCCGCTGCCTCGGGGCGGAAAACACCAGAGAGAGAAAAACTCTCCGGTAGGGAGAAATCTGCCGGGGAAATTCCTCCCCAGAAAGGGGAAATCATCGCCATTGTCACCGTCATCGCTCCAGGCATCATCAAGATCGTCATCGTCATCATCATCATCACCCTCATCGTCCACCTTCATCCCGCTGTAACAATTAGGGGTCTCTATCGTTGTTTTACATTAGATCTCTCTCCCAGTGTGGATTGCTTGTTAGTAGTTGATGCTTGTGATATTTATCGGTGTTAGCACTTTATGACCAGATTGTTATTATTCATTATATCACCTCTGGTTATGATCCATATGATGTATTGTGAGTAGTTCGTTTAGTTCTTGAGGACATGGAGAAGTCATGATGTTAGTAGTGAAGTTATGTTGAAGTAATATCTCGTGATTCAGTATTTAAGTTGTGGTGCTATTCTTCTAGTGGTGTCATGTGAACATCGACTACATGATACTTCACCTTTATGGGCCTAGGACGATGCATTGTGTATCTGGCTACTAATTGTGGGGTTGCCGGAGTGACAGAAACCTAAACCCCCGTTAGGAAACCAATGCACGAGGGAGTGTAGGATCCCGGAGTTTTAAGGTTATCGTAATTACTTTCTTTTATTTGCGGATGCTTATGAGGGGTATAATCACAAGTATGTATTAGTCCTAGTTGGGCAGTGCGTTAGCATAGGTTCACCCACACAACACTTCAGGAACTAATAAATATTAATCAACCGTAATGAAACGAAAGCACTTGACGAAATTCCCATGTGTCCTCGAGAACGTTTGGTAATCATAAGTAGAACAACCGGCTTGTCCTTTTCTCTAAAAATGATTGGGCCACTCGCTGTAATATTATTTACTGCACTTTAATTACTCGCACTTTTTTATCTGTTATATCAAAAACCTCCAAAAACCCGTTTGCTAGTGTTTACAGTGAATCCTCTATCCAGCCTGCTTGTCAACACCTTCTACTCCTCATTGGGTTCGACACTCTTATTTATCGAAACTACTAAGATACACCCCCTATACTTGTGGGTCATTAAGACTATTTTCTGGCGCCGTTGCCGGGGAGTGAAGCGCTATTGGTAAGTGGAATTGATAAGATAAACATTTACTGTGAGTGTTGTTTTTATTTCTGTCTGTTGTTTTATTTCATTAAGGAGAAAACCTTTCGTTCTCTGTTTAGGGGTACTTCTACCGTTACTGCTAGAGTAGTAGGTGACCCGTTATCTGCTGAATTAGAACCCTATAAAATACCTATGAAAATTGTTGGACGTGTTATGGATAACTGCTATTATGGTGATGGAACTGTCCAACCCGGTGATCATTTGCTCTTTATATATGAATTATGCGAGTTATTCAGGTGTGCGGGTATTACAATGGATCAAGTTAAAAGGAAATTATTTTGTTTATCGCTGAAAGGAAGAGCCGCTGAATGGTACAAATTATTGAAGAATGGTGAATCCATTGGATGGGAGGAAATTGTTCCTCTCTTTTATTCTAAATTTTATCCTCCTAGTGAGATTCATAGAGACTGGAACCAAATATATAATTTCTAGCCTCATGATGGAGAGAGTATTTCCCAAGCGTGGGGGGAGAATGAAGTTATTAATGCTCAAATGTCCCGTTCATGAACTCCCGAGTAACATTGTTATCAATAATTTTTATGCAATGCTTTCTCTTCATGATAAGGATTTATTGGATGCTTCTTGTTCTAGATCATTCACACATATGAAGGAAGAAGATAAATGTGGTCTTCTTGACCGTATTCAAGAGAACACTGAAGGATGGGAGAATGACAAAGGTAGAAAGTCACGTATAAATTATGATTATGAATGCATTAAATCTTTTATGGGAACCAATGATTTCTATAAAGTTAGTGCGGTTTGTGGTCTTGATTCTCAAATCTTTGCAAACTGTCTCAAAGCTTTTGTATCCTATCTTGATATTCCTGAAAAGGAATTTAGCAAGTACCATGCACCTTATAAATATATTGTTCCTGCTAGTAATGCAGAAATGCATGCTGTTAATCCTGCTATTCCTTAGCCTTATGTAGAAAAAATGTCTTTTCCTGCTAAGGTGAAAGAAAACTCCATTGTGGCTAATGTGGTTAATAAGAGTAATAAGAAATCTATTGAACCTGATGAACAAATAACTGTTGAACCTGTTGTAGCAATAGTAAAAGATCTTGTTTGTGGAAATGTAGAGGATGAACACATTGTCTTCTATGAGGATGCTTCTAATATTGTTTCCCATCCTCATTGACCTAAGAAAACTAGTGTTCTTGTGCTTTCTGTTAAGATCGGTGATCATTTCTATTATGATTTGTGTGATATTGGTGCTAGTGACGTGGGGATGGCCCCTGGACCTATCGGGTGAGCCTACCCGGTCCAAGGCCCAAGACTTAGGCCCAAAGGGAGGTGTTGTCCTGCGTTACTAGAAGGCCCAACGAAGGCCCACCCGCAAGACTTGCGGGTCAAGAAGGAAAGACCTAACCGACCTAGAACTAGGGGTTGTAACCTCCCCGGACACGGTTTGAGACCTAGCTATCTATATAAGGCTAGGAGAACCACCGAGGGGGGATCCAACCTACTTTTCACCACAACACCCTTGAGCTCGAGATCATACTCTCAACTTGAGCACCCCCCCCCCCCGATTGTAACTGATCTACTGACCATACAGATCGAAAGAGCAGGAGTAAGGGTTTCACCTCTACGAGGGCCCCAAACCTGGGTAAATCGTGCCCCCTGTTAGCCGACGATCGTCACCAGTGCCCTTACGTTATCTTAATCGAAACCCTACCGGATCATCCGAGAGACTTGTTGAGATGACTAATCGACAATTGGCGCCGTCTGTGGGAACGGCGGGCGCTGGATCTACGACATCTTCGACTTCATCATCACCAACCTTCAGCTGGAGCCCCGGAACATCGACTCCAGTGGAACCGATCCGCTTCGGGTCGCTCATCTGCGCGTCCCACTCGCCGAAATCACTCCCAGCATTCAGCGGATTGGAAAAGGGCATCAGCCTGACGTTCGGCAGCTTCCACTTCCGCGCCAACAAGGCGGTAATCCTACGCTTCTCCGAGCGGATCGATCTCGGCAAATCGGACTTCGAGTCTGTCTCGAGCACGGCGATCCTCGACTCGCCATCCAGTGGCAGCTCCATCCGCCGCAATACCCGCGACTTCCACACCATCGCGACCGAGGAACCCTCGAGAGTCGGTGAAAGCTGTCGACCCGCACCTAGGACCCACGAGCCATATCTGGCCCAAGTCTGCATGGCAGGATCAGCTGAACCACTCGCGGAAACAGAGGAAAGTTGAAAGGAGCGAGAGCGCATCAAAGTCACGCGAGCCGCTTGGCTCAAAGCAAAGGCGGCAGTACAATCTGGCCAGCCGATAGAAGAAGGAGCTTTGCTAGATGTCCTGGCCGCATATCACTACCACTTGGTGCGAACAGGTCGATTGATCACAGAAGCCCGCAGATATCTAGCCACACGGAAGGAGGCGGCAGATGCTTCGAGCGCACGACGCCCAGCGCTCTCAAGGACCCAATCGACGGGTAGCCAACTCCCAAGAAAGAAGAACGTCTCAAAGACTGCCCGCATGGACCACGAGTCCCTCAGCGGGATTAGCAAGTCACTCGACACATCCCTTATGTACGTCGACGAGGAAGGCAACGTGCACCTGACGACCCCCGCTGCGGCTCTCCTGGCAGCCGCCATGTACTTACAGGCGAACAAACCGCCCGAAAACGACCCCCGCGCAGAACAACACCAGCAAGTTCAGAAAGGGTTAGGCATGGCAGCTGCAAGGCTCGCCGCCCAGAATCGCAGGAACGCGACCACTCTAGAAACTGACAAAACCACTCGGGAAGACAAAACACCTCGCAGACATGGGAGCACGACGCCAAGAAGGGGAGACAAGGAATCACCTCGCCGCCCCTGGGGAAAGGAAGCTCGCCGCTGCGGCAACAGTCCGCGCAGCGACGAGGATAGCCCGCGAGATCGTGATCGCAGCCCGCGGCACCATGGAAGCCGATCGCGACATCGCAGCCGGGAACCACGGCATGCGGACAACCGCGACCGGCCAGAATACGAGGCGCGTGGAGATATCGCGCAAAGCAAGGTCGACAAGGCCCGAGCACGCAGGAACCGTGACCGATCGATGTCCACCTCCTCTGACGAAGAGGCCTACGGCGCAATATGCTTTAGTCGCAGCATCCGCGAAGCGCCAATTCCCAAAAGATTCAAACTCTCGACGGAGGTCCAAAGTACGACGGTTCAATAGAACCCAGGTCATGGCTCTCGGACTACCTTACCGCGGTAAAGTGCCAGCGTGGGAACAAGACAACAGCTATGTAGTACCTAAATCTGCACCTCGTGGGCGCCGCCCGCAGCTGGCTCGAAGGAAGACCGCGTGCGTGTTACAGATCTTTGGACGATCTCACCCGTGACTTCGAGAAAAACTTCCAAGGGACGTACAAGCGACCCGCAACCATCGAGGAGCCGCGAGCGTGCAGGCAGAAAAGTGGCGAAACCACCCGCGCATATATCCAGAGATGGACCACACTCAAGAACACCGCGGAAAATATGTCGGAAGAAGTCGCGGTTGAAGACTTCTCCAAAGGCGCTCGGCGTGCCGCTTTCCGAGAAGAACTGGGGCGATCTGCGCCCAAAAGTATCGGGGAACTGATGGCGATAGCCGACATATGGGCTAACGGTGAAGATTCCGTGCGCAACGAGAAAGCATCTTCACCCACGCCTGAGGAGGATCGCCACGGCCAAAAGAAAAAGAGTAAACACTACAATCACGACGATCGAGAGGAACTAGTAGCAGCGGAGTTCACAAGAAACCGCGACAGCGGGTCCCGCAGAAATTGCGAGTGGAAACCAAAGCCGGATGATAAAACTCAAGAGGAAGATCTTGACGGATACTGCTCGCTATATCTATTCACAGATAAGCGCACGGGTAAAACCAAGGCAACACATCTCCTCAAAGACTGCCGAAAATTCCAGGACATCCACGAGGCTTACACGAAGAAGCACAGGGTCGTCGTTAACCAGGGATACCCGCAGCTCACAGGAGGAGCCGCCGGATACCAGCCACCACCCCTGCCTCCACCAGGACACCATAACACGGTGCTAGCCGCGCTACCGGCGCCACCCGCTGCAAACCAGGGAGGCAACATATACCCAAACCCTGCGGGGCTCCTAGGCATGATACAAAAAGTCTGCCCGTCCCGAAGAGTTCAGAAGACAAACACACGCAAAATTAGCATGCCAGTGCAAGATCCACCATCCGCAACCGAGTGCCTGAAGATGTCAGAGCAGCCGATAACTTTCTCCCGAGAGGACCACCCTTCGCGAGTATATCGACCAGGGCACGTCGCGCTTGTCATCAGGCTCAAATAGGCAACTACTGCATCGCTCGGGTGTTCATGGACGGTGGCAGTGAAATCAACAGCATATACACGGACACACTCTGCAAGATAAACAAGAACCTGGACGGACTTGCCGAATCAGAAACATCCTTCCACGGGATAGTTCCAGGGAAAGCCGTCCGGCCACTCAGAACAATCAAACTGGAAGTGGTGCTAGGAACCCCGAGGAATTACAAGAGAGAATTTCTCGACTTTGAGCTAGTCGACTGGACCTCACAGTACCACGCCATTCTCGGTCGAACAACGTTCGCGAGATTCATGGCAGTACCCCACTACGCCTACCTGAAACTCAAGCTTCCAGGGGAATATGGCACGATCACCATAAACGGCGACTTCCAAAAATCAGACAAGTGCGATACTGAGTTCAACGAGATCGCGAAATCTTTCGGGATGCAGGAGGAGCTGGAAAAGTTGGCAAAAACCATGGATCACTCCGTGATGCCACTCACCAAAAAGAACGCCCCGAAACCCGAGTTCAGCTCAAACAATGACACTCAAAAGCATCAAGTGCACCCGTCAGAATCCGCGAAGACGGCGATGGTGTCCACCACCTTGTCAACCGCATAGGAAAGCACGCTCGTCGAACTCCTCCGTGAGTACTAGAAAATTTTCACCTAGCAGCCCTCAGATATGCCAGGAATACCCAGGGAGTTCGCCGAGCACTCACTTGAAGTGTTTAAGGATGCAAAGCCAGTCAAGCAGACTACCCGACATTTTTCCGAGCCAAAGAAGAGGGCACTCGGAGAAGAGGTGAATTGATTGCTAGCCGCCAAGTTTTTCAGAGAAATCAAGATTTCCACCTGGTTAGCAAACCGGGTGTTATTCCCGAAGAAAAATACTGACATCCTTAGCGTGTGCATCGACTATACGTCGTTGAACAAACACTGCACCAAGGATAACTTCCCATTACCGCGGATCGACCAGATCGTGGATTCTCCAGCAGGCTGGCAGCGCCTCTCCTTCTTGGACGCCTGCTCGGGCTATAATCAAATCAGGTTGAAGCAAGAAGATGAGGAGAAGACAACATTCATCACGCCACACGGCGTATACTGCTACACGACAATGCCCTTCGAGCTAAAAAACGCAGGCGCAACATATCAGCGCTGCAAGCAAAAATGCCTCGCCAAGCTCATTGGCAAAAACGTACAAGTTTACGTTGACGACATTGTCATCAAGACACGAGTGGACGACACACTCCTCGAGGATACGAGGGAAACATTTGACGCCCTCAACGCATATCGAATCAAACTCAACCCGACAAAATGCGTCTTCGGAGTCCCCTCGGGACAACTCCTCTGCTATCTGGTTTCCGCCCGAGGAATCGAGGCCAACCCGGAGAAAATACAGGCTATCCTGACGATGAAGTAACCAACAAATCTTCGCGGCGTGCAACAACTCGCAGGGCGACTGGCCGCTCTAAGCAGGTTCATCGCAAGATTAGGCGAGCAGTCGCTTCCTTTCTATAAGCTGCTGAAGAAAACAGATAAGTTCGAATGGACGCCAGAAGCAAAAAAGGCGTTCACCGACCTGAAAAGAGTACTGCAGAGCAGACACGTCTTGGCAACGCCGTAGGAAAGGGAACCCCTTTACCTTTACGTAGCCGCAAGTCAGTACGGCAATCGTCGTCGAGCGGTCGGAAGACGGAAAAGCATACGACGTTCAGAGACCAGTATACTACATCAGCGAGGTGCTTTCGCCGTGCAAACAGCGATACCCCCACTACCAGAAGCTCGCGTATGGAGTGGTCCTTACAGCCCGCAAGCTCAAACACTACTTCCAGGAGCATACCGTCACGGTGCTAAATGACGCATCACTCGGTACTATCATGAACAACCCCATGGCATCCGGAAGAATTGCAAAATGGAGCATCGAGCTAGGCTCCTGGGACATAATATACACAGGACACAACGCTGTAAAATTCCAGGTCCTCGTGGAGTTCCTGAGCGAATGGATAGAGCTGCAAACCCCAGGACCTCCAGAATACACGAGCAACTGGATCATGTACTTCGACGGGTAGAAAAGAAACGAGGGAACCGTAGCCGGAGTAATTCTCATATCGCCAAGGGGTGATAAGCTACAGCACGTCCTACGACTCGACTTCCCCCTTGACGACCCAATGTCCAACAATGACGCGGAATACGAGGCCCATCTACACGGCATGAAGATGGTGATTGCCTGCGGAGCCACTCGATTGATGATATACGAGGATTCAAATCTTATCGTGCAGTAGACGATGAAGGAGTGCGATGCCGTTGCAGACAACATGGTCGCCTATCACGACATGTACAACCTACTCGAAGGAAGTTTCAAATGGTGCGAGCTGAAGCATATCGCACGATCAAGCAAGGAGGAGGCAGATAAACTAGCGAACATTGGGTCCACAAACGCCCCTGTCCCACCAGGAATCTACTTTGGAAGAATCAGCAAACGATCAGTCAAGGTCAAGAAGCAAGCATTGACACCCGCAGCAACAGAAACGGTGGCCACTCAGCTAATCGCCCTCATAGAGCTCACGCATCACATCTCAAGGCAAGTCTTTTTGGTCGAGCCAACCTGGACGCAGAAATACCTCGACTACTTGTCCAATAAACAGCTCCCAGCAAATATTCGTGGGACTAGACAGATAGTACGGCGCAATAAATCTTTTTGGGTGATCCAAGGAGAGTTGTACAAGCAAATCATACCAGGAGTACTCCAAAGATGCATTGCACCCGAGAATGGCAAAGAGCTTCTCTGTGACATACACCAAGGTGACTGCGGACAACATGCAAGCTGGAGAGCAATCGTGGGAAAAGCTTTCCGCGCAAGATTCTACTGGCTCACGATGGCCAGAGACGCTAAATATCTCGTCGACAGATGCAATGCCTGCCAGAGGTTCGCGCCCAAGCCACACGCACCGGCCACGGAACTCCACATGATCCCTATCGCATGGCCCTTTGCTCAATGGGGGCTAGACATGGTGGGACCGCTGCGGAAGTCAACACCCGGAGGATACACCCACCTGTTAGTAGAAGTAGATAAATTTACGAAATGGATAGAGGCTACGCCAGTCACGTCGCAACACGCCGAGTGATCCATGCGATTCCTCAACTCCATCGTGTGTAGGTTCGGTGTCCCCCACAATATCATCACAGATAATGGGAGCAACTTCACAACCAAAGAAACTCAGGGCTTCTGCGAGGAAAAAGGGATAACTCTCAGCTTCGCCTCGATAGCTCACCCGCAAACTAACGGTCAAGTCGAACGATCTAACGGATTAGTTTCGGCTGGCCTAAAGAAACGGCTACTCAGTCGGTTGCACCCAACGGAAGGGCACTGGGCCGAGGAGTTGCCATCGGTGTTATGGAGCCTGCGAACAACGCCAAATCGGTCAATAAACTACACACCATTCTTCATGGTATACGGAGCTGAGGCCGTGCTACCCGAGGATGTCAAATTCAGCGCACCACGAGTCGCTGCATACAACGAAGAAACTTCAAACAAAGCACTTGCAGATGACGTGGATGCACTGGATGAGGTCAGAGACATCACACTCGCAAGATCTATGGTCTATCAGCAGTCGCTGCCCAATTACCACAGTCGTCGCATACGCCACAGATCATTCGTGGTAGGAGACATGGTGCTGCGACTCAAGCAAAAGGAGGAGCACAAGCTAGAGCCACCATGGGAAGGACCCTTCATCATACATGAAGTTATCCCAGGAGGCGCCTATCGTTTGAAGAACCCGAAGACATGCGGCATCTACTCCAACCCGTGAAACGTGGCCCACCTCCGCAAGTTTTATCCTTAGGGTTTAGTCTTCTACTCGCACGAAATAAGGCTGTACTAGCCACTTTGTAACTCGAGCAAATACATGGCTTCTCCGCCATAGCAATAAAAACATGGTTTCTCAACCATGTCTACAGAGATTATCCAGTCGTAATTTTTATCGTTTATTCTTCTCCCTACATGCTAAACGACAGGTCACACCCCCAAACGCACCAGGGCTATGCCTAACTAGCATCGTCAACGACATTGAGCACTTATACTCGATAAAAATTATACGGGGAAAACCAAGGTTCACACCTTACAAACACCCTAAATCAATCGATTAATACATACAAGGTCACAAGGTATACACCTTCACACACCTTAAAAAGCTACAACACACAAGGTTCATACACCTTGGGGACTTACAGCTACTGTCGAGAAGCCGCCTCTTGAAGCAACCGCTCGGTCTCCGCCGCCGTCAATTGAATGATCCGCTCAGCTAAAGGACGCACAACCTCGTAACGAGGGATAAAATCTACACGAGGACCTTGGGTGTCAGGGAGTCGTCCCACAGAGTTGAAGTTAACCTCAGGATGCCACAAACGCACGAAGGCAAGCGCCACCTAAGCTCCACATATGAGTTGTTGGCGCACACACTCGCGAACTTCTCCCACCCGACGAAACATCCTCAGCAAACCACTCAAGCTATCCGGGAAAACTCCAAAAGGGTAAAACGCCCGATGAACAGAGGAGAGGGCCTCTTGACAAGACTCAACAAGTATCTGGGCCTGACTCGCCCGGTACTTCAGGGTAGCCAAGATAAAACCCTAGAAGTTGCTCGCGTGAGGCTTAGAGCTGCTCGACTCATGAACAATATGGGTGTCCACCCAATGACCCTCGCAGACTCCATCAGACTCGATAACTGCACAGATAGCAAGCACGTCAAAACAAAAACAGCAATCAGCAAAAAGTACCCGGGGGCTTGCAGAACTTATAGAGCATGTTCTTTGCAACACTCGACATTTCCTCCATTACAAATTGCTCGCGTTCCGCCGCAAGTTTCTGCTTCGGCTTGGCAACATCAGCCACGCCTCACAGAGCCTTTAGCTTACGATCGCCATCCGCGACACAGTCACGGAGCGACGCAAACGTACTAGCAGCAGCAACCAACAGATCAACCAAAGAAGCAGCTCCACTTGACGAAACTCCATTGGAATCAATCACCTGGAAAGAACAACAAAGATTCAGGGACAGTACAATACCCCACTCGAGAATATACCACCCAAAATCTTCGAGTGCTCAGGGGCTACTCCCATCGGGAGCATACAAAGTAAGGCGCGAAAACGCTGACACTTTTAAAAAACATGTCGATTAGACGAAATAAAGTACGGGAATACATCCCAAGGTTCATTACATATCAAGGCATACAGAAACAAGAACTATTCTAAGGAGCTGCGGAGGTAGTCCCACTCGCAGCAGGTTGTCCTTTACGCCCGGTGCGGGAAAGTACCCCAGAAAGCATCTTCGAAAGCTCCTCAGCACGATCGCCAAAAGGACGGAGTGCTACCTTTTGGCCCAGAGAGTCGCGCGAAACCTCCGAGTACACCTTCTCCAGGTCACCCGAGACACCATGCGCCAGGGCAAACTCGATAGTTTTCTTGGCACCACACTCTGTCTGCGCAAGCGAGTACTCATGGAGGAGATCTTCATCGCCTAGGAAAGCTTGAAGAAGACCACTCAGAGTAGGCGGAACAACCACATCCACGAGCAGGCGCTCATGGAACTGCGTCAGCACTCGGGTAGCGTCGTGGATGAGGGAGCAGATCCTGATCGCATGCTCCTGAAGCTGAACACACGAGTCGGAGAGAGCGTCGAGCCGCATTTGTCCAAGAAGCTCCAAAGCAACTCCAATGGTGTCTAAGACAAAGGAAGAACGAGTATCAGAAAAAGGAAAAATACAAGCCACAGTCGAAGGAAGATAAAATGCAACTCACCAGCAAGCTTCTAAGCCAAGGGACGGCTGATGCCAACGAGATCATTGTCACGCTTCAAGCTCACCTCCTCCAGCTGCCTCAGAGCCTCCTGGGCCTCCGCAAGACTATCGGTCGAGCACTTGCGTGTGGTTTCCAACTCCTTTAGGCTGGAATCCAACTCCTTCACAAGGGGTTTCACCCGAGAAAGAGCCTCCGCCTTCTCAGCCTTCAAGCGGGTAACTTCATCTGCAGTTTGAAAAGGCGCGATTGGAACAATAGTTGCGACAAGGAAGAAACGGTGAAGGAAAACGTGTGTGCCAGCTTACCTTGCAGGGAGCGACCGTCCTTGACGAGCTGGTCGCGATCCCCTCGAAGAGAAACGCACTCTGCCTCAGCCAAAAGAACTCGGAGCCCGAAAGCAACAAGAGAATCAAGAAGGACCTGCAAACAATTCCGAGTCAAAGTAGGAAAGAAAGCACTTGATCCTATACACGGCTATACACAGTCAAGTATAGCCTCGGGGGATACTCCCATCGGGAGCACTACCGTGCACCCGATGAAAAGCAGAAATCAAGAAGCAGGCCAAGAAAGAAAAACTTTGACTTGAGTCTATGGCCAACTGCAAGTACTTAACCATAGGATCGGGGGCTACTCCCATCAGGAGCACTGTCGTGCACCCGATAAAGGAAAACATGCAAGGCAGACTGCCAGAAAAGAAAAAGAAATTTTCCCTTGCCTTGAGCAGTGGACAAGGGATCCGCCGAGCTACCCGAGACCTCCCGGCAGACAGACGCTCCAACATCTACATGTTTTCCACCCGCGAAGCTAGGCATCCCATACTTCGGAGCTTTGGTCGCCTTCGCTAGGCTCGGAGATCTTCGAGCAAGGTCAGCAGCAGGAGCGGGGTCCACGGTGACCTCTTTCCTCTTCACAGATGGAAGCGAGGAAGTGAACCGGCCCGCGCTAATGGTCTCCAGACTGCTATAAAAGATAAAATCAGACAAAGAAAGGACGAACGAAAATTCAGGACTGAGAACGAGGTGCACATGACTTACTCATCCTCGTCATCATCGTCGAGAACATCCGGGTTCCAGGCGGTGGAGATCTTCGACGAACGGCCCGGAGGAGGGAGCACGTTGAGGGGAGTCACCCGAAGGGTCTCGTTCTCCTTGACGGGGTCGTCACCCAAAGAACTATCCTTTGAGGTGACTTCGTCTTCCTCCGGTATGCGGCGCTTGCGGTGGTGGAGCAGTTCGCTGTCCGACTCCTCCTCCTCATCCGCGTAGTCACGTTCAGAGCTTGAATCAGCGTCCGCAACGCTGGTTTCGTGTGCGGACTCAATGTTACTCTCCAAAAGATCTTAGACATGTCTGCAGAAACTAGCGGATAACATGTCGCCACGTCCCGATTCTACGAGAGTAAAAAAGAAAAAGAGGAAGCATTTCACTCAACGAAAAACAAGGCAGAAAAGCACGAAGGCAAACAAGAAAAATAGGACACTCACCTCAGTCGAAGGGTTCCCGACCTCGAATGGGTTGAGAGGGAACGTCGAGTGGCCCTCTCCCTTCTTCAACTTGATGATAGCCGAGATCTTCTTGTCGAACTCGGTGTTCGAGAGGATATCGTCGCATACGCGGCTTGGGTCATTGGAACCTGTGTACTCCCACATCGCGGTTGGCCTCTCTTGAAGGGGCTGGATCCTCTGATGCAGGAACACGCCCGACAGGTGTATCCTGTTCAGCGGAGTCCCCATCTCCTTGTCCCGGAAGCGCGCCACCTCCGCGAGTAAAGGGGATACAACTTTACCTTCTTCAGCTGTGAGTGTATGCAGCCAGGACTTCCACCGCTTCAAGACGGCGAACGGCTGGAACTCGGGGGGCGCCACCCGCGCTGTCGTCGACGATGTAGAACCACTTTCGGCGCCATCCATGTGCTAAATCGACGAAATACATCTCCATGTAGGGGATGTCCTTCTTTGCCTGGATCCCGAAGCCTCTGGTTTGAAGCGGCTCTCCCATCTTCTCGCCTGGCTTCTTCTTCTCCCGGAAGATCCGCACCTTGAAGATGGCTTTCCAGAGCCCCCAGTGCGGACGGATCCCCAGGAAACACTCTCAAAGCACGATATGTGTTGAATCGCGTTTGGAGGAAGGTCGTGCAGCTGTATGCCATAGACATACAGTAGCCCGACAAGGAACGGGTGGAGGGGAGAGAAAGACCTCGGGAGACATGCTCCGAAAAGATGACACGCTCGGTGGAGAGGGGGTTGGGAGTCTCCTCCTTCTTGGACAGGCGCACTCGCCTGGACGCTTCCGGCGGGAGTAATCCCTCCCGCCGCATCTCGGTGATGCTCTTCTTGGTGGTGTTTGCGGCGCGCCAGTCGCCCGTTATCTTCACGGGAGGCGCCGCGGAAGCGCTCGCCACGTCTTTGGAAGACGTCGCGACTGCGCTGCGTTTCTTCGCTCCCGCCATTGGAAGACGCTTGGTGCTCTCGGAGAAGGAGATGTGCGCAAGGAGGAAGAAAGTGATTAAGGGCCGGGAAACTTACCCCTCTCCCAAAGCTAAGTACTTATACCCAAGCCATGTTGATCCAAGCCGTAGATCTAAAACATGGCACCCAACGCAGCTGCCACGTGTGAAGCGGAAACGAGGCGGCGGGGGACAGTTACCCCAGCACGATCTTTACGAAAAGAGCGTGCGTATTTACATCGCGCGGCAAGCAGGAAGACCGGGACACGACCGATCGTTTCTGATCAAAAAGCCGACACGGTGGGCCCGCGCGCTCTGCCCCACTTCGTCACGTCCCATCGGGAGCAGTCGGAGCGATCGAGTGCGCAGTGACGTCATTGCGCACCTCACGACACGCGAAATCTCTTTCGCGTAAGCTTTAAAGCTCGAAATTTCTTTCGAGTGGACGTCCTGACACAAAATCTCTTTCATATGGGCACATCAAAACGCGAAATTTTTCCGCATAAACATTCTGACACAAAATCTCTTTCGTATGGGCGCATCAAAACGCGAAACTTCTTTCGTATAAATATTCTGACATGAAGTTTCTTTCGTATGGGCTCCATAACGCGAAATCTCTTTCGCATGAGATCAAGAAAAAGGAAGATTTCTTCACCCGAAGAATCACGGGAACATGAGTAAGGTAAAATTGCTAGTGTGTGGCTCCCGCCACTCTAACACACGATGTACTTACACATCCTTATCCTGGATCGTTCGGCCGACTAGGGACATCTAGATGTCGTATTCTTTCGAGTACGAAGGTAAGACCCAAGGATTTCTCCCGTGGGCCTGGAATCGCACTCAAGCTGCATCCTCGGGTAAATTTTCCGTGTCAACAACACGAAGAAAAATCCTAGCGGACGCGCCGGGTACCCCTTTAGGTTAAGTTCGACTCGTTAAGACCTCCACGGCCCAGTCGCAACGATCACCTTGCCGGATTCGATTCGTTTGTCTCGAATTCGTGTAGGCCAGAACCGTTTTTTTCCTAGATGCAATTAATTGGCCCTGGTCTTTCAGGAGAACCAAGCGACTGAGCCACATCCTTCTGCGAAAACAGCCAACACAAGGCACATTTATCACTCGATGCTTGAGTGCATGAGCGCTTCACACACAGGGTATACACCCCCAAAACCAGACGATTGAATGACCAATCGAAGAAATCAAGAATGAACTTTGAGTGCTTACCCGACTATTCTCAGTCGAATAAACACTCGGGGGCTACTGATGTGGGGATGACCCCTGGACCTATCGGGTGAGCCTACCCGGTCCAAGGCCCAAGACTTAGGCCCAATGGGAGGTGCTGTCATGCGTTACTAGAATGCCCCAACGAAGGCCCACCCGCAAGACTTGCGGGTCAAGAAGGAAAGACCTAACCGACCTAGAACTAGGGTTTGTAACCTCCCCGGACACGGTTTGAGACCTAGCCATCTATATAAGGCTAGGAGAACCACCGAGGGGGATCCAATCTACTTTTCACCACAACAGCCTTGAGCTCGAGATCATACTTTGGACTTGAGCACCCCCCATTGTAACCGATCTACTGATAATACAGATCGAAAGAGCAGGAGTAAGGGTTTCACCTCTACGAGGGCCCCGGACCTGGGTAAATCGTGCCCCCATGTTAGCCTACGATCGTCACCAGTGCCCTTGCATTCTCTTAATCAAAACTCTACCGGATCATCCGAGGGACTTGTTGAGATGACTAATCGATAGCTAGTTCTAGTGTTATTCCTTATGGGCTTTATAGAGAAATTATGCATGAAATTGGTTCTTGTGAGCTTCAAGATATTGGTGTGGTTATTCAGCTTGCTAATGTTGTGTGTTGCGCTACCCCAAGAGGAGGGTGTGATGAGCACAGCGGTAGGAAAATCCCCTTAGTTAAGAACCAAGGTTATCAATCCAGTAGGGGAAAGAGGACCTTCAGAAGGTTGATGCCACTGACTGTGGTGATGGCTCACTGGTGTCGGCAACAACGTGGAACCTGCACATAACACAACCAAAATACTTTGTCCCAATGGTACAGTGAGGTTGTCAATCTCACCGGTCTTGCTGAAAACAAAGATTAGACGTATAGTGTGGAAAATAATGTATGTTTGCAGTAAGTAAAGAAAGCAGGAAATTGTGGTGGTTGGCTTAACAGTATAGGAAAATGGACTAGGGTTCATAGGTTCACTAGTAGTGTCTCTCCATAAAAGATAGCATGTTGGGTGAACAAATTATAGTTGGGCAATTGACAAATAGAGGTTGCACCATAGTGCACATTCATGACATGATGACTACTATGATATTTAGTGCGGGCATTACAACAATATACATACACCATAATCCAACTGCATCTATGAGTAATAATCCACCCTCAGGTTATCATATGAACCCCCTTAGGTATTAAGTTGCAAGCAACAGATAACTGCATTAAACAAAGTGTGTAATGTAAGCAATGATTATGCACGCGGGCACTCTCACCATTGTTTACTCCCTAATGGCAACAACACATCCTCCCCCTTCACGTTTCTGTCACTCGAGCAAGGTGGTGAGGAGGCATGAACCCACTATCGAGCATAAATACTCCCTCTTTGAGTCACTAGCAACTACTTGGCCAGAGAAACCACTAGCAATAGAAAGCATGCAAGATCACAAATAACATATGAAATAAAGACTATAATCAACTTGGCATAAGTTCAATATTCATAGGATCCCAGCAAACACAACACGGAGAATTACATAAGATCAATCTCGGTCATGTTAGGCAGCTCACGAGATCTAAACATGGAGGCATATGAGGAGACCACAACCATCTAGCTACTGCTATGGACCCGTAGTCCAAGGATGAACTACTCACGCATCACTCCGGAGGCAGGCATGGTGATGTAGAGGCCTCCGGTGATGATCTCCTCTCCGGCATGGTGTCGGAGACAACGTCAGAACCCCGCTGATCTAGGGTTGATGGTGACGGCGGCTGCGGAACTTTTTGGGGATATTTGATCAGGTGTTTAGGGTTTTCCATCTGGGGAGATTAAATAGGCGAAATGGCAGAGGTGGTGGAGCTCTGGGGGGGCCACACCCCCTGGCGCGACCAAGGGGGAGCGCCACCCAATGGTGTGGGCCCCCTGATGCCCCTCTTCGTCTCCTCTTCGGTCTTATGGATGCTTTCAGGGAAAATAGGACTTCCGGGCTTCAAAACTTCCAATTCCGAGAATATTTCCAGAACAAATTTTCTGAAACTAAAAACAGCAAAAAACAAGGAATTGGCTCTGTGGCAACTTGTTAATAGGTTAGTCCGGAAAATCGATAAAAATGACATAAAGAAGGGAGAAAACATGTAGCAATTGGCATAATATCATCATGGAGCATCAGAAATTATAGATACGTTGGAGACGTATCACTTGATAATAGAGAAACTGTCTTTCCGATTGGTATCGTTAGAGATGTGGAAGTTCTATGTGGTAAAACTAAATATCCCATTAATTTTCTAGTACTTGGTAAGGCTGCTAGTAAAACTTATCCTATTATTTTTGGTAGACCTTTCTTGAATACTTGTGGTGCTATTATAGATTGTAAGAGGGAGGAGATATTGACTAAATTTTATGTAAAATCTTATGAGTTCAATTTCTCCAAATTTGCTAGATCACCTTATGAATCTAAATTGCCTAATGAGAATTTTAAAGTTGAACAACTTGCTTCTATTGCTCTTGCTCCTAACAATGCTTTGCAGGAATATATGGAGGACCATGAAAGTGAGGTCTTTATGGAAGAGAGAAATGAGATTGACGATATTCTTCTTCGTCAACCGGTAATACCGAAACATAATTTACCTGTGGAAGACTTGGGTACCACGTTTCCACCCAAGGAGGATCCTGTCTTTGATTTAAAACCTTTGCCTGATGATCTTAAATATGCTTAGATTGATTATAAGAAAATATATCCTATTATTATTAGTGCTAAACTTTTAGGTGAAGAAGAGGAAAGATTATTGGGAATTTTGAAGAAACACCGTGGAGCTATTGGATATACTCTTGATGATTTGAGGGGATTTCTCCTACTATATGTCAGCATGCTATTAATATTTAACCTGATGCAAAGCCAGTAGTTGAACATCAACGCCGTTTAATCCCTAAGATGAAGGAAGTGGTAATAAATGAGGTATTAAAACTCCTTGATGCTGGTATTATTTTTCCTATTGCTGATAGTAGATGGGTGAGCCTGTGCATTGTGTCCCTAAGAAAGGAGGAATGACCGTTGTGCCTAATGAAAACAATGAGCTTGTTCCACAAATAGTAGTAGTTGGTTCTAGAATGTGCAATTATTTTAGAAAGGTTAATAAAGTGACTAAGAAAGATCATTATCCTTTACCCTTTATTGATCAAATGCTAGAGAGGTTGTCTAAGAAAATTCATTTTTGCTTTCTTGATGGTTATTCCGGGTTTTCTCAAATTACTGTTAGGGAAAAACATAAAGAGAAAACAACCTTTACTTGTCCTTATGGTACTTATGCTTATAGATGTATGCTATTTGGTTTGTGTAATGATCCTTCCACGTTTCAAAGATGCATGTGTGCTATTTTTCATGGTTTTTGTGAAGATATTGTGGAAGTATCCATGGAAGATTTCTCCGTCTATGGAACTTCTTTTGATATTTTTTGCACAACCTTGATAAAGTTTTGCAGAGATGTGAGGAAACTAATCTTGTTCTTAATTGGGAGAAATGCCAGTTTATGGTAAATGAAGGAATTGTTCTTGGACACAAAATTTCTGAAAGAGGTATTGAAGTTGACAGAGCTAAAGTGGAAGCCATAGAGAAAATGCCCTGTCCTAGGGATGTTAAAGGTATTCTTAGTGTTCTTGGTCATGCTGGTTTTTATAGGAGGTTTATTAAAGATTTCTCTAAAATATCAAAGCCTCTTACTAATCTTCTTCAAAAAGATGTACCATTTGTTTTTGATGATGATTGTAAGAAAGCTTTTGAAACTTTAAAGAAGGCTTTAATTACTACTCCTATTGTTCAACCACCTGATTGGAATTTACCCTTTGAAATTATGTGTGATGCTAGTGATTTTGCTGTAGGTGCTGTTCTTGGACAGCGGGTAGATAAGAAATTGAATGTTATTCATTATGCTAGTAAGACTCTTGATGTTGCTCAAAAGAATTATGATACTACTGAAAAAGAGTTCTTAGCGGTAGTTTTTGCATGTGATAAGTTTAGACCTTATATTGTTGACTCAAAGGTTACTATTCATACTGATCATGCTTCTATTAGATACCTTACGGAAAAGAAAGATGTTAATCCTAGGCTTATTAGATGGGTGTTGCTTTTACAAGAGTTCGATTTTCATATTGTGGATAGGAAGGGTGCTGAAAATCTTGTTGTTGATAACTTGTCTAGATTGGAAAACATTACTTTTGACCCTATTCCTATTAATGATAGTTTTCCAAATGAACAGTTGGATACAATAAAAGTAAAATCCTAGGATAGTCCATTGTATGTTGATTATGCTAACTTTATTGTTTCAAAGTATTTGCCTCCAACATTTACAGCTCAACAAAGAAGAAAATTCTTCTATGATTTGAGGCATTATTTTTGGGATGACCCACATTTATATAAAGAAGGAGTAGATGGTTTTATGAGAAGATGTGTTCCAGATCATGAACAATGTGAAATATTGAAGAAGTGCCATGGTAGTGCTTATGGAGGACATCACCATGGAAATAGAACCGCACAAATGGTTCTACAATCAGGTTCGTATTGTCCTACTCTCTTTAAAGATGCACATAAATTTATTTTATCTTGTGATGAATGTTAAAGAGTAGGAAATATTTCTGGACGTAATGAAATGCCTATGAGTTATTCTCTTGTTATTGAACCTTTTGATTGTTGGGGATTTGACTTTATGGGTCCTTTTCCTCCTTCGAATGGTTATACTCACATTCTTGTTGATGTTGAGTATGTTACTAAGTGGGTAGAAGCTATACCTACTAAAAGTGTTGATGGTGAAACCTCGTTAAAAATGCTTAAAGATGTCATTTTCCCTAGGTTTGGTGTGCCTAGATATCTTACGACTGATGGAGGTTCTCATTTTATTCATGGTGGTTTTAAAAAGACCCTTGCTTATCATAGAATTGCCTCAGCTTATCATCCTCAACCCAGTGGGCAAGTAGAATTATCAAATAGAGATATTAAATCTACCTTGCAAAAGACTGTTAATAAATCTAGGAAGAATTGGTCTGATAAGTTGAATGATGCTTTATGGGCTTATAGAACTGCTTATAAAAATCCTATGGGTATGTCTCCTTATAAAATGGTTTATGGAAAAGCTTATCACTTGCCTTTAGAATTAGAACACAAAGCTTATTGGGCAGTGAAAGAACTTAATAAAGATTTTAAACTTACTGGTAAGAAAAGAATGCTTGATTTGAATCATCTAGATGAATGGAGATGTGAAGCTTATGAAAATGCTAAACTCTTTAAAGAGAAAGTTAAACAATTGAATGATAAGAGAATCCTTAAAAGAGAGTTTCATGTTTGTGAGAAAGTTCTATTGTATCGATCTCGTCTCAGATTTTTTGCAGGAAAAATTACTCTCCAGATGGGAACGACCTTATTATATTGAAGAAGTGTGTCGTTTGGGTGCAATCAAAATAGCTTCCCTTAAAGATAACACTACACAAGTGGTAAATGGGCAAAGACTCAAACATTATATTTCTGTGGATTCCTAGGATGAAGATGTTGATGTTATTCAAGTAATGACTCCGAAGAAGTTCATTAGAGGGAAGATTCCAGAATCTGCAGAGTCTATTTTGGAATAGGTAATAGTTCTGTTAAGAAAAAGTTCGAGGAATACCTTCCAAGTTATAATTTATTGGTTTTTGGAAAATATTAAAAATACCTAGACGAAGGAGAGTTGGACACGGTTCCCGAGAGCACCATACCATGCCTGGGCGCGGGCCCACCCTTGGCCGCGCCTGGCTATGGTGTGGGTGCCCCGGAGCCCCTCTCCGACTCTTTTTCGACCTGGAATTCCCTTTTGTTACGTATGTTTCTGATATTTAACACCCCGAGGTCTATATATCATTTTCTTGTCGTGTTTCTGTTTCGAGTTGTTTCTGCCAGGATCTGTTTTCAGTTTTAGAAGCATCATGGTCTCCGCCAACCACAACAAGGGGAAGAGACCAAAGGAAGATGATCTCCAAGACCGGAATCCGGAGGAGGAGATCGAGAGTGGAGCTGAAGGAGATGTAGAAGAAAACCGACGAGTGCATCCACGCGCTACCATCGCAAGAATTGGAGTGGTTCCAAAACCTTCCAAGCAAACAGCAAGGATGAGCACCGGAGGAAACGATCCACGTCATTGCTTAGCTTCGGGGACACCACTTTCAGATGAAGAAAGCTCTCGACCTAAAGAAATATGGGGGAAAATCTTGATGGTTGAAATTCACCGTCTGACAAGAACGCAACCCGTATTGATCACAATACGGAGATGATGCGTATGCTTATGTTCGAAATTGAAGATCTGAAGAAATCAATTGATAAGCTCATTGAGAAGGACTCACCACCACCACCGAAGAATTGATTCGTCATTGTTATTGTCATCCCCTTGGCTTGTTCCAAGCTTGGGGAAGTGTCGTGATGCGTCTCCAACGTATCTATAATTTCTGATGTTCCATGACGATATTATGCCAATTGCTACATGTTTTCTCCCTTCTCTGTGTCATTTTTATCGATTTTCCGGACTAACCTATTGACAAGATGCCACAGAGCCAGTTTCCTGTTTTCTGATGTTTTTAGTTTTAGAAAATTTGTTCTGGAAATATTCTCGGAATTGGAGAATTCAAAGCTCGGAAGTCTTAGAATTCATGAAGGTTCCACGGAGTCCCGAAGAGACCCGGAGAGGGGCCTCAGGGGGCCCACATCATAGGGTAGCGCGCCCCCCTTGGCCGCGCCCGGGGGGTGTGGGGCTCCCAGGGCTCCATCGCCTTTGCCCTTTCGCCTATTTATTCCCCTCCAAAGGAAAACCCTAGGCACCTGATAAAAAATCCCCGAAAAGTTCCATCGCCGCCGTCGTCGTCAACCCTAGATCATGGGGGGTTCTGAAGCTGTCTCCCGGCACCCTGCCGGAGAGGATATGATCACCGGAGGCCTCTTCATCGCCACGCCTGCCTCCGGAGTGATGCGTGAGTAGTTCATCCTTGGACTACGAGTCCATAGCAGTGGCTAGATGGTTGTCTTCTCCTCCTATGCCTCAATCTTTAGATCTTGTGAGCTGCCTAACATGATCGAGATTGTTCTTATGTAATTCTATGTGTTGTGTTTGCTGGGATTCGATGAATATTGAACTTATGCCAAGTTGATTATAGTCTTTATTGCATATGTTATTAGTGATCTTGCATGCTTTCCGTTGCTAGTGGTTGCTCTGGCCAAGTAGTTGCTAGTGACTCTAAGAGGGAGTATTTATGCTCGATAGCTGGGTTCATGCCTCCTTTTCGCCAGTGCTCGAGTGACAAAAACGTGACGGGGGAGGATGTGTTGTTGCCACTAGGGAGAAAACAACGGTGTGAGTGCCCGCGTGCACAATCATTGCTTACATTACACACATTGCTTAATGCGATTATCTGTTGTTTGCAACTTAATACCTAAGGGGGGTCGGATGATAACCTGAGGGTGGATTATTAGTCATAGATGCAGTTGGATTACGGTCTATGTATATTATTGTAATGCCTGCACTAAATATCATAGTAGTCATCATGTCATGAATGTGCACTACGGTGCAACCTCTATTTGTCAATTGCCTAGCTGTAATTTGTTCACCCAACATGCTATCTTTTATGGAGAGACACCACTAGTGAACCTATGAACCCCGGTCCATTTTCATACACTGTTAAACAAACCACTACAATTTCCTGCTTTCTTTATTTACTGCAAGCATACGCTATTTTCCACAATATACGTCTAATCATTGTTTTCAGCAAGACCGGTGAGATTGACAACCTCACTGTACCGTTGGGACAAAGTATTTTGGTTGTGTTGTGTGCAGGTTTCGCGTTGTTGCTGACACCTATGAGGTGCCATCACCACAGTCAGTGGCATCAACCTTCCAAAGATCCTCTTTCTCCTACTGGATTGATAACCTTGGTTCTTAGCTGAGGGAATTTCTTACGGCTGCACTCATCACACCCTCCTCTTGGGGTTCCCAACACACGACACATAGCAAAGGATTTCTGGCGCCGTGACCCGAGGACTTAAAATTCATCATCATCAAGAAGTATCCCCGTCAAGGCGCCATCACAAGCAGCATGCCGCGGTATCACACCTTTATCTTTCACCTTTTTACCTTTTAGTAGAGTCATATCATGAGTAAATAAAATATCATATAATATGATTTGCAGTATGGACGTATCACTTTTTAGTTGGTTATCGTTGTATCCCTTGGTTTGATTTGTCGTAATGAAATATTAATGATAAGTTTCATCATCTACTTGCTCTACTTTATTTTAGTTTGAAAATTTTGTTATATGGTTGATCTTGTTGTTAGTATTGGTATCAATTTTGGAGCTTCAAGTTAATCTAGTTGGTTTTGGCAAACTTAGTATTGGTCAATAGCAACAATACGTTGAGACTTAAGTAGAAAAGAGGGAGTTCCATGTAGATATATTATTCTATGATCTTTCTTTCTTGTTAGCTCCTAAGATTAGTATTCTCAAATAAGTTTGTTTGTACCTTCAAGGAAGATTGCACGATTGACTTGATCATATATGTTTTTGTTTGTTTTACCTCAATTCTTATGCTTGCTACCCAACCTTGCTAGCCAAAAACTTGTACTGAGAGGGAATGCTTCTCGTGCATCCAAACCTCGAGCCCCAAAACCTTGCCATTTGTGTCCACCATACCTTCCTATATGTGGTATTTCACCGCCACTCCAAGTAAATTTCTTGTGTTCTACCTTTAAACCTTCAAAATTAGACATGTTTTGTGCTCCTGTTTTAGCTCATGGGGACGCAAATAGAGAATCTTTATCTCACTTGTTGATTGGGTTTCACACCCTGGACTAGTGGCTTCATCATCTTATCCAAATTCTAGAAGAGATGGCAGCGGGGTTCCCAGCCCCAAATAATAATACAAATTCTCTTCACTATTTTTGCCCCTGATTTATCAGTCAAAGCATAATTGTGTAAACAAAAGAGAAATAGGGATGACCTTCTATACCAGTTGCGTCCTTCTATGGGAGCCGCTCTTGTGAAGTCTAGTTGGCTTGTGACGTACTGTATTTTTTGTTTGCCATTCGTTGACATAAACATACACCTCTCTCAAAATTAGGCACTCCTCCATGGTTTGTGATTGTTGGCAGGCACCCAAGGATTCGGTTAGCCATGGTTTGTGTAAGAAAGGTTGGGAGGAGTGTCAACCATTTTATACCTCTGTTTTATAAAATAAAATCTATAGCACATGAGTGATCCATGCTTCCCACTGCGAAGGGCCTATCTTTTACCTTTATGTCGAGTCAGTAAACCTATTTCTTTTTGTCTTAAGCAAGCATTTGAGTTGTTGTGATCCATCCATCTATATGTTGATTTACTCAATCATGTTCTTTATTCTTCCTTGTTTGTACAACTGCTTTTATCTGTTTGAATACCACTTTGAAAGTTACCAATGTCTGCAAAGAGACTGTTATAATTGAGCATGATAAACTCTGCAATATAAGCTCTAATATAAAGACTCTGATCAAAAGATAAGTACACTGTTAATTGTTCTTTGACCAAGAGCGAAGTTTGCCTTTATCAATTTTGATTTACTTTTGCACCTTTATTGTGATTTCCTTTACTTGTTTCAAGTTTGATTATATGAGAGGAACTTGTTGTCTGAAATGACTTGTTCTTTGTTAGATGTGATGCCTCTTGTCTGTGTTTTGTTTATCGACACCTCACTCCATAAACCTATGGTCATGTTTACTGAGATCAGTTTCGCTTGGGGACAAGCAAGGTCTAAGCTTGGGGGGAGTTGATACGTCCATTTTGCATCACTGTTTTATATTGTTATTTTCTGTTATTCATCAATATATTTCATGTTATGATGCATCACTTATGTTATTTTATCTTATTTTGCATGTTTCAACATTTTTGGAGAATAAACACCCGAACAATAAATCTGATGGAAAAAGCACCGTCAAGATACCCTATTTCAGAAGATCAGAAGAAGAGGGGGGATACAGGAGGAGTCTTAGAAGTTCCGAGGAGGGAGTGAGCAAGAAGGGCACCCAGAGGGAGGCCACCTGGGGCCACACCACCAGGCGGCGCGCCCCTCCCTGGTCGCGCCTGGGGGTGGTGTGGCCCCCTGGCCCACTCCCGGGCGCCCCTTTCGCGTACTTGACCCCTAGGGAACCCTAAGCCCCAGAACATCATCGAAGAATTATTCCGCCGCTGCCTCAGGACGGAAAACACCAGAGAGAGAAAAGCTCTCCGGAAGGGAGAACTCTGTCGGGGAAATTCCTCCCCGGAGAGGGGAAATCATCGTCGTCGTCACCGTCATTGCTCCGGGCATCATCAAGATCGTCATCGTCATCATCATCACCACCAGAACCATCACCCTCATCATCCACCTTCATCCCTCTGTAACAATTAGGGGTCTCTATCGTTGTTTTACATTAGATCTCTCTCCTGGTGTGGATTACTTGTTAGTAGTTGATGCTTGTGAGATTTATCGGTGTTAGCACTTTATGACCAGATTGTTATTATCCATTATATCACCTCTGATTATGATCCATATGATGTATTGTGAGTAGTTCGTTTAGTTCTTGAGGACATGGGAGAAGTCATGATGTTAGTAGTGAAGTTATGTTGAAGTAATATCGCGTGGTTCGGTATTTAAGTTGTGGTGCTATTCTTCTAGTGGTGTCATGTGAATGTCGACTACATGATACTTCACCTTTATGAGCCTAGGAGGATGTATTGTGTATTTGGCTACTAATTGTGGGGTTGCCGGAGTGACAGAAACCTAAATTCCCGTTAGAAAACCAATGCACGAGGGAGTGTAGGATCCCGGAGTTTTAAGGCTGTGGTGAGATTTATCTTAATTACTTTCTTGTATTTGCGGATGCTTACGAGGGGTATAATCATAAGTATGTATTATTCCTAGTTGGGCGGTGCATTAGCATAGGTTCACCCACACAACACTTCACGAACCAATAAATATTAATCAACCGTAATGAAACGAAAGCACTTGACGAAATTCCCATGTGTCCTCGAGAACGTTTGGTAATCATAAGTAGAACAACCAGCTTGTCCTTTGCTCTAAAACGGATTGGGCTACTCGCTGCAATATTATTTACTGCATTTTATTTACTCGCACTTTATTTATCTGCTATATCAAAAACCTCCAAAAACTCGTTTGCTAGTGCTTACAGTGAATCTTGTATCCAACCTGCTTGTCAACACCTTCTAGACCTCGTTGGGTTAGACACTCTTATTTATCGAAAGTACTACGATACACACCCTATACTTGTGGGTCATCATTCATCAAAGAGATTCTCGAGATTTTGTAATGAACAATGTTTGTATCCTATAGCTTTGCTTGGACCTGCTATATTTTTTGTTGTACCACTCTGAGGGATGTAATATTCACGGATAAGTCCTTCTGTGAGTATTATGTCAACGACTTGCGCACTACACATGAAGTGGAGTGCTGGGTCACCGCAGCTGGTACCAGAGCAAAGCGACCTTAGGTTTAAAACCTTTTAGGAGATCTGTAGGTTGGTAAAGACTATAGGAAGCCAACTTATTTAAACCACATTTCCTACAATTATGATGATCATTCACTTTAGGATGATATTATCATACTTGTATAGAATGTTCTTACTACACTTGAGTAAATCTAAGTATCTATTTTCTTAATACCTAGGTATGAATAGTTAGAAGTCTACCATATATCAGTTTTATTGGGAAAAAGAGTTCTGACATATTTAGAGATGATTAAGTCACAGTGATGAATACCCCATTCTATGAATGTATAGGATGGAGTAGAACATGGTATAGAGTTAGTATAGGAGTCATCAAGAAGGGGTGTTAGAGAGACATGAATAGTTATTAAACTATGGTAACTATGGGGTATATACCATATCCTTAGTTATGAAGTCTAGAGGTGAATCATTATAGTATAGTATATAGTTAGGAGAAGGCATAAGCATTGTTGGAAGCTACATTACTACTCCTAAGGTGTGATCAACAACATGAAGGAGCAACAGATGCCATGAGAATCTTATCATAATCAAGATGAAGTACTTCAATTGACATGGTACTTAGTCCTATATGGAACCAAGTTAGACAACAACTACTATAGGATCACTTTGTTCTAGTTTATTCCATTGCAATAAGCCATGCAATTGGAGTAATTACCAAGTCAAAGAGTGGTTGTGTAGAATAGGATTATAAGATACTATATACCTACTTGTAGTGTATAGCATTTAAGAGCCTTGGTACTAGAGATAGTTTACTCAAGGTACTACTATTTCACAGGATTTTGATTGCATGAGTGATATATAAATGCATTTGTGATTTATTGGATCTTATTTGGATCTTTGATTGACTAGATCTGTACGTGAAGTTGGAACTTTATGTGCAAATGCATGTTGCAAACACTTAGTTCTTTCTTGATGTTACTGGTCTAGAGGGTATATGATTAGTATGAGAGCGGTCTAAAATATCAGCTGATTGAAGCAACCACAAAAGCTCTAGAAGAACATGAAGTCAAGAAGGTAGAAGTCAATGAAGCAACTGACGGGAATGGACCACATTCCACATCTTTCTTGGAGTTGGAAATATACTTCATTAATACATGGATATCTACCACAAGTGATACGAAGAAAATCACATGAGTAGTTACATCCTAGAAGGAAACATGTAGAAGTTCGATAAATCAACTCATAGAGTCTTTTCATAGAAGTTAAACCCAAAGATACAGAAGGACCATAGGAAGTCACCAGTGGAATAGGTTATAGTCAATTGTAGGAAAAAGTTAAAACTCGAAGATATTTTACTAATTAGACGATTCTAAGTCAATGTACACTACGTTGTACCAATTCTTTGAGCAGTCTTTCTCTTCAGACCAGTAGATTAAACCAAATGGAATCCTAAACATAGACAATATCTAGTGTACCGGAAGAATCTTATTGGTTATTCATCACCCGGTGGATATACCAAATGTTCTTCGAAAAGTTGTGAGAGATAGGAAACCATACCTATCCCTCAGAGAACAAAAATTGGTATCCACTATATGGTGGAAATATCACGTGTTCTTCGTGAAACCATTAGGAAGGTATACTAACAAAACAGTTGTCATAATAACAGGCATAGTATTAGATTACTATGCAAGACAGTGGAAGGTGAACAATCAAGACAAGAGTCTACGCATATGGAGGTCAACAGAAGAAAACAGTTTCTGAACAATCAAAGGTCTACAGAAGTTCTCTCTACCTATCTTTACGTGAGAGAGGTTCAACTTCGGGACGTCGTTGTTGTTAAGGGGGAGATACTGTAACATCTCAGTGTTTGGGAGGTTATAAGGATCAAAATATAATATGTGCATTTGCAAAGCATGCATCTAAAAATACGGGAAATTTTGGCGCGAAAGTTCAAATGAAGCAAAGTGACCAATGTTTTACTTGACATGATGAAATAGTTTTAGATCATATGGTCAAGAGTACATTTGGGGCGATCTTTATAACAAGTGTCTCACAAAACAAATCATTTGTTTAGACAAACCAGAAATTGGTTATGACCCAAGCACAAACTCTTAACTACCTTAACCACAAGTCTATAAGTGAATTGGGATGATTCACTAGGTATCTAGAACTCAAAGATGGGTGAGTATCCAAATCACATAACTGATGATCACACTTCCACAAGATAGTAATTCACAATTGAATAATCTCATCAACAAATATATTATGTCCTCTAATCATGAACTCTTTAAGTTATCAACCATTCACACAACATCTTTCTAAATCATTTAATAACTACTAAGTGAACCTTCACAAGTAAATAACAAAGGTTCAATAGAACACAAATGATACAAACAAGTATGAACTCAAACCCCACAAGTGGGAAATGACATAATAATTGTACGAACATATTTATAGAATATGTACATATCTCAAAATAATAAAGACAAGAATGTAAAGTAACAACATGACACTCTGAGAAACCAACTAACAACTTTGACTTAAATCATTAAACTCCAATAACCTTCTTATGCTCATTGTCTCATTCATCTTATACAAGTGAGCATATGAAACCTCAACACATTAATGGATCATATGATCAACTTATTATCTTAAGTCCTCATTCCACAAACACTCCACATTTCTACGCAAACACAATGTTCAACAACTAAAGTATCCGTGGATACCATTAAGGGAATAACAAAAAGTTATAATCTCTATTAGATAAATTGAATTGATAGCTAAGTAAAACCAATCATATATGAAATAAGTACATATCTTGTGGAAACAAAATGATAAGTATATTGAAGGAGAATAAAAGCCTGAACCAACTCTTAATCTAGATCTTTCTACTTTGTCTAGACCATCTTATGTTCTTGCTTCTCAACCTTCTTGAAGTCATTCTGAAAGAGAAGCAGGAGGAACTACCACAAGAAGATCTTCAGGAAGATTCTTTAGAGTGATCTAGAAGTGCTATTACAATCTATCATCACAGTACTTGGAAACTCTTGTATCCCAATTTGATCTTATTAATCCTCAAGAAATAGTGTGATGTTCCAATGTTAGTGTTTTATAGAAGTAGTTTGGTAACAAGCTTCGAGACCTTGTTAACAAATCACTTTCGTATACTCAAACAATTGAGTGTCATACACAAACAAACATAAGATCATATAACCTAGTACATCTCAGCCAATTGTATATGATTAGATATTTGGAGACAAGTCTAGCCCACTTGTTAACAAATTCTTCTTGTATGCATATGGCAACTTGATGTCATAAAATATAGTTACAATCTTTTATAATCATCTAAGTAAACTCTTTGCTTGGAGTGATTGGTTGTCTTCACCACAAGGGTGAGACATTGAAGTTGGAATTCAAGAGATGATCCTACTTGCAAAGGACCCAAGGCAATATCTGAAGACAAGTGGCAACTAGAGGCAAGTACATCAGGCAAAAGAAGTCCACAAGAAGCAACACTGCCTCGGTAAGGGAGCATAAGCAATTATCCAGTGAATCATTAGATAATACTAGAGAATCTAGAACCTTTATGTCTTGTCAAGCTCATCAAGGATAAGGGCCACATAATAACATGTTCAATGGAAGTAAATATAAACGAAGAAATAATAACAAGCCCTTGCACCCAAATGTCTTGTGCTATGTTGAGGTAGATGGTAACAAGCTTAACTACCTTGTTTTCCAGATCCTTTTCATACATAAGACTAACAGATAATAACAAAAATTCATCTACACATAACCATGCAAATGATCACACGTTTCTAAAACAAACATGGGATAATATCCTTTCTTGGAACCTGGGTGGAAAACAAACAAATAAGGTTCTAAGGAGGTTAAGTACTAATAAGAGCCAAGCCACTCATGTTTTCCACCTGATCAAGTACTAAAACAACAAACATAGCTTATACACACCTAATTAATATGTCAACAAAAATTAATAAGAGTTGCAACTAATAAGATAACAAATCCACAATAAAAGAAAACAAGTCATTACCTAATCAAAATCATTTGGCATGACATGGAAATAGATTCCATAGCTAGTGATTTTATTTACAATGCATAAACACCACTACTAAGTAGTTTTACCAAATTATTTTCTAAAAATATTTGTATCCAAAGTTGTCCAATTAAAACCGATCACTTTGTTAACCACATGTTTGTTGTATGCTCATGTTAATCAGGTCTAAGATAATTATAAAGACATTTAATAAATTAAATGGAGTGAAAACAACAAAATCACTTAAATTGAATATCCAAGTGAAAATTCAATTTTTTCTTCAATTTCACTAACGTAAAACATGGTGATGATGAGAATTTAATAAGGATTACAAATCTTATTTTTAATAATTTTTATGTTCACAAAAAGGCCCTGAAAACATCATTTTATTCTCTGTTTTCAATAGCAGAGGGACCTTGCTGTAAATTTTGTAACAGTCGGGGGTATTGAAAATCGCCATTTCTTTTCCTTCCTTCTTCTTCCTCTGCCATAAGGCAGAGGAGATCGTCGTCGTGGCCACGCCCCTGCCACCTCCTGCTCGCCGTCTTTGTGCGTGGATAAGAAGCAGGAAGACGTCCGCATATCACTCTCTGCCTCACATCTCTCTCTCTCTCTCGCACGCTCTCTGTCTCTCAAACCAGAGGGCAACCGAAACTCTAGCTTCCCGTCACCGGCGCCGTGTCGTCGACTCCGGTCGTCCCTAGAGAAACGGAGACCACTCTAAGCTCTGCCTCGTCGTTCTCTACCTCCTCGACAAGTCTCGTTAGCTGGGAAGTCCGGAGGATGCCGAATCGAGCCTTCTTCTTCATCTCCGGCCGCCGGAAGCCACAGTCGATTCCGGTCGGTTCCGGCGACCCCTTGCTTCCCTGAACTCATCACCGCGCTCAGGGTGAGCCTATGCATCTCTCGGTGCATTCCATTCATAATTTGGTCGACGAATTAGCCCGGCCGGCGTGATTCGTCACCGCCGCCGCGCCATTTCTTGTCCCCGGCGAACTCCGGCGACCATATGGTCCCTGGCGTCGTCGATTCGACTCCCCTCGAACTCCTCTAGCTAGTAGGAGCTTTGGATCGAACCAATTTGGGGCAGATCGGCGAATTCGAGCTCAATAGAGGAGATCCTCTCCTCTGATGATGCGAGCATGATGTTATCGTGATGTCATATTGTTTAATTCTTTTCCTTTTATTTTATTTTTTTTGAATTAAAATTAAATATGACAGGTGGACCCCACCTGTCTATTTAAAAAGGCAGAAAATTGATTAATATCAATAAATCAATAACTCTTAAAATACAAATCAGAAAAATGTAAATAAAATATGTACATGTTCAGAAAAATAAAACCTATCTATTTATTAAATTTTCAAAAATATTTGGTGAATTTTAAATTTAACATTTTTTGAATTTAAATTAATCATTTAAAATTAAGAAAAATAATGTAGAATTCAATAATTCAGAAAAATAAAAGTTATATACCAAAATGTTTAAAATGCAAACCATTTATGATGTTTTCAAAGTCAATTGAACAAGTTTTCATGTGTGCAATATTTTGCCTAGTCATTAATTCATTTAAAATTTGGTAAATTAATAACTTATTCAAAATCTTTTTAGAAAGTTCAAATCATATACCAACTTGAAGAGAAAAGCATTTCCAATTGAAGTATTTCAAAAACAAAACCTTTTTTTCACTTATAAATTTATTTTTAGAAGTGTAATGGAATTCTATAATGTTCCATTATAACCATAAATAACTACCACGACATTATTTTCCTTATTAATAAAACCTCATGTTTTCACACTCCTAAACTCTCATAAAAATTCATTAACAAACTAAAAGATGATAGTGTCGATTGTATTATATACTCACTCCAATTCCTTTGTCTCAGCTCTACACTTTTCAACAGCATTGAAGAAAGTAGGTTTGTTATATTTTCAATAGTTGTTTTCCATGTGGTACTGTCTTAGTGCCTAACTAAGTAATAAATACTTCTACTTAAACATGATAACAATTGTTTGTTAAATAAAAGTGAAACACATGTAAGTATAAAAGAAAGTAACAACATCAACACCACAAGTAATAAAACAACTCCAAGACACCTAAAACCCGTGTGATTAAGTTATCGTCTCAAACGTAGCTTACACTTGTAAGATGGGGTATTTTCAGGGTATTTTGCATTGCATCTCATTACTATACATGTATCATCTTGCCAGTGTTTTGAGTAGTCCTTACCGGGACTACTTTGCTATCTTTCAGATCTCGGGATTTTCTACGCAACCCTCGAACCCCGAAGACATGGATTATTATTATTATTTCTATTTCAGCCAAGTTCATCACTTGCTCATATCCTTTGCAGTACTTGCTAAAGAACTATTTGCAAAAACCCTATCGTACTACCACCTATTCTCAACAGAATGAATGATACTATTTTTATAATAATATGACTACTTGAATGACTACCCGAGTGGCAGTGTTCTGTTTGGTCGGCGGATGGAACCATGGTAAGATGAATAGGTCAAAGGAAGGTTCCATCTGCATGGGAAAGTATTACCTAGGAATTAACAACAAATGTCGTCAAGATTCTTGCGCCTTAAATACCGCGTTAACCATGGCTCTTGCATGTCAACGGACTGCCAGAGACATACGCCGTAGGTCTTGCGGGACTACATGCACATGGGTGGGAGCCCTTATGTCCCACGAACTCTAGGGTCTATGAGTGTCTGCCCGGGGCGTCTAGATATCTATCGTGAGGGGTACGGTAGAATCAAGGGGTTCAACCTGCGTGGCAGAAATGGGTGGGCATGCGTTGTGCGGAGAAGCATGGTTTGGCTTGGATCAACAACCGGGCCCCACACCTGAGTGGGCGTGGACAGGAACTTAAGACTGGTTGTGCAACATGGTCTTGATCGCCTATGGGTAAAGTAACACACCTCTGCATAGTGTAAAAGGATGTGGCATGTTACCCCCTGTTCCGGGAAGGAGCTGCGAACGCCGTAGGAAAGACAACTACATGAGGTTCTAGTCCTGTGAAGATTTGGCGGGCATAGTTTTCAATACTAAAAGCAACCTCTTGAAGAAAGATTTACAAAAACCTTGCATTAGCTTATGACTCTTTAGAGTCTAAATATGTAGTTAGTGCATCAAACTACCCACTTTATATAATGAACTTGTTGAGTAAAGCTCGTTACTCATTCGTTCTTGTTTGACCCCCTACTTAGAGTGGAAGCCTTAAGGAAGTCTTCATCATGAAGCCATCACTATCTCATGAAGCTAGGAGGAGCCTTATTCTACTTAACTGATGAAGCGACATCATCAACAATGCTGGTGGAGGACAAGCTACCTAGTTAAAGGAGGAGACCATTCTTGGACTTAGATTCTCTCAAGCCATAGATTAGGGATGATATCAGCCGTAGTGGATTAGGTTCTGAGCTAGAGTTATTCTCAAGCTTGGAGCTTCGAATTTCTTCTTCTAATGTTTCATTTGCATGAGATCTTCTTTGATTCATCAAAGAGATTCTCGAGATTTTGTAATGAACAATGTTTGTATCCTATAGCTTTGCTTGGACCTGCCATGTTTCTGTTGTACCACTCCGAGGGATGTAATATTCACGGATAAGTCCTTCTGTGAGTATTATATCAATGACTTGCGCACTACACATGAAGTGGCGTGCTGGGTCACCGCATCCTCTGTCTTGCTGCGCTCTAGGGGCTCCTCGGGCCGCTGCTTGTGGTGGAGAGGATGACGGGGACGAGGTGCTGTTCAAGGCCGTCAGGTGGTCGTCGATGGCCGGCTCGCAGAAATATGTCGGGCGGCGCCTCCCATCTCGTCGACCAAACACGCGGCTGGGAGCAAGACCTCCAGCAGGTCCGACCTAGATTCAAGTTTGGTTACTTGTAAACGCTTAACATAAGCCTCACAACCCCAAATCTTGAGTTGTCTTAAGCTAGGCTTTGTTCCCATCCATATCTCATGTGGAGTAGATTTAACAGACTTTCATGATGATCTATTTAAAGTGTAAGTTCTAGTTTCTAATGCGAATCCCCAAAATGATAGTGGTAGGTTTAAGAGTGACATCATTGACCTAACTGAGTCCATTAAGATCCGGTTACATCTATCTGAAACTCCATTCCTCTAAGGAATTCATGGTGGCGTAAGCTATAGAACAATTCTACCTTCCTTCATGTATTGACTAAACTCATGACTCAGATATTCTCCTCCATGATCCGATCGTAAGAATTTTATCCTCTTGTCATGTTTATTTTCTACCTCATTTTGAATTTCTCAAAGGTTTCCGACTTTTACTTTATTAAATAGACATAACCATATCTACTCAAGTCGTCAGTAAAAGTCACAAAATAAAGATAGTACCGCGTGCAACAATGTTGAAAGGACCACACACATTAGAGTGCATGACTTCAACCACTTGTGTTGCCCTTTCAACTATTCCGTTGAATGATGTCCTGGCCAATTTTCCCATCAAGCATGCTTTACATTGACCAAATTATTCATCACCAAATGAGTCCAACAACACATCCTTAGGCTGGTCACGGTAGGGAGTAACATCAGCAGTAACATAAGTGCCACGTAGGCAAAAAAAACTTATGTGGCAAGTATTTAATGAGGAGAGAGGTCGTTGTGACAACTTAGCTAGTTACTGTAACATCACACCTCCCAATACAATATGAGTCTATAAGCTAATAAATACACTTTTGCATGACACCACTTTTATGTTACTGCCCATTGTGGAGGTAGTAACCTAGTCTAGAAAATGTGTATGTTACCACTCTATATTACTACCCATTGTGACTAGCCTTATGTAGTTGTTTCATGCGAGGCTTCCCGATATGCCCAAGACGGCAGTGCCATGCGTAAGTACCATCTTTCACCACTTTTAGTCTTTTAGCACTAATGTGCAAGACGTCTACTTCCTTTTCAAGCTTCATTTTGAATAGACCATCCTCAACAGGAGCTGATCAAAAAAATGCATTCTTATAATAAATTTAACATGAATTGTTCTCTGAATTAAAAGAATACCCATCACGTAAGAGTAGTCACCCTAAAATAATATTCTTTGTCAATGTTAGAACATGACAACAATTTTACTAAGTTTCAGAATGAATCCTGATGATAAGTGAAATTCCATAGTGCCAACAACACGAACATGAAGTTTTTCTCCGTTGCCGAAACTAACTCTCTCATATTATTTAACCCCAATTTGGAGATGCAGATGTGAGTCACTGATCTGGTGTCAAAGATCCATGAATCACCATGAGGAACAGTCAAGACGTCCAAAACATGAATAATACTGAGATGACTTATCCCTTCTCCTTCCACTAAATTTAGGTTTTCTATCTCAAGATTTTGTGATGATATGATGTTCCAATCAACACCTCTGGAGCTATTAGCTTCCTCTGTGTTGAGTTTCTTGATAAGCTCTCTTATGCCGGTCATTCCCCCGATCAAATTTGAATTTTGAATATTCCCGCTATTAGGCGGAGGGAATGGCTTAAGCAATAGCATTTGATTTATTTGGTCATTCATTGGAGAACCTAGATTCCTCCAACTTTTGATTAAACTTAGTCGTACTAGCCAAATAATTAATGAGCGAATCTCATTCGTTTAACTTGTAATTAACGAGAGAACTTGTCATCTCATAATCTCATAAAAAACATCTTTGATTCTCTCTCCAAATAGGTTCTGCGGCTTTATTTTGAAGAATAGCAACATAAAAAATGATAATTTTCCTAAAATATTTTTTACATATCAAATAATTGTACGTGTCGGTAGTTTTCTTTCAATCGGCGTTTATAAATAGTACTCGATAGACGTGCTATTACAGAAATTCCCATCAATTTCACAGTTTCACAGTTGTCCCAACCAAATAACTTCGAACTTTTCTACAATTGGCAGCTCATTGTAGGTTTGTCAGAGTTCACAGATTTTTTCAGAATCTACGGCTGATCCAAACACACCCTAATCGTTTCCCATAAAAAGCAGGGAGACAAGCGGCATTCGCACGTACATCGACTGGGCGCTGCAACGGCTGGTTACACCTCCAGCCCTCCAGCAAACTTCGGCCCAAGGCCCGACAGGCAAGTAGCACAAAACCTAGCACTGCACGAACGAACCCTTCTCTCATCACTCGATAGAGCCATACCTTTTCCCACCGCCGCCGTCGTCCCGTACCTCCTCCCCGGCTAAGCCGCTCTCCTCCCTAGACGGTGAAGCTTTAGAGGCTAGAGTCGGCTGCGGGACAGCCCAGCGCAGTCCAGTGTACCGTCGTATTCCATGGGGAAGAGCAGCAAAAAGAACAAGGTCATCCTCGCGCCGCCGCTGCCGCCGGATGTCGACGAGGACGACATCGTCATCTCTGACGAGGATCTCGATTTCGTCGAGAAGAACAGTGAGCGCGTCGGATTTATCGCCCGGCTGAACAGCAAGGCCCTCGACAAGGTTGTCACCAGGGTCGCCGACCACGACGATGACAAGGTCGAGCAACTCTACGAGGAGCGCGAGCGCAAGAGGAGGGCGGCCGAAGCTCTGAATCCGAGGAACGACCAAGATTTCGAGGTGGATCCCGTCGATGCGCTTCCTGTGAAGACTCTGGAGGGGGAGGTGGTCTTCAGAACCGGTAAAATCATGCATCAGACTCGCTCCAGTTCCGTTGCATTCGGAGCTTAGTCTAATCCTGTATCCAGAATACTTGCTAGTTGCACAAGCTTTGGAGAAAATCGTTAACCACATAAACATCTGCTCTTATAATAGCAACTGATTTGTCGCAAATCCTTTTTGGGTCTGAGTATATTTACTAAGTTTTGTTGCAGTCAGTAGGAACAGACTAATATTGATGTTTGGAACAATCAATGGCTTGTTCAGTTGTTCTTGGTCTGTGAATTTAGTTAAAAGCATCAAGAAATTCTCTGGAAACAGGACAAGCATTGCCATATGAGTTTTAATATGCTTTTGGTCATATATCGTTGGTATTGTTTACCCTGCTCATGTAACATTCATGCCCGTGCCATGCAGCCAAGAAAGCAAGATCTGGAGACAAAACTAATGGTGTTGAATCCGGATCTGAAAAAAAATGTGCCGATGCCACCCAAAGTTCCCAAAAAGAACGTAAGGGAAGATGCAACAAAAAGGAAGACAGTAAACTGCAGAATGTGCCATCTCCAACTGAAGTTCCGAAGGAAAATCTGCACTCAGTAGTGTTGGTACTATCTCTGTACTTGTTGCATCAGTCTGAAGCTCATTTTCCAAGCAACCTTTCATGTGGTTTACTACCATGTTACTGTTGGCAGCACATTGATAAACTTTTTTCTTGAAGCTGCTTAATATCATGTGCAAATTACATGGCCATGCTTGATTGCAAATATCTAAGTATCTTAGACATTGTCAACATATGGCAGAATAGCTGAAGTAACAGTATCATAGCTGATAGCTGGATTATTTGATGGCTCGGCGACTTGTTTTTGACATAACAAACTGAACGCTAGAATGTGATACGTGAGAAATGTTGAGCCAAATGAAAATGAACAAATGCAGCATCAGCTATTGAACATAGAATATAGACGCGAGTATGTATATAGTCTATATACCAGAATAAGGACAATGAAAGAAGAAGTACACACGTTATAAAACTGTTTGTCAAATATCAAATGAATTGAAATGGAAAGCATTCAGCTCCCTTGGCCATGGTTTTAACCTTTTGTATCTTATGCAAAATTCCTACATTTTACTCTGCGATTTGTTGTCTGATTTTATTATATTCTATGATTTACAGGAAGAGGTGCAAGAAGAACTTTCAGCTGACGAATTGTTTGAGAAAAAGAAGGCCCAGCTTGCTGAACTAGGGATGGCCTTACTTGAAGATCCAGAGTCAAACATTAGATCCCTGAATGATTTGTTAATTATATGCAACGATACGGACCAGAAGGTTGTTAAACTTGGTATAATGTCCTTGCTTGCTGTGTTTAGGGACATAATTCCCAGGTATGTGACAGTTCATTTTTCCTATCACCACAGCTACAATGTTCCCAAGTGACTTACATTATATGTGTCTTGATCTTCTGCTCCAGTTATCGGATTAGGCAGCTGACAGAAAAAGAGCTCGCCGTTGAAGTTTCAAAAGAAGTGAAGAAGACGAGATATTATGAATATACGCTTATTCGATCCTACAAGGTTTTATTCTGAATCCTGCTTCAGACCCTTCATACTTAGTGATGTGATCATGAATAATCAATAATGTTTCGGTGGCTCATCATTTGGTTTGATTTTTTTCATACTCTTATTTGCCACTGATGCTGCATCTTTTCTTTGATGGTCAGAGACATTTCTAGATGTTTTGATAGCTGAAATTCGTCTTCTGTACCCTTCCTGTGCACTTTCAGGCATACCTACAGAAATTGATATCATTGGAGAAGCAGCCCTATTTTTACCACGTGGCTGTTCGTTGCTTGTGTAGTTTACTAGATGCCGCTCCACACTTTAACTTCCGTGAAAGCTTACTGGCTAGTGTGGTAAAAAATTTAAGCTCGTCGAATGATGTAGCCAGGTATCTCCTTTTTTTTATTACTTATGTCTTAATTTTAAATCATTTTCTACCTTTTAATGCCATAATGAGTCAATCATAGTGACTTCAATATAAGTTGTAGTGTTGGCATCTAGGCTGTTCCCCATGGTGGATTACTTCCAAAATTCTCATCTGCATTTAGCTATTCAGTGTAACTTCGTCCCACAGATTAATCCCCGTCCCCACCGTGCATGTATAGGGGAATGGGCCCCAGTATAGAGTGAACCTTTCCATTTAGTTCATTTCGTAAGTTCATCAAATAGTAAGCATGGACAAGTAAATGTTTAGTTATACACAAGGTTGTAGCACACCACTGAATGAGATATACTATAGACAAGTAAATCTGAGATGTACCCACGTTTAATGCATTTTTACGTACCAATTACAGCAACATCAGTAAATATCGGGGATATAGTGCAGTCAGTAAGGCACCTGTCTTCCATGTAGGGTGGTGGTAGCAACTTTTCTGATACTCACGAGTTGGCAGGGAACGGGGACCCATAGTCAGCGGTGTTCCAACTGTTATCTATACTTGTGGCTAATGCATCAAGTCAAATCAAATCATTGCTGCATGGAACGGAAGAGAGGCCGAGAGGGGGGATTTATCTTTCGGTGAACCAAATTTTGTTTGCAGTTCGATCACTTTAAAATTGAAAACCGTAGAGAGAACTATCAGGGGCCTAAACTAATTTGATGAGTATCTATTTTTTAAACAAGGGTCAGTAAATTAATCCGTTCATTGCAAGTCAATCTCTTTAGAATTGAAAACCGCAGAGAAAACTATCAGTGGTCTGAACTAATTCGATGAGTATCTATTTTTTAAATAAGGGTCAGTAAATTAATCGTTCATTTGTATTAGGAGTAGTTTCCAAGTCAATTGTAACATAGTCATCCATCTCTGCTACATTGACCAAACTTGCATCTATCTCTCACTGACTTGTAGGAAACTATGTTGTGAGGCGATAAGATCTCTATTTAGAAATGAAGGAAAACATCGTGGTGAGGCAACCATTGAAGCTGTAAGATTGATAGCAGCTCATGTCAAGCTCCATGATTGCCAGCTCCATCCTGATAGCATTGAGGTATGTATGTGATGGAATTGGACGGTTAGTGTTCAGCTCCTGGCATCTTCCATGCGATTGATATGTGAAGATTCTTGGTCGAGTATCAATCCCCTTGCTGACTATGGCCACATTCATCTGTAGGTCTGTTTGTCTTTGAAGTTTGATGAAGACCTTGGAAAAGATGAGAGCAAGGAAGAAAAACTGAAACCAAAGAAGAACAAACGATATCAGAATCGGGATGTCATAAAACCGAGTGAGAAGAAGAAAATAAAAAAGGAATTGCTTTTGAAGGCCAGACAAGAGGTAACATCACATGTTGCATACTCTCTTGTAGCATGTCCTTGAATTCTTATGAGGTTATATTTTTGCAGGTTCGTGCAGATCTTAGAGCTGTTTCATTTACTCTTGATCCAAAGGAGAAAAAAATGATACAAAGAGAAACACTTGCGTCTCTTTTTGAGACCTATTTTCGAATTTTGAAGCATAGCATGAACACTTCAAGGTCTGTGCATTGTGTATCTGAGTTTATGAGTACAAAGGATTTGTATCTGGTATTATATGTTCTGATTTGTTGCTTTGCATAATGTTGCACTCCTGACGATTTTACTATATTGTCATGTTAGGTACAAGGCCACTAGTGTCTTTCCTGGTGGCTCGCACCCTTTACTTGCTCCATGCTTGGAGGGTTTAGGAAAATTCTCACATTTAATTGATTTGGATTTCATGAGTGAACTTATAGCTTGCCTTAAGAAGCTTTCTGGGTATACAGACCATCAAGGTGAAATTCTGCCAGATAATACACTCTCCGTGTCAGAACGTCTGCAATGCTGCATAGTTGCTTTTAAAGTCTGGAGGAGCAATCTTGAGGCTTTGAACGTAGACCTGCAGGACTTCTTTGTGCAGCTTTATAACCTTATACTGGAGTATCGACCTGACAGGTTTGGACACTAGTCATAATGGGAGTTGTTTCCTCTGCTTTATTCATTCCTCGATAATGCGCTACTTCAAAAAAAAAGAAGTTGGATTTTAATAATTTCTGGTTATACGTGCTATTATATTGAGCAAGTACCATACCATGAAAAGTATATGACCTGACTCATTGCATCCAGAGATCATGGTGAGGTTTTGGCCGATGCTCTGAAGACACTTCTGTGGGAAGGCAAGCAGCAGGATATGCTAAGAGCAGCTGCTTTCATCAAACGCCTGGCCACATTTGCTCTGTCATTTGGCTCCGCAGAAGCAATAGCAGGTATGGATATATCATTAGCCTATCTGATTTTTTGGCTACAAGGCGGTGATCCATCTGCCAAGTCAATCTTGCATAGCAGAATTCATGGGTCAATTCATAATAAATTAGTAAATGACCCCTACTTAAGCACGTTACTCTTGCTACAGGCGATCATCTTAGATTGCTTCCTAGGATCCATAGAAATAGGCATCACCCAATGAGTAAACCATTAGTAAACCATAGACCGATATGCAAAGTAATTTCTTCCTGGGTGGTTGTTAGAAGCACTTGGTGTCAAGCGTTGTCGTTTCCGTTTGCCTTACAGGCATAGTGATTTACATGTTTGGCTAATGTTTCAGCCTTGATCACGCTGAAGCATCTCCTCCAGAAGAATACAAAGTGCCGAAACATGTTGGAAAACGATGCTGGAGGCGGTTCCCTATCTAGCTTAGTTGCGGTAAAAGCCGTCCCTTCTTTTCTGTATTGCATCATGCACAGTATGTATTTCTATCTGATTAATCAATATGACAATTCTTTGTTCAGAAATATGACCCAGAGGCTAAAGATCCTTATCTGAGCGGTGCACTAGCTACTGTGCTTTGGGAGCTTAGCCTTCTGCAGAAGCACTATGACCCATCTGTTTCTGGAATGGCTTCAAATGTCTTGAGCATGGCGAATCTGAACGCTACCCAGAATCCAGTTCAACTCTCTAGTGCAAATCCTGTGGAAGCGTACAAAGAATTGTCAGTGGGACGGGAGCTATTGAAACCAGCCAGCAAGGTGTCGACGCTGAAGTGCAAAAGGAAACGGCGCAGTAAGGAGTTTGTCGCTCTAAGCACGGATGTGCTTCAGAAGGCAGATTGCACGGTGGGTGAAGATGAACTCAAAGAGAAGCTGAAAAGTCATTTTGTGGTATTAAGAGGCATTTCAGAGAATGAGAGGTTGAGGACCGAGTTGAACCATACGTTGTCATCCATAAACATGTACAAGGAATACAAGAAGCAGAAAAAGCAAAGGAAGAAACCAAAAACTGGCAGGAAGAAAGTTGCGGGGGCTTAGTAGTGTGTATTCTGAGGATCTTTCTACCCCAGTGGTAAAACGTGTCCCCATAATTTTGTCCTAGCATTACTTTTATCAATTTATCGTAGTGTTGTAACAGGTTCCTGCCAGCACATTTGCAGTTTCTGTGCAAGATGCTACTGTTACATGTTTGATGATTTTGAGCAAAATTTGCATGTTCCTTTTTGGTGCTAACTAGGCTGTTTCGTATAAGTATTTTTCTAGTTTGATCCTCAAATTAATTGTCATATAGATGGATAAAAGTGGATGTATCTAGACAAAATTTAGTGCTAGATACATCCTATTTAGCGACCATTAATATGGATCGGAGGGAGTATTAAATAAATCAACTTTTGTGTCCCATCTTTGTGACAATTAATTTGAAACGGAGGCCAACCCTACATCAGACAGCAGTGCTGATAGCAAAGGCCAGCCCTACATTAGACGCAGTGATGATAACTTGTATGACCATATGATGGTTAAAACATATGCAATGACCAGTCTCCTCTACCGTTTGTCCAGAGCATAGCAGTTCAAATAGACAACATGCAGATGATAATGCTCATCAGCTCATGTTTTACCAATTTGTAGTAAACTGAGACCCCCTCAAGGAAACACTGAAACATGTTGGTGTGTCAAATTACAACGCACAAATATGTAATGTAAGAACATCAAGAATAATATTTCTTCTCAAGGTACAGTTCTGAATCACAAGAATGCCGACGGTGCGGGGCTGATGACGATATGCCTAAGAGGATTCGAGACGTTGCCGCCACCAGCGTGCTTCACAAACTCTGCAGGGGTGAGGAAGCTACCATGGCAGACACAGACTATCCTGATGCCCTCGCCGCCTTTCCTATACCTGTATAGGAAACCATCAATCTTCTTCCCATTAGGCCCTTCGACTTTAGAAGAGACCATCGGCATGTCCTCCATCATGCTCTTCTTCATGTCGCTGGTGCTGCTTGTCCTCATTGTTGTCAGGGACCCAAGCGTCCTCAATGGAGGTTGCTCTGGCAGCGCACCGTTTGGTGGCCTCCCAGCTGCAGGAGCTGCTGCTGCTATTGAAGGAGGAATCACGTTATTTTGATTGGCATTTTCAGAGGTTGAACTCCTTGCGTCAGTGGACTGGCTGACTGCACTTCTGTCAAGACCTGAGAAACACAAGGGAAATATTTGAGCTCCATTGATGAGCACATGCAAGCAGAGACTAAGACACCAATTTATTCTCCACAAACTGCATACATACTGGGAATCCATCTTTTTTAGACCATGGAAAAAAGCTGCATACTGGGGACACAAAATTAACAGTACTGATAGAAGAATACTCAATTAACCATTCAGTACAAAATTGAGTCACTACCACGGGAAAAGCTGGAAGCCTGACTTAGTTTGGAGGTGGCTCGCATGATTCATGTGTAGCACCAGTACTGCTACTTGGATTCTAAGGGCCTTTTTAACCAGTACAAAATCTGTTGAGAAAGTAGTTCGTCTTAGTATTTTTCCGCTTCTGAAATCATACGAACCTACTTAGTACACTCTTTACAAGAAAACATTAGACAAACCTTCTGTAGCTAGTCCCCTCAATCAAGTAAAGGAACCATATTAATAATAAGATGTCACCCCTTGTCAATATTAGCTCAGATACCATCGCAGAAAAAAGCATTATGCTTGGAAGTTGTAACTGATCAGGCTTGTGAAGCTAATCTCAAAGGTAAAGGAGGGAGAAGTCAAGGACACATAAGTTTTAAGACCAACTATATCTTCAAGCTGTGATATGTCATATGCCCACCCAGAGCATTCAAAAGTAGAATTAGCAAGGTGACATGGCTGCCATGAACAGAGGAGGTGAAGAAGAAGTCATGTGATAAGTGGATCAGTGGTGCCAGGCATGCTGGTTTCTTCCATGGAGGGAGAGGTTCCTTTTATTCACGGAAATAGGATGGAGAATTCAGGTGCCAGATAATTAGCATCCGTCAAAACCAAGATTACTACTGAATACCGATAAATCTGCAAGATGGGTATTTTTTTTTTGTTTAAGTCCAGATTTAGACTCTTCCTGATAGCTTTAGTGCCCAGCCACAATCTGGTTAGTTATTCTGCATTTAAGTTGTCTAGTACAACAGGTTCTGCTTCAATACACCCCCATCCCCCCAAACTCACCAAACTCAATACATTAACGGCTGAGATGGCATGATACCTTTTCGTTAAGTTGGTCATGACGGTTAAGTTGGTCATGACGGTAATTTCGCGAGTAGTAATGTCGTATTAAAACACGTATGTATTAGTTTAAAAAAAACACGTATGTATTTTTCTACCCTCTACGACTAGCCCAACTGAGAAGTCGTCTTCTCCCCGCAAAGAAAGGCCGTCTTCCTCTTCAGGCACGCGCAAACAGAAGAAGCTCTGGTGTTACGGCCATGGCAGTTAACATCTTCCCAAATGAATTCTAGAAATTCTAGTGAATTACGATCTTCAACTTCAACACAAAAGTTATTCAGAATTCAAAGGGGATCTCATTCGGAGAATTACTTCTCCACTTTGTTGTCATAATTTGCCAAACTGAACCGGCGCTCTAAATGACGGCCAGGCAAGGATGGGGCAACGGAGAAAGAACGGCGGGCGGGGGCAGGCATGGAATCAGGCGGCGGTGCGGCCGCACGGGCCACGTATAGCGGGATGTAGGGCTTGTTATGAAGAGCCCCGCCACCTGCCATGTTGGGCGCCGCCGGGCGAGGTGACCGCGGTGATGCCTCTAGGCTAAAACAGACCTATGTTTAACATAGACGTTTCGAGGATTTGCGGAATCCTATGGAAGGATCAGGATAGGGTTCGTCGTTTCTTCAACCCCTGGCTTTGGCGGCAGCTTCTCTCGGGATGGACATGGTCGGGGACAGACGACGCTTGATGGGAAAGAAAACAAGCACGATCGATCGTGCCCACTTTTGCGGGATATACATATACGTGGGCGGGTACGGCGGGCCAATAATAATAATCACGATTTACAGCTAATCAGAACTAAAAGACTGTTTTACCCCTTTCAAGTTTTGGGAGGGGGATGTACCGAAGCAGACCCCGTACAACAAAGCGGAAAACTTCCTTTTCCTTTACAGCGGGGTGCCGAGGACAAAATAATTCGAGGAAAAACTTAATTGAGCCACTACCACAGGAAAGACACCAAAAGAAAAGCTGGAAGACTGACTTAATTTGGAGGTGGCTCATATAGTTCATGTGTGGTAGAGTGGGTTGAGTACTCAGGGTTAACCTCTTCATGTGAAGTGAATACAAAAGCATGTGTTAGAGGCAATAGCAAAACAACGATGAAATTAAGCAAGATCGAACCAACGGGGACACGAGATTTTAACGTGGAAAACCCTTCCAACAAGAGAAAAAACCGCGGGCGCCAGCCAGCAATACTTCACTATTTTCGGGGTGAGGTTACAATCGCGCCGGGATTTACAATATGTGGCTTATCCCGTGCGGCGGCTTACAAGAGGTATATAAAGGCAGTCCTGACCTAGTTAGGTCGGTAACTGTGAATCCAACTCCGACTCGGTAACAACTCGTACCGTACCGCGGGGGCTGCCGCCCCCCCCCCCCCCCCCCCCCCCCCCCGCACCCCCCGCCGTGCACTCCACGCGACAGGTTCAGTATCTGACAGTCATGCCATTAAAACTTGATCTCACTAATCAGATCTTAGCCACTACGTACGTAGCAGCACATGGAGTCATAACCCAATTATCTTCCTACATCTATGACCACTTTGGACTCGAATCTAGTACAGGAAATTTGGCATAGCAATACCCAAAATACACTAGTGTTGTTAGGAGGCAATTATCCAAGTAATGAGTCCATTACTTGTGTAATTTTGAATTGACAAGTCTTTTCTTCCACCGAGTCTTAATCCCGGCTTTAAGGCATGATTGAAGACAAACAGAATTCAGTATCTGACAGTCATGCCATTAAAACTTGATCACACTAATCAGATCTTAGCCACTACGTACGTAGCAGCACATGGAGTCATAACCCAATTATCTTCCTACATCTATGACCACTTTGGACTCGAATCTAGTACTGGAAATTTGGCATAGCAATACCCAAAATACACTAGTGTTGTTAGGAGGCAATTATCCAAGTAATGAGTCTATTACTTGTGTAATTTTTAACTGACAAGTCTTTTCTTCCACTGAGTCTTAATCCCGGCTTTACGGCATGATTTCAAATCCCAGGTGGCATTTTGCGACTTGTTGTTAGCCAAAATTAGTATGTTGAAGCTTTAGCGACGGCAACCGGAAACATATAGGTAGTGACCGTGACCAGTATTGAGCAAGTTGGATGCATGAGGAAGAACAAGTTCAATAGTGGTTCTTGTTTGCAAACTGGAGTAGTGGAACAAGAAAAGAGCAGTATACCTTGGTCCTGCTGGTTTGCAGAGCTGCTCCCCTGCGATCCGGTTGACCTCCTGAGGTGTAGCCCGTCAGCAGCGTCCTCTTTGGCTGTCTTCCCCGGGACCGACGAGGAGCCCACGGAGCTCCTCCTTCCGAGCATCTTCCGGCGGGCCTCGAGTCGGCGTCGGCTCTGCATCTCTCGTCGGCGCCACCGCTCTTCCTCGGTGTCCGTGGGCAGCGAGCTGGTCCGCAGCAGCTGCAGCGGCGACGCGGGGGAGGGGTCAGCGTCGCCGAGGGAGACCGAGCAGGCGGAGGCGATGGAGGTGGAGCGCGCCAGTCGCGGGCGCTTGGCATCCGGTGAGCGGTCGGTGCCGAAGCGTCCGCCGAGAGAGAGCCCCAGGCCGAGCTCGATGTCGTCGGACTCACCGCCCTCCGTGCTCCTGGCCTCGTCAAGCGGCGCCCCCTTGCCGAAGACGCCGAGAAAGTCCCTGGACGCCATGGGAGCAGCACCCAGCAAGAAACCTCTCACTTTGTTCCAGGAACTAGTGAGATACTAGCCTCCTGCACGAGATTGGAAGCAAGGTGTTCCCGGACAGTGATGAATTCGTGGCTAAAACAAAAAAAAAAGCATCGCTAGAGCTGCCAAGAAGTCGCATCCAAGGTCCGAAAGAGAGGCAGGCGGTGGATGAGTCGTCGCAGAAGATAATAATTCATGCGGAGAGAAGAGAAGAAATATGGAGTGGATTTGCTTTGGCGAGTGGAATCGAAGGTGAGAGATAGTAGCAGTAGAGTGGAAGAAAAGAGAATGAGATAAGAGGAGAAGAAGCAATCAGACAGATCTGTGTGTCCGAGTGATTGGTGGGAAGAGCAGGGGAGGGGAGGGGAGGGGAGGGAGACAGGAACAGGAGGGACGTGTCTTTCTCGTTTTTCTTCCTCCACTTGCTCGTGCTACCGTAGTTAACTCTACTATAACCGCAAGTGGGGCGCAGATAATTAGGGGAAGGTGCCTCGATGAGCGCGGAGGGTGAGCACGTGTCGGACGGCGCCCACACGCTCACGAGCCGTGAATGGACTAGCTGCTCGGGCATGTTTCATGTTTGACGAGAAGAAATCCGCTGGTAATGGCGAAATCAGTTTTCCATGTCTCCCTCTGCGGTTGCGGTTGGACGAGACGATAGTAACCTAACCGACTGAGCTAGAGTAAAACATTCTGGGAACGGCGTCACACCAGATTTCTTTCGTTGGCGTCCCGTCTCAAGCAAGTGGTGCAACTTGCTCCGCTCCGCCCCACCACGACCCAACAGATGACATCCCACGTGGCGGAGACCAAACACGCGCAAGCCTGGCCCGATAGCTTCCTGCTCTCGCACCCACGTGTCGAACGCCTTTGCCCCCGGAGGATATCTACCTACGCGACACGAGCATCTGGGCACGCGCACGGTAGGCCGACGGCACCTTCACCTGCTCGCCCCACCCGTTCTTGGGATGGTGCAATGCTGCACATGGAGTTGAGTGTTGGAGCCACTGTTTTTTTTAATAAAAGACATAAATACTCTGCTTTAAAGAAAACCATGAACTGTAAATAACAATTAACATAGTTTTGCACCGGTGCTCAAAAAATCTAATCGAAATGGCCACTACATCATCACCGCCACCACTATCCACCAAGTCATCACCGACGCGCCGCCGCCGCCACCACCACTTGCCGAATCATCGTCAAACCTTAACATATCATGGCCTCTACCCAACATAGCTTGTTTCCTTCGCTCCAAAATTTTCCTCCTTCTTTGGTTAAGTCATCTATCTCACCTTGGTTCATCACCATTATCTTGTTCTCCTCGGCAAAGAGCTTGGCCACATACCTGTTCTCCTCGGCTTTGGATCTTATCTCTTCAATGGCAGCCATGCGCAACCCCTCTTTCCGGAGCAATTGCAACTTTTCTTGCTTCTCTTGGGGCTTCTTTCGACCATCTTCTTCATGAACAGAGTCGAGAGATTCTCTCTCAAGTCTTGATCAAGATCTCATCTTCCAACTGGGTGTAGTTCATGGCCACCAGACGCTTGTGAAAGTACGGTATACTCAACGAGAGGGGGGGGGGGGTGAATAGGTGACTAACAATTTTTCTTGTTTTCCTTTTTAGTTTGGGCTAAACAAGTAAACATAAGGTTAATTAGATGTGCAACACCATTAAAGATTAGTCCTCTAATTGTGTCGTCATCAATTATCAAAACGGAAGATGATCGTTCAATCTCCCCATTTTTGGTAATTGATGACAACACAAAGATTTGCAACACGAAGTCTAAACAACATGAATGGAGCTCCCCCTAGAGTTATGCTCCCTTCATGATGAATGGACCAAGTTTCAAAACTTGCATTTTAGTGTTGCATATTAAACCCGAATACAAAATCATGTTTTTAAAAGCCCAAAATACTCCTGTAAGGTGTTTATAATTCAAAGGATATTTGGATATTTTATTTTCCCCAAAATCATTCTCTAATAGTGAAATATGAGATTTTAGAAATTCGTTTGACTCGATTTCGAATTATATTTCAAAAGTTTTAAGAAAAAGAGAAAAAAAGAGGAAAAAAACCCGAGCCAGCTCGCTCCGTATAGGCCGGCGCAGGAAGGCACCAGCGCACATACGCACGCTGTACCAGGGATGGATCCGGTATAAATCCCGTTTTTCCTTGAACCATGTCTCCATTCAAACTCGAATATCTCTTCGTTGGAGAGTCCAAATTCGAATCCGTTTCTTTTGCCTTATTCTCTACTCCAAGGAGAAACTTTCTACCGACCTCCACACCCATAAATAGCCCAGCCTCGGCCGTGAGGTCGTCCCAAACTCGAAACTCCAATTTCAGATTTGTTTCTTAGTATTTTGCTCATCACGGTTCGTGAGTTGTTCGGTTGACGTTTAAGTCTTCACGAGAGTTTTAGATATCGTCGATACAGATCCATCCCAAGAAACCTCACCTATTTTCATCCACCACAGCCGGAGAATTTCGCGATCTACTCTCTCAGATCTGAAGCGGTAAAAGTTCAATTACTCTTCAACCTTTGTCCATTTTTGCTGAAATTTCTACTGTAGTTGCATCTCATCATTATCTACAAACTTTTGTTCTTTGAGTTTTTCGATTTGAGCTACGGATCTTTTTATATAATTTCGATCTACTTTTGCCCGCCGAAGTAACTCAAAATTTCAAATCTACACTTTGTTCTTATTCATCTAAAAAGTTTCCGTTGAGTGTTTTATTTGCGTTTTGGATCTTATTAGTATGTTAGGTTCAGATACACCTTTTTATAAAATTTATTTTGATAAGATCTAACCCTATTTGATTTGGTTAAGTTGCCTTTTGTCTTTTGTTGCATTACACACTTTTTCGTGCATCATACCATGTTTAGTCAACTAGAGAATTAGTAAATTAGTTGTCTTGCATTATTCAAACACCATGCATCCATATGTTGCATCGTTGTTTTGTCTGGTTTGGTTCTTTATTATGTTATGCTTGTAACGTGTAGATTGTGAGAGTTGCGGTTGTTGTTCGTATGAGGACTGTGGATGTTACGGTTGCGACTGAGTGAAGTGTGTGAACGACTCCAATTTCTGTCAAGGCAAGTGACACGCATATCCCATTATTTTCCTACTTGCATTAGAGATTTTATTGTAGTTATGCATGAGTAGAATTGTGTGTATCGCTAGGCTAGATCGCTCCACTAACACCCAAGTAGGAGTGATCATATGTATCCCGTAGAGATTAGCAATCCATATGTTAGGCAAACATCGTACTTGTAGATTGCTTAGCCATTCTTTAGTTACTCGTGGTTGGGTTTGTTATCATGTCATGGAGAAACTCGTTATTTTAATTGCTTATGAAAACAACATGATAATGAATTAACCACTGGACGGATTGCTAGTATGTCATCAGAGTACAAATTTTGGTGGGGATCGCCGCTAAGTATCTTGAGATTATGTTTAGTTTCTGTATGTAGTTGTTTCTTGTGTGCAGTCGTGTTTCATATTAGTATGGGCTAGACATAATTTGTAGGTGGTGGTGACTCGAACCCAACATGTCCAGAGATGTAGCATAGTAGTAGGATGGTCCGGCTCGTGGAGGGTTTGGGGATCTACTTCTTATGAGTTATGGCTTAATCTTCTTTCCTTTCGTGGTACTAATGGTGTATCATGGTGTTTGGGGTCGATTGGGCAACACGGGTAAAAGGCACAAACCCCGCGAGGGTTAAAACTAAGATCTTAGCCGTGTTCCATTGGTTAGGGACAATTCAACAACTGGATGGGAAACATGAAAATTTTTGTTCACCTTGTTTTATTAATTACTACCAATTTGATTATGGGTTATTGGAGAAATGACCGATGGTGTTTCAGCGTGCTAATCCAAAAAGGATAGGAGCACTTTCCTATCAACCAAAGTGTCCAATTATATGTAAAATTTAATTTCTATTAAATGTTAGGTCAAATGCCTTTATGTAAATTAGCCTAGAAACTCCACCAGCCAAATATGCATGTAGACTATCACTTGCCATTTATTATACCACCATAGTGTCACTTGCTAAGGGCATCTCCAGCCGTGTCGCCCCCCCCAGGGCCCAAAATGCCGCCGTTTTGGGGCCGCCGCGGCGCCAAACGGCGCTAATCTGAAACCTGGGGGCAGTGTTTCCAGTCGCCCCCAGCCCAACGACGACGACCCACCCATCCGCCGCGGTGCCCATGAGGGGTGCTGGCGGGGCGGCATCTGCAGCCGGGGATCGTTGCCGGCGTTGATGTAATCCAGCACCCACTCGAGGATGCGGTGCTGGCCGCCCCACCATCGCTTGCGGCCCAAGCTGTTGGCGCGGCCCTCGACAGGGCCATTGTTGCCCTCGGCGGCGAGGTCCGCGTCGTGGCGGCGCTGCAGCTCCTGCCACCAGAATGCGTCCAGGCCGCGCGGCCTCCAGTGAAGCCGTGCGGCCTCGTCCGCGGGCAGTCCTCGACAGACTTCGCTGATGGCCTGCCGGAACTCAGCGTCGGTGGAGGGAAGTGGGGGCACGGGGACCCCGCCGATGCTGAGGTGCCAGCGCGGTTGCCCGCCGCCGGCGCTCGGGAGGCGTATGTCGGGCGGGCACGGGTAGCCCGCCAGATACAGAGCCCAGGCTTCGTGCTTGCGGAGGTGGCGGTGGCGGCATCGTCGTAGTTCGCCATGACGGGGAGAGAAAACGGGGGAGGGAGAGCGGCAAGGAAGAAGGACGGGGAGAGCGGCGAGGAGGAAGAATGGGGAGAGCGGCGAACGGCGAGGGGTTTTTTGTAGCCTGGCGGGCATTTACTATGCCGCGTGCCCTCGCTGCCGCCCGCCACGCCATTACTCCGGCAGCCTTTGAACGGGCGCATGCACTAGCCGGCCGCCATGCCATAACGCCGTCAGCCTTTGACCGACGCGGGAGCCGAGAAGAAGATCACGGGGCGGGGGTTTCTGTTCCCGCGGTTTTCCCTCGCGTCGCTGACAGAGCTGGCCCGCGTGGGCTACAACGCCTTTTCGCCCCCCAAGCCGAAACCAGCGGGCTGGGTTTCGCCTGGGTGTCGTGGCGCGAATTGGCGCCGTTTCGGCGCTATTTGGGCTTCTGGGGGGGCGGCTGGTGCGAAAACGGCGCTAAAAAGGCCGTCAGGGGGGGGGGGTGCTCTAGGGGGCGACTGGAGATGCCCTAACATTGCTCAGAATGATGTGACCTCCTTCTGGGGGGTGCATATTCCAACGTGCAGGTGTTCGTACCCAGAGTGATCGACGTAGGTCTCGTGACTTGTAACATCCCAAGTATGAAAACACCTTTAGAATGTTTGCTTTTTTGTTAATTTATGTTTTGCATCATGTCATCATAAGCATTACTTTTGTTTGCATTTGTTTTCCCTTGTTTTCCTTATGAATTTCAAACCAATTTTCAAAATCCTTGTTCATACTTGTTCTGTTACAATTTTCAAATGAAAATTTCAAACCAAAACATCAAATTGTTTCCAATAAACTTGAAAGTTCAAACCATTTAAATTGCTTCTTTTCAATAATTTAATTAATATCAAATTCACTCAAATTTAAATAAAATACAAATAGCAACACAATTTGAAATTTTTGAAAAACAAAAGTTTGCACATTTGTGCTGTTGCAATAACTAACCTATAACAATTATCCCCAAATTTTAAAACCCACAAAAACCCTTCTTTTCTCTCCCTTTTCTTCCTTTTCTTTTTTTGCAAAAAAAAAACAGAATCAGTAAACAGGAAAAAAAAAGAGAGAGAGGGAAGGGGGCAGGCCAGCCCAGCCCACCAGCCCACGGCCTGCGTACCCCTTCCCTTACCTCTGTACGGCGCCCATCGGAGCTGCCCACGTCGACAGTGCAGAGGAGGGAACGGCCATCCGAGCACCCCTCTCCTCTTTATATCCATGCCCGAGGGCTCCTCCCCGTGCCCTAGCTTCTCCTCCTCCTCTCTCTCTCTCCACCGCCACCGTTTCCTTTCTCCTCCTCCCTCTGCCTCTCTGATCTCTAAACCACCACCGCCACCGCAACAGTTTCCGGTGATCATCGGCGCCATGGGTTCCCTCCGTGCGGGATAAGCACGGGAACGAGTTCCCCGTGCCGTCCTCGTCCTCCTCGTGTCCAGGGAGGGGCACGAGCAGCGCTGGATCGTCGCCGTCGTCCACCCGTCTGTCGTCGCCGTCGACTGTCACCGTCGAGCACCTCCTCCTCCCCCTGTTTCCCCTCGGTGAGCAGCACATATCCCCCTCGTTCTTTCCCTCTCGGCACCTGCGTAGCACCCCCACGCATCTTTCGCACACTGGCACGCCGCAGCACAGCACGCAGCTCGTCGCCGGTGTCCACCACTCCGCCGCGGCCAGCAAGTTTCAGAAAGACTGAAACTTTATCTCAGTTTCAGTTATCTGTCGAAACTGAACATCAAAAACCCGCGCACCTCCTCTCTATCACCAAACGCATCCGCACCGTACTGGTTAGATCGCACGGCGCGCACGCCCGTGGCGCGGGTTCGATCCCCCCCGCGCGCAGATTAAAACCCCAATTTTTGCTCCTTTGCCACGCGGGCAGGCAGGGCCCACCTTCCATAGGCAGTGGGTGCCACGCCAGATCCCAGCAGCGCGCCAGCTGGGCACTGGCCCACTGCCAGTGACCCAGGGGTGGCTCTACGCGCGTAGGAAAATCCCCAGGGGCCTCCCTGTAATTCATTTTTTTCGCACCTAAGCCCCTGGAACATTTCTGTAACTATTTATTTCACAAAATGGCCCCTGCAATTTCAAATCCAAATAACTTTTGTATTTCCAATCCAAATAAAATAAATAAAATATGTTTTCTGTACAAAATTTAATCCTCTACATGTTTAAATCATTTGTTTACTGTTTCGAACATTTCAAATGTTTTCAAAATTCAAATTCAAAGAACTCATTATAAATTTGGTCAAATTCATAACTAATTCAAATTTAATTCAAATGGCACATATAAAATATGTTTCCCATGCAAAATTGAACCACCTTTCCAAATATAAACTTTGTTTCCTGTTTTGAATAATTAAAATTGGTTAAATAATTTAAACCTTGTTTAAATCATTTAAAATTGCTAAATTCATAACTTGGTTTAAATTAATTTCTTTTTGAACACATGAAATATGTTTTCAACCCAGAAAAGTATAATCTTTTCAAATATGAATTTTATTAAATGTTTTAAACAAATAAAAATTCAAATAATTTCATACTTGAATTAAATTCATTTAAATCTTGTTTAAACTTGTTTAGTTCATAATTAATTCATCTTAATTCCTTTTTCAACAAATGAAACATGTATTCCACCTAAAATTTTGTGTTCTTTCCAAATATGAATTTTTTCATTTATTTTGAACAATTAAAATTGGTGAAAACAACAAATGCTTCTGTAACTCATTTAAGGAGCCAAATTTCATAACTTAATAAATAAAATTTCAACCTTGGTAAACACCTTTTCAAATTGAATCTATTGTTTTTTTCCTCATCCATGCATCATCCTAATCCACTTTCACATGATGGTTAGTTATAGATCATTTAATCCAACCTTAACTCATGGGCTTTTCCATATGCAACCCAAATTGCATATAGGCCCATTTAATTATGTTATCATGTCAACTAGCTTACATTTGATGCATCAATTAAATTGCCATGCATCATCCCATGATTGTGCATTGTGCCATGTTATTGATTGTTTGTCTCTCTGCGTTGTTTGTTTGCTTCTTCTCGAATAGACGGCGACGTTGAGACAGACGAGGTTTACGACACTACTTCTGAGGAGTTAGCTCAGTACCAGGCTGCTGAGTTTGCAGGCAAGTATTCACTCACATGAACCATTGTGTCCTTTCCACACTGGATATCGATACTTTCCGTTGTCTATCCTGCTAGCCTTAAGATTCGTTGGTTGTGTTCGATCCTATCACATGTTATCCTGTAACCCTGATATAGCCTATCCTCCACACCTATACCCTGTTGTTTGTTGCCTGTGTCTTACTAGCATGCTTAGGGTTGTTTATGCTCGAGTCTGCTGTCCGTTATTTCTGTTACCATATTTATTATGTACTGGGGGCTCGATGTTAAACAACAACCTGTTAATGTTTGAGGTAATGCTAATTTGATGATAAGGCACCGGCAGGAGGCCGGGTATGGTTTTGAGGCCTGCTAGTGTCGAACTCAGGAAAAGTCTTTGTCCTCTAGATCCATGATGAGCGCGCTAACCGCATGTGGGAAGAGCGTATGGGCGCCCCCCTCGATTTGATTCGATTCGCATCTCGTCCAAATTGCCTCATTTAGTTCGGATTTTCCATTTGCCGCATGCATATGCAGGTGCGAACCCGAGGCCAGGGTGGAACTTTTGTAGTCGGCATTTAGGGAGACACGTTCTTAGAGTGCTATGAGGGTCCCCTTTTCTTCGTGGGGCTTGATTAGCCATGCGCTCAATTGCACGGGGTTCTTTGGGCTTGATGCGAAGAAGAGTTGGGTTGTGTTGAGTGCCTCGCTTGGTGGAAGTGCATTTCCATCTGGCGGGGTATTCTTACGTGTACGGCCAAATTGGTGCATCCCTGCAGGGTTAAATCTTCTCGAGAAGCCGTGTTGTCCGCGGTTATGGATGACTTGGTGATAGGGCTGGCTAACAAGGATTAGACAACTTACACCTAATTTAATATCAATTTGGCTAGTAATAGGCTTATTGACACAATAACTTGAACCTTCATTAATCCAACTGTGTGAGTTATCCTCGGGTTGCTTCTTTGGATAAGGGGCGAGATCCAGGATGGGTTTGTTTGAGGATAGTGGTAGTTGGTTACGATACTCTATCTTATCCCTCTCTTTTAGCCGGATGTTGTAGCGTGTCTCTGTAGTTGGTTTGAGCAGCCTGCTGCCGCACTTTTGTATCACCTATTCTTCCGTTGAACCCAAAGCATCTGTACTCGGTGTTGCCGGGTACACTTTGGTATCTTGCGAGTCTTGCTTGCCAATACTTGTCTGTACTGACCCCTTTGGGGCTGTGGTTTCCACAGACTACGTTTCCGAGGATCCCCATGGTGGCTACTACGTGGAGTATGACGAGGCTGCTGACGAGTAGATAGCGGACCCGGGCAGGATCCGAGACATCGTGGATGGGCTCCGTCTTTTCGTTTCCGGCCTCTTAGGCCTATTTGGATCTTGTCTGTACTCAGACACTTTGGATGCTTCCGCTGTGATGTAATGATGACTTGTTGGGACATGTGTCCTCTGGATGATTGTATTTGCTATCTCTGCTCTAGTGAGAGCTATTTGCAACTTATTTCTATTTCTTTGTGTCTTAGAGATTTGTTGTGATATCACTTGTTCAAATGCCGTTGACGTACCATGTGTGTATGATTATGAAGTACGTCAACGGAAGTAGTCGGATTTCTATGGGATGGTTTACGCAGACGATGGATAGTAGAGAATGGTTGTCACACGTTTACGTGTTGGCCTGCTCATATTGAGATGCGGGTGCCGGTATGCCTCGTAAGCCATTTATCTACTATTTAGCGGGCTGTGAGTATCCTCTAGAAGTCCGGGTGCAACAAATGGTATCAGAGGCTGTCTGCCTATAGGATCCCTTTTTACTGGTCGCAGTTGAGTCTAGAAACTATTTTGTAGCTATATAGGAAAAATGAAACGTGAGAGTAGGAATTCTGTTCTTTTATTTCTTTCCCCACCCACCCTCCCTTTTTCTGGTAAGGAAGTGCAACGTTGTTTTCTCTTCTCATCTAAACTTTCAAGTTAGGATTTCACGTATCCTGGTTTCTCTGGGATAGTTATATCTACTAGACCATAGGAATGGAGGTGGTTGTGACATGATTTATCATGTTGCCTACTCACGATTGAGAACGGAGGCGTGTAAGCCCCGGAAGCAGATCCTCTATTCCTTAAGCAGTAGATATTTATCCTTTAGAAGCCCGGATGGGTTTTCCGTAGTACCTCAGGAGTGTTTGGTCTCGTGTTTCCCGATGTTGCTTCGATATCCTGTTCTTCTCAACATCCTTTTCGTCCGTTGAAACCTTGTTGTTGCTTGCCACTTCAGTTCTTCTACCGGCGTCTAATCAAAACTTCCCCATCATCTGCAGATGGATCTCAGGTTCTACCCGCAGGTGGTTCGTATGGCTCGTTGCGAGAGCACTGCCGGTTATCCGGAGATGCTGAGAGACATGGTCACTTTTCTGGGGTTCCGTTGGGCACCATAGTACCAGGTCTACGAGCAGCAGCGAGAGTTTGACCAGACCTACTACCAGGCTATCGTCTACATTCTGTCAGATGATGGCATGAGCGTAGTCCACCGCTACGAGGAAGTAGGTTCCACAGTGGATATGGCTGTGCAGCAGGCAGCTTATATGAGCCTCACCATCCTTCGTGCTGACTACTGGGGGTTTGACGATTCTATCTATCACCACATCCCCCGTGGTTACATCACTTCGGAGGGATCTCACTTCACTCTCTACGACAACTTGGATGTTTACGAGCATGATAACTCCAGGCTGCACACCACCGCTCAGTTTGTGAGGCACAGTGACGCAGTTGCCAGCACACTATCTCAGGAGTTGGCTTCAGTCAGAGAGCAGCTTTACCTTGCTTTGACTCGTGTGGCGACGTACACCACAGACTTTGTTGGAGACGAGCGCTTTGCACGTTTCGATCAGCCAGTTGGTCGTCGTCTGCCAGATGCTGGAGGTTACGAGCCGATCAGAGGTCCACTCCTTAACCTCGGTGCTGGTTACACTGGGATTCCACGCTTTGGAGCACAGGGAGTCGACGCTATGTACTTCACCACACCTAGAGTCGCTCTCAGACCACGTTAGATCTATGTGGATCGTCGTTCTACCTACTTTCGTGGGCGTGCTCCTCACCGTACCTCTCGCCGTACTCCTAGCCGCCGTCCTGCGTGATGAGCATGGGAGTACCGATGTATCCATTCTTAGCTATGTCTAGTTATCCTTTGGCATTCGAACCATTTATGGTGTGTTGGATATTCTGATGTATTAGAACATGTGATGATGTACCTGTTGGTTATCTATTCATGCGTCGGAATAATCTCTCTTTCGGTTGCCAAGTCTATCCTTTTCTTTTGTTGTGCTAAAATGCAATTCCATTCAGGATGCCGCCAACAAGGAACAACGCACCTGAGCCACCGCCAATCGCGGAGCTGTTGACTCAGATGACCCAAGTCATGATGCAGATGGCCCAGTTTCAGACTAATCAGCACAACAACCAGACAGCTCCACGAGTCAGCATCAAGGAGTTTCTCAGTCTGGGCCCAAGAGCTTTCGTGGCCACACGCGAGCCTCTGGACGCTGATGACTGGATCCGTGAGATAGCTAAGGCTCTGGAGATTGCTCACGTCGCTGAAGAAGACAAGTTCAAGTATGCCTCCTATCTGCTGAAGGGTCAGGCAGCTACTTGGTGGGAGAACTTCCAGGCCATGAGAACTGGGATACCAGTCACGTGGAATTGTTTCAAGGAAGCATTCCTGAAGCACCACATTCCAGATGGTCTCATGGAAAGGATGCGTGAAGAGTTTTGCGCACTCAAGCAGGGCAAGTTGGACGTCATCGGCTATCAGAGTGAGTTCAACCGCCTCGCTCGTTACGCTGGTGATGAGGTGTCCACTGACGCTAAGAAGATGGCAAGGTTCCGCAGAGGTTTTAACCCGGAACTCAAGTATGCCCTCACCAATATCAAGGCCAACAGCTTCGAGGATCTCGTTAACACCGCGCTCAATGAGGAAAATGGGCGCAATGCGTTCGAGGAGTCTCGCAAGCACTCGCGTGAGGGTGGTTCCTCCTCCAACATGACCACCCCTCCGCAGAAGCGCCGCATCTGGGTACCAAATGGTGCTGTCACTCGGGCTCCATACGCCCAAGCTTCCCCAGGCTTCGCTCCCCGCCCACCCAGCCCTGCTCAGATGCATGATCAAAGGGCTTCGATGGGGCAGCCAAGGCCAGGACCTCCTCGTGTCGTCACTTGCTACAAGTGCAAGCAGACGGGGCACTACGCCGACAAGTGCACGCAGAGGCAGCTACCTCCACCACCACCTCGTCCTAACACGAACCAGGCAATGGTGCACACTCCCCCGCCTAAGGCCTTCAACTCCAACAACATGCCTGTCGGGAGGACCGCAAGGGTGAATCATGTCAAGATCGACAAAGCTGAGGAAGCTCCTGACGTCGTTCTCGGTATATTACCCGTAAACTCTTTTCCAGCTAAAGTGTTGTTTGATACCGGAGCATCGCATTCTTTTGTGTCAAAAACCTTTGCCACAACAAACAACCTAATTATGGTTCCACTAAGCAATCAAATCACTGTTCACTCCCCGGGATCTCAAATGTTGACCTCCAAGATAAGTAAGGACAATCAAATCCTAATTGGAGGCCACATATTCCTTGCTTCACTCATGTTGCTGGGAAGTTCTGACATAGATGTCATTCTTGGTATGGATTGGCTGAAAGCTAATAAAGCAAGGATTGACTGTGCTCAAAAGTCAATAACTCTGTTCCACCCTTCTGGCCAGATAATCTATTCTCCACATGAATCAAGTTCCATTCAGCTGTGCACCCTCGATGCAAAACCTCTACCTTCACTTGAAAATGTTCCGGTGGTTTGCGACTTCCCTGACGTCTTTCCAGAAGAGTTGCCAGGGATGCCTCCGGACAGAGCTGTTGAGTTCGTGATCGAACTTGAGCCAGGTACTGCTCCAATCTCTAAGCATCCCTATAAGATAGGAACTCCCGAGCTGAAGTTGTTGAAGGAACAAATTGATATGTACATGGAAAAAGGTTACATTGAACCTAGTTCCTCGGCTTGGGGTTGCCCAACTCTGTTCGTTGCAAAGAAGGATCACACAAAGAGACTCGTTGTTGACTATCGTCCTCTTAACGAGAAAACCATCAAAAACAAGTATCCAATTCCTCGTATCGATGATCTTTTTGATCAACTTGCTGGAGCCTCAATATTCTCCAAGTTGGACTTGAGAATGGGTTACCATCAGATAAAGATCAGAAAAGAGGATATTCCAAAGACAGCTTTCACCACTCGCTACGGTCTATATGAATTCACCGTCATGTCTTTTGGTCTCACCAATGCACCGGCGACGTTCTCTCGACTCATGAATTCTGTCTTCCATGAATACCTCGACAAGTTCGTTGTGGTATATGTTGATGACATTCTTGTCTACTCAAAATCCGAGAAAGAGCATGAAGAACATCTTTGTCTCACTCTCATGAAGCTTCGCGAGCATCGTCTCTATGCCAAATTCTCCAAATGTGAGTTCTGGATTCCAGAAGTTGCTTACCTTGGTCATGTCATCTCTGCCAAGGGCATAGCCATTGATCCAGAAAAGGTTAAATCAATTGTTGATTGGAAACCTCCAAAGACGGTGAAGCAAGTAAGAAGTTTTCTCGGCTTGGCTAGCTATTGTCGTCGCTTCGTCCAAAACTTCTCAAAGATTGCCAAACCTCTCTCTGATCTGACAAAGAAGGACAAGAAGTTCGTTTGGTCTCCACAATGTGATGAAAGTTTCAATCTCCTGAAGACTAAACTCACTTCTACACCAGTTCTGGTTGGCCCAGATCCTTCCAAACCTTTCCAAATATTCTGTGATGCTTCTCTCCAAGGTCTAGGTGCAGTTCTTATGCAAGAACGTCAAGTTGTGGCTTATGCTTCACGTCAGTTGAATGCACATGAGCTCAATTATCCCACTCATGACCTTGAACTTGCAGCAGTTGTGTTTTCCCTCAAGAAATGGAGACAATACTTGTTGGGTAATCGCACTGAAATCTTTTCCGATCATAAGAGTCTGAAATACATCTTCACTCAACCAGATCTAAACCTCAGGCAAAGGAGATGGATTGAAAATATTAAAGACTTTGATCTTACCATTTCTTACACTCCAGGCAAGGCTAATGTTATGGACGATGCTCTCAGTCGCAAGTCGTATTGCAATAATCTCATGATCATGGAAGCCAACCTCCTCTTCATGAAGAATTCCAGAAGCTCAACCTTGGTCTTGTTCCTCAAGGCTATCTTCCAAACTTGACATCCAGTCCAACTCTCGAGGACAAGATTCGTTCTGAACAACTTCGTGATGCTGAAATCAAGAAGATGGTAGAACACATCAAAGAAGGCAAGGAGAAATTTAAGTCCTTCTCAATTGATGACAAGGGAACTGTGTTCTTCGAAGGACGCATTGCAGTTCCTCAAGTTCAAAGTCTCAAAGATGGAATTCTCAAGGAGGCTCATGAAACTCCTCTCTCCATACACCCTGGAAGTACAAAGATGTACCAGGATCTCAAGACACTGTATTGGTGGCCTAACATGAAACGTGAAATTGCTCAATACGTTTCTGAATGCGACGTTTGTCAACGTGTTAAGGCAGTTCATCAGAAAACAGCCGGTCTTCTCCAACCTCTGAAAATCCCTGAGTGGAAGTCGGACATGATTGAAATGGACTTCGTCAGTGGTTTTCCAAAGTCCAAGAGGGGCAACGATGAAATCTTCGTTGTCATTGATCGACTCACTAAAGTAGCTCACTTCTTTCCTGTCAAGGAGACAATCTCAGCTAGCCAGTTAGCAGAGCTCTACACAGCAAAGATTGTTCCTCTTCATGGTGTTCCATTGGAAATAAGCTCAGACCGTGGAAGCATATTCACTTCTCATTTCTGGAAAAGCTTTCAAGAAGCATTGGGCACCAAACTTTTGTTCAGCACAGCCTATCACCCTCAGTCTCAGGGGCAAGTCGAAAGAGTCAATCAGATTCTCGAGGATATGCTCAGAGCATGTGGTATCTCTTTTGGCATGAAATGGGAGGAATGTCTTCCATATGCTGAATTCTCCTACAACAACAGCTTCCAGGCAAGCCTAGGCATGGCACCATTTGAGGCTCTCTATGGCCGCAGATGCAGGAGTCCAATCAATTGGTCTGGAGCTGGTGAACGTTCACTCTTAGGCCCTGACATTGTTAAGGAAGCCGAAGAGAAAGTTCACATCATTCGTGACAATCTCAAGATTGCTCAGTCTCGTCAGAGAAGCTACTATGACAGCAAGCACAGGGATATGGTCTATGCAGCTGGTGACAAAGCATATCTCCGTGTAACTCCCCTCAGAGGCACTCATCGTTTTGGTGTCAAAGGAAAGCTTGTACCGAGATATATTGGTCCTTTCAACATTCTCTCAAGGCGTGCGGAAAATGCCTATCGTCTTGAACTTCCAGAAAAGCTATCCAAGGTGCACGATGTGTTTCATGTGTCACAGCTCAAGAGGTGCTTCAAAGATCCAGGTCGTGCAGTTGATCATGATTCCATTGAACTGCAAGAAGATCTCTCTTATGAAGAGCACCCTATTCGAATTCTCGATGAGACCGAGCGCAAAACTCGCAACAAGAGCACCAAGTTCTTGAAAGTGCAGTGGTCCCATCATTCCGATAAAGAGGCAACGTGGGAGACCGAAGAGGATCTTCGCAAGAAGTATCCGGACCTTTTCTCTTCTCAGTAGGAATCTCGGGGCGCGATTCCTTCAAGGGGGGGCGTTTTGTAACATCCCAAGTATGAAAACACCTTTAGAATGTTTGCTTTTTGTTAATTTATGTTTTGCATCATGTCATCATAAGCATTACTTTTGTTTGCATTTGTTTTCCCTTGTTTTCCTTATGAATTTCAAACCAATTTTCAAAATCCTTGTTCATACTTGTTCTGTTACAATTTTCAAATGAAAATTTCAAACCAAAACATCAAATTGTTTCCGATAAACTTGAAAGTTCAAACCATTTAAATTGCTTCTTTTCAATAATTTAATTAATATCAAATTCACTCAAATTCAAATAAAATACAAACAGCAACACAATTTGAAATTTTTGAAAAACAAAAGTTTGCACATTTGTGCTGTTGCAATAACTAACCTATAACAATTATCCCCAAATTTTAAAACCCACAAAAACCCTTCTTTTCTCTCCCTTTTCTTCCTTCTCTTTTTCTGCAAAAAAAAAAAACAGAATCAGTAAACAGGAAAAACAAAAAAAATAAAAGAAAGAGAGGGAAGGGGGCAGGCCAGCCCAGCCCACCAGCCCACGGCCTGCGTACCCCTTCCCTTACCTCTGTACGGCGCCCATCGGAGCTGCCCACATCAACAATGCAGAGGAGGGAACGGCCATCCGAGCACCCCCTCCTCTTTATATCCATGCCCGAGGGCTCCTCCCCGTGCCCTAGCTTCTCCTCCTCCTCTCTCTCTCTCCACCGCCGCCGTTTCCTTTCTCCTCCTCCCTCTGCTTCTCTGATCTCTGAACCACCACCGCCACCGCAACAGTTTCCGGTGATCATCGGCGCCATGGGTTCCCTCCGTGCGGGATAAGCACGGAAACGAGTTCCCCGTGCCGTCCTCGTCCTCCTCGTGTCCAGGGAGGGGAACGAGCAGCGCTGGATCGTCACCGTCGTCCACCCGTCTGTCGCCGCCGTCGACTGTCACCGTCGAGCACCTCCTCCTCCCCCTGTTTCCCCTCGGTGAGCAGCACATCTCCCCCTCGTTCTTTCCCTCTCGGCACCTGCGTAGCACCCCCACGCATCTTTCGCACACTGGCACGCCGCAGCACAGCACGCAGCTCGTCGCCGGCGTCCACCACTCCGCCGCGGCCAGCAAGTTTCAGAAAGACTGAAACTTTATCTCAGTTTCAGTTATCTGTCGAAACTGAACATCAAAAACCCGCGCACCTCCTCTCTATCACCAAACGCATCCGCACCGTACTAGTTAGATCGCACGACGCGCACGCCCGCGGCGCGGGTTCGATCCCCCCCGCGCGCAGATTAAAACCGCAGTTTTGCTCCTTTGCCACGCGGGCAGGCAGGGCCCACCTGCCATAGGCAGTGGGTGCCACGCCAGATCCCAGCAGCGCGCCAGCTGGGCACTGGCCCACTGCCAGTGACCCAGGGGTGGCTCTGCGCGCGTAGGAAAATCCCCAGGGGCCTCCCTGTAATTCATTTTTTCGCACCTAAGCCCCTGGAACATTTCTGTAACTATTTATTTCACAAAATGGCCCCTGCAATTTCAAATCCAAATAACTTTTGTATTTCAAATCCAAATAAAATAAATAAAATATGTTTTCTGTACCAAATTTAATCCTCTACATGTTTAAATCATTTGTTTACTCTTTTGAACATTTCAAATGTTTTCAAAATTCAAATTCAAACAACTCATTACAAATTTGGTCAAATTCATAACTAATTCAAATTTAATTCAAATGGCACATATAAAATATGTTTCCCATGCAAAATTGAACCACCTTTCCAAATATAAACTTTGTTTCCTGTTTTGAATAATTAAAATTGGTTAAATAATTTAAACCTTGTTTAAATCATTTAAAATTGCTAAATTCATAACTTGGTCAAATTAATTTCTTTTTGAACACATGAAATATGTTTTCAACCCAGAAAAGTATAATATTTTCAAATATGAATTTTATTAAATGTTTTAAACAAATAAAATTCAAATAATTTCATACTTGAATTAAATTCATTTAAATCTTGTTTAAACTTGTTTAATTCATAATTAATTCATCTTAATTCCTTTTTCAACAAATGAAACATGTATTCCACCTAAAATTTTGTGTTCTTTCCAAATATGAATTTTGTCATTTATTTTGAACAATTAAAATTGGTGAAAACAACAAATGCTTGTGTAACTCATTTAAGGAGCCAAATTTCATAACTGAATAAATAAAATTTCAACCTTGGTAAACACCTTTTCAAATTGAATCTATTGTTGTTTTCTTTTTGTTTTCCTCATCCATGCATCATCCTAGTACACTTTCACATGATGGTTAGTTATAGATCATTTATTCCAACCTTAACTCATGGGCTTTTCCATATGCAACCCAAATTGCATATAGGCCCATTTAATTATGTTATCATGTCAACTAGCTTACATTTGATGCATCAATTAAATTGCCATGCATCATCCCATGATTGTGCATTGTGCCATGTTATTGATTGTTTGTCTCTCTGCGTTGTTTGTTTGCTTCTTCTCGAATAGACGGCGACGTTGAGACAGACGAGGTTTACGACACTACTTCTGAGGAGTTAGCTCAGTACCAGGCTGCTGAGTTTGCAGGCAAGTATTCACTCACATGAACCATTGTGTCCTTTCCACACTGGATATCGATACTTTCCGTTGTCTATCCTGCTAGCCTTAAGATTCGTTGCTTGTGTCCGATCCTATCACATGTTATCCTGTAACCCTGATATAGCCTATCCTCCACACCTATACCCTGTTGTTTGTTGCCTGTGTCTTACTAGCATGCTTAGGGTTGTTTATGCTCGAGTCTGATGTCCGTTATTTCTGTTACCATATTTATTATGTACTGGGGGCTCGATGTTAAACAACAACCTGTTAATGTTTGAGGTAATGCTAATTTGATGATAAGGCACCGGCAGGAGGCCAGGTATGGTTTTGAGGCCTGCTAGTGTCGAACTCAGGAAAAGTCTTTGTCCTCTAGATCCATGATGAGCGCGCTAACCGCATGTGGGAATCGTGTATGGGTGCCCCCCTCAATTTGATTCGATTCACATCTCGTCCAAATCGCCTCATTTAGTTCGGGTTTTCCATTTGCCGCATGCATATGCAGATGCGAACCCGAGGCCAGGGTGGAACTTTTGTAGTCGGCATTTAGGGAGACACATTCTTAGAGTGCTATGAGGGTCCCCTTTTCTTCGTGGGGCTTGATTAGTCGTGCGCTCAATTGCACGGGGTTCTTTGGGCTTGATGCGAAGAAGAGTTGGGTTGTGTTGAGTGCCTCGCTTGGTGGAAGTGCATTCCCATCTGGCGGGGTATTCTTACGTGTACGGCCAAATTGGTGCATCCCTGCAGGGTTAAATCTTCTCGAGAAGCCGTGTTGTCCGTGGTTATGGATGACTTGGTGATAGGGCTGGCTAACAAGGATTAGACAACTTACACCTAATTTAATATCAATTTGGCTAGTAATAGGCTTATTGACACAATAACTTGAACCTTCATTAATCCAACTGTGTGAGTTATCCTCGGATTGCTTCTTTGGATAAGGGGCGAGATCCAGGATGGGTTTGTTTGAGGATAGTGGTAGTTGGTTACGATACTCTATCTTATCCCTCTCTTTTAGCCGGATGTTGTAGCGTGTCTCTGTAGTTGGTTTGAGCAGCCTGCTGCCGCACTTTTGTATCACCTATTCTTCCGTTGAACCCAAAGCATCTGTACTCGGTGTTGCCGGGTACACTTTGGTATCTTGTGAGTCTTGCTTGCCAGTACTTGTCTGTACTGACCCCTTTGGGGCTGTGGTTTCCGCAGACTACGTTTCCGAGGATCCCCATGGTGGCTACTACGTGGAGTATGACGAGGCTGCTGACGAGTAGATAGCGGACCCGGGCAGGATCGGAGACATCGTGGATGGGCTCCGTCTTTTCGTTTCCGGCCTCTTAGGCCTATTTGGATCTTGTCTGTACTCAGACACTTTGGATGCTTCCGCTGTGATGTAATGATGACTTGTTGGGACATGTGTCCTCTGGATGATTGTATTTGCTATCTCTGCTCTAGTGAGAGCTATTTGCAACTTATTTCTATTTCTTTGTGTCTTAGAGATTTGTTGTGATATCACTTGTTCAAATGCCGTTGACGTACCATGTGTGTATGATTATGAAGTACGTCAACGGAAGTAGTCGGATTTCTATGGGATGGTTTACGCAGACGATGGATAGTAGAGAATGGTTGTCACACGTTTACGTGTTGGCCTGCTCATATTGAGATGCGGGTGCCGGTATGCCCCGTAAGACATTTATCTACTGTTTAGCGGGCTGTGAGTATCCTCTAGAAGTCCGGGTGTGACATGACTCCACTCAACATGTTTGTTCGCATGTGACACAAATTTAAGACGGGAGCCCTTATATTCGCTTTGTTGAATAAGTTTTGTGCTAGATTCCGCTATGCAAGTTGTAATAAAGTACTTTACTCTGGATATTCGATAGTAATACAATGCATTTATTCCTTTGATTACTATCTGTGTTGTCTGTGCTGGTGAACGGTTCAGGGGCCAGTACTACACGCAACGGTATAGCCTGTGTTGGATTGTACTACGACAGATGGTATCAGAGCAATGTGTTGACTGTAGGAACGAGACCTTAGAAAATAGATTAGGAAAAGCCATATGATGAAAACTTATTTTTCCTTTATACATTCTTCCTTTGAATCTATTCTTGTAATCTTCTCATTTTCAAATCATAGTGGAGATTTCCATAGAGAAAAAGATTCAATTCAACATAAAGGATATTCACTTCAAGATAGATAAAAAAATCTTACTACAAGAAGAAAACACGATGCATGATATTCGAGCTATCTGAGACACTAGGTTGCCCACCATATAGTCTTCCTAGTTTTTTATACCGTGTTAGGTGTTGACCATATTATTATATGGCAATGATTGTCCGAGTATTTTCAAATGTTTTGTTATCAAAACGTTATTGGTATTTTCGTAGGAATTTATACCTTATTTTTTAACTATTTTAAAGTATTTGACTTGTTTGTTTGTTGTTTGTTAAGTGCTGCTTTGATCATATATAGTATGAGTAGCTATTTTCTTTGGTCCTATCTGTCTAAACTTATCTATGCTAACCCATAGATGCCTCCCTGTCGCGACCTCAACCGCAACAACGAGGATGAAGAGAACAACAACAACATGTGGTGACCCAACTTGCACAACTGATGGCGCAGTATATCACCCACAACAACAACAACCCACCGCCACCACCACCACAGGTGGACATGCTCACTCGTTTTCTGAGGTTGAGGCCAACAAGGTTCTCAAGTGCTCCTGAACCCATGATAGCCCTTGACTGGCTGCGATCAGTGAACAAAGACCTAGTGACTGTTGGATGCAACAATGAAGAGAAAGTGAGGTTTGCTGCTCACTTGCTAGAAGGACAAGCTGATTCTTGGTGGGACAACTACCAGTAACCCATCCTATTGCTGATGTTACCTGGGAGACATTCGAGGAAGGATTTAAGAATGCACATGTATCGACTGGAGTGATGAGTCTGAAGTGGAGGGAGTTCCGTAACTTGCGTTAGTACCAGCGCTCTGTCACGGAGTACATTGATGAATTCAACAACCTAGATCGTTATGCTCCTGAAGATGTGGACATAGATTCCAGGAGGTGCGAGAAGTTTCTGGATGGACTGAATGACGATCTGGCTATTCAACTATCAATGGTTCACATTACAAACTTCCAAGAACTCATTGCCAAGGTTGTCATTCTAGAGGGAAAGTACCAGCAAGCGGAGAAACGCAAGAGGAAGCACAATGATAGCAACCACATCACTGGATCACATCAGAGGGTCCATACTCACCATGAAAGTAATGGAAGTTCTGGACACCATATGCATGAAGGTAATGGGCATAATCAAAGTGAAGGCAACAAACATAAGCATGATGGAGGGAATAACCACAACCATAGAGGCTACATAGGCAACGATCGGGATGGAACCAAAGCCATCACAATAGAGGCAATGGCCATAACCGCAACAACAACCATGCAGGAAGGAAGGATCTCAATCAAGTGGAATGCTTCAAGTGCAAGAAGATGGGGCACTATGCAAACGATTGTTCGGAGAAGATAACTGATGGAGGATCCAAACCAAACCCGTTTCGGAAGGCAACTGTGAACCATGCGAACGTGGAGGAAGTATATGATGCAGCAAACCCTATGGCTGGTATGTTCTTCATCAGTTCATACCCCGCAATAGTACTTATCAATACCGGTGCATCACAGTCATTCATATCAATTGCATCCATGGATACGAGTTAGCAAGCTACTGACTTACTTAAAAGATGAGATATGGAACCACACATATTATTGATGATACCAAATAGATTTCCTTTTAGGGGGTTAGCCTAGATATTGACCGTAGGAAAACCCACCCACACCTATTTGCTATCCATTCCGAATCTCGGGATGAGATTCATCTTAAGGGGGTTAGTCTGTAACATTCCAAATTTTATATTTGGAATGTTTTGTATTTAGAGCATATTCATAGCATGGCATCATTTCAAAACTTGCATTTGAGTGTTGCATATTAAACCCTAATACAAAATCATGTTTTAAAAAGCCCGAAATACTCCTATAAGGTGTTTATAATCCAAAGGATATTTTGATATTTTATTTTTTCCAAAAATCATTCCCTAATAGTCAAATATGATAGAGCTTCAAATTTTAAGATTTTAAAAATTTGTTTGACTCGATTCCGAGCTATATTTCAAAAGTTATAAAAGTTTTAAGAAAAAGAAAAAAGAAAAACAAAAACCGAGCCAGCTCGCTCCGTATGGGCCGGCCGAGTAAGGCACCAACGCACATACGCACGCACCCTGTACCAGGGGATGGATCCGGCACAAATCCCTTTTTTCGTGAGCTATATCCATTCAAACTCGAATATCTCTTCGTTGGAGAGTCCAAATTCGAATCCGTTTCTTTTTTCTTGTTCCCTACTTCAACGAGCAACTTTCCACCGACCTCCCCACCCATAAATAGCTCAGCCCCGGCCGTGAGGTCGCCCCAAACTCGAAACTCTAATTTCAGATCTGTTTCTTACTATTTTGCTCACCACGGTTCGTGAGTTGCTCGGTTGACGTTCAAGTCTTCACGAGAGTTTTAGATGATACCGATCCATCCCAAGAAACCTCACCTATTTTCATCTAACACAGCTGGAGAATTGCGCGATCTACTCTCTCAGATATGAAGCAGCAAAAGTTCAATTGCTCTCAACCGTTTGTCCGTTTTCGCTGAAATTTTTACTGTAGTTGCATCTCATTATTATCTACAACTTTTGTTCTTTGAGTTTTTCGATTTGAGCTACAGATCTTTTTATATAATTCTGATCTACTTTTGCCCACCGGATAAACTCGAAATTTCAAATCTACACTTTGTTCTTATTCATCTAAAAAGTTTCCGTTGAGTGTTTTATTTGCCTTTTGGATCTTATTAGTATGTTAGGTTTAGATACACCTTTTTATAAACTTTATTTCGATAAGATCTTGTAGATTGTTAATTAACCCTATTTAATTTGGTTAAGTTGCTTTTTTTCTTTTGTTGCATTACAAACTTTTTCATGCATCATATCATGTTTAGGCGACTAGAGAGCTAGTAAATTAGTTGTCTTGCATTATTAAATCATCATGCATCCATATGTTGCATCGTTGTTTTGTCTGGTTTGGTTATTTATTATGTTATGCTTGCAACGTGTACATTGCGAGAGTTGCGGTTGGTGTTCGTGTGAGGACTGTGGGTGTTACGGTTGCGACTGAGTCAAGTGCGTGAACGACTCCAATTTCTGTCAAGGCAAGTGACACGCATATCCCGTTATTTTTCTACTTGCATTAGAGATTTTATTGCAGTTATGCACGAGTAGGAATTATGTGTATCGCTATTCTAGATCGCTCCAGTAACACCCAAGTAGGAGTGATCATATGTATCCCGTAGAGATTAGCAATACATATGCTAGGAAAACATCATGCTTATAGATTGCTTAGTCATGCTTTATTTACTCGTGGTTGGGTTTATTATCATGTCTTGGAGAAACTTGTTATTTTAATTTCTTATAAAAACAACATGATAATGAATTAGCCACTGGGCGGATCGCTAGTATGTAATCAGCGTACAAATTTTGGTGGGGACCGCCGCCCAGTATCTTGAGATTATGTTTAGTTTCTGTATGTAGTTGTTTCTTGTGTGCATCCGTGTTTTATATTAGTATGGGCTAGACATAATTTGTAGGTGGTGGTGACTCGAACCCAACGTGTCCAGAGATGTAGCATAGTAGTAGGATGGTCCGGCTCGTGGAGGGTTTGGGGATCTACTTCTTATGAGTTATGGTTTAATCTTCTTTCCTTCCGTGGTACTAATAGTGTATCATGGTGTTTGGGGTCGATTGGGCAACACGGTTAAAGACACAAACCTCGCGAGAGTGAAAACTAAGATCTTAGCCGTGTTCCATTGGTTAGGTACAATTCAACAACTAGATGGGAAACATGACGTATCTCGTTCACCGTGTTTTATTAATTACTACCAATTTGATTATGGGTTATTGGAGAAGTGCCTGATAGTGTTTCAGCGTGCTAATCCAAAAAGGGCAGGAGCACTTTTCTATCAACCATAGTGTCCAATTATATGCAAAATTTAATTTCTATTAAATGTTAGGTCAAATGCCTTATGCAAATTAGCCTAGAAACTTCACCAGCCAAATATGCATGTAGACTATCACTTGCCATTTATTATACCACCATAGTGTCACTTGCCAACATTGCTCAGAATGATCTGACCTCCTTTTGGGGGCTGCATATTCCAACATGCAGGTTGGTCGTACCTAGAGTGATCGAGGTAGGTCTCGTAACTCCACTCAACATGTTTGTTGGCCTGTGGCACAAAGTGAAGACTGGAGCCCTTATATTTGCTTTGTTGAATAAGTTTTGTGCTAGCTTCTGCTATGCAAGTGTTAATAAAGTACTTTACTCTGGATATTCGATAGTAATACAATGCATTTATTCCTTTTGATTACTATCTGTGTTGTGTGTGCTGGTGACCGTCCAGGGGCCAGTACTACACGCAACAGTATAGCCTGTGTTGGGCTGTACTACGACAACAAATAGCAACATAACACAATGATTTCACAAGCTTAGCGAGACAACATGATATGACGAAGCTTGTGAAATCACATGCAAATACCCAAACACATCCTATCCACCTTGGGTCATCAAGATACAAAAAAGGAGAGAGGTCGATGCTAACGTCCCAAGGCTCAATCGGAGAGTTCATCCATTCTTGGAGGACGGGCACGACGGCGAGAGCTAGTGATTTCCTCTACGACTTCATCGTGAGACCAAGTGATAATCTGCTCCTTCGAGTCTGTGGCTTGCCACCTGCCCCAAGTGGTAATGTTGTCCTGAATAGGAGACTCAACCGTCTCACCGGTATCACGACGAAGCTGCCTAGCAGCCTCATCAGCTCTGCGGTGCTTGAGCTCCTTGTCATAGTGCACTTCCCACTGATGCTGCTCAATCTTCTTGTTCACACGGAACACTTTCTTAAGAGCACGAGCCATCAATTGAAAGTTCCTCGGAAGGAGGAGGACGAGAGGGCCCGGCTTCTTCTTCATCAACCACAACCCGAGGCTTGGCCTTTCCCTTCGGACTAGCCGAAGTGGGGTGCTCAACAGGCTCGCTGTGATCCTTGATAGGAAGCCGCTTCTCCTTGTGAGAGACCCACGTAGAGTCATCAATGGGATTCTCCGAGTCCTTGTCATCCCAAGCATGCAAGATGATCGTCGTGATGAGAGGGCCATAACAAGCATTCTTCTTGCACACAATGGCATACCACAGCTCATTCCATATGAAATCCATCACATCAAGTTTTTGGGTTAAACCTTGGAGCCGCTTCTCATGGGTAAGGAGCATGAGATTCTTGAGATAGCCTTGGATTTCATCCACATTGCCAACCTTGGGATTGATGGTTTCGCGGAAGATACGAAGCATGATGTCATAGGTGTGGTAGAGTCCCTTTGAGAACCCTACGACATACTTCTTCCATGAGTAAAGAGGTGTGAGTTGGTCCTTGTTGATAGTCTTGCCGTTGGAATGAACTCGAAACCACTCTCGATCATACTCCGGGCCACCACCAAATGGGCCATGATCCGGATAGGCAAGAAGAGCCCCCACTTCTCCCCACTTTGGAGTAAATTTTTCACCCATGGTCATCCATATGATATGACGCTCGGTCTCGTTGCCAAGGTGAACGGTAGCTAGGAACTCACACACAATCCCTTCATCATAATCGTGCTGCAACTTCATTACAGGACGAAGGCCAAATGCATCACAAATGGCAAGGGATTCTCCAAAATAATCCGGCTTCCTCTCCATATGGTCATGGCGTGTTGAGTGGCCACATTGTCTTTAGCTTTCCTCATGAGAATCTCCTTGTATATTTGAGCTTGAAAAACCGTGTGGAAACGGGTATCCCACCCTCGAAACTGAGGCATCAAGCGGCTCCTCTCAATGACATAAGAATTTTCATGGCAAATGGCAAGGAACACCGAGTCAGACACTTGAGATGCAGTCTTCTCCTTTCTGGGAAGGGTCTTCTCAGGAGCAGGAAACCTTGCACTTGGTTTGGGATGGATCAAGTGTCTCCTTGATCTCATCAACTCTCGGTGCCTTCCGACCCACCTTCTTATGGGTATGACCTCCCCTTGAGCCACTAGCATCTGAGAATGAAAGTGGGAGGAAAAGCATAAAGAAGAGAATATGCCCAAGGTTTATGTGCACAAATCAAAGGAATCAAGAAAAGTGAGTAGGAACAAAATCGTCGACGAATAGGGGCACATGAGCATGGATCCATCCTAAAAATCGATGAAGATTGTTCCTACTAGTCGCAATCAAAATTCCTAGGTTTTGTACAAGATGCATCTCTACCCCATATGCACGAACACGAATAACATGGTGCTCCTAGTACATCTCCATCCATCAACGAGATGTGAGAGAGAGGGAACAACATACTCGGGTCCATGGCGCATATCGAAGGAGGAAGAGGATGCACGGAGTCCCCCGCGGCGAGGAGGAGGCCTCCCAGTGGCGGAGCAGTCCTTCCCGGCAGCGTAGAAGATGGGGGCGGTGGTGGTTCTTATGGGGGAGGGTTAGTCGAGTGGGGGAAAGTGAGATCTAATTAGACCCCTTCCCTCCACTCGGCCTAGGTATCTCCATGGAAAATCGCAGCGAGCGGCACTACCGGTGGTAACACCGGTACTACCGCTCCCTGTACTAGCGGGGCAATGCGGTACTGGCCCGCTGGGCTAAAATCCGCACCAACGGTAGTATCGGCGAAGCACCGGTAGTACCGGCGCCACAGCGGAGGTAACGCCGGACCCAATTTCTGCGCGCCGAGAGCAAAAAACAAGGGCATCAAGATAGAAATGGGCTTTTTAGGAGAGTAGGCTTGGGATTGGAAAAAGTAGTTGTCATACGAGATACAAGAATACACGCAAGTTTGCAAGATGCAAAAAGGAAAAACTGAACTTGTGTAATTCTCCGAGGAAGGTAAAGATAGGCAAATGAAAGATCGAAAGAGAACCAACTCCTCACAAGAGGAGGTCGGTGGCCGTAGCCACCATGTTTGAGTGTGTGCCTTGGCGCCGCGAAGATATATATTGAGCCCAAAAGCACTACTCAATATTGAAGCACAAAAGTCACAAAATGAATAGATATGCAATGAAGATTTAATTTACGCATAATAAGAGGAGTGTTCACTCATGAGTCGAGTGACGCTTTCCCTATGTCCATGCCTACATCTAAACATAATAACACTAATAATGAAGGTACTTATGCAAGGTACCAAGTGAAGTTAGACGAATCGATGACATTTAGTTCATTCCTCAAAGCTCGAAATCTTGGTTCATCAAGGGCCTTCGTGAAGATATCCGCAAGTTGATCCTTGGTTGACACATATGAGAGATCAATATAACCCTTATCAACATGATCCCAAATAAAATGATGACGAATCTTGATGTGCTTCGTCTTGGAGTGGAGAACGGGGTTGTAGGCGATCTTGATAGCACTCTCATTGTCACATAGAAGAGGCACTTTGTCAAAATTGACACCATAATCCCTCAAGGTTTGCCTCATCCAAAGCAATCGAGCACAACAACTTGACGCGGAGATGTACTCGGCCTAAGTGGTGGAGAGAGCTATGCAATTTTTCTTCTTGGAAGACTAACACACCAAGGAGCGCCCAAGGAATTGGCAACCCCGGATGTGGACTTCCTATCTGTCTTCTTTTCCGCATAATCCACATCCGAATAACCAATGAGATGAAATCTTGAACCCTTGGGATACTAAAGACCAAAGTTTAGGGTATGAACTAAATATCGAAAGATTCATTTAACTGCTTTAAAATGACTTTGCCTCGGAGAGGCTTGAAACCTTGCACATTTACCAACGATATACATGATATCCGTCCTAGATGCACAAAGATAAAGCAAAGAGCCAATCATGTGTACCTTTTGATCTACCACTTTACCATCCGGATCGGGTTTCAAGTCAAGGGTTGTGGACATCAGAGTCTTTATAGGCTTGGCTTCATGCATATTGAACCGCTTGAGCATGTCTTGGGTATATTTAGCTTGCTTGATGAAGGTTCCTTCGGGATATTGCTTGATCTCAAAGCTAAAGAAGTACTCCAATTCTCACATCATGGACATCTCAAACCTGTCAGTCATAAGCTTGCAAAACTCTTCATTGAACTTGGTTTTAGTAGACCCAAAAATTATGTCATCCACATAGAGTTGGCATATAAAAAAGTCACCTCCAACCATCTTAGTAAAGAGGGTGGGATTGATTAAACCAACATTAAACCCATGATCCACTAGAAACTCTTTAAGGTGCTCGTACCACACACTTGGAGCTTGATTAAGTCCATAGAGCGCCTTATTGAGTTTATAGGCGTGATCGGGGTGGTTAGGATCTTCGAAACCCGAAGGTTGCTTGACATATGCTAAATCATTGATGGGACCATTTAGGAAAGCACTTTTCACATCCATTTGTTGTAACTTGAAATTATGATGAGATGCATATTTAATGTCGCACCCGGACTTCTAAACGATACTCGCCGTTCCGTTGAACAGTAGTAGATTGGATTACGGGGCTTACCGGCTCCCGCGTCCTCTTACGAGTAGGCCAACACACGTATGTGTGACAACCAACCCCTATCTGTTCAGCGTCGACGTAAACTATCCCATAGAAATCAGGATACTTCCATTGACGTACTTCAAACCATACACACATGGTACGTCAACGGCGTTTAACAAGTGATATCACAACAGATCTCTACGACACAAAAGATTGAAATAAGTTGCAAATGGCTCTCATTAGAGCAGAGATAGCAAATACAATCATTCAGAGGGCACATGCCCCAACAATACATCATTACATCACAGCGGAAGCATTCAACATGTCTGAGTACAGACAAGAACCAAATAGGCCTAAGAGGCCGGAAACGAAAAGACGGAGCCCATCCACGAAGTCTCGGATCCTGCCCGGGTCCGCTATCTACTCGTCAGCAGTCTCGTCGTCATACTCCACGTAGTAGCCACCATGTAGACCCTCGGAAACGTAGGTCTGCGGAAACCACAGCCCCAAAGGGGTCAGTACATAAACGTACTGGCAAGCAAGACTCACAGTTCACCAAAGTGTAACCCGTCAACACCAAGCACAGATGCTTTGGGTTCAACGGAAGGAAAGGGGTATAAAGATGCTGCAACCGGCTGCTCTAAACAACTACAAAGTTACTACCACTTCCGGCTATCAGAAAGGAGATAAGATCGTGTATTGTAACCAACTGAAAGATAATTTCAAACAAACCCATCCTGGATCTCGCCCCTTATCCAAAGAAGCAACCCGAGGATAACTCACACAGTTGAGTTAATGATGGTTCATATTATTGTGTCAATAAGCCTATTACTAGTCAAGTTGTTAATCATTGGGTGTAAGGTTGTTAATCATTAGGTTGAAGTTGTCCTGAGTACTTGTTAGCCAGTACTTTCACCAAGTAATCCATAACCGCGGAAAACACGGCTTCTCGAGAAGATTTATCCCTGCAGGGGTGCACCAATTTGGCCGTACACGCAAGAATATCCCGCCAGACGGGAATCAAACCCACCAAGCGAGGCACTCTACACAACTTGACTCTTCTTCGCATCAAGCCCAAAGCACCACGTGCTGTGCGTGCGCGGCTAATCGAGCCCCACGAAGAAAAGGGGACCCTCATAGCACTGGAAGACCACGCCGCCCTAAATGCCGACTACAAAAGTTCCACCCTGGCCTGGGCTCGCAAGATCATGCATGCAGCAAATGGAAAGCCCGAACTACGTGTGGTGATTTGGACGAGATGCGAATCGAATCAAATTGAGGGAGGCGCCCATACTCGCTTCCCACATGCGGTTAGTGCGCTCATCATGGATCAGTAGACAAGACCCTTTTCCTATTAGGGTCGACACTAGCAGGCCTCAAAACCACCCTGGGCCTCCTGCCGGTGACTTATCATCAAATTTATTATTAATAGTAACATTAGCATGATTGATTGATTAAACATCGAGCCCCCAGAATGTAAAAGAGTAGTAACATAAAGTAACGGGTAACAGACTCGAGCAAAACAACCTAAGCATGCTAGTAAGACAAGGGCTCAAACAATGGTTATAGGTATGGAGGTGAGGCAATATCAGGGTTAAAGGATACATGTGATAGGTTCGTAACAGAAACAACTACTACTAAGGCTAGCAGAAAAGAACAACGGAAAGTATCGGTAATCAATGTTGAAAGGAACACGATGGTTCATGTGAGTGATAACTTGCCTGCAAACCCAGTATCCTGGTACTGAGCTAACTCCTTAGAAGGGGTGTCGTAAGTATCGTCGATCTCAACGTCGTCGTTTATCCGAGAAGAAGCAAACAAACAACGCAGAGAACAAACAATCAATAACATGGCATAGTGCACAAACATGGGATGATGCATGACCATTTAATTGATGCATAGAAATGAACTAGTTGACAAGATAGAAACATGATTAAATGGACCCACATGCAATTGGATTGCATATGAAAAGCCCATGAATTATGGTTGAATTAATTGTTTTACAACTAATCAAATTGTGTAAGTGAATTAGCATGATGCATGGATGAGGAAAACAGCAAAATAACAACAATAGAATCAAATAGAAATAAGGTTCACCAAGTTTGGAAATTCATTAAGTTAGGAAATTTTGGTTCCTTAAAGGTGTCACACAAACATTTGTTGTTTTCACCACTTTTAATTGTTCAAAATAGATGACAAAGTTCATATTTGAAAAGAACACAAGATTTTGGGTGGATTACATGTTTCACTTGTTGAAAAAGGATTTCAAATAAATTATTTATGAATAAAACAAGTTTAAGCAAGAATTAAATGAATTTAATTCAAACATGAACTTATTTAAATTTTTATTTGTTCAAAACATTAAACCAAATTCATATTTCAAAAGTTTATACTTTTAGGGTTTGAAAACATATTTTATATGTCCCAAAAGAATTTGATTTGATCAAGTTATGAATTTAACAATATTAAATGAATTAAATAAGGTTTAAATTATTTAACCACTTTTAATTATTCAAAACATGAAACAAAATTTATATTTAGAAAGGTGGTTTAATTTTGCATGGAAAACATATTTCATTTGTTGAAATTGGATTTAAAATGAGCAAGTTATTATTTTGGCAATTTTAAATGCAATAAACAAGAAACAGTTGTTTTCAGCAATTTAAATTATTCAAAGCAGCAAAAAAAATTTATATTTGGAAAGTACATGAAAAGTTGATTGGAAAACATATTTAGTTTGTGGAATTTGGAATTTTTATGCTCAAGTTATGAATTTTGCAAGTTTAAGTGAATTTAACAAGAATTCAAATGTTTCACCAATTTAAAATATTCAAAACAGTAAACAAATTTTATATTTGGAAAGAACATTTAATTTGGGACAGAAAACATATTTAAAAAGTTAAAATTGGAGTTGGGATGAATTTCTTATGCAATTTACAAGATTTGGGGTAAATCTGCCATTTTTTATGAACTAGGGCTTGGAAATAAATTTACAGGGGTTTAGAAATATTTGTCAGGGGTCTAGATATTATTACCAGGGGCATGGATGTGATTACAGGGACTGTGATGTACCAGAACAATTAGAAGCAAAAAGTTTGGGTTAAAAGAGGGAGGGGGGACTCGAACCCAAACCCTCTGCCTCCTGCGCCCGAGGGAACAACCAGATGGGCTGCGCTGCGGTTGTTGAAAGGATGGGACTCGGGGGTGGTTATGGATTCAGCAATCGGTACTGCACTCAAATAGGTAAATAAGCAGCAAAAAAAGGGGTGGGGTGCTGGGACTCGATCCCAGGACCTGAGGGTTCGCTGCGCGCAGGGTCTCTGCCAGTGCGGCTGCTGCTGCTTTGTGAAAGAGAAGGGAAACGGGGGTGGTTAAGGTGTGGCCGCGCGGGATTTCTGAACTGTAACCGAACTGCGTCTGTACCTCGACAGCCCAGCGATGGCAGGGACCTGCTCGCCGGAGGGGGGCGCCGTTCGCGGACGGGCGGTGTGGGGGTGCGGTGAGAGGAGAGGGGGGAGAGCGAGGTGAGGGAGGGAACAGAGGGAGGCTCACCTCGAGGCGGGCAGGGAGGAGGCGATCGGGTCGGAGCAGTGGCGAGCAGAGGGCGACGCAGCAGGGAGTTCGCCGGCGAAAGGAGGGGACGGCGCCGGCGGTGGGAGGCTCCTCGGCCCATGGCGCCTTCACCAAAGCCGACGAGGATCACTCCCCGGTTCCATTCCCAACGACAGAGAGACCCCGAGGTGACCGTGGGGCGGCGATAACCGGCGGCCAAGGGACTGTTGTTCGGTGGGTTTCAGAGGGTGCAGAGATACAGAGGAGGTTTCAGGGAGAGAGAGGAGAGGGATCGAGGGAGGAAGAGGATGGCGGCTGGGGAGAGGAAGAAGGGAGAGTAGGGGAAAACCCTAGGGCTAGCCATTAGGTTTATAGGGAGGGGTTGAGGAGGATCACCGTTGCCTGATCCTTCTGCTACGTGGATAGCTCCGATGGCCATCCGTACCGAGGAAGAAGACGCAGTGAAGGTGTATTGGGCCAGGGAAACAGGTGGGCTGGGCCCTCTGCTGCTGCTCTCTCTCTCTCTCTCTTTTTAATATTTTGTTCCAATTTTTTTTGTAGCAATTAGAAAAGGGAAGAGATTGGAGGGTTTTGAGTTGCAAAAAATTTGAGAAAAATTCCTGTGAGGTTGTTGGCTCAACAACCACCACTTGGCCACTTAGGTTTTTGAGAATTTAAATTTATTTGTTGTTTTTGTAATGGCTTGCATTTGAATGAAATTTTGGTTAATAATTGGTTATTTAAAACAAGAATTTTAATTATGGAAAACCAATGAGTTTAATTGGAAACAAAGAGTACAACAATGTTTTGGTTATTTTTATAATTTCAAAAGAGGTGTTGTTTAGTGATTTGGTTTGGATTTGAAAGCAATTTGGGAATTAACTGTTCAATATTGAAAACAAGGATTTTAATAGGGTGAACCCTATTGATTAAAATAGAACAAATGGTTGATTTGTTTGGTAATTCCAAAATGTTCCAATTAGGTGCTGTTGATGATTGCTTTGAATTTGAAACCAATTTGGAATTAATTAATTGAAATAAAAGCACCATTTTATTAGTTGATCAATATGGAATAAAAGGAAACAAAATGAGACTTTGGATTGAAATTTTGATTTGAAAATATTGTAACGTGACAAGTATGAAAACAAGGTTGAGCATTGTTTGGAGAATTATTTGAATCTGAAAATGTTTTGTTATGGGATGCATTTTTATAGAAACAAAACAACAGTTTTGAAATCACACTTTAATGGAAACAAACAATTTTTTTATTTTGAAATATCTTTTTAGAAATTGTAACATCACAAGGATGAAACAAAAGGTTTGAAATTTGAGTTGAAATTCAAATAGAAAACAAAGGAAAACAAATGAAAACAGAGGAAAACAAATGGAAAACAAACAAAACAAATGCAATCAACATGATGCCATGATGCAAAACATAAAATAACAGAGAGCAAGCATTCTAATGGCTATTTTTCAGACTTGGGATGTTACATTTAAGAAAGATACAAATGGATTCAAGACGAGCTACGGGGGCAAAGGTTTCACTGAAATCAACACCTTCTACTTGAGAGAAACCTTGAGTCACCAATCTCGCCTTGTTGCGAATGACGATGCCATCTTTGTCTTGCTTTTTCTTGAATACCCACTTGGTGCCAATAACATTCTTGCAATCCTTGGGTCTTGGCACTAACTTCCATACTTTGTTGCGCTTGAAGTTGTTGAGTTCATCATGAATGGTTTCAAGCCAATCTTGATCTTAGAGGGCTTCATATACTTTATTGGGCTCAATGAAAGATGCAAAAGCACGAGCTTTGCTAAAATTCGCCAATTGCCTTCTAGTTATAACCCTTCCTTTAACTTGACCAAGAATCTTGTCCTCCGTGTGACCTGCACTCTCAAGATTTTCTAGCATTCTCTTTGCTCTATGAGCTAGCATCTCCTCCAAAGTTTCCTTGGATATAGCTTGAGAATCACCTTCTTCATAGGAGTCATGTACATCTTGAACTTGGCCTTAATCGTCAATGGATGAAGGATCACCACTTGGTTGAGCTCTCTCAACAATGGGAGGATCTCAATCTTGGCCTTGTTCATTATCTTGGGGGCTTGGTGCATCTTGTTGGGTATATTGTGTTTCAATGGGTGTAGTCAATGGCTCCACTTGAGTAGAGCATAGTCCTTCTCCCTCCGTCATCCGGCAACCCTCAACGGGGATTATTTCACCAATCCCCATTCTTCTTATGAAGATGGGAGGGATTGCATCTCCTAAAACACCATGATCTATGTGGCCACCTTGGGAGCCATTATCCTCATCAAACACCACATTTATAGTTTCCTCAACTTTTCCGGTGGACTTGTTGTAGACTCTATAGGCGTGAGCATTTGTGGCATATCGAACAAAGATACCCTCATAAGATTTCGTCTTGAATTTTGACAAGAGTTTACCTTTCTTACGAATGAAGCATTTGCAACCAAAGACCTTGAAGTAAGATACATACGGCTTCTTGCACTTGAAAATCTCATAGGAAGTCTTGTTCAAGTTCTTGTGGAGATACAACCGGTTGCTAGCATGACAAGCGGTGGAGACGGCTTCGGCCCAAAAATTATATGTAGAAGAAAACTGTGCAATCACTATCATTGCCGCATCCATTAGTGTCCGATTCTTTCTCTCCACTACACCATTTTGTTGAGGGGTATAGGGAGTGGAATATTGATGAGCAATCCCTTATTCACTAAGAAATCCCTCCACAATATAGTTCTTGAACTCGGAACCATTATCACTCCGGATGGCCATAATGCTTGCATTGTGTTAGCGCTCCACCAAAGTGATAAACTCAATGACTCTCTTTTGAGTCTCACTCTTCCCTTTGAAGAAATGCACCCAACACTATCTTGAATAATCATCCACAATCACCAAGAAATACTTCTTTCCTCCGAGACTATCATAGGATAGTGGACCAAAAAGGTCCAAGTGAATAAGCTCGAGAATTCTTGAGGTGGTGATGATGGTCTTGCTAGGATGGACTTCTCCATGTTGCTTTCCAAGCACGCAAGAGCTACACACACGATCTTTGGCAAACTTACAATTCGTTAGTCCTATAACATGATTTCCACTTTGAAGGTCATGCAACATCCTCATATTGGTGTGAGCTAGTCGGCAATGCCAAAGACAACCCACATCAACTTTAGCCATTAGACATGTCGCGGCATACGTGTCTCCTTTAGAGAAGTCCACTACATACATGCCGTTCTCGACATGCCCAACAAAAGCTACTTTAAGAGTCGTTTCCCAATTGAAAATCACATTCTCCTGATTAAAGAGAGAGGTAAATCCACAATTTGCAAGTTTGTAACATCCCAAGTATGAAAAATAGCCATTAGAATGTTTGCTCTCTATTATTTTATGTTTTGCATCATGGCATCATGTTCATTGCATTTGTTTTGCTTGTTTTCCATTTGTTTTTCTCTGTTTTCCTTTGTTTTCTATTTGAATTTCAAATCAAATTTCAAACCTTTTGTTTCATACTTGTGATGTTACAATTTCCAAAATGATATTTCAAATCAAAACAATCATTTGTTTCCATTAAAGTTGTGATTTCAAAACTGTTGATTTTGTTTCTATCAAAAATTCATTTAATACCAAACCCTTTTCAAATTCAATTAATTTCCAAAACAGCAACCCCTCTTGAAAATTATGAAAATGACAAAACCCTTCCATCATTGTTTCCATCAAACCATAAGGTTCAAACCATTGAAATTATGGCTTTTAATAATTCACTTAATCCAAACTTAATTCAAATGTTATTCAAATAGAATTCCAAACAGCAACCAAATTTGGAATTATGAAAATTACAAAGTAGTTCATTCACTTTCTTCCAAGAAACTTGAATTTAAAACTTATTTGCTCAAGTTCAATTAATTTTCAATTAATACTAATCTCATCCAAATTTCAAACAATTTTCAAACAGCCACATAACTTAAATATTTTTGGAAACAAAAACTTTGCACATGTTGCTATTACAATACAGAGTTGTTACAAAAATTCCCTAAAAATTTCTAACTCAAAACCTTTCTATTTTCTTCCTATTTTCAGCTCAGCAAAAAAAAAAAGCAGCAAACAAGAAATAAAAAAAGGAACAGAGGGAGAGAGGGGCAGCCAGGCCCAGCCCAACTTCTCTCCCCCTTGGCCCAATACCCCTTCGACCCCCCCACCTTTCTTCTTCCTCTGTACGGATTCCATCCGAGCTACCCACGTAGCAGAGAGGAGCAGAAGCAACGGTAGTGAGCTCCTCCCCCTCCCTATAAACCCTAGGGTGCCTCCTTTCCCCTCTGCCCTAACCCTCCTACCTCTCTCTCTTCCCTCTCCCCGCCTCCATTTTCCTCCATCTCTCTTCTCTCTGCATCTCTCCCTCTCTCTGAATTTCTACACACCCGACCACCACCTCCCCTTTGCTCCGGCGATCGCCGCCGTTGGGGTCCCCCTCCGGCCAGGCTAGGGCCGGGAATGGGTTCCCCCAGCCACCCTCTTCCTCTCCAACCCCACGGCGAGGGCCGGGAGGCCCCACAGCGCCGCCGCCGTCCTCCCCTTCGCCACTGTCGCCCCGACCTGCACCGCCTCCTCCTGTCCATCGCTCGAGGTGAGCCCCCTTCCCCTCGATCCCTCTCCTCCCTCCATCTTCTCTGCACACAACCACCCACAGCGCACGCGCTCACGGCAACCCGAGGCCGCAGCACATCACGGCCACCGCAGCAGCGCAGGTCGCCGCCGGGATCGCTGCCTGTTCCTTCTCTGTCGCGAGCGCTACCTGAACTTTAAGTTCAGTTAAACCGCGTACAGAAGAATACCTCCCCGAGTTCCCTATACCTATCACAAATCGACAGCCACCCCACTGGTTCGCACCCTTGCGCTCACAGCAGAGGGGGTGGGTTCGAATCCCACCCCCTGCGGATTAAAACATCTTTTTTGTTTTATTTCTCCAGATCCAGAACACACTGCAAATCACACACAGGCCCTTGCCAGTTTAATTCTAGGTCCCTGCGAATTATTTCCAAGTCCCTAGTTAATAAAAATGGCAGAATTACACCTCAAACTTATAAATTGCATAAATAAATCATCTCAACTCCAAATTCAACTTTTTAAACATGTATTCTGTACCAAATTGAATTGTCTACCCAAATATAAAATTTGTTTACTGTTTTGAATATTTTAAATTGGTGCAATATTTGAAAACTTGTTTAATTCACTTAATTTTGCAAAATTCATAACTTGAACATAAAAATTCCAAATTCAACAAATAAAATATGTTTTCCATCCCATTTTTCATGTACTTTCCAAACATCAACTTTGTTTACTGTTTTGAATAATTTAAATTGCTGAAAACAACTGTTTCTTATTTAATGCACTTAAAATTGCCAAAATAATAACTTGCTCATTTTAAATCCAATTTCAACAAATGAAATATGTTTTCCATGCAAAATTAAACCACCTTTTCAAATATAAAATTTGTTTCATGATTTGAATAATTAAAATTGGTTAAATAATTTAAACCTTGTTTAAATCATTTAAAATTGTTAAATTCATAACTTGATCAAATTAAATTATTTTTGAACTTATAAAATATGTTTTCCATCCATAAAAGTATAAGCTTTTCAATTATGAATCTCACTTAAAGTTTTGCACAAATAAAAATTCAAATAAGTTCATGTTTGAATTAAATTCATTTCATTCTTGCTTAAACTTGTTTAATTCATAAATAATTTATTTGAAATCCATTTTCAACAAGTGAAACATGTATTCCACCTAAAATTGTGTGCTCTTATCAAATATGAACTTTGTTATCTATTTTGAACAATTAAAATTGGTGAAAACAACAAATGCTTGTGTAACACCTTTAAGGAACCAAAATTCCATAACTTAATAATTAAAATTCCAAACTTGTTAAACTTCTCTTCAAATTGGTTCTATTGTTGTTTTCTTTCTGTTTTCCTCATCCATGCATCATGCTAATCAACTTTCACATGATGATTAGTGGTAGAAATACTATTTCAACCACAATTCATGGGCTTTCCATATGCAATCCAATTGCATATGGGTCCATTTAAACATGTTATCTTGCCAACTAGTTTATTTCTATGCATCAATTAAATTGACATGCATCATCCCATGATTGTGCACTATGCCATGTTATTGATTGTTTATCTCTCTGCCTTGTTTGTTTGCTTCTTCTCGGATATACGACGACGTTGAGACCGACGATACTTACGACACCCCTTCTGAGGATCTAGCTCAGTACCAGGCTGCTGAGTTTGCAGGCAAGTATTCACTCACATGAACCATTGTGTTCCTTTCAACATTGGATACCGATACTTTCCGTTGTCTATTCTGCTAGCCATATGAGTAGTTGCTTCTGTTACGAACCTATCACATGTTATCCTTTAACCCTGATATAGCCTCACCTCCACACCTATAACCCCATTGCTTGTTGCCCGTGTCTTACTAGCATGCTTAGGGTTGATTTTGCTCGAGTCTGTTGCCCGTTACTTTATGTTATCATATTATATTATGTTCTGGGGCTCGATGTTAAACAATCAACCTGTTAATGTTTGAGGTAATAATAATTTGCTGATAAGGCACCGGCAGGAGGCCCGGCGTGGTTTTGAGGCCTGCTAGTGTCGACCCTAATTAGGAAAAGGGTCTTGTCTACTGATCCATGATGAGCGCACTAACCGCATGTGGGAAGCGTGTATGGGCTCCCCCTCAATTTGATTCGATTCGCATCTCGTCCAAATCGTCACACTTAGTTCGGGCTTTCCATTTGATGCATGCATGTGCAGGTTCGAACCCTTGGCGCCAGGATGGAACTTTTGTAGTCGGCATTTAGGGCGGCGTGGTCTTAGAGTGCTATGAGGGTCCCCTTTTCTTCGTGGGGCTCGATTAGCCGCGCACGCACATCATGTGGTTCTTTGGGCTTGATGCGAAGAAGAGTTGAGTTGTGTTGAGTGCCCCGCTTGGTGGGAAAGGCCTTCCCATATGGCGGGTTATTCTTACGTGTACCGCCAAATTGGTGCACCCCTGCAGGGATAAATCTTCTCGAGAAGCCGTGTTTTCCGCGGTTATGGATGACTTGGTGAAAGTACTGGCTAACAAGTACTCAGAACAACTTACACCTAACTAATGATAACTTGACTAGTAATAGTCTTATTGACACAATAACTTGAACCATCACTAATTCAACTGTGTGAGTTATCCTCGGATTGCTTCTTTGTATAAGGGGCGAGATCCAGGATGGGTTTGTTTGGAGTTAGTTGTTAGTTGGTTACAAGACGCTATCTTATCTTATTTCTGTTAGCCGAAAGTGGTAGTAACTCTGTAGTTGGTTAGAGCAGCCAGTTGCAGCATCTTTTGTATCCCCCTTTCTTCCGTTGAACCCAAAGCATCTGTGCTTGGTGTTGACGGGTTACACTTTGGTGAACTGTGAGTCTTGCTTACCAGTACGTTTATGTACTGACCCCTTTGGGGCTGTGGTTTCCGCAGACTACGTTTCCGAGGATCTACATGGTGGCTACTACGTGGAGTATGACGAGACTGCTGACGAGTAGATAGCGGACCCGGGCAGGATCCGAGACTTCGTGGATGGGCTCCATCTTTTTGTTTCCGGCCTCTTAGGCCTATTTGGATCTTGTCTGTACTCAGACACTTTGGATGCTTCCGCTGTGATGTAATGATGAATTGTTGGGACATGTGTCCTCTGGATGATTGTATTTGCTATCTCTGCTCTAGTGAGAGCTATTTGCAACTTATTTCAATCTTTTGTGTCGTAGAGATCTGTTGTGATATCAATTGTTCAAATGCCGTTGACGTACCGTGTGTGTATGTTATGAAGTACGTCAATGAAAGTATCTGGATTTCTATGGGATGGTTTGCGCAGACGATGAATAGTCGATAATGGTTGTCACACGTTTACGTGTTGGCCTGCTCATATTGAGATGCGGGTGCCGGTATGCCCCGTAAGCCATTTATCTACTGTTTAACGGACTGTGAGTATCCCCTAGAAGTCCGGGTGCGACAAATGGTATCAGAGCCTGTCTGCCTGTAGGATCCCTTTTACTGGTCGCAGTTGAGTCTAGAAACTATTTTGTAGCTATATAGGAAAAATGAAACGTGAGAGTAGGAATTCTGTTCTTTTTCTTCTTTCCCCACCCACCCTCCCTTTTCTGGTAAGGAAGTGCAACGTTGTTTTCTCTTCTCACCTAAACTTTCAAGTTAGTGTTTCACGAATCCTGGTTTCTCTAGGATGGTTATATCTACTAGACCATAGGAATGGAGGTGGTTGTGACATGATTTATCATGTTGCCTACTCACGATTGAGAACGGAGGCGTGTAAGCCCCAGAAGCAGATCATCTATTCCTTAAGCAGTAGATATTGATCCTTTAGAAGCCCGGATGGGGTTTTTCCGTAGTACCTCAGGAGTGTTTTGGTCTCGTTTTCCTGATGTTGCTTCGTTATCCTGTTCTTCTCAACATCCTTTTCGTCCGTTGAAATCTTGTTGTTGCTTTCCACTTCAGTTCTTCTACCGGCGTCTAATAAATAACTCTGTTCAACCCTTCTGACCAGATAGTCTATTCTCCAAATGAATCAAGTTCTATTCAGCTATACAACCTCGATACAAAACCTCTACCTCTACTCAAAAATGTTCCGGTGGTTTGCGAATTCCCTGACGTCTTTCCAGAAGAGTTGCCAGGAATGCTTATCGTCTTGAATTTCCAGAAAAACTATCCAAGGTGCACGATGTGTTTCACGTGTCATAACAAGTATCCGGACCTTTTCTTTTCTCAGTAGGAATCTTGGGGCGCGATTCCTTCAAGGGGGGGGGGGCGTTTTGTAACATCCCAAGTATGAAAAATAGCCATTAGAATGTTTGCTCTCTGTTATTTTATGTTTTGCATCATGGCATCATGTTCGTTGCATTTGTTTTGCTTGTTTTCCATTTGTTTTCCTCTGTTTTCCTTTGTTTTCTATTTGAATTTCAAATCAAATTTCAAACCTTTTGTTTCATACTTGTGATGTTACAATTTCCAAAATGATATTTCAAATCAAAACAATCATTTGTTTCCATTAAAGTTGTGATTTCAAAACTGTTGATTTTGTTTCTATCAAAAATTCATTTAATACCAAACCCTTTTCAAATTTAATTAATTTCCAAAACAGCAACCCCTCTTGAAAATTATGAAAATGACAAAACCCTTCCATCATTGTTTCCATCAAACCATAAGGTTCAAACCATTGAAATTATGGCTTTTAATAATTCACTTAATCCAAACTTAATTCAAATGTTATTCAAATAGAATTCCAAACAGCAACCAAATTTGGAATTATGAAAATTACAAAGTAGTTCATTCACTTGCTTCCAAGAAACTTGAATTTAAAACTTATTTGCTCAAGTTCAATTAATTTTCAATTAATACTAATCTCATCCAAATTTCAAACAATTTTCAAACAGCCACATAACTTCAATATTTTTGGAAACAAAAACTTTGCACATGTTGCTATTACAATAAAGAGTTGTTACAAAAATTCCCTAAAATTTTATAACTCAAAACCTTTCTATTTTCTTCCTATTTTCATCTCAGCAAAAAAAAAGAAACAGTAAACAAAAAATAAAAAAAGGAACAAAGGGAGAGAGGGGCAGCCAGGCCCAGCCCAACTTCTCTCCCCCTTGGCCCAATACCCCTTCGACCCCCCCACCTTTCTTCTTCCTCTGTACGGATTCCATCCGAGCTACCCACGTAGCAGAGAGGAGCAGAAGCAACGGTAGTGAGCTCCTCCCCCTCCCTATAAACCCTAGGGTGCCTCCTTTCCCCTCTGCCCTAACCCTCCTACCTCCCTCTCTTCCCTCTCCCCGCCTCCATTTTCCTCCATCTCTCTTCTCTCTGCTTCTCTCCCTCTCTCTGAATTTCTACACACCCGACCACCACCTCCCCTTTGCTCCGGCGATCGCCGCCGTTGGGGTCCCCCTCCGGCCAGGCTAGGGCCGGGAATGGGTTCCCCCGGCCACCCTCTTCCTCTCCAACCCCACGGCGAGGGCCGGGAGGCCCCACAGCGCCGCCGCCGTCCTCCCCTTCGCCACCGTCGCCCCGAACTGCACCGCCTCCTCCTGTCCATCGCTCGAGGTGAGCCCCCTTCCCCTCGATCCCTCTCCTCCCTCCATCTTCTCTGCACACAACCACCCACAGCGCACGCGCTCACGGCGGCCCGAGGCCGCAGCACATCACGGCCACCGCAGCAGCGCAGGTCGCCGCCGGGATCGCTGCCTGTTCCTTCTCTGTCGCGAGCGCTACCTGAACTTTAAGTTCAGTTAAACCGCGGACAGAAGAATACCTCCCCGAGTTCCCTGTACCTATCACAAATCGACAGCCACCCCACTGGTTCGCACCCTTGCGCTCACAACAGAGGGGGTGGGTTCGAATCCCACCCCTGCGGATTAAAACATCTTTTTTGTTTTATTTCTCCAGATCCAGAACACACTGCAAATCACACACAGGCCCTTGCCAGTTTAATTCTAGGTCGCTGCGAATTATTTCCAAGTCCCTAGTTAATAAAAATGGCAGAATTACACCTTAAACTTGTAAATTGCATAAATAAATCATCTCAACTCCAAATTCAACTTTTTAAACATGTATTCTGTACCAAATTGAACTGTCTACCCAAATATAAAATTTGTTTACTGTTTTGAATATTTTAAATTGGTGCAATATTTGAAAACTTGTTTAATTCACTTAATTTTGCAAAATTCATAACTTGAACATAAAATTCCAAATTCAACCAATAAAATATGTTTTCCATCCCATTTTTCATGTACTTTCCAAATATCAACATTGTTTACTGTTTTGAATAATTTAAATTGCTGAAAACAACTGTTTCTTATTTAATGCACTTAAAATTGCCAAAATAATAACTTGCTCATTTTAAATCCAATTTCAACAAATGAAATATGTTTTCCATGCAAAATTAAACCACCTTTTCAAATATAAAATTTGTTCATGATTTGAATAATTAAAATTGGTTAAATAATTTAAACCTTGTTTAAATCATTTAAAATTGTTAAATTCATAACTTGATCAAATTAAATTATTTTTGAACTTATAAAATATGTTTTCCAACCATAAAAGTATAAGCTTTTCAATTATGAATCTCACTTAAAGTTTTGCACAAATAAAAATTAAAATAAGTTCATGTTTGAATTAAATTCATTTAATTCTTGCTTAAACTTGTTTAATTCATAAATAATTTATTTGAAATCCATTTTCAACAAGTGAAACATGTATTCCACCTAAAATTGTGTGCTCTTATCAAATATGAACTTTGTTATCTATTTTGAACAATTAAAATTGGTGAAAACAACAAATGCTTGTGTAACACCTTTAAGGAACCAAAATTCCATAACTTAATAATTAAAATTCCAAACTTGTTAAACTTCTCTTCAAATTGGTTCTATTGTTGTTTTCTTTCTGTTTTCCTCATCCATGCATCATGCTAATCAACTTTCACATGATGATTAGTGGTAGAACAACTATTTCAACCACAATTCATGGGCTTTCCATATGCAATCCAATTGCATATGGGTCCATTTAAACATGTTATCTTGCCAACTAGTTTATTTCTATGCATCAATTAAATTGACATGCATCATCACATGATTGTGCACTATGCCATGTTATTGATTGTTTATCTCTCTGCGTTGTTTGTTTGCTTCTTCTCGGATATACGACGACGTTGAGACCGACGATACTTACGACACCCCTTCTGAGGATCTAGCTCAGTACCAGGCTGCTGAGTTTGCAGGCAAGTATTCACTCACATGAACCATTGTGTTCCTTTCAACATTGGATACCGATACTTTCCGTTGTCTATTCTGCTAGCCATATGAGTAGTTGCTTCTGTTACGAACCTATCACATGTTATCCTTTAACCCTGATATAGCCTCACCTCCACACCTATAACCCCATTGCTTGTTGCCCGTGTCTTACTAGCATGCTTAGGGTTGTTTCTGCTCGAGTCTGTTGCCCGTTACTTTATGTTATCATATTCTATTATGTTCTGGGGCTCGATGTTAAACAATCAACCTGTTAATGTTTGAGGTAATAATAATTTGCTGATAAGGCACCGGCAGGAGGCCCGGCGTGGTTTTGAGGCCTGCTAGTGTCGACCCTAATTAGGAAAAGGGTCTTGTCTACTGATCCATGATGAGCGCACTAACCGCATGTGGGAAGCGTGTATGGGCGCCCCCCTCAATTTGATTCGATTCGCATCTCGTCCAAATCGTCACACTTAGTTCGGGCTTTCCATTTGATGCATGCATGTGCAGGTGCGAACCCTTGGCGCCAGGGTGGAACTTTTGTAGTCGGCATTTAGGGCGGCGTGGTCTTAGAGTGCTATGAGGGTCCCCTTTTCTTCGTATGGCTCGATTAGCCGCGCACGCACAGCATGTGGTTCTTTGGGCTTGATGCGAAGAAGAGTTGAGTTGTGTTGAGTGCCCCGCTTGGTGGGAAAGGCCTTCCCATCTGGCGGCTTATTCTTACGTGTACGGCCAAATTGGTGCACCCCTGCAGGGATAAATCTTCTCGAGAAGCCGTGTTTTCCGCGGTTATGGATGACTTGGTGAAAGTACTGGCTAACAAGTACTCAGAACAACTTACACCTAACTAATGATAACTTGACTAGTAATAGTCTTATTGACACAATAACTTGAACCATCACTAATTCAACTGTGAGAGTTATCCTCGGATTGCTTCTTTGGATAAGGGGCGAGATCCAGGATGGGTTTGTTCGGAGTTAGTTGTTAGTTGGTTACAAGACGCTATCTTATCTTCTTTCTGTTAGCCGGAAGTGGTAGTAACTCTGTAGTTGGTTAGAGCAGCCAGTTGCAGCATCTTTTGTATCCCCTTTCTTCCGTTGAACCCAAAGCATCTGTGCTTGGTGTTGACGGGTTACACTTTGGTGAACTGTGAGTCTTGCTTACCAGTACGTTTATGTACTGACCCCTTTGGGGCTGTGGTTTCCGCAGACTACGTTTCCGAGGATCTACATGGTGGCTACTACGTGGAGTATGACGAGACTGCTGACGAGTAGATAGCGGACCCGGGCAGGATCCGAGACTTCGTGGATGGGCTCCGTCTTTTCGTTTCCGGCCTCTTAGGCCTATTTGGATCTTGTCTGTACTCAGACACTTTGGATGCTTCCGCTGTGATGTAATGATGAATTGTTGGGACATGTGTCCTCTGGATGATTGTATTTGCTATCTCTGCTCTAGTGAGAGCTATTTGCAACTTATTTCAATCTTTTGTGTCGTAGAGATCTGTTGTGATATCAATTGTTCAAATGCCGTTGACGTACCGTGTGTGTATGTTATGAAGTACGTCAATGAAAGTATCTGGATTTCTATGGGATGGTTTGCGCAGACGATGAATAGTCGATAATGGTTGTCACACGTTTACGTGTTGGCCTGCTCATATTGAGATGCGGGTGCCGGTATGCCCCGTAAGCCATTTATCTACTGTTTAACGGACTGTGAGTATCCCCTAGAAGTCCGGGTGCGACAAAGTTGAAGGACCGACATAAGATTGTAACCAAATGACTCAACAAGGAGAACATTATCAATTGATAAATCATTTGAGATAGCTACCTTGCCTCGTCCCAATACCTTTAGCTCGGAGTTATCACCAATAGTGACGCAATTGAGATATGGTGAAGGAGGATTAAGATCACTCATTATGTCTTTGCTTCCGGTCATATGTTGAGATGCACCACTATCCACCGTCCATTTGCATGACCCGGAAGCACTTCCCTACAAGAGATCAATTTCTTGATTTAGGTACCCTTACTTCAATGGGCCCTCTTTTGTTAGTAACAAGGGTCTTTGGAACCCAAATATTCCAATGATAATCATCACCATAAGAAGTACCAACATATCTAGCATGAACATGACCATCTCTAGATTTCATAAGAACATAAGAGGGGTAATATTTTCTGGCAAAGTCATTGTGAGTGGTTCTCCCCCTAGAGGTATCACCACCTACAATGGTGTTGATCTCCTTTTCCTTATCACCTATCCTTCTTTCACGAAGATGATATTTTGCGAAGGAGGGGTGATCTTCTTGTTCTTGTTCTTTGACTTAGCCACAAAGCCAAACCCCTCTTTTCCATTTGCAACTCTTTGAGAGTTGATAGCATCATTGAGAACTTTATCACTCCCTACAATGTTAGTTGTAGTACAAGAGTTGCTAGAAGATATAACAATGCTATTTGAGGAGGAAGATACAACTTGCTTATCGGAGCATTGAGCTAGAAGTTTATCACGAGACTTGGTAAGTTTTTCATGAATTTATTTAAGAGACATGAACTCCTTTTCTAGTTTTTCATGACGGTCAAAAAGTCTATCATGAGAAATTCCTCGCTCAATATTTTCATTTTCACGATTTTTAGCAAGAGTAATAGATAGTTCATTATCCTTCCTAAGCTTACAAACACTAAGAGCATAAGTCTCTTTAAGACTAGAAAATTTCTCCTCGAGAGAAGATCTCATGGAATGCTCTTTCTCAAGAGCCTCTTCAAGATACTTTTCATTGCTAGAATTACCTCCTCCATAACTTTCCAAAGTCATGATGATCTCTTCCTTTTTCATCTACAAGAGAGTTAGCCCATCGAGTTTCCTAAAAAGGGCATTCACCTTTTCTTTGGTTTCACCTTCAAGGCTAGCCAACCAAGAGCCTATCTGTTTTGACTCATCCTCCTCCTCACAAATATTTCCAACACAATCCAATAGAGAGGAAGGATTAGAGATAATAGTTATGGAGGTGGAAGGAATTACCGAAGTGGCTTTTGCCATAAGACATGTAGGTCGGATAGGAGCGTTCTCATTGGGGGGATTCAAATAGAGAGACCGATGAAGAGGAGGATGTAGCTATGGCGACATGGGCCACACCTACACCTTCATCTTATCCTTCATCTCCGGAGATGTATGTTTCCAACATGGATCCTTCTTGAACATATAGATCGCTTGGAACTCTTCTAGCAAAGTTGTTGTTTTGAGGGGCTTTGTTCTTGTCTTTGCGAACAATATTGCCTTGATTCTCTTCTCTTGGCTCAAACGGACACTATTTGATAAAGTGATTTGCACTTCCACAATTGTAGCATGTCCTTGGCCCGCTTCCCCTTCTTATAGTTCCTGTTTCTTGGGGGTCTAGGAGTACTGGCCTTATGAGCTTCCCATCTCTTCCAATAGCCATGCATGGCGAGAGAAATGCACTTGTGATAACCCTTGTATGTGTCCGCATTGTACTCTTCATCATCATCAAGTTCCTCAACCTCTTCAACACGAGCAACCGCCTTTGACTTTAAGGCTAGGTTGGGTGTTTTTCCCAAACCTCTTGAGCGAGCAAGGGCATCATCGACACTCTTGTGAGATAGAGATACAACAATAAACTCACTAAGAACACCAATGGAGTTGAGGGAGTTGTAGTCCGCCCTTGTACGAATGCTTGTGGCGAGGTTCTTCTCAAAAGGAGTAATGGCCTTGACAAGCTTCCTCTTTATCCACTCATCGGTGATCTCCTATTTTCCGAAATCCCTCAATTGATTTGCGAGGGTGACAATTCTTCTATAGAGCTCTTCTGGAGTCTCATCCTCTTGCATGACGAAGTTCTCAGCCTTATCAAGAGCAAAATCATACTTGGAGGATTGAATGCTTTCATTGCCTTGAAACAAGGTGTCAAGGCTATCCCAAGCTTCCTTGGCAGTCTTGCATCCGTGGATGTGACTGAGGTTCTCCCTAGGAAGAGCCTTTTGAATGATGTTGAGGGCAGTCTTGTTGAGGGCAGTCAATTTGCTCGCGTCATGAGGATGGAACCCATGAACCACACTTCTCCACAAGCGGTGCATGAGCCGGAAATGTGAGACCCCATTTCAAACTCCCAAGAAGAAAATTCATTAGTGTTAAGCATGGGAGGAAGTCCAAAATTTAAAATGTGTGGCATTGAAACAATGGGATGTGATACGTCCCCAACGTATCTATAATTTCTGATGTTCCATGTTAATATTATGCCAATTTCTACATGTTTTCTCCCTTCTTTATAGCATTTTTACACGCTTTCCAGGACTAACCTATTAACAAGATGCCAAGTGCCAGTTCCCTGTTTTCTGCTGTTTTTTATTTCAGAAAAGTTGTTCTGGACATATTCTCGGAATTGGACCCCACGAATCCTGAAGTTCCTATTTTCCCCGGAAGCTTCCAGAACTCCGAAAAGGAGTCGAAGACGGGCATCGGAGGGCCCTCACCATGCCCAGGCGCGGGCCCACCCCTAGCCGCGCCTAGGGGTGGTGAGGCCACCCTGGTGGCCCACCGACGTTGCCCTTTCGCCTATATAATCCCCCTGATGCAAAAACCCTAGAAGAATCGGCGAAATTCCACGAAACCTTCCGCATCCACCGTCATCGTCAACCCAAGTTTCGGGGGACAGATCTCTGTTCTGGCACCCTGCCGGGACAGGGAAGTGCCCCCGGAAGCCATCTCCATCGACTCCACCGCCATATCCATCGCCGTTGCTATCTCCTATGATGAGGAGGGAGTAGTTCTCCCCCGAGGCTGAGGGCTCTAGCGGTAGCTATGTGGTTCATCTCTCTCTCCCATGGTGTGATCTATATGTGATCGTGAGCTTTGTAATCTAGTTGAATAAGTAGATGTTACTCTTCATCTATTGTGCTACTCAAGTGTTTTATTAATATGAACTTTGGAGTCATCTTGTCCTGCGGTGTGAAGGTGACAGTGTGCACATCGTGTGTGTCTCCTCTATGAATTGTGGTGTTTGTCTAGTACCTTCTAGGGCGCTCACGTTGACAGTGTGGGGCTAACTAGACATGGGAATGCTTACTTTAAGGAATGCTTTTTGCAGCCCTACGCAATGATTAGTGTTCGTTATCCAACCAGAGAGGGTTAAGAGTAGCATAGTGAAGAGAAGATATTTAGTTATTCAATTATGTGATCATTGTGGAGAGTATCCACTAGTGAAAGTAGGATCCCTAGGCCTTGTTTCCAAGCATTAAAACACTGTTTTCCGCCTGTTCTGCTACATGTTTGCTTGCTGCCATATTTATTTCAGATTACTATTATTACTTATAACCATCTATATTACTCGCATTTCACTATCTCTTCGCCGAACTAGTGCACCTATATACCTGACAAGTATACTGGGTGTGTTGGGGACACAAGAGACTTCTTGTATCTTAATTGCAGGGTTGCTTGAAAGGGATATCTTTGACCTCTACCTCCCTGAGTTTGATAAACCTTGAGTGATCCACTTAAGGGAAAGTTGCTGCTGTTCTACAAACCTCTGCACTTGGAGGCCCAACACTGTCTACAAGAATAGAAGCGTGCGTAGACGTCAAGCTACTTTCTGGCGCCGTTGCCGGGGAGGTAAGGTAAAAGTTACTCACATCCTCGGGTGTGAGTGCTCGGAGTTATTTCCTTTAGACTCTGAAATTATATCTTTTTTTTCTTATTTTCACTAGTTAGGCTTATTTTTACTTATTCCTTGTTTTATATTTACTAGTTAGACTTAATGGAAAACAACAAAAATATGAGAGAGCTTTATACTATTTATCTTGAGTTAGGACATGAAGTGTTTGAAGAGAAAATTAAAAAACCTATGGATCTTTATTTGCATTCTAATAGCAACGTTATTAGTATGAATTCTTTGAACACCATTATTGCTAATGATATGGAAAATTCTAAGCTTGGGGAAGCTAGTTTATATGAAAATGATCTTTTTAGTTCCCCAAGCACGGAGGAGAAAATTTGCTTTGATGATGAGCCTATGCCTGTTACATATAGTAGTGATCATGATTGGGAAAAACACACTACTTTTGATATTGAAAATGATGATATAGAAAGCTCTAAACTTGTGGATGATGTGTTTGAAAATCCTTTTGCTACTGATGATTATATGCTTGATACATCTCCTCCTAGTAAAAATGATGATATGTTTACAAATGAACACATTTTGGAGGATAACTATTCTATTGCTTATGATGATATTATTCTTCCTATATATGATGATTATGATATTTTCAGTCCACCTACTATTGAGGAGAAAATTTATTTTGATGATACTATGCGTCCTATATTTGATGATTATGGCGATGAGAATAATAATGATAGCTATTTTGTTGAATTTTCTCCCACTACTATTAATAAGAATGACAATGCTTATGTGGAGAGTATTAATTCTTTTATGCATGTGGCTCATGATAAGAATGTTTTATGTGATAGCTATAATGTTAAATTTATTCATGATGCTACTGAAGGTTATTATGAGAGAGGGAAACATGGTTTTATGCATCTCAATAATATTAAGTTTCCCCTCTTTATGTTGAAATTTTTGAAGTTGCACTTATTTTTTTCTTCCTATGCTAGTCACTTTGTGCTTCGTTGACTTGTTTTTCAACAAGATTATTTTTCATAGGAAGTGGGTTAGAATTAAATGTGTTTTATATTTTCTTCTTGATTCTCTCTTATTGTGCTTCAACTATTATTATTATGTGAGAATCTTTTAAAAATCATTGTGCCTAGCTGAAAAGCATTAAAAGAAAAGCGCTTCCGGGAGACAACCCGTTTTATTTCTCCGTTTTGAACCCGTTTTCCTTCTTTTATTTTTGTTTTCTTTGCACCTAGGTGTTGTCTATTTCCTTAGAAACCCCTCTGTACCTTTTCTTTTGTGTCTTTGTTGAGCCAAGTAAAGCCTCTAGTGGAAAGTTGAGACCATATTTCGGATTTCTGCGCAGGAAACAGATTTCTGCTGTCCACTGTTAAATTCGTATAAAATCACAAAATAATCAAAATGACCTGCGTTTTTTTTCGCGTATTCCTGGGCTATATACGCAACTATTCTTAGTTGAACATTTTTTGATTTCATCAACATAAGATTTTCGAAAAAAATCATCTTTACCTGCTGTCCTGTTTTGATAGATTTCTGCCAATAATTGCATTTGCATGTTAATCTCTTTCTTTTGGTGTTCTTTTGAGAAAAAGAGTTTTAAAAGAAGTTGTGACAGTATATAATGTGCTTATGAGTGTTAGTCTTGTGTTTACACTGAACCATGTGAATTTATTATTTCGATTGCACTAACGTTGCTAATGAAGATTGTGAGAAGTTTGGTGTGAAGGAAGTTTTCAAGGGTCAAGAGAAGAGGATGATATGACGTGATCAAGAAGAGTGAAGAGACTAAGCTTGGGGATGCCCTGGAGGTACATCCCAGAAATTTCCAAGAATACTCAAGCGTCTAAGCTTGGGGATGCCCAAGGCATCCCCTTCTTCATCGACAAATTATCAGGTCACTTCTAGTGAAACTATATTTTTATTCGGTCACATCTTATGTGCTTTACTTGGAGCGTCTTTTATTTTTGCTTTCAGTTTGTTTAGTTTTATTTGCTGTACTTTATGGTTGGATCTTATCATACTTGTGTGGGAGAGAGACACGCTCCGTTTTCATTGCTTAGAACACTCTAGTTTTCATTCTTATTGTTCTGTGAGTGTTCACTTTTTGCTAGTACTGCGTTTAGCCTTTGTTTTCATGCATCTCTTATTCAGAGTTGTTAGTTTTAGTAGTGTTATGTGAGTACTCTCATGTTTTTTTGCTGTATCATGTAGAGTATTTTTATTAAAACATATCTTGTATGGTGCTTGCTGGGAAAAAAAATTGCTGCTTGAAGTATAATTTTTAATGGTGCAAGTAGAAGCTTGTATCGACTGTGGCTAAAACTTTTTCATAGGAAAATGCTCACGTCCCCCCGGACGATTTGTTGCTCGCGTCCTCCACATCCAGCTTGCGCCACGCGTCCTGCGCGTTGGTGACAGCGAGGTGAGGCCGTGAGGTCCACCACGCCCAGCCTTATGTCTTCCGGGTTAATTTCCTCCACTCATTTTGCATCCTCTCTTCTTTCTCCAATCCAACCGCACGGCAAAAAGCTTCTGCCCCCGTAGCCATGGAAATCTCAGGTTTCCGCGAGGGCACTGTCTCCGACCCGCGCCATCTAAGCTCTCTTTCCCTCACAGTCTCGAGCTCCTCCGAGGATGCTCCACTCCTCCACGGTGGCCGCGCTCAAGACCTCCCCCATGGTTGCCGCCTCCCCACTCCTCCGACGACCTCTGGCTGCCAACGATGCACCTCAGCTCCGGCCGGGACGGCTCCGCCACGACAAAAATCATGCGCCCTCATGCTCCATGGGAATATGGGTGCTCCTTACGGTGCTCACTGTGAGGACGGGCTGCTCTCGTGGGACTACTACGGTGCTCCCCTCGGACTACTGTGGTACTCCCATGGGCTGGCTGTGATGCTACTCAAGGCCGACGGCGGTGCTCAGCGGCGGCGAAATATTTTCTACATACTCTTTTTTCTTTTGCTATTTTTTCTGTAATTTTTTTGCTGCGAGAACTCTGGCGATATCTCCGGCGAGGTCAATTTTTGCTATCATAGAGCAATTTTTTTGCTATAATTGCTCAAATTTCTTGCTATTTTAGTAGAATTTTTTTGCTATGATATTCTCTGGTGATGTCTCCGGCGAGTCTCCGGCGATGTCTCCGGCGAAATTGATTTTTTGCTACAATAGCAAGGTTTTTGGTTGCTACGATGACTCCGGCGAGATTTTCGGCGAGGTCTGTCATTTTCCTTCCATTTCCTGCGATGAACCCTTTTTTGCTACACGGAGCAAAAGCGGGGATTTTTTTGCTACACAGAGCAAAATACAGGATTGGGCAAAAAAAGTGACACGTGCCAGCACGGGGACCCAGGGGATGGAAAATTTGGATCCCCCGGGGGACGCCCGGCATTGTGCTTTTTCATATCATGCTAGATGTTATTTTAGTTTTAAAGCTTTGTGGTTATTTAGTAGCATGATTAGCCTCAAATAGCTGAGAGTTTTTAATGTGCCATTGAAAGAATCATGAGTTGTTCTTGTCATATTGAAGCATAAATTTGCGATATTCTCCTTTGAATGTTTTATTTGGTTGACTTGGCGCATGCTCACACAATATTTATGACTATGAACCACTCACTAATAGCCTCTATGATCATTTAGTTTTTGAACTTGTGGTACCACCTATGCTTTGATTAATGATGTTTATGTCGCTATGCATGATTATGACTCTTATGCTCTCTTGATTTGTCGCTCCCAGTCTTTTTCTAGCCTCCACCTGTACTGAGTATGGAATTCTACTCATGCATCCAACTCCCTAAAACCAAGTTTTCCCATTGTGTCCACCATACCTACCTACATGTGGTATTTAACTGCCACTCTAAGTAAATTGCTCATGTGTTACCTTTAAAACCTTCAAAATTACTCCTGCTTTGTGTTCCTGTTTTTGCTCATGAGGACGTAAAGAGAGAATCTTTATCTCACTTGTGGATTGGATTTCACACCCTGGACTAGTGGCTTCATCCGCTTATCCAATTGATACAAGAGCTGGCAGCGGGGTGTCCAGCCCCAAATTAATACACACAAAATCTCTTCACTATTTTTGCCCCTGATTTATCAGTCAAAGCATAATTATGTAAACAAAAGAGAAAGAGGGATGACCTTCTACACCAGTTGCGACCTTCATATGGGATCCGCTCTTGTGAAATCTAGTTGGCTTGTGATGTACTGTATTTCTGTTTACCATTCGTTGACATTAGCATACATCTCCCAAAATATAGACACTCCTCCATGGTATGTGATTGTTGGCAGGCACCCGAGGATTCGGCTAGCCATGGTTTGTGTAAGATGGATGGGAGGAGTGTAAAAACTTTAATACCTCTGTTTAATAAAATAAAAGCTCTAGCACATGAGTGATCCATGCTTCCCTCTGCGAAGGGTCTTTCTTTTACTTTTATGTTGAGTCTCCATCTTCTAACTTTATGCACAGTTGAGAGATCATTTTTGCCATTTTGAGTTTTATGTGCACTTGTCACAGAAACATTATTAATTGATTCATGATGTGTTATTGCTTGTTCTCTACTTATTTGTTCTAGCCTTCCTCATGAACTTTAAAGGTATCCTGGCATTTATGTTTTGCCCCACTCTTAAGGACTAGCGAAATACCACATTGCATGCTTACTCTATACTTGAAACAAACGTATATCTTTCTTTGCATTGTTATTCATGATCTTTTATTTGAGTTACTTCTAATGATACAAAGTGATTGCTATGCTTTATTATTAAAGTTCTATTTATCATGTTTGTGTTTAAAGTTCTACGATCTCAGCTTACATATGCTTTTACATTATTATGATAAAAATTGGGTGGTAGCATGTCACCTTAGAAATCATTTTGTTTTATTGTTTACCTACTCGAGGACGAGTAGGAACTAAGCTTGGGGATGCTTGATACGTCTCCAACATATCTATAATTTCTGATGTTCTATGGTTTATTTTGCTAATTGCTACATGTTTTCTCCCTTCTTTATAGCATTTTTACACGTTTTCTAGGACTAACCTATTAACAAGATGTCAAGTGCTAGTTCCCTGTTTTCTGCTGTTTTTTATTTCAGAAAAGTTGTTCTAGAAATATTCTCGGAATTGGACCCCACGAATCCCGAAGTTCCTATTTTCCCCGGAAGCTTCCAGAAGTCCGAAAAGGAGTCGAAGACGGGCCTCGGAGGGCCCTCACCATGCCCAGGTGCGGGCCCACCCATGGCCACGCCTGGGGGTGGTAAGGCCACCCTGGTGGCCCACCGACATTGCCTTTTTGTCTATATAACCCTCCCTATGCAAAAACCCTAGAAGAATCGGCGAAATTCCACGAAACTTTCCGCAGCCGCCGTCATCGTCAACCGAAGTTTCGGGGGACAAATCTCTGTTCTGGCACCCTGCCGGGATGGGGAAGTGCCCCCAGAATCCATCTCCATTGACTCCACCGCCATCTCCATCACCGTTGTTGTCTCCTATGATGAGGAAGGAGTAGTTCTCCCCCGAGGCCGAGGGCTCTACCGGTAGCTATGTGGTTCATCTCTCTCTCCCATGGTGTGATCTATATGTGATCGTGAGCTTTGTAATCTAGTTGAATAAGTAGATGTTACTCTTCATCTATTGTGCTACTCAAGTGTTTTATTAATATGAACTTTGGAGTCACCTTGTCCCGTGGTGTGAAGGTGACAGTGTGTACATCATGTGTGTCTCCTCTATGAACTGTCGTGTTTATCTAGTACCTTCTAGGGCGCTCAGGTTGAAAGTGTGGGGCTAACTATACATGGGAATGCTTACTTTAAGGAATGCTTTTTGCAGCCCTACGCAATGATTAGTTTTCGTTATCCAACCGGAGAGGGTTAAGAGTAGCATAGTGAAGAGAAGATATTTAGTTATTCAATTATGTGATCATTGTTGAGAGTGTCCACTAGTGAAAGTAGGACCCCTAGGCCTTGTTTCCAAGCATTGAAACACCGTTTTCCGCCTGTTCTGCTACATGTTTGCTTGCTGCCATATTTATTTCAGATTGCTATTATTACTTATAACCATCCATATTACTTGCATTTCACTATCTCTTCGCCGAACTAGTGCACCTATATACCTGACAAGTATATTGGGTGTGTTGGGGACAAAAGAGACTTCTTGTATCTTAATTGTAGGGTTGCTTGAGAGGGATATCTTTGACCTCTACCTCCCTGAGTTCGATAAACCCTGGGTGATCTACTTAAGGGAAACTTGCTGCTATTCTACAAATCTCTGCACTTGGAGGCCCAACACTGTCTACAAGAATAGAAGCGTGCGTCGACATCAGGATGTATGGAGTCGAAATTGTAAGGTGCTGGCACTCTTGAATTGGTCCCCGAACCATTAGCCGATTGAGAATTGGAGCCTCCGGATTTCTCCCCTACCGTGGCCTTTTTAGCGGCTTTCGCCTTGGCTTTGGCAATGTTAGCTTCCATCTCGGCAATGTCGGGAATAGATTCACTATCCAAACTTTCCACATCAAAAACATGGGGAGGTTCCTCCAACATCTTATTTATGCTAGAGACCTCCAAACTAACACTAGATCTAACCTTGGACAATTCGGTTTGGATGGTTCCAACCATCTCTTGTAGGTTAGCTATGGTGTCGGCCATTTTGGAAATCTCTTCCTTAGAAGACTCAGGGTCATCTCCGTTGACCTTAATACTCTTAGGCGGTTAAGCACGATATAGGAGTCGAGGCTCTCATACCAATTGAAAGTACAGTATAGTCAACTAGAGAGGGGGGGTGGATGGGTGACTAACAATTTTTATTCTTTTCCTTTTTAGTTTGGGCTAAAAAAGTAAACACAAGGTTATCTAGATGTGCAACTAGGTGAAAAACCTATGTGATATGAAAAAAAGTACGCAACGGAAACAATATGTAAAGCACAAGATAAACCACAAGTGTAAACAAGGAGACAAGGATATGATTCCCGTAGTTCCTTCCCAAGGGAAGCACGTCTACGTTGGAGAGGTGTGGAGCCACCTAGACACTCCAACGGCACGGATGTGCACACCTTGTTCTCCTTTAGCTTCCCCGGCGAGGGAGATTCTCGTTTCTACTATGAGGTCGACTTGAAGGTGTTGACAAAACCTTTACACGAGGTTGACGCTACTCCACAAGAGAGATGGAGGCTCTCAACAATCCAAAGCTTCTTGAATCAAGGTGGAAGCTACAAGCACTAGGGTTTGCTCTAGGGTTACAAGGCACCCAAGAGCTCTCAAGATCCGGGAGGATTGAGTGGGTGGATTTGCAATTCCTTTGGTGGAATCATGGATCTAGGTCTCGTCTAGCTCTCCTCAAAGAATCGGAGTGTTTGGGTGGTTGGAGAGGGAGATCTAGGAGTTGAAGATCACATTAATGGCAAGGAGAGAGAGTGTGTAAAGATCGGAGCTATGGGAGGAAGAGGGAGAGAATTAAATACCCCTTCCCCCAATCCGTCTGTTGCCCACTTAACCGCACTAGCGGTCGTACCGGTGTTACCATCGGTGCAGTAAGTGCCCCACAGACCGAATGACTTTTTTCATGCGCACCTGGTTCCACCACAACGGAGGTACCGGTGGAAACAGCGGTACAAACGCCCACCGGTACCGCCACCGGTGGTGGACAGCCCCTGGGAGCCTGGAGAAGTACCGGAGGTACCGGTGGGGCCATCGGTACTACCGCCCAGCAGTACTATCGGTGACCTCTGCTGTGGCCTCCGTGGTGTACCAACAGAACAGCGATTTGGCGGAGGTACCACCGGTACCACCACCGGAGGCTCCCTGCTTGGAGATGCGCCGGATAGTACCATGGGGCGGTACTACCAATGTTTGACCGGTACTACCGCCACCTGGGAAAATGCTTTCCATCCTTGTTCTTTTGAGATCTCCGCCAATGGAAAAACGCCACGATGAACCTGCTGATGTTTATAGGGAATATGGGGCACCGTACGAGTGTTGCAAACATACCCTACATATACTCCACTAAAGATTAGTCATCTAAGTGTGTCATCATCAATTATAAAAACAGAAGATGATCGTTCAACTTGTTTGCTTGAGATCAATCGAGCATCGTCCCCTCAATATCCTCCACCTCATCTTCTTCTTCCTCAACACCACCATCATCCTCGTTGTAACCGAAGTGACTGAGAGGGGTTTCGTCAATGTTAATAGTGCCTTGTTCAAAATGTTTACGTATGAAGCATTAGGTACCCCATACAAGTTGGAGCTACATATTCGAGCCACAATTTTACAAACCAACTCAAAATTGAAACAAACCGGAAAGGGAAAGGATTCATACCTCGTGGTGTTGGTGGGTGGTGCATGCATTACATCAAACACTTGGGATTCCTCGTCTGGGTTGGCGGCGCAGTCGGTGGCTTCTTCTGTTCCACCACAACGCTCCTCAGCTTCCGTGGTTTCACCATCCCAGTCGTGACAAGAATGGAAGAACAACCGGCGCGCGCGGCTACGTCTGCAGGATTGCTGGCGATGCTGATGTTTCCCAGTCTCTTGTGCTTCACGGAGGAGTGGGGAGGGAGAGACTGCCTCTATTGGTGTATGTTGCAGAATTTAAAATTTGCGTCCAACGTAGCCGCCAAGATCAACTATAAAGATAACAAGGCATGCCCATACATGCGACGATCTAGCACTTTCGATTATCGGAAGATGTAGTCATAGTAGATTCTGAACAATCTACGATCTAAGCTCCCTCGTCAAGGATCATAAGTGTAATCCCTCTTATAGTGTCCACACATTCACTTGCTCAACCAACCAGCGCTCCGTCATCAAGAACACATCGCTAATGAAGAGAGAACATCCTTTAGGCATAACTTCGGTAGTAGATCTAATCAACTTGATTAGAGCTATGAGACTTGTGATCTCAACATATGAGAGAATTAGAGATTAGATCTATCTCTATTTGGGAGCGGACACCTGAAAATCTCAATTAGAAGAGGCTCTAATTCTCGTACAGATAGAGAGAGAACATGCACAAAGGCCAATTGATTTGTTTTCTCCCATGGGGGTGGGAGTATATATAGCGGGAGGAAAGGGAGACCTGCCATATAGGGTAGGTAGATTTGGGGGGCTTCCCTAGGGCTGGACGCACCCTCACATTGCCCAACTCGGACTGGACTCCCAATTGTGAGTCCTCTCCTTTCCCACTTCTTTCTTTCCTTGTTTGTTCTTTTAATTTTTGGCCTATTTCTTTTTCTCCAAAAATCAAACAAGGAATATTTCCGCGGGAGTTGTTTTTTCGTATGTGTGTCCCTCGGTCCCACATGGCAGCAACCTAATACTTGGATGCCGCCCTGGGCATTTCTGCCCCCTCCGGCAGTCCCTCCTTCTCGGGGTTTTCTTCGAAACTCTTCCGGAACCTTGTGACCCTTATAGATAAAATCATCGACCTTATCCACTAATGTCAGAAACATATTTATCACATCTCGCGGCATATCATGTCCTCCGTATATCTCTGAAATATTTTTTCCCTCCCCGACATTATTTCTCTCATAGTAACTTCACCGGAACACCTCCGAATGACTCTGGAATTGTTCGTGTGACATCATAATGGCTCTGACCATTCCCAAAACCAATTAAAATAGCATTAACATGCTGAATCAAAGGTTGACATAGCTTAAGTGTGTGACCCTTAAAGGTTCTGCAAAACACAAACATGTTCGGGAACTAACCGAACAATAACCAACAACGGAGCCATGGACGCCCATGATGGCTCTCGTGTGTTCATGAAGAACAAGGGAACCTTAAAGTTACTCATTGCACTTATTCCCTTAACTACACAATACAAACGATATCACGAGTTCAGATAATGTGCTCTAGTCTGATCAAACTCTTTGATCATAACACATATAAAACTCGTACCAATTACATTCTTTTTTATCATACATATCCTTGATGTCCTTGTGTGAATCACATCGGTGATACTTAGAAGGCCCAGAGTATGTATCTCCCCATCGTCTATAGGAGTTAAGTACTATTGTTGAACGATCCTAGTTCCATTACACACTCTAGGTCATACCCAAAATGTCGCTGTTATAATCTCCTATGTAGTAGACGTCTGAAGACATTCAAAGTATAATTGTCGAATATGCGGTCACTAGATATTCTAATAGCATAGAAATCCTAGTCAATGAAAACTTCATATTCACTTTGCTAAATCATTATAATTGTTTTTCTCTTAGCAAGATCATATAATTGGATCGTTCAGTACTATTACTACTCTAGCAATAAACCCCTATGGCTGGTAGACTTATCAAAATCCATGATCAGGAAAACATGATCATATCACAACACATAAGCTAATCTTAGAGACAAGATTGGGAACACATGTTTGTTTATATCTTCACACATGCACAAAGGTTTTCCTTTGGAAACTCACTTTTCAAGTACTATGGTTGTTATAGCACGATGATATAAACTTAATAATGAACTTGGAGATAGAATAATAACTGAATATTATTGTCTCTAGGGCATATCTCCAACATTTTCCCACTAGCACTAGAGTCAATAATACTCTAATTAGTATGATGCGATAGCACCCACGGAACTTTGGTGTTATTCACACTTTGCATGTGGTTCCTTAGACCATTGTCTTTCATCTTTTGATCCAATCAACTTGTGATAAACTTGCATTGGATTAATTAGGAATTAGAATTGTGTGAATCTGGTTCCTTAGTAGCATTAATAATTCAAAACGTCTCCGAATTGGAATTGTGTGAATTTGGTTCCTTAATAGCAACACTTTATTATGTTTTTCTTTATGATTTGAACAAATGTATCACTTTCAATGCATTATTACTCATTTTGAGTTATTTGTGTTACTTTTTATGCGCAACATAGTTGGTAAGTTTACATTAGTTCAAATAACATTTATCATGCCTTTGTTAAAATACTTTGATATCAACTTACAATGCTTTTACATGACGTTGATCAAGATTGTGTTGGATTCCTGTCACCTCATACATTATTTTGTTATTACTTACCTACTCGAGGACGAGAAGGAGTTAAGCTTGGGATGCTGATACGTTGCAAAGGTATCTATAATTTTTGATGCTCCATGCTTGTTTTCTACCCAATACCTTTTGTTTTCCGCATGTTTTCTATTGTATTCCTTTGTTTTTCGGATGTGTTCTCCGATGTTTATGGTTACCTTGGCCACATAGTTGTTTTCACCTCCAAGAGAGGGTTTATATGCTAGATACTGGGTTCATGCCTCCCTTACATACGTGCTCGAGTGATAGAAATATTATGGATGGGGGATGACATGGGGATGACTCCCGAGTCCCTGAAGTGGGCCTATCTGGTCTAAGGCCCAGCACTCAAGCCCAACGTGATGGACTGCTCGATTTTTCTAGGAGGACCTACTACGGCCCACCCGCAAGACTTGCGGATCAAGATGGTAGTAACTTGCCAACTAAGGCTAGGGTTCTGTAACCCACCCAGGTACGGGTTTGACACCCAACCTCCTATATAAAGGCTGGGAGAGCCACCCGTGGGATCATCCAATCTAGATCACACGCAATAGGAGCCGCCTCTCGAGATCCAATCTCTCGACCAGCGCGCCCGCCATTGTAATCATACTTCATAATACAGAGACAACAAAGCAGGAGTAAGGGTATTACCTCTACGAGGGCCCCGGACCTGGGTAAATAGTGCCCCTGTTAGCCGTCAAATCCACTAGTGCTTATTCAATTCCTATACTCAAAACCCTACCGGATCACCCGAGGGATTTGTTGATAGGAGTCATCAACAATTGGCGCCGTCTGTGGGAACAACAGGCGCTGGATCCCCGGCTTGCCCGGCTTCATCTGCACCGAGCTTCAACTGGAGCCCGGAATCTTTGGCTTCCACGGAGCCAATCTGCTTCGGGTCATTCGTCTACACGCCCCACTCGCCGTTTTCTCGCCCGACGTTCAGCGGTCTCCAGGAAGGCGTATCGACCTCCACTTCTGCGCCACCAGGGAAGGAATTCTGCGCTTCCCGGACACTCCCGCACATGCCGGATTTGACACTGAGTCCGTTTCAAGCACGGCGACCCAAGAATCTCCACTCGACGATGTCAACTGCTGCTCGGAGTCAAGCGACGACTCCATTTGCCGCAACAAGCTCGACTTCGACACCATCGCGGTAGAAGAACCCATCGATCTCGGCGAAAACCATTGGCCCGCACCAAGGGCTTACGAGCCATATCTGACCCACGTTTGCATGGCCGAGCCAGATGAGGAACCCGCCGAAACAGAGGCGAGCCTAACAGCGAGGCAGCAGATCCCCGTCTCGCGGGCCGCCTGGGTCAAAGCGACAATGATAGTATAAAAAAGCCAACCGTTGGTAGCCGGAGCCTGACAGGAAAATTTGACAGTGTACCACTACTTCCTATCTCTAAAAAATCAAGAGATGGTAAACACCCACAAAGAACTTGACGCACGCCAACACCCGGCTGACGTTTCGAGTGCGCGTCGGGCGGCACTCTCCAGAACTCACGACTCGACAGAAGACCAGCCTGTTAGGAAGGGGAAGTACGCCTCGAAAACTGCTCGTATGGACCAAGATTCCCTCAGCGGGATCTCCCAAACTATCGAGTCCTCCTTCATGCGCTTCGATGAGGAAGACAATGTACACCCGACAACACCCACCGCCGTGGTCCTGGCCTCCACTACCTATCTACGGGTAATCCAGCCGCCAGAAAATGACCCCCGCGTGGAGCAGCATCGCCAAGTCTAAAGGGGGCTGGGTCTAGCCGGAGTGGCGATCGCCGCCCAAGCTCACAACAAAACGACCACCCCGGAGGCCACGATGCCTCGAAAAGACAAATCACCTCGTAGACGCGAGAACACGTTACCAAAAAGAGGGGATAAGGGATCGCCCCCCCTGCCACCGGAGCAAGGAGGCACGATGCCGCGACGACAGTCCGCGACACCGTGATGAGAGCCCGCAACATCGTGAAGAAGAACCGTGACGCAGTGGTCGCGATTCAAGACACCGCAACAGGGATACGCGATGAGATAACAGCCGCGATCGAGCCTCCTACGATGCGCGGACTGACATCACCCAGAACAAGGTCGACAGGGATCGCGCACACAGGAATCGCGCTCGATCGTCGTCCTCCTCTGACGAAGAAGCCTGCGGTGCACTATGCTTCAACAATAGTATTCGTGAGGCACAGATGTCCAAAAAACTCAAGCTCACTTCGGAAGTCTCGAAATACGACGACTCGCAAGAACCCAAGACTTGGCTCTCGGATTACCTGACAGCAGTCAAGTGCCAACACGGAAACAAGGTGACGGCCATGCAGTACCTCAACCTGCATCTCGTCGGGGCTGCCCAAAGCTGGCTCGAAGGCATGCCGTGCGCGTGTTACAGATCCTGGGACGATCTCACCTACGATTTCGATAAGAACTTTCGGGCAACATACAAGAGGCCCGCATCTATCGAAGAGCCGCGAGGCTGCAGACAAAAGAGCGGTGAATCGACCCGCGAGTACATCTAGAGATGGACTACGCTCAGAAACACGACTGGAAACATATCGGAGGAAATAGCGGTCAAAACTTTCACAAAGGGCGCGCGACGTGCAGCTTTCCGGGAAGAACTGGGACGATGCACGCCCAAGACTATTGGAGAACTAATAGTGATAGCGGACAAGTTGGCGGCAGTGAAGAATCCCTACGCAACGAGAAACCTTCCTCACCCGCGCACGATGACGACCGTAACAACGACCGCCAAAGGAGAAAGAGACAACACCACGATCAGGGCAATCAGTCGGAGTTTGTGGCGGCCAAATTCACAAGAAACTGCGACGATAGATCCTGCGAAAACGCGAGTGGCGGCCAAAGCCAGACGGCAAAACACCCGAGGAAGACCTCGACGGATACTGCTCCCTGTATCTGTTCACAGATAAGCACACATGCAATCCCAAGGACACTCATCTCCTCAAGGACTAGCAAAAGTTCCCGAACATTCATGAGGCATACTCGAAGAAGCATTGAGTCACCACAAGTCAAGGATACCTGCAACTACCTGGAGGACCCACAGTCGCACCAAACGCACCACCGCCACCCCCACCTCCACATGCAGCGCAACACAACATGGTTGTAGTCACCAACCCAGCAGCGGCCAACCAAGGAAGAAGTGGGTACTCAAACCCTTTGGGAACCATAGGCATGATACAGAAGGTCTGCCCGTCCCGAAGAGTTCAGAAGAACAATACTCGCCACATCAACATGGCAGTACATGCACCACCGTCCAAAACAGAGTACCTAAAGATGTCCGTGCACCCGATCACTTTCTCCAGGGTGGATCACCCACCACGGGTATACCGACCAGGACACACATCGCTCGTCATCCATGCACACATAGGCAATTACGACCTAGCCAGGGTATTCATGGACAAAGGCAGTGGGATAAACAATATATACGCGGGCACACTCCGCAAGATGAACAAGAACCTGGACAGACTCGCGGAATCAGAAAAATCATTCCACAGAATTGTACCAGGCAAAGCAGTCCGGCCACTCGGGACAATTAACCTAGAGGTGGTCCTTGGGGACCCTAGCAATTACAGACGGGAGTTTCTCGACTTCGAGGTAGTCGACTGACCGTCACAGTACCACGCCATTCTCGGCCAAACCGTGTTCGCGAGATTCATGGCAGTACCCCACTACGCATACCTCAAGTTGAAGCTACCGGGAGAATACGACACAATCACCGTAAATGGAGATTTCCAGAAATCAGTTAAGTGCGACAATGACTTCCACGAGATCGCAAAATCTTTCGAGATGCAAGAGGAGCTCGAAGAACTGGCAAAGACCACAGATAACTCCATGATCCCACTAGCGAAAATAAACGCTCCAGACCTCGAGTTCAGCCCAAGCAATGACACTCGAAAGCATCAAGTCCACCCGACGGATCCTACAAAGACGACCATGGTGACGACAAGCCTCTCCTCCGCATAGGAAAGCGTGCTCGTCGAACTCCTCCGTGAGTACTGGGTAATCTTCGCCTGGCAGCCATCCAACATGCCAGGTATCCCGAGGGAGTTCGCCGATGACTCATTAGAAGTGTTCAAAGACACCAAGCCGGTCAAGCAGACCTCTCGACGATTCTCTGAGCCAAAACAACACGCACTCGGAGAAGAAGTGAATGGACTATGAGCCGCAAAATTCATCAGGGAGATCAAGATTTCTACCTGGCTAGCAAATCCGGTGCTGGTCCTGGAGAAAACACAAATATCCTTCGCGTGTGCATCGACTACACGTCGATGAACAAACTCTCCCCCAAGGATAACTTACCGCTTCCGCGGATCGACCAGATTATCGACTCCATAGCAGGCTGCCAACACCTCTCCTTACTAGACGCCTACTCACGCTATAATCAGATCAGGATGAAACATGAAGACGAGGAGAAGACAACATTCATTACACCACACGGTGTATACTGCTACACAACCATGCCCTTCGGGCGCAAGAACGCATGCACTACATATCAGCGTTGCATGCAAAAGTGTCTCGCCAAACTCATTGGTAAGAATGTACAAGTCTATGTCGACGACATAGTGATCAAGACTCGAGTGGAGGACACACTCTTCCAGGACATAGGGGAGACATTCGACGCCCTTAATGCATACATGATCAAGCTCAACCCGACCAAATGTGTCTTCGGTGTACCATCAGGACAATTGCTCGGCTACCTGGTCTCATCCAGAGGAATATAATCTAACCCGGAGAAAATTCAGCCAATCCTGACGATAAAGGAGCCGACAAACCTCCGTGGGGTGCAGCAGCTAGCAGGGAGACTGGCAGCCCTCAGCAGGTTCGTCACAAGAATGGTCGAGCAAGCCCTTCCTTTCTACAAACTCCTAAAGAAGACACATAAGTTTGAGTGGACTGAAGAAGCAAAGAAGGCCTTCGCAGATCTGAAAAGAGTATTGTCAAGCAGAAGGATATTGGCCATGCATCACGAGAGAGAGATCCCTTGTACCTATACCTAGCCGCAACTAACCAAGTGGTCAGCACGGTAATCGTGGTAGAGCGACCCGAAGAAGGGAAGACACATGGAGTTCAGCGGCCAGTCTACTAACTCAGCGAGGTACTCTTATCATGCAAACAGCGATACCCGCACTACCAGAAACTTGCGTACGGAGTGGTTGATGGAGTGTAGACACACGCTCGTTGGGAGACCCCAAGCCCAAGGTGTGAAGAGTGCAGCAACAAGTTTTCCCTCAGAAAAGAAACCAAGGTTGAATCGACCAATAGGAGGAAGGAGTAACTTCAGAAGGTGAAGAAGCTAAGTTGGCAGGGCGCACTACCGGTTCAGCAGCAACATGGAACCTACACAACACAATCAAATCACTTTGTCCCAACAAAGCAGTGAGGTTGTCAATCTCACCGGTTTTGCTGAATACAAAGAGGTTAAACGTATAGTGTGGAAAACAATAAGAACAGTATGAAAGTAGTAGGTGTTTTATTAGTATGAGGAAAAAGGACCGGGGTCCACAGTTCACTAGTGGTGTCTCTCCGAGAAAGATAAATGACATTTGTGGTGAACAAACTACAGCTGGGCAATTGACAGAAATGAAGGCTGCACCGTAGTACATATGCAAGACATAAATATTACTATGTGATTCATGTGGACATTACAACAAGATACATAGACCGCTATCCAACTGCATCTATGACTAAAAATCCACCCTCCAAATATCATCCGAAAAAACGTTGTGTATTAAGTTGCAAGCAACAGATAATTGCAGTAAGAAAAGTGTGTAATGTAAACAATAACATCATCCTTAGACAAAGCATTGTTGTTTTCTCCCTAATGGAAACAACACATCATCCATCCGTCACATTTCTGTCACTCGAGCATAGATGAAAAGGAGGCATGAACCCACTATCGAGCATAAATACTCCCTCTTGGAGTTACTAGCATCTACTTGGCCAGAGCATCTACTAACAACGGAGATCAAGCAAGATCATAAATAACATATGCATGAAGATAACATGATAGATTGATAATAAGAAGACCTAGCATTCAACATTCATCAGATCCCAACAAACGCAACATGTAGCATTACATAAAGATGATCTTGATCATGTTAGGCAGCTCACAAGATCTAAACACGAGGCACTAAGTGGAGAGAACAACCATCTAGCTACTGCTATGGACCCTTAGTCCAGAAATGAACTACTCACGCATCACTTCGAAGGAGGGCATGGTGGTGTAGACCCCTCCGGTGATGATTTCCCCCTCCGGCAGGGTGCCGGGGAGAGCTCCAGAACCCTCCCGATCTCGGGATGACGGTGACGGCGGCCTCAGGTGTTTCTTGGGTAAAAGTGGTATCCTTTTAAGGTTTACATCTCGGGGGGATTATATAGGCGAAAGAGCAGAGGCGGTGGAGGCTCAGGGGCCCCACACCACCCCCTGGCGCGACCAAGAGGGGGCCGCGCCACCCTATGGTGTGGGCCCCTTGAGGGCCCCCTCCGGGTCTCTTCGGGACTCCGTGGAACCTCCGGGATTTCTAAGACTTCCGGGCTTTGGATTTTCCAATTTCGAGAATATTTGCAGAACAAATTTTGTGAAACAAAAAACAGCAGAAAACAGGGAACGCACTATGTGGCATCTTGTCAATAGGTTATTTCGGAAAATCGATAAAAATGACATAGTGTATAGCAAACATGTGGGAAACAATAAGAAAACAACATGGAACATCAGAAATTAAGGATACGTTTACGACGTATCAACATCCCCAAGCTTAGTTCCTACTCGTCCTCGAGTAGGTAAACGATAAAAACACAATAAGTTCTAAGGTGACATGCTACCAACATAAACTTGATCATCAAAATGTAGAAGCATATGTAAGCTAAGATCATAAAACTTAAACATAAACATGATAAATAAAACTTTAATAATAAAGCATAGCAATCACTTTGCATCATGAGAAATAACTCAAATAAAAGATCATGAATGACAATACAAAGAAAGATATACATTTATTTCAAGTATAGAGAGAACATGTCAAAGTGATCTTTCGCTAGTCCTTAAGAGTGGGGCAAAACATAAATGTCAGAACACCTTCAAAGTTCATGAGGAATACTAGAACAAATAATTAGAGAACAAGCAATAACACATCATGAATCAATTAATAATGTTTCTGGGACAAATGCACATAAAACTCAGACTGGCAAAAATGCTCTCTCAACTGTGCATAAAGATAGAAGATGGAGACTCAACATAAAAGTAATAGAAAGTCCCTTCGCAGAGGGAAGCATGGATCACTCATGTGCTAGAGATTCTATTTTATTAAACAAAGGTATGAAAACTTGACACTCCTCCCAACCATCTTTCACAAACCATGGCTAACCGAATCCTCGGGTGCCTGCCAACAATCACATACCGTGGAGGAGTGTCTATATTTTAAGAGAGCTGTATGTGTCGTGGGATAATCACGGCAGACGTTACCAGGGGTAACTGATCTTGGGGCAAGTCGACACAGGCGTTCGGGAGAGGGTTTAGCTCAAGAGAAGACATGGTACAGCTTGATCTGACAGCCGGCAATCGAAGTCGCCGGATCTCTATTCTCGATACAATAACTCGATTTAGGGTTTACACTGGATACTCGATATCACACGATATTGCTAGGGTTCTTAGATCTCTCTCTAAACTACCTCCGGGGGTCGGTTTATAAAGCACCCGTACCCCCTGGCTTGTCCTACAAGGCGTACCCTGAATCCTACCCGGACACGGCGCACTAACCCTAACTTGCCTTTACAGTAACCCACAATCCGGGTCATTGGGCCTACAAGCTTGGGCCTTCACAAGTTTCCCTATCCTTAGCCGGATCCTGCACATCATCCCTTGAGCCGGGTTATTCCTTGGAGCTTGGCCTACCGGGTTAGCATCCCCCTGTCAGTAGTCCCCAGAATAGCCTGGGCTTCACGGATCTCCTTGAAGCGCTTGCTATTCCTGCAAAGATATCGATCATACGGGTATATGAAGATCGGGTTAAGATGTTTTAATATTCAGCTAGGCCTTGCTCCTTGGCGGCCATGCAATAACCCCAGCTTTCCCTCCAAACATCTTGGTTCAAACTTCTGGGTCCAAACCATAATAATAACTCCAAGATCCCATGCTCGATAACCAATCCCGTCATCACGGGACGAATCCCCTTCTTCCTTTTATCCGGATGCTTTGCTCAATACTTGGCGCACATCTCGCAAAAACTTTAAATAAATAGCCGTTTACCCCCTCCATTCTCGGCTTCCATTCACCAAACCGAGCTTATCCATTTGCACTATAAAAAAGCCCCTTAGGAGTGACCCGAACCCCAACGGCTCATTTCCTCCATTCCATTCCTTTCTCCCTCTGAGCTCTCCTTCTCCCTGAGCGCCACCACGGAAATCCCGCGCTCGTCACCGGAACCCATCGCCCGGAGATTACGCTCCGCCACCATTCGCCCCGCGCCGCCGCCAAGATCCGCCGGCGAATCCTCATCCGGCCCACCAAGAACCGCGAAGGGACACCAAGCCTGCGCCATCTGCCTCCGCAAGGCTTCCCTCAGCTCTCCTCCGGTAAATCTTTTGCACCCATCAATTTGCCCTCTCAACCTTTGATTTTTTCCTCAGATTAGATCCAGATCGATCCGCCTCGGATTTCTTGACTAGGCCGAATTAGAACACCCATAAACTCTTCTAGCTCGCACTCAAGACAAAGCGCATGCTCCAATCCGCTCCCCTACTACCCACAATCATTATTCTTGCCACAAATCCAAAAATAAAACTTCCAATCTAGGCTCGAACCACCCAAATTTTCCGCCTTCGCATCAATCACCCGGCTAGACCATTCCTTTTCAGTTACTTTTATTCACGTCTGGAACTTAAGCCGCCATCCATTGTATTCAAAAGGCTCCTTCAACATTTAGGTCTCATAAATTTCACCACAATGCCTGATACCCGGAAACTTTCAAACTTTGCTCTGCATGCTAACACCCGGATCTCCCGTAACTTTTCATACCTCAATGCTGTCCGGCCTATACTTAGCCGGCTTGCAACTTTCATGTCTTAATTTCCTTCTTACCTTGCGCTCTGCAGGTCAGCCATATGGCTCCCAAGAAACAGGGGAAGACCCCAACCAAGGCCAAAGCCACCAACACCATTTCCGCCAACTGGGCGCGGTCTATGGTCACAAAGGCCAAGTTGGAGGAGCTGGTGGAACTGGGAATTCTTCCTCCTCAGGAAAATATCCAATGGAGGGTACCGGGTAAGGAGACCCGGCCCACCCCTACCAAAGATGAGGTAATCTGTTTCGTGGATCACGTGACCCGGGGTTTTCGACCACCGGGTCACCCCTTTTTCCGTGACATACTTAGCCACTACGGCCTTCGTGTCTTTGATATCGGACCCAACTCTGTGCTAAATATTTCCCATTTTATTGTCCTCTCCGAATCCTACTTGTGCACTCCGCCAAGTCTAGCTCTTTTCATTGAGCTTTTTCAATGCAAACCATGCCGCGAAAGCGGTGATGGGGCGCTTGTCACTTGCGGCGGGGTTTCGATCCAACGCCGCAAAACTCTCTAATGCCACCCCTCACCCTCAATTCCCATGTCAAGCATTGGCAGCTCTCGTACTTCTACTGCCAGGACACTTCCCCACCCGGCCAAAAGAAACTGCCGGGTTACTCGGAAGGTCTTCTTGATATTTCCGATAAGTTTAGCGCCTTCGCCCCTAACTCGGATAGGGAGGCAATTCAACCCTTGCTAGCCAAAATTGCTACTCTTACAGCCCAGGGCCTCATCGGGCTCAATCTAGTAAAGACCTGGGTCGATTTTAGGATTCAGCCCAACTCCATCCGCACCAAGTTGATGTGCGAGTATTCAGGAGAACCTTCCGATCCGCTCCGATACTCCGATAACATCTTCGCACCTGGCGACACCCATAAAACCATGAAAGGTTTTTTGACGGAAAAGCTCGAGGTAATCCGGAACATATCCGGGTTAGAGCCCTTCACGCTTGAAAACCCCGCCCCTGAGGTAAAAATCCGACTCTAACGCCCTTACTTTCATTCTTTCCACTTGATACAGTTGGTAACCTGTGTACTAACACCTTTCAGGCTAATGACGACTTTTGGAAAATCAACGCCTCCCCTAGCTCCGAAAGTCCAGAGGAGAAGAGGCCGTTCACTCGGATGAAGGTACTCTTCGAATTCTGTTTGATTCCTTCGAACTCGTCATAACCCCTTCATTTTCAACCATAACTTTGATGATATTTCAGAACAAGAGGATGATGAGGAAGAAAACTCGGATGGCAAAGTAGAATCTGCCAGCGACGAGGACGAACCGGAACCGGCAACCAAAGCCGGATCCAAAAGAAAAGCTCAAGAGGCCCCTTCCAAGGTTTCATATCCCCTCCTCGCATTCAATTCACGTCACCTTAATGATATACCTGAATTATTTTGACATTATTCCACTAGCCATTCTTGAAGGAGTCGCCCATGATCAAGCGTAGGTCAACTCGAAATAACCCGGGTGACAACGTCATCAACCCGGGTATTTCTTCGACCCCCATTCGGCGGGCTGGTAATTATTCTATCTTTTCTCGGCCGGCACATTCCCCTTGAACTATTCTTATATGACATATAACCTGACAATTTTCAGCCTCTCCCGAGTCTGATGACGGGTTTCCTTGTGACTTCGCGGTGAACACCGGGTAAGATCCCCTTCCGGAAGCTCTTCCACACTTCACCACCCTTTCCTGACCGCGTATTTTAACTGCTTCTTGATAACATTTACAGGGCCACGGTCGTCGTTAGCGACCAAGAGGGCATGGAAGACGAGGGCCCGGGTCAGGGGAGCCCGGCCGATAAGACTACTGTCATGTCTGGCGGTGAAAAGCAAACCTCGCCGATTAAACCGGACGCCCAAGAAACCGAGTATCCAATTGCTTCCCATGCGAGCAAGAAGAAGAAAGCCACAGCCTTGGGTGCCGAAGGAGTGTCGGATTCCAATGCACAAATGACCCGGGTTCCGCCTCCTTCTAAGAAGAAAACCTCTTCTCGGAATTCCCAAGGCCCCGGGTCTTCTGATACGGGTAAAGATACTTTTGATCAATTGATGAACACGCTCCTCACCATGAAGGCTTCAGAGGGCGATATTTTAGAGCGCATGGCTGCAGAGCACCAGGTAAAAGCGCTTGTCATCTCATATTGCATATCTAGTCCCCAAGTTCCGAGTATGACTTGCAAAAGTTATGCTTGGTACTTCACGCCAAATTTATCTTATCATAACATCCCACTAATGCCTGCCCTCCTTTCTACTTACAGGCACAGATAACTCGGTCTGATGAAACTTTACTGAAGACCGAACAACGTCTTCTTGCCGAGATAAAACGACGGGAAATCCTTGAGGATGACATGGAAGCTTTGAAGAAGGATGTTTCCAAGTATAAGAAGAAGTGCCACACCGCTCGGACCGACTTGAAGAATTTATCGGATCAGATCACCGACACTTACCAGATCTTACTGAGTAAGTTTTTGTCTGCCGACCAACTTCATGCTTCTTGTTATGCACCACTCTGGGTTACTGATGCCTTCTTGCTTCTGTTTCAACTGCAGGTGCCAACCTTGCACCTCCAGAGGAAGATACTATTGCCAAGGCTAGGACCCTGAAGACTGTGCTCCGGACTTTCTTTGCCGGCACAAAATTTATATTGGACGCCATACATTGGCCCACAGAAGCCTATCCGGGTGAAGAGAATCTTGTCCAAGCCTGCTCCACTGTGCCTGGCTGGATTGAACTTTGGAAACGTTCGTCCTGCCAAATTGGAATAACCCGGGCATTGACCTTGGCCAAAGCCTACTTTCCGAAGCTTGACCCGGCGAAGATAATATCCGGGTTTCCCGAGTTTAAGGCGGATGGTGCCAAATTTACGCCTAAGGACTTCAAGGCCATTCAATCAGCAGTGCGCCCCTCGGCTACCTCTTTAGCCGATAGCTTGGACCTGAATACACTAATGGCTGCGTATGACGCCGATGGCAAAGTTATCATAGAGGAAGCACCCCCGCCGTTGGACCTCTTGGAGAAGTGGGCTGATCACTCGGCCAAGAAGAAGGAGGCAACCGCGAAGAGGGAGGCCGAGTTAAGATCAGGGCCATCCGCCTCTACACCATCCGTCCTTCCACCTATCCGCCCTGGCGCGGTGAGTCCGGGTGGTTCTGCCAGGAAAGCTAAGCAGCAGGCCCAGGAGCAAGACCCAGAAGATCGCACTCAGGAGGCCGAGTAGGGTGATGATGTCATAATACCTTAATCACGTGGAACCTTTTCATTTGAACTATTTATCCTGCCAATGGTGCGCCTGTGCACTTCTGATACCGATGCCATAACTTGTAATGTACTTCTATTCGGTGACATATTTTTGCGGCTTTCCCTGCCCTTTGATAATCGTGCTATTTTGTCTGTTCTTTTGAACTTGTTCTTGATACCCAGCTTTCTTTTTAGCTCCCTTTGTAAGACTCGGTTTTCCGAGACCAGGAATTTTAATACGTGGGCTTTTTCTTTAAGTCCCCAAGACTCGGATGGTGAGGTTTTTCGAACTGCGATAGCCAAGTAGTTTGTTTCTGTTTCGAAGTCCCCCAGCCCCCATGACCCAAAGTTCGAGCAATGGGGGTGTGGCCTTTCTCAGAGAATAAATTATTTTTTACCGAGTCGCAAACCTAAAGCCATTCCGTGTAAGCACTGAAGTTATGCTTGATAATTGTTGAGTTTCCGGCTTTTAGCCTTGTACTCTGCATAAACTTGTGGTTTAGATGACCCTTTTAACTATCTTGTACTGTAAGTCGGCTTTCGCGTGGATACCATGTTGTTACATCCATACGAGAACAGTGTCAGGCAAGTCCCATTGGGCTTCATGGCTGATTGTAATCGTAAGCGAACGAATCATGCCACTTTAGTGCGAGTCACATCAAGCTTAAGTAAGATAAGTCAAGAAAAGTTGGCTTCTTTGCCCAGTCATAAGATTGCAGCCGTGCTCGTTTGCGAGTAATCGGCCCTTATAACTTATAGCTATCTATGCCGGGTCATTCGGGTTAGTGGTTGGTTACCTGAGCAGCCAACCCCCAAGACCTACATGCAATCGATGCTTTTGATGATACTGAATTATCGATGTCGCAGGGATACTACTTACTTGTAATCAGGGTGTAATGATATAAGACTTGATAACCATCTCTTTACTGATACTAGAAATTTTGGATCAACAGGCCGCCTCATTAAAAACCTTCCAGTCCCCTTAGGTACCCTGGGTAGGAAAAGAGCGCGTCTGAAACCTGCTGCCCGTTACATTGTTTAGTTCCTGATAAGCGCTGGTCCCGGTCTGGCTTGACCGATGCACATTCTCCATATGTTGGATCTTTTCCTGATGAGTACCGGGTTTGCTAGCCAACCCGGGTGGGGTGTTCCAGTGACCTGGCTGGTTGTAAGCGGCCGTGTGGCTTCTTCCTTTACAGCGGGCCGCTTGGGGGAATCATCCTCGATTAAGGCCACCATTTTAGCATCTTGCGTTGCCTTGGATCTTGTTCTTTCGCCTACAGTACTCGGCCTTTTTGATGTGGCTATATCCTCCGGGTCTGCTTGAGATCGGTAGTGCTTGAGTTCTTCTTTTCTACAGGCCTGCTCGGCCATTGCTGCGTCTCCTTCGTCACATTCAGCTGCTATATCTCGATTTCCATGTATGGTAATGGTCTTCTTGGGACCCGGGATTTTTAGCTGCAGATATACGTAACACGGCCTAGCCATGAATTTGGCATAAGCCGGCCTTCCAAACAGCGCGTGATAGGGGCTGCGTAATTTCACTACGTCAAAGGTGAGCCACTCAATTCGATAGTTATCCTTTGATTCTCCGAAAGCTACCTCCAACGCGATTTTTCCCTCGGGGCATGCTGAATGACCCGGCACTATCCCATGAAAAACTGTTGAGCTTTTTTGCAGTTGAGATTCCTTGAGACCCATGCGTAGGAAGGTTTCCCAATACAGTATATTGATGCTGCTTCCACCATCCATTAAAACCTTCTTTAGTTCGTACCCATTAACTTGCGGTGCGACTACTAGTGCCAAGACTCCCGGGTGTTCCACTCTTTCCGGGTGATCCCTTCTGCTCCATGTTACCTCCTGTTCTGACCATCTCAAGTATCTCGGAACGGCTAACGAAACTGAGTTGACTGCTTGCTTCAGTATCTTTTTGTCCTTGTTAGAGCCTCCTGTGGTATGCACGTGATATTGACCCAATTGTTTGGGGTTAGCCTGGAAGCCTCCTGCCCCCCTTGATTATTACCTTGATTTCCAGCCGCCGGGTTACCAGCTGGGGGTGGGCCGTTGCCCGGGTTTGCCCCTGGACCCGGTCCTCCTCCCCGCCCTGCACCTCGCATAGCTCTGTGCACTTCCTCATTTTTCCATCTTTGTAAATCGGCGCACTGTTCTAGGGAGTGGTTAGCTGGCCTGCCATTCCTGCTGTGCTTCGGACATGCCATCCTGAATATGTCCCAATTGTTACCCGGCCTTGGTGGACCTTGATAGTTTCCTCCATGGTGGTTACCTCCGTTGAAATTTCCTTCTGCTCTTGGCCTCGAAGACCCGGCTTCGGTGTTGGCGACAAACTCGGAGCCTCCTTCGAAGGGGCGCTTGTTCTGGCTATTTCCATTGTTTCCTGACGCTGTTCCGTTGCCGGTTCTTCCATTGCCGCTTGTGTTTGCTTTTGTCTTCTTGTCATCAGCTTCTTCTTCTGTAGTATCTGTCGCAGCGTGTTTGTTGCACGCATCCATCAATTCTCCCATTGTGACTTCCGACGCATTTCGACTGGACTTCATGCGAGTTAACTTTTGCACTAAAGGTATATACTTGCATGTTTTTGCCATGGCCTGTAGTGCATCCTTGGGCTGGATATCCGTGGATGAGTGAAGTATCTCCATAACCCGGCGCACCCAACTGCGCGCCGATTCTCCCTTCTTCTGGACGCATCGCTCTAGATCATCAATAGTGAATAATTTCCTGCAGGTCCCGTGAAAGTGCTTGATGAACGCGATCTTCAATTCCTCCCAAGACTTGATCGATCCCTCTGGTAGATTGGTGAACCACAATTTTGCTGCTCCTTCCGACATCATCAGATACATGAACTTGGCTTGGAGGTTCTCGGACGCGTTGCGGATTGACATTGCCATCTCGTAACTGCTTAGCCATGTTTCGGGATCCATGGTTGGCTCATAATTCACTACTTTCCCTGGCTCTTTGAACTTTTCCGGGTAAGGTTCAGCTCTAATATTGTCCGAGAGACACTTGGGTCCCGCAAGAATGGTTGAAGCCGGCCTTGCTCTAGAAACGTGTGATGCCGCGGGGGGCGCGTCTGGGCGCGGTGCTGCGGGAGGTCCATGCGCTGCAGACCCGGCCGCGGCCCTCCGAGCCCTAGAACTGTCCACGACGGCCTGTGCTGCTGATGCTGCCTGAGCGCGGGGAGGAGGCGGCATTTGCTGCTGCTCTTCCCTCCGCCGCGCTGAACTCGTTTGTAAATTCCCTTGCTGCTGGCTGACGTATGGTGTCCCGTGCATACCGCTTCTGTGATCCGGGTAATTGGCTTGCTGTGCCACCGCAGTGTGCAACAGCTCGATGGCTTGCCGAGTCTTCTCTGCATGGGGCGACTCTCCCACAGGTATTTGATTCAATGCGAGTGTCGCCGCATATACGTTGTCCATAGGATTGTTGTAGTGGCCGGCTGGCGTGCGGAATCGTGATGGTGGCGGCGGCAGTAGATCGTTGCCGGTTGTGATTCTAGTTTGTGGTGGGGGTAACCCGGTCCGTTCATTCGCCGGATGTGTCGCTACTGTCATCTGTTGGGGTGCGGTTCCCTGGTTCACCACTGGTATCGGTTGGTCCTGAGGCGTGACGAATAAATTAGCCGGATTAATAACCCCGCCCGTTGCTGGCAACCTGGTGTGGTGCCTTTGATGTATCCTGGACGTTTCCTCTCGAAGCCGGGTTTCCAACGCGTCTAGCTCGCGCCGTCGGGTGGCCATCCCCTGTCTATCTGCTTCCACTTGCCTTCTTTGCTGTTCCAATGCACGACGAGCCACATCCAGATCTCTAACACGCTCTGCCGCGTTTTCTGGGGTGATAACAGTGGCGAGGACTGTAGGATCCAAAATCAAATTATTATCGAACAGGGCCGGGTGACGCGGATTCGAGGGACCCGCCCCTAGTGTCCGGTTGGCTTGAAACCCGAACATGTTGGCGTGTTGCTCCTCATCTGCTGCGCGACTGGTGACCGATGCTGACTCTCCATCGACCCGGGTCAAGACCGGGTCTCCGTTAACCGCGCCCTGTTGCTGAGCCACTGCCTGAGCCGCCCCGACTGATGCCGCGGCTGTGTTTCCTTGGTTGGCCGCGGGGGCTGCATAGACTGCAACTCGGCGCGCGATATCCGGTGTAAATTCAGGCTGTTCCTCCTCACCGTTCTCCTCATACCGGTTTTCCAGTAGATCCAGGATAGACCCGGTGTCATCTTCTCCTTGGACCCGGTCGCGTGGGGTCCATGCCGGCTCCTCCGGCTGTTCCCACTCCGTGATGGGTTCTTCTGCCGGATATGTCGTTCCCGTTGATTCTTCATCATCTGATCGGATAGACGTGGCTTTTCCTGGCATAGAATCAGATCCAACGTTGTCAGGGACCAAATTGGAAGCACATACCATACCGATGAAGACGCTGATCCGGCCGATTGTCACGACGGATCCGATTTCGAGGTGATCCGACTCCGGCCCCCAGCCGGAATCGTCCACCACCTTTTCTCCTTCGTGGTCGATGTAGATCTCGCCGATGACAAGATTCTCCATGCCCTTCCGAGCTTCTCCCGTGATGTAGACACCTTTGGACGCAGGCCCCACGGTGGGCGCCAACTGTCGTGGGATAATCACGGCAGACGTTACCAGGGGTAACTGATCTTGGGGCAAGTCGACACAGGCGTTCGGGAGAGGGTTTAGCTCAAGAGAAGACATGGTACAGCTTGATCTGACAGCCGGCAATCGAAGTCGCCGGATCTCTATTCTCGATACAATAACTCGATTTAGGGTTTACACTGGATACTCGATATCACACGATATTGCTAGGGTTCTTAGATCTCTCTCTAAACTACCTCCGGGGGTCGGTTTATAAAGCACCCGTACCCCCTGGCTTGTCCTACAAGGCGTACCCTGAATCCTACCCGGACACGGCGCACTAACCCTAACTTGCCTTTACAGTAACCCACAATCCGGGTCATTGGGCCTACAAGCTTGGGCCTTCACAAGTTTCCCTATCCTTAGCCGGATCCTGCACATCATCCCTTGAGCCGGGTTATTCCTTGGAGCTTGGCCTACCGGGTTAGCATCCCCCTGTCAGTATGCTTATGTCAATGAATGGTAAACAGAAAATATAGTATGTCACAAGCCAATTAGACTTCACAAGAGCGGATCCCATAGAAGGACGCATATGGGTTGAAGGTCACCCCCCTTTCTCTTTTGCTTTCACAATTATGCTTTGACTGATAAATCAGGGGTAAAAATAGTGAAGAGAATTTCTGTTATTAATTTGGGGCTGGGCACCCCGCTGCCAGCTCTTCTATCATTGGATAAGCGGATGAAGCCACTAGTCCAGGGTGTGAAAGTCCAATCAATAAGTGAGATAAAGATTCTGTATTTACGTCCTCATGAGTTAAAACAGGAGCACAAAACATGAGTAATTTTGAAAGTTTTAAAGGTAACACATGAGCAATTTACTTTGGAGTGGCAGTTAAATACCACATGTATGTAGGTATGGTGGACACAATGGGAAAACTTTGGTTTTAGGGAGTTGGATGCACGAGTAGTGCTCATACTCAGTATAGGTGGAGGCTAGCAAAAGACGGGGAGCGACAAATCAAGAGAGCATAAGATCCATAATCATGCATACCGACATAAACATCATTAATCAAAGCATAAGTGGTACCAGAAGTTCAAAAACTAAATGATCATGGAGGCTATTCGTTAATGGTTCATAGTCATAAACATGGTGTGAGCATGCGCCAAGTCAACCAAATAAAACACCCAATGGAGAACACCACAAATTTATGCTTCAATATGACAAGAACAACTCATGATTCTTTCAATGTTACATTAAACACTCTCAGCTATTTGAGGCTAATAATGCTACTCAATAACCACAAGGATTTAAAACTAAAATAAAATCTAGCATGAAATGAAAGGTTTCTAGCCATAGTCTATACAAGCTTCTACTTGCACCGTTAAAAATTCTACCTCAAGCATCAGTTTCTTTTCCCAACAAGCACCATACAAATCATGCTTTAACAAAAATTCTCTACATGCTACAACAAGAAAATATGAGAGTAATCACATAACACTTCTAAAACTAACAGCTCTGAACAAGAGATGCAATGAAAACGAGAGCTAAATAGGAATTTTTGCAGCATCTAGAAGAAAAACTAAGAATACTAGCATAACAAGTATTCAAACGAAAAAGCGGAGCATCTATATCTCCCAAACAAATATTGCTAGGATCCAACTATATTATTTCAGCAAGGAAAACAAAAGAAAACAAAGGGAAATGAAAGAAAAACAAAGAAAAATCGACAGACGCTCTAAGTAAACTTCATATGATGTGACCGAATAAAAATATAGTTTCACGAGAAGTGAACTGATAGATAGTTGATGAAGAAAGGGATGCCTTGGGCATCCCCAAGCTTAGATGCTTGAGTCTTCTAAAAATATTCTTGGATAAACCACGGGGGTATCCCCAAGCTTTGACCTTGCACTCTTCTTGATCACATATATCACCTCTTCTCTTGACACTTCAAAACTTCCTTCACACCACACTCAAACAGTAATTCACATTAGAGGGTTAGTGCAACAAATAAAAATCCATTGGTTATATATGGCACCAGTTCTATTGATACTTTTAAACATTAGCTACATCCACTGATGTTTCGTGAAGCAAAAAAATCCACTTGACATCGCAAAAGAGCAAATGCAAGAAAAATGGCAGAATCTGTCAAAACCAGAACTGTCTGTAAAGACGAATTTTTTTTCGAGGCACTTAAGTTGCTCAGATCGAAAAACTTAAAGAACAAAAAAGTTGCAGAATTATCTGAGGAATGAGCACAAACAATTTCGGATCATTCTGAGCTTCCGGGGTTTTATACGATGGACAGCAGAAATGTGTTTCTTGCGTAGAAATCCGAAAACCAACTCCAACTCTCGTCAGAAACCTTACTTGGCACTACTAAAAGATGAAAAGAAAGATAAAAAGGAGTTTCTGCAGAAGTATACAACCCCCTGAATCAAAGAAAACATAGAAAAATAAAGCAAAAATAGAACCATGGGTTATCTCCCAAGAAGTTCTTTTTTTAACAGAAAGCAAGAGGATGCTCACATAAGAAATATGTGTTTAAGCAAAAGAGAGCATCAAGAAGCAAGTATAAAACAAATTTAAGTCTAACCCACTTACTATGCATAGGAATCTTGTAAAGAAATAAATTAAATAAGCTCAAACTAGAAATCATGGGAAGGTAGAACAAGAGCAACTTCAAAACTTTCAACAAAAAGAGAGGTGTTTTAGTAACATGAGAATTCTTACAACCATATTTTCCATCTCATAATAATTTTCAGTAGAATAATGAACAAAATCAACAACATAATTATCACATAAATCATGTTTGTCATGATCTAAAAGTACATAATTCATATCAAGCTCCAAAACAGTGGGATCAAAATTTAAAATCAGCTCCTCCTCTTTTTCCCACTTTTAGCAATATCAAAAAGAGATGATTGATCACTCATAAAAGGTACATGAAACATTATAGCAATCATATTTTCAGTAGCATTATAATTTATATCATCAATTAACATATGACCATCATCAAGAGCATTATCATAAGATTTATCCAAGTAGCATGGATTATCATAAATAACAGTATCAATATCATTCTCACAAGTTTCATTCATAGTAGTTTCAAGGTCACAAGTATAGCAAGTATCAATTTCATCAAATAATGTAGGAGTTAAATAGTTACTATCATTGGGTGGTAGACATGGGTAGCTCCATTCTTCCTCCTCTTGATCATTACTCTCCTCCTCTTTTTCATCCAATGAGCTTCCAGATTCAGCAATTTCTTCTTCCATAGGCTCATGCAAGGCATTAGTCTCTTCCTTAGGTTGAGAGCATTTATTAAGATATTCCATTATGTAGTAATTACAAGTATTTTAATTATCAAAGCAATATTCAAGTATAGCATAAATCTCGTATTTATAAGGTGCATCATCAATACTTTCAAGTAAATAGGCAATTTCGAATGCACCCTTCCAAGCAATAAATTCTTCAATTTGTTCCACATCATATAATTCATAATTTTCCTTAACATAAGAAGATATGGTAACATCATCATTATAATCACATTGAAAAGGGAGGTGTTTATACCTCCTACAACAGCAAGATTTATCAAAGCAATAAGTAACATTATAAGTAGATCACAAGTTTTTAGAATAGTCATGCAATTTATTAATTTTCTCCCATAAGTGTATTCCTTTTTGCTACAAGCGGTGTTCCTTATAATATTTTTGTTGTTCACCCGTGAACCCACCTTGCCTAAAAGATCTAGTTTCAAAGACATCAAACATTGATAGCAAGCATGATAAAGCAAAAATAACAACTAGGATAAGAACTAATTTTTGTGTGTTTTTGATAAAGAGATGCAAACAAGACAAAATAAAATAAACTAAGCAAAACAAAAACAAAGTAAAGAGATTGGAAATGAGAGACTCGCCTTGCAGAAATTCTCTTCCTCCCCGACAAGGTCGCCAGAAAAGCTTGATGGAGTGTAGACACACGCTCGTTGGGAGACCCCAAGCGCAAGGTGTGAAGAGTGCAGCAGCAAGTTTTCCCACAGAAAAGAAACCAAGGTTGAATCGACCGGTAGGAGGAAGGAGTAACTTCAGAAGGTGAAGCAGTTGAGATGGCTGGGCGCACTACCGGTTCAGCAGCAACGTGGAACCTACACAAAACAATCAAATCACTCTGTCCCAACAAAGCAATGAGGTTGTCAATCTCACCGGTTTTGCTGAACACAAAGAGGTTAAACATATAGTGTGGAAAATAGTAGGAAAATAGAAGAATAGTATGAGATAAGTATGAAAGCAGTAGGTGTTTCATCAGTATGAGAAAAAAAGACCGGGGTCCACAGTTCACTTGTGGTGTCTCACCGAGAAAGAGAAATAAGATGTCTCGTGAACAAATTACAGTTGGGCAATTGACAGAAATGAAGGCTGCACAGTAGTACATATGCAAGACATAAAGATTACTATGTGATTCATGCGGGCATTACAACAAGATACATAGACCGTTATCCAACTTCATCTATTACTAAAAACCCACCCCCCGAATATTATCCGAACAAACGTTGGGTATTAAGTTGCATGCAACAGATAATTGCAGTAAGAAAAGTGTGTAATGTAAACAATAACATCATCCTTAGACAAAGAATTGTTGTTTTCTCCCTAATGGCAACAGCACATCCTCCACCCGTCATGTTTCTGTCACTCGAGCACAGATGAAAAGGAGGCATGAACCCACTATCGAGCATAAATACTCCCTCTTGGAGTTAATAGAATATACTTGGCCAGAGCATCTACTAACAACGGAGAGCATGCAAGATCATAAATAACATATGCATGAAGATAACATGATAGATTGATAATCAGAAGACATAGCATTCAACATTCATCAGATCCCAACAAACACAACATGTAGCATTACATAAAGATGACCTTGATCATGTTAGGCAGCTCACAAGATCTAAACATGAGGCACAAAGTGGATAGAACAATCATCTAGCTACTGCTATGGACCCGTAGTCCAGGGATGAACTACTCACGCATCACTTCGGAGGAGGGCATGGTGGTGTAGACCCCTCCGGTGATGATTTCCCCCTCCGGAGGGTGCCGGGGAGAGCTCCAGAACCCTCCCGATCTCGCGATGATGGTGACGGCGGCCTCGGGTGTTTCTCGGGTAAAAGTGGTATCCTTTTAGGGTTTATTTCTCGGGGGGATTATATAGGTGAAAGGGCAGAGGCGGTGGAGGCTTAGGGGACCCACACCACCCCCTGGCGCGGCCAAGGGGGGGGGAGCCGCGCCACCCTATGGTGTGGTCTCCTGAGGCCCCCCTCCGGATCTCTTCGGGACTCCGTGGAACCTCTAGGATTTCTAAGACCTCCGGGCTTCGAATTTTCCAATTCCGAGAATATTTCCAGAACAACTTTTCTGAAACTAAAAACAATAGAAAATAGGGAACTCGCTCTGTGGCATCTTGTCAATAGGATAGTCCGGAAAATCGATAAAAATGACATAAAGTGTATAGCAAACATGTGGGAAACAATAAGAAAACAATATGGAACATCATAAATTAAGGATACGTTTATGACGTATCAGTGGTTTTCACAGCTCGCAAGCTCAAACACTACTTCCAGGAGCATACCGTCACGGTGCTAAACGACTCATCACTCGGTACAACCATGAAAAATCCAATGGCATCCGGAAGAATAGACAAATAGAGCATTGAACTAGGTGCCTCGGACATAGTGTACAAGGGGCGATACGCCCTCAAATCACAGGTAGTCATGGAATTCCTCTCGGAGTGGACATAACTGCAAACTTCGGACAAGCCAGGATACTCGATCTCATAGATAATGTACTTTGATGGATCCAAAAGGAATGAAGGAGCGGGAGCCGGAGTCATCCTAATATCCCCGAGAGGGGACAAGCTCCAGTACGTCCTATGACTCGATTTCCCGCCGGACGACACAACATCCAACAAGGACGACGAGTACGAAGCACTCCTACACGACATGAACATGGCATTGGCCTGCGGCGCCACTCTCCTAATGATATATGGAGACCCCAAACTCATTGTGCAGCAAAGAATGAAGGAATGTGATGCAATCGCAGATAACCTGATCGCTTACCGCGACATGTATAACCTGCTCGAAGAAAGTTTCGAAGGCTGCAAACTAAAGTATGTAACGCGCTGATGTCTACGCACGCTTCTATTCTTGTAGACAGTGTTGGGACTCCAAGTGCAGAGGTTTGTAGAACATCAGCAAGTTTCCCTTAAGTGGATCACCAAAGGTTTATCGAACTCAGGGAGGTAGAGGTCAAAGATATCCCTCTCAAGCAACCCTGCAATTACGATATAAGAAGTCTCTTGTGTCCCCAACACACCTAATACAATTGTCAAATGTATAGGTGCACTAGTTTGGCGAAGAGATAGTGAAATACAAGTAATACGGATGGTTATAAGTGATAGTAGCAATCTGTAGTAAAAATGGCAGCAAGCAAACATGTAGCAGAACTGGTTGTAAACAGTGTTTCAATGCTTATAAAAAAGGCCTAGGGATCATACTTTCACTAGTGAACACTCCCAATAATAATAACATAATTGAATGCATAAATATCATGTTTTCACTATGCTACTCCGAACCACTCTCCGGTCGGATAACAAACACCAATCATTGCGTAGGGCTGTAAAAGCACTCCTTAGAGTTAGCATTTACCCATCTAGGTGATCCCTACGCTATCACCATGAGACCTAGATGGTTCTAAACAAACACCACAATTTCATAGGGTCACCCAACACAAAATATAAATATCATGCGAAACCACACAGTGCACACACTGTCACCTTTACACCGTGATCAAAGTGTCTACGGAGATCTCATAACAAAACCACTTGAGTAGCATAACAGATGAAGAGTAACATCTACTTATTCAACTAGATTACAAAGCTCATGATCACATAGAGATCATACCATGGGAGAGAGAGAGATGAAACACATAGTTACCGGTAGAGCCCTCAGCCCTAGGGGAAGAACTACTCCCTCCTCATCATATGAGACAACAACGACGATGAAGATCGTGGTGGAGTCGATGGAGATGGCTCCGGGGGCACTTCCCCATCCCAACAGGGTGTCGGAATAGAGAATTTTGTCCCCCAAAACTTGTGGGCAACGGCGACGGAGCTACGAAATTTTTCGTGGAAGGGGGCCGATTGATTTAGGGTTTATGCCTTGGGGGACTTTATAGGCGAAAGGGCGATGGCAGTGGGCAGCCAGGGGGCCCACACCATCCCTGGGCGGGGCAAGAGGGGGACCAGCGCCCAATTATGGTGTGGACACCCCTCCGACCCTCTCCGGGTTTCTTTTGGACTCCGTTGATGCTCCGGGAATTCCATGACTTGGATTTTATTTCATCTAATTCCGATAATATTTCCAGAACAACTTTTCTAAAATAAAAAACGTCAGAAAATAGGAACTGACTCTATGGCATCTTGTCAATAGGTTAGTCCATGAAAACGTCCTGAAAACGATGGAAAACATGTGAAAACATAAATGTATTGGATAGAAAACAAGCATGGAGCATCAAAATTATAGATACGTTTGAGACGTATCAAGCATCACCAAGCTTAACTCCTGCTTGTCCTCGGGTAGGTAAGTGATAACAAAATAATTTTTGAGGTATCACGCTACCAACATAAACTTGATCATCATAATTATAAAAGCATTTTTAAAGATGATATCATAGTACTCTAAACACATACATGATAGATATAATTCTAACAATGAAACTTAGCAATCACTTTGCATCATGAAAAGTAACACAAATAAAAGATCATGAATAATAATTCACTTGAAATTTATATGTTTGTTTCAAGCATAAAGAAAACATAGCAAAGTGATATTTCGCTTGTCCTTAAGAGTGGGGAAAAACATAAATGCCAAGGCACCTTCAAAGTTCAAGTGGATGACTAGAACAAATAATTTGAGAGCAAGTAATAACACATGATAAATCAATCAATAATAATCTTTGGGACTGATGCACATTAAACTTAGAATGGCAACTACGCTCTCTCAACTACGCATGAAGTTAGAAGATGGAGAGTCCAACATAAAAGTAAAAGAAAGGCCCTTCACAGAGAGAAGCAGAGACTAACTCATGCGCTAGAGTTTTTTATTTTATTAAACCGAGGTATTGAAAACATTTTGTAGAGAGGTGTATGCTTATGTCAACGAATGGGAAACAAACAATACAGTACGTCACAAACCAACTAGACCTTACAAGATCGGCTCCCATTTAAGGATGCTACTGGTGTAGTAGATCATCCCTCTTCTCTTTTGTTTACACAATGATGCTTTGACTGATAAATCAGGGGCAAAAATAGTGAAGAGAATTTTATAGTAACCAATTTTGGGGCTAGGCACCCCTCTGCCAGCTCTTCTATCATTTTGGATAAGAGGGTGTGCCACTAGTCCAGGTGTGTAAAGTCCAATCGACAAGTGAGATAAAGATTCTCTATTCACGTCCTCATGAGCTAAAACAGGGGCACAAAACATGAGTAATTTTGAAAGTTTGAAGGTAGCACATGAGAAATTTACATGGAGTGGCAGTTAAATACCACATGTAGGTAGGTATGGTGGACACATTTGGCAAACTTTGGTTTTTCGGAGTTGGATGCATGAGTAGAGCTCATACTCAGTATAGGTGGAGGCTAGCAAAAGACTGGGAGCGACAAATTAAGAGAGCAATAATGGCCATAATCATGCATAGCGAAAAAAAATTATTAATCAAAGCATAAATGGTATTACAAGTCAAAAACTAAATGATCATAGAGTCTATAGGTGACTGGTTTTTAGTCATAAACATGGTGTAAGCATGCGCCAAGTCAACCAAATAAAACATTTGAAGGAGAACACCACAATATTATGCTTCAATGTGATAAAACAACTCATGATTCTTTCAATGGAACATTAAGCACTCTCAGATATTTGAGACAAGTCATGCTACAATAATAACTACTAAGCATAGAATTAAAATAACATCCAACATGACATGAAAAAGTCTAGCCACAGTCTATACGAAATTCTTTTTGCACCGTTATAAGCACAAAATTGTACTACTGCTTTCCAACACCAATCATTTTATACTAAACAAAAAATCCCTCCAAGAGATATAGCAATGAAATAAGAGAGTACTAACATAACTCTAATAGAACTAACAGCTCTGAATAAGATATGCATGAAAACATGAGCTAAAAGAATTTGCAGCAGCTAGAAGAAAACCTAAGAATACGAGCATAACGAGTATTCATATGAAAAATATGAGCGTGTCTCTCTCCCACACAAAGAATTCTAGGTTCCAAAATAATTATTGTAGCAAGGAAAATAAAAGAAAACAAAACAAAAACAAACATACGCTCCAAGTAAAGTGCATATGATGTGACCAAATAAAAATATAGTTTCACTAGAAGTGACCTGATAAGTTGCTGATGAAGAAGGGGATGCCTTGGTCATCCCCAAGCTTAGACGCTTGAGTTTTCTTTAAATTTTCTGGGATGAACCATGGGGGCATCCCCAAGCTTAGGCTTTTCACTCTTCTTGATCACATTATATCATCCTCTTCTCTTGACCCTTGAAAAGTACATTCACACCAAACTCGAAGTAATTCTCATTAGGGGGTTAGTGCATAATCAAAAAATCACTTGTTCTGCATGGACACAAGAATTACTGATAATTTTAAACATTAGATACAGCCACTGATGTTTCGTGGATCAAAGAAATTCACTCGACATAGTAAAAGAGAGAATGCAAATAAAAAGACAGAATCTATCAAAACCAGAACAGTCTGTAAAGACAATTTTTTTCGGGACACTTACGTTGCTCAAATCGAAAAACGTATAGAGCAAAAAAGTTCCGAAATTAGCTGAGAAATAAGCACAAAAAATTTCAGGTCATTTTGATCTTTCTATGAATTATGCGATTTTTTACAGTAGAGAACATAAATCTGTTTCCTGCGCAGAAATCCGATACCAACACCAACTTTCACGAGAAAAATTACTTGGCACAACTAATACATGAAAATAAAGATACAAAGTAGTTTCTACAGAAGTATACAACACCTTGACTCAAATAAAACAGAGAAAAACAAACCAAAAATAAAACCATGGGTTATCTCCCAAGACATGCTGTTCTTCAAAGCCTTTTAGATAGGCATGATAATTTGAGAAGATGCTCACATGAGAAATATGAATTGAAACCAAAGAGAGCATCAAGAAGCAAAATGTAAAACAAATGTAATTCTAACCAACTTCCCATGAAAAAGAATCTTGTAGAAAAACAAGTCAATAAACCACAAAGTAGCTAGCATAGGAAAGAGAAACAAGTGCAACTTAAAAAAATTCAACGTAAAGAGGGGAAACTTGATATTATGGAGATGCATAAGAATATGTTTCCCTCTCTCGTAATAACTTTCAGTAGCATCATGAATAAAATTAACAATATAACTATCACATAAAACATCCTTATCATGACCCACATGCATAAAAGAATTAATACTCTCCACATAAGCATAGTCATTTTCATTAATAGTAGTGGGAGCAAATTCAACAAAATAGCTATAATTATTATTCTCATCGCCATAATCATCAAATATCGGAGGCATATTATAATCACAATTAATTTTCTCGTTAATAGTAGGTGGACTGAAAATATCATGTTCATCATTGTAATCATCATAAAGAACTCCAACATGATAGACAAGTTGTATATTGGGGAGATGATTTTGGGTAATCCCTCCATAACTAGGACAAGTTTCATGAGGATAATTGTCATCATAGCCTATGTTATAGCATCTTTTATAATAGTTATCAAAGAATGGAGGCATAATATCATAATAAGCAATAGAATATTTATCTCCCAAAGTGCATTCATTGTAAACATATAATCATTTTTACTATAAAGAGGTGTATCAAGCATATAATCATCAGTAGCAAAAGGATTTTCAAACACATCATCCACAAGCTTAGAGCTTTCTATATCATCATTGGAAGGAACATGAATGGTACTAATAGTACAACAATTATCATCATTTTCAGAATTGGTACCAAAGAGATTTTCAATATCTAAAGTAGTGCGTTTCTCCCAATCATGATCACTTTCATAAATAACAGGCATAGGAAAATCATTGAGTTCACACTCATCAAAAACTATAATAGGAGCAACATACTTAGGGGGAGATACCGTTACCTCTCTATTTCCACTCCTACTCTTCTTCTTCTTCTTCTTCTTCCTCTTGTTCTCCTCTTTAGGAGGGAGAGGCTTGAAAGGAAGCTTCTCCACATACCCTGGTTTATGGTCAGCAACAATAGAAAAAACTTTAGAGGATTCCTCCTCCTCGTTAATAAGAACAAAAGAAATATTAGTCCAGTCTTATTTTTGGTAAAGTCTCCTCTTTTATAATATTTTCTATGTAAGTATTTGCGTGGCAATTATTAACACAATAAAGATGACAACCATGCAGGACACTATTCATATCAAGAGCACTCGTATTTACGAAAGAACTTTTTCTTGATAACTCTTCACACCCCCAAAAATAATGTAAGTTCATCATGCTGATTAGGAGTGATCATGTCATCACAAATACAAACTTGCATTACTCATTGGATTCGAAAGGCTACTATTACAACATGAGCATTGAAAATTGAAATGACCCACTTTACAGCAAAGTTCACAAATAAAAGGATAAAGGGCACAATGTTTTTTTACCAAGATCATCTAAAGCCATGTCCCACTTTCTAGTTTTTTCATTCCTATGATGGATATAATATTCTTCTTTGACTTGATTCTTTTAACAAGGTCTAAGTGCTCCACAAAAATTAACATGCTTATAATAAATAGTACTTTCAGAAGTCTGAGCATGTTCATTGCAATCATTAATAACAATTTCATTTTTCATGAAAGTGTTTTTAAAAGGTTCATGATATATGTCCCCATTTGCTTTAGGAACATTAATATAATAAGTAAAGGATTTATACCAACCAACAATAATTTGAGTATCAAGACCATATTTAGCACTAAGCTCTTGAAAATCAACAGTTTCAGCGAAAGACTTAATGCAATCATACTCATAGTTTATACCTTATTATTTAACTTTGTCGTTATTCCAACCTTCATTATTGGTTTGAATTGTTTCAAGAAGATCCCATTTAGCTTCAACTTTCTTACTTGAGAAAGAACCCTCTGAACAGATGATACGCCCATTTTGCATCACTATTTTATATCATAATTTTCTGTTATTCATCGATATATTTCATGTTATGATGCATCTCTTACGTTATTTTATCTTATTTTGCATGTTTTATAATTTTTGGAGAATAAACACCGGGACCAGAATTCTGATGAAAAAGCACCGTCGAGATACCCTATTTCATAAGATCAGAACAAGAAGGGGGAAATCCGGGGGTTCCTAAAAGTTCAGAGGAACCCAGCCAGAAGGAGAGCCAGAGGGGGCCACCAGGGGCCCACACCTAGGGGTGGCGCGCCCCTGGCCGCGCCACCTAGGGGTGTGGCCACCTTGGCCCACTTCTGGGGGTCATCTTTGGCGTGCCTTGAAGGGGTCGTTGCATAGAAAACAAAAAAATTCCTACGCGAGAGACCCCCGAAAGGCCAAGATCTAATCTAGGAGACGAAGTGCAACGGGCAAAGAGAGGGTTAAGGAGAACACATACCCTCGAATACACAAAGCGTTACGAGATCAAATCTCGTTGTTGCCGTAGTCGTACTCACACCGATCCTGATAGCGAGAAGATGTGCACCGCAATCCGGCGGTGCCTCCGTGATCAGTCACACGTACGGTTGATGACGACCTCCGTTCCCTCGATCCAGCGGGGGCGGAAGTAGAGGATCCCTCGGAACTCCAGCAGCACGACGGCGTGGTGGTGGTGAAGAATCCCACGGTCAGGGCTTCGCCAAGCCGGAGACCATGGAATGGAGCAGCGGGTGGAGAGGAAATGAGGTGGGCAAGTGTGTGAGAGAGAGGGAGCTCATGCCCTCTATTTATAGGGGAGGGGGGTGCGGCCAGCCCCATGGTGTGCCCCCACCTCTTCCCTCATCATGTGAGTGGACACACCACTCACACCCGCTCATTTTCCCTTAAAACTCCACTTACAAAATCCAAGAGTTTTTCTTTAATAAATAAATAAAAGAAATTTATTTCTTTATTTCAGCATTTGTTAATTCCATTAAAAAACTTTTTCATATAGCAACTCGAATCATTTTTTAATTCTATTAACAACCATTCGACGAAAAACCCCTTGAACTATTTCAATTTTCCCCGAAACAATTTCGGTGCTGCCCAAAATATTCTTCGATATTCTGTATCCTCTCAAACGCGTCATCGAACCTTAAGTGTGTCACCCTACGGTTCGTGAATAAGATAGACATGATCGAGAATCCTCTCCGATCAATAATCAACAGCGGGATCTGGAGATCCGTGATGACTCCTATATATTCAACGATGACTCTCGTGATCGTGTGAACCATCAATGTCGTGAACTATTCCCTTTGTCTCGCGATATTTTACTTGTCCGAGATTCGATCATTGGTATCAACCATACCTTGTTCAATCTTGTTACCGACAAGTACTCTTTTCTCGTTCCCATGATATAACATCCTTGTGATCATATCACGTGCTTGCAAGCGGTGTTGATGTGATATCACCGAGAGGGCCCAGAGTATATCTCTCCGTCATTTTGGATGGACAAATCCCATTCTTGATCAATGATCCTCAACTAATATTTTCCGAATACCTAACGACACCTTTATAGTCACCCTGTTAGGATGTGACGTTTGATGACATGTCACATCCTCTTTTGGAGACAAGGTTGTAAGGAGAAAAACATAGAATTAGGGACCAACAAAAACTTTCAGTTGATCCTGTTGTTTTTCCGAGTTTTAAAATCCTTATGTAAATATGATGTCTCCTTTGAGAAATAAAGATAGGATGGTTATCTTATTGTTTTTATCACTCTTCAAACTTGTTGAACTTGGAATTTGATCACCCAAGAAAGAAAACAAGATTTGAATTTGAAATCCCTAAGGAAAAACATGATTTTTCCTTCTCTTTTTCTAGCTATCACATACACTTTTCAACCCCATTTCTATCATTGAATCCATATTATTTTTGAATATTTCTTTGGTTGTCATCCATGTTTATGATATGGAGTTGCTCAACATGTGCAAAGAAATATTTTTGAACCAGTGGAAATAATGTTTTCATGGTTGTTTTTCTGCCTAGTTGGAAAACAGGAAAAAGGAAAAACAGAAACTACCCCTGTTTCACACTTGTTTTCATCCACTTCCACAATTTCTAAATTCATATAAAAATGTTTTTCTGAATCTAGGTGATGTGATCTTTGAAACCATACCCTCACTTTTCCATTTGAACTTTTCTTGCTGCTCCAAAACATCACCTACATTCTCTATCCCCTGTCTGTTCTCAGACTTGGAAAAATTCAGATTTCCTTAACTGAATTTTTCTGTAACTGAACTCGAAAATCTGACAGTGCTTGCACCCGATCCAAATCATCTCGAATTCTTGTGGTCGATCATCATGGTGCTATTCCCTGTTGCCAAACCATCTACCCACACCTCCCTCTATCGATTCCGGCCCCTGGTTTTGCCCTGGACGCTGCAGAGGAGGAAAGCAACTCCGTGCCAAAGATGGTGCCCGCCGGGCCACCATGTCATCAGAGCACAGTGGCCACCCGTGCCCTGGCTCCCTTCTTCCCCGGCCTAGAGCCAGAGCAGGCACGGCATGGATGCCACGAAACTCCCTCGGCCTCTCCACGTGCTGTCCGCGGCCTGAGGGAGAGCGCGAGCTGGCAATTGCCATTGCAGCCGTGGCGAGCGCCCGAGAAAATCCCATCGTGAGCTCACTGGTATAAAGTGCCCTCCACCCCTCTCTGCTTGTCACACACCTCCCCACATACACCGCACTCCTCTCCACCTGTTCCTCTCTCTGATGCTCTCCCTGTGAGAGCCAGGGAGCGACGCTCTCGCCGTTCTGCCCGCGGGAGAAGAACCAGACGCCGGGCCTTCGTCTCTCCCTCTCCCACCTCCATTTTCTTCTCATTTGGTTCCCCTACTCGAGGCACACGTACCTGACACCTCCCCTCGTCCAATGCCTTGCAGAGTTGCCGCCGCCGTGCTCGACGCCGTCGGGAACCGCTCGGTGCGCACGGGCAGTACGGGGTGATCCAGGACTAGCTGCTGCTGCCTCGAATCGGCCGCGGAACCTTCACTGCATCGCCTCGTCCCCAACCATGGAATCCAAACGAGCCCAAGGTGAGCCTCTTCTCGTGCGGGCTCTCCCCGAGCTCGCCGTGGTTCAGTTCTGGGTGCGAGGAAGAAGAACCCGTGTGCGCCGTCCCTTTTTAGATCGATGGCTCTGTTTGAATCCATCTGCGGTGTAATCTTAGCCTCTGGATCTCGATCGCACGGCAGCATACCGGTTCACTTGCGCGCGCAAGCGAACTGGGCCGGCCCAGCGCTGCTCGCTCTGGCGCGTGGAGGCAAACAGCCCACTAGGCCTGCGCTGCCTGTTTTTAATCCTTTTTGAAATTCCAGAAAATCTATCTAATCACTTTAATCACTCTAAAAATACTAAAACTCCAAATCTGGCCACTCCAATTTTCTCCACTGTACTTGCATGTTTTACTAACCACATGCAAGTGGCAGATCCACATTTGCATCCCTGGTTTGAGTATGAAAAATCCTACAAACCAGCCTATCTGAAACCATAAACATGCAATAACTTTTTATTTAGGAATCCAATGGAAGTGAGGTTGATCTCTCTGGATAGATATTGTTGAACTCTAACTAGATCAGTTGATCTCACATGCACTTGAGTTTCCTATTTTAAATGACATGCAAAATGGTAAACAACTAGAGAGCCACTAAATGAATTTTATGAATTTTTCTAAAATGCTTTTTGAGATAAATCCTTTTGTATGTTCTTCTATATGATTAGATCTATCATATCCTAGATTTGTGTGATGTTTGGAGTTGTAGAATAATTTTGGCATGCATTACAAGTTTTATAGTATTCTGCCATGTTTTGAATCTCATGTTTATTTATTTTGCTAAGTGTATGAATGCCTTGTGTGATCTTACTAGCATGTGTAGGAGTTGTTTTCACTGCTATATCATTGTTATTTCATAGATCTACCATGTTAGAATGAATCTTGTTCATGAAAATGCCATGGTTGTCATGCATGTCATTATATATGCTTATTTTCCATTTTCTTGGATTATTAGAGTTGTTTGCCACATGTACTTTCATGCCATGATTGTTTTCATGCCATGCATGTATAATATGCCACTGTAATTTTTTTGTTTAGCCTCTGGTTGCATGCTTAGTTATACTTTATAATTAGATTATGCCTTGCATGTGTATAGAAATGCTTGTTTTCACACCTCATGCTTGTTATTTGTTTCCTAGATTATTTTTCCATGCTATGTATTTATTTTGGTGAATGACCAGAGAGTCATATCACTATTTATGGCCTTGTATGAGAGTGGTACACCCACTGGACTCATTCCATAAGCTTGCTACTTGCTTTGTATAAGACTATGTCATGCCATGCTTGTTTCTAGTGATTGTTTGAATGCTTTAGCATTAGGTAGCATTGTTATTTTTTGTTCTTTCTTTTTAGATGAATGCTTGCTGTATGTATGCTGTACTAGCTTGTGCTTGCCTTTGTTTTGTTCTGATTGAGTGTTTTTCTTTTTACCTTTTTACGACGTTAGATAACGAAGAGACTATTGCTCCTGAAGAGGTTTTCTGTAACTCTTGTTTATTTCAAGAGTGTGATCAAGACCAGGGCCAAGGCAAGCCATCCTAAATGCTTGCTTCGGTTTTACTTACCATGCATGTTTTACTTCTGAAGTTTTACTTAAGTGTTTTCTAGTTACTTCTTTCAAAGTAAGACATGTTTTTGTCGCTCTTATAAATTGTCGTAGCCACTCCGTAATCTTGGTGTTACCAAGCCTTTAGGAAATTTTGGAGCCATAAATTAATCAACTTAAGTCCCTTAGTGGACACGTTAACTTGATGTTTTTGGAAAACAAAAAGTCTTGGAAAAACCCCGAGGAAAGGTGGGACCTTGTCCGAGGGAGGAAGGAATGTTTTCAACTTGTTTTTCCAAAAATGACACATAACCTAGTCTTCGCCGGACAACCAAGCCGTACTGCCACATTACCTCAATATGGGTACGGGGTCTAACTAATTGCTTGTCGATGTTAGTCCGTGTCTACCTCAAAGTGCTATAGGGGTTAGAGTCCCCCGAACCGAATTGTCGCCAGGAGGGAGAAACGGGACATTCACAGTGTGGGATTAAGTTCACTACCGGTTGCAGCAATTGGGTCTCCTGCCATGGCGGTGTGTTGTCAGGGGAAACCGGATCGATACGGCTGACTCACTCGGTGCCGGGGAGAACAAACCCAGTTGAAGAGGTAGTCATTTACTAGCACGGACATAGTGGATGGTTAGGACCAGTTTTCCGATGTTTGCATACTGTCTCGGACAGTCCGTGGTTGTTCACGGCGGATGTACTGGATCTTGTGGATTGTGTACACCTCTGCAGAGTAAAACTATTCAGAATAGCCGCGCCCTCGGATATGGGCAGTTGAATGGCCATGTAGCTAGTATTGTGTCAATGTTTTCAAAAAGTTGAAACTTGTTTATGATGGTGTACCTGGGAGGTACGTGAAAGGGAACAATCGTACCTTTGAGGTACCGGAGAAATGTTGGTTCTGGAAGGTTGTTTTCTAATAGGTTGCTTTCAAGAGAAATAAAATTGTTCAACCATGATGAGTCTTATATTCACCATGGATAGTACCAGCCCTTAATTAAATAGCCATCCTACCACCACTTGCCATACTTGCATTTTTGGGCTTCTTTTAGGGTGACATGCAGGAGTACATTCAAACGTACTCAGGTTTGGTTTCGTCCCTGGCTATTGTCTTGGTCAGATTTCGAGGAGCCGTCTCAGGAGGATACCTTTGAGGAGGAGTACTTTGACGATCCCGCTTACTAGGCACGTCTCCCGGTCAGCCACCTGTGGTGCTAAGGCGTTGACATGGGTTCCGCTCGTCGTGTGTGCTTCCGCTAAAATAAAGCAGTTATGCTATGTGTGTTTGCCACTGTCCTGCGTGACAGTTGTCTCAGACTTGGTCGATAGACCATTTGTGTAAGACTATGTTATTCGTGTAATGGATGTGAACACTGATGTACCATCTCTAAATATGTTGCTCATGACTGTCGATCTGGGATCATGAGTGTATGCATATTGGCGGTCTCGGACATCTAGTCTGGGGTCCCCACATGACATCAAAGCACCCTTCCGGTATCAGTGGTTGACATGATCTCATGGTCTAAGGAATAAGTTACTTCGTATGTTTGATATAACATTGTAAACTTAATGACTTGATCGCATTGCTATATTTACTTTGGGTATGTGTTCATCACATCATACTTCCAATGACATTACCCCGTTATTAACAACATCCAATGTTCATGATCAGGAAACCTTGATCCTCTATTAATCAACAAGCTAGTTAAAAGAGAGGCTTTACTAGGAACCATTTTTTGTTTATTAAACACACATGTATCAACGTTTCCGGTTAATACAATTCTAGCATGAGAAATAAACATTCATCATAAACAAGGAATAAGATAATAACCATTTTATTATTGCCTCTCGAGCATATTCCCTTCATGCCTGGCCCCTAGGGAACCCTAAGACTCATTCCATCTTCGAAGAATTATTCCGCCGCCGCCACGGGGCGGAAAAAACCCGAGATAGAAAACCTCTCTGGCAGGGAGAAATCTGCTGGGGAAATTCATCTCCGGAGAGGGGAAATCATCGCCATCGTCACCGTCATCGCTCCGGGCATCATCAAGATATTCATCATCATCTTCATCACCACCAGCACCATCACCCTCATCATCCACCATCATCCCGCTGTTACAATTAGGGGCCTCTATCGTTGTTTTGCATTAGATCTCTCTCCCGGTGTCGATTACTTGTTAGTAGTTGATGCTTGTGAGATTTATTGGTGTTTGCACTTTATGACCAGATTGTTATCATCCATTATATCACCTCTGATCATGATCCATATGATGTCTTGTGAGTAGTTCGTGTTGTTCTTGAGGACATGGGAGAAGTCAAGTTGTTAGTAGTGAAGTAACGTTGAATAATATTTAATGTTTGATATTTAAGTTGTGGTGTTATTCTCCTAGTGGTGTCATGTGAATGTCGACTACATGACACTTCACCATTTAGGCGCCTAGGGGGATGCATCGTATATTTGGCTACTAATTGTGGGGTTGCCGGAGTGACAGAAACCTAAACCCCCGTTAGGAAACCATTACACGAGGGAGCGTAGGATCCCGGAGTTTAAAGGTGTGGTTAGATTTATTTCTTAATTACTTTCTTGTAGTTGCGGATGCTTGCAAGGGGTATAATCACAAGTATGTATTTGTCTTGGATGGGATGATACATTAGCATAGGTTCACCCACACAACACGTATCAAAACACCTAACATTATTCAGTTGCATGGAACAAAAGCACTTGATAGAAACCTCCCGTGTGTCCTCGAGAACGTTTGTTAATCATAAGTAAACTCACCGGCTTGTACTTTGCTGAAGAAAGGATTGGGCCACTTGCTGCAATTATTACTACTACATTTTACTTATTCACACTTTATTTATCTGCAATATCAAACCCCCCTACAAATTTATTTTCCAGTGTTTACAGTTATTCCTTCATCAAAACTGCTTGTCAACACCTTCTGCTCCTCGTTGGGTTCGACACTCTTATTTATCGAAAGTACTACGATACACCCCCTATACTTGTTGGTCATCAAGACTATTTTCTGGCACCGTTGCCGGAGAGTGAAGCGCTGTTGGGAAGTGAAATTGATAAAGGAAGCTTCTGCAGTAAATGTTGTTTTTATTACTGTCTACTGCTTTATTACACTATGTTTGGGTCTCCTTTTGAGTCCTTATTTGTGGGAACTTCTACCACTGCTAGGGTAGTAAGTGACCCACCGCCTGATGATTTGGATCCTTATAAAATACCTATAAATATTGTTAAACATGTGAGGGATAACTCCTATTCAGGTGATGGAACTGTCCATCCTGGTGATCATTTGCTCTTTTTACATGAATTATGCGAGTTGTTCAAGTGTGCAGGTATTACAATGAGCCAAGTGAAGAGGAAATTATTCTCTATATCATTGACGGGCCGAGCCTCTGAATGGGTCAAACTGCTGAAAAATAGCCAAACTATTGGATGGGAGGAAATTGTGCCTCTCTTTTATTCTAAATTCTATCCTCCCAGTGAAATTCATAGAGATCGGAATTATATATATAATTTTTGGCCTCATGACAGAGAGAGTATTGCCCAAGCATGGGGGACATTGAAGTTACTAATGCTCAAATGCCCTATTCATGAGCTCCCCAGTAATATTGTTATTAATAATTTCTATGCAAGACTTTCTCTTCATGATAAGGATTTATTGGATGCTTACTGTTCTAGATCATTTACACGTATGAAATATGAAGCTAAATGGGATGTTCTTGACCGTATTCAAGAAAACACTGAAGGATGGGAGAATGACAAAGGTAGAAAGTCAGGTATAAATTATGATTATTGTCGAGACATCGTGGTAGATTTCATAAACGGGGGTGCCATGAGACTACCGATAGAGACGTGGGGGACGTGATTGTACGATGATCAAGGACACAGGGTTTTACCCAGGTTCGGTACGACGCAGTAATGCGGCGTTCCTACTCCTGCAATCTCACTATTCAGGACTAAAGCCTGGGAATACAGAGTACAATGTGAGGTTCTATTAGCTGCTCGTCAAGGATCAACCTCTCGGCAAGTTAGCCTTTAGCTTCTTGCTCATCTATCTTATCTCCCGTCCAGCTTTATATAATAGCCAGGTTAGGCATACAGAGAAGGAAACCTAGAAGACTACGGTATGTGCTAACTTGGAAAGCAAGGAATCCGCCTTCTGCTCCAAGCCGTATCATGTGGGCCATGATCCGGGTTCTTCTAGAATCCGCCTTCCGTGCGTGAGCTTACTGGGCCGCCCAATGGACCGTAGCCCACTACCATTTAGGCCACCCTGGTAATCCGGCACTTTAGACTACCATCTTTTATACCCCTAATTGGTATATATCCGAAAGTAGCCCCCAAGAAGAGTTAAGACTCCGATTTGCCGTCTTTCGTCAAGTGTTGCATTCTTTCCGAGAAATATAGGCTCTCTGTCTTGATTCTTCTTTTTATCAGAACAATGTCATAACGCAAAACTCATATTTCGGAAAATCCGGCTTTTCTTCCACGAATCTTCGCGGAGAAGGAACTTCCTACGTCAGCGCTTTAATCTTGCTGACGTCAGGGACGTTTGGGTGTCGAGCGGGAAACCCTGAAACGTATCCCTGATAGATTCTCGCGGGAAACGAGGAGATAGCAATAATCACCCGTCGTTTCATTTCCCGGAATTTCCGGCGAGTGACACGCATTGATCATCCAACGGTTAAAAGAGTTTTTAGCACGCATCGCGACGGATTTCCGGCTATAAATAGCCGTCATCGTCCTCTCCGGAAAACCTTCCGCTCCCAGTTCTCTTCTCGCCTCTACAGCGCCCAAGCACACTATGAGCAGACCGAACTTCCAGCGAACGTACGAACACACGCCGTCCGGGACCTCACCGAAGCTTATGATCTTCACCACGCCGCCAAAAGATGGCATCACCGAACTCTTCTCCGGCACGCTCCGTCGCGGTGAAAATCGACGAGATTATCAACACCATGGATCCCATGGTGGATTCCCCACTGCGTGCAACCGGCGACGAGCCGGAGAAAGCTGCCAGCGGCGCAGCGGGCGAGGAAACTCCTCTCGCCGCCACCAACCTCGCGGGATCCTCCTCCGCGCCATCCCCGCCACTCGCGCCCAAGACGGCGGAGGAAAAAATCATCCTCGTCGGAGAGGAGCTCGCGGCCGCGTCCGCCGCCGGGGCCGCCGCCACCGGGGCGGAAGAAGAAGGGGAAACTGCCGGCAACTGGAGCCAGAGCAGTATTCCGCCTTCCCTCCTTCCGACAATGGAGAAGGAGGGGCTGCTGCTGAAGGGCAAATGGCGGAGCCCGGAGGACGATTCCGAGCCCACGCCAAAGGACGGAGAACGCGTTCTCCTTACCTCCCACATCGCGAAAGGTATGGGTTTTCCGCCATCGGCCTTTTTCCTCCAAGTCTTGAATCATTACAACATTCAACCCCACAATCTGCCTCCCAACTCCATCCTCTACTTAGCCGGATTTCAAGCTCTTATCGAAGGGTATCTAGGTTTAGCCCCTAGGTTAGATTTCTGGCAGTATTGTTTTGGGGTTAAGCGGAACCCTTCCAAGGGTGCGCTTCCGACTTGCGGGACCATATCGTTTACCCTGCGCAGATTCAGGGAGGATTGGTTCCCCAAAATCAAAACCTCGGAATCCGTCAAATTCTGGACGGGTTCCTTCTTCTACCATCCCGACGTTCCCTTTCCCGGAAAAACCACCGGGGTTCCACCTTTCACCAATACCGCTGCCACTCCCCAAGAATACTGGGGAACAGAAGCAGTGCAAACTCTGCCACCAGACCTTCTCAAGATCAAACAGCGCATCGCGAAACTCGTCACCGCCGATCCACCTCTAACCGACATGGACACAGTCCTATGCTGGCTAAATAGGCGGATTCAGCCTTTGGCTGATCATGGCCCCCGCCTTCTGTGTAATTACACGAGGGACGCGGATGCTAGGAGGACGACGAGCAAATGAGTTCCAAGTGACCCACCCTCTTTAGTCGGGGAGGCCAGCATACAATTCCCTCAATACCGCCCTGCTGGTAAGCTTCTATGTCTTCTATTGTTATGTCTTGTTCGCATATCTTGCATCGTGATGCCAGTTTCCTTTCCCAGTTGCTTCCACGGTGTCCCTTTTGGTTAGGGGTGCCGGCGACCTGGGTTGGACTCGTCCAATAGGCCCCTACTCACTTGTATCTTTCACAGAATATCGCCGCAAGTGCGGTGATTTGGGGAATCCTCAGGAGCAAGCTATGTTGTGGGGAGCCATCCGATCTTATGGAGCAGATAAACAAGAGGATGGAGGTTCGGCTTATGTTCTTTTGATTCCCCCCATTGCCCCAACCCTGTTTTCTGACCTGCATGTTTTTACATGGCAAGGGAAGAAAATGAATGACGAGGCGCTCGACGTCCTAAGGGCCCAGAATGCGGCCCTACTCAACATTGTGAAGCGGCTGCGGGAGCAAGTCGCCAACACCCGTGATGCCTCGTCCTCTCCTAATAATAGTTAGTTGCGATAGGATAGCGTGAATCTTTTATGTAAGAAATAGAATTGTCAAAGATTCGCCAAGCTTATATTCGTTACCTTTGAAGTTTCACGCGGTCCCGCCAGTCAAACTAAGACGAGGGTGTGCGTCTGGGGCATTATGTTCCCGAGAAGAGTTCCTGGACAACCCTTCCTAGCCTACAGCAAGGCTTCGATCACCGAATTACTCTTTGTCCAAACACACCTTGCCACGATTGGTCCCTCACTGGGGTGGCTTGCCAACTCAGCCATAGCCCACGGCTAATGCTTGTCGGGCTAACTTTCCCCTTGTCTCAAGATCTCGAAAACTCATTTTGGGCAAAAGAAACTTTCTGAAGACTCAATTCCAAAGAAAACTCCTTTTGGGAAAAAGAAACTTTTCGAAGACTCAATTCCAAAGAACACGACTTTGTGGCTTAGGGGAGGGAAAACCCCCTTCTATTTTTGGCGTGGTGGTTTACACCCAGAACCAAGCCAATAATGCCCGCAGTAAAGACTCGCGCGATTGCGGCGCTCTTCCTCAAGATAGAAATCCGGATAGAGATAAAAAGAAAAAATAGCGAGAAAGAAAGCGGTTTCTTTCATAACTTCTTTTTTCTTAGGGACAAATCCCTAAACACAATGCTTTACACGTGAAGGCACTACCTGGATACACTAGAATTTCCGCATGGGCGTTCATGGTTACGGGGGCGGACCCGCGCTGCCAACTGATTCTCTGGGGCACTACCAGCAATTAACACACGGTGCCTGGCCCGGAAATGCTTGCTGGCCCTGTTGGTGTGGGGGCGGACCCGCTCTGCCTTACGCCTTGTGAGCCGATATTTTAGCGGAGGTACCATCAGTGGGTTCCCGGGATTCTGCAGGAACACACATGCTTCCCACCCCTAGTTCCCGGGAGGTCCGTCACCCTCCACGAGGAAGGGCACTACCGCTCAAGTGTATCATTTGTGGGAGGGGTATTAATCCATCCCGACTCTTGGTGAAGGTTCCACCCGCCGTGGCCATCGCAAGGCTTTCGCGTCGCCAAGAGGTTTGGTCAGATGAGGGGGAGGCTACAACGTGGCCAAGGTAACATGCATTAACTCCCCCACCCAGCGTGACCTTCATTGTTTGGAAAGATGAGGTCTCTCCCTTCCATCCCGAGATCACTTCTCAGGGCCCCGCTATCATTTCGACACGTGATACATGACCGAAAGAGAATCAAGATAGGGGGACATCCTGGGGCAATCTATCGGGGGCTCCATCCCCTTCCCGGGAAAGGATCCGACCGACACTGCTCCTTCGGGCGAATCAACTTCGCCCGTGGTTGGCTATGATAGGCTTCCACTCTCCGCCGCCCTTCCTCCATGTGTATTCGCGGGGGCTCCACCTAAGGGGGGCGCTACATTTGGGAGAAATGGTTGCTCCGTCACATCTTCTTCATGGGCGTGGCGCTCAACGACCCTCTAGAGCTCCTCCATGGAGCCGAGGACGCTTGCTCCTAGCTCCCCAGAAGTCCTGGGTGACGAACACTCCCCTCGAAGATGGTGATGATGGTGCCTTCCTGGATCTATTGTACTCGTGCCCCCCCAGTCCTCGGAAACGCTCCGCACATATGCAGCGGTTAGCCCCACTCCTGGTGGACACGATGTAGATACTCGATGGTCCACCGGGAGGGCTCCTTGCGTCAGATACACCTGTCATAGAGCCCTTGAGCTCGGTGGCCCACCTACGCGCGCCACTGGCGGGATTGGGAGTTCCTAGCTGTGGATGCAGCGGGTTGCAGAGGTACTTCTCCACCTCCCACTTCGGATCCGTCTGAAGGAACCATGATGACAGGGGTAACCCCGCGGCACAACAGCAGGTAATCCACCATGTAGATAATCCCTGTAAGCCACACTTGTGCCGGCAGATCATCCCCCACGACCAGCGCGGGATTTTTGAACAAAGTGCATAGCTCTGCCAGCGCACTTCCTTCACCGGAGCGATCCGGCGCCCTGACTTCCTCCGGTCCGCCGAAACGAGCGGTTCTCCTCCTCTTCCTTGTCTGGCTCGTGGGGCAGGGCAGGGAAATGCTGGATCCAAGACTGGTGCGTCCCGCGATGTAGCCATCTCTTCGGACCGAGGATCGAGGGAATCTCGAGCCCACCAAATGAAAGTTGGTGGCGCAGAGAACGCGCACGCCCCCTACCTTGCGCACGAGATGTCGCTTCTTGATACATAGACACCAGGGAGAAGATTGACTTTCCTACCCCTTGATTTTTCTGACAGTGGGTGAGGGAGGCGTCTGCGTCGCGGTGTGGGAGATTGAATGGGACGAACTCAATAGGAACACTCATACACCGTTTTATCCAGTTTTAGGCCATCCGGAGATGTAAGATCCTACGTCCTGCTGGTCTAATCTATTATTGATGGTGTGAACAAGGTTACAAGATTGTATCTATCTCTCCCGATCGGAAGCAGGATTCTTCTCGGGGAAACGATAGTGCCTACTCAGCCAAGGATTGAACCGACCTCTTACCGTAGGACATGACCCTTATTTTATACTCAAGGGGTAACCACAGTTGTCCCCTGCATTCCCCTACACGTGTTCTTATCCATACCTCTTCGTAGGCCGCGTGAAGGTGAACCACCAACCTCGCACCCACGCGGTGCATCGGCTACTGTCATCTGAAACACCTCTGCTGCTGTAGGCGGCCAACTCGCCTTGCCTTGTCAACCAAGGATCGTGCAACACACGAGAAGAGTCCCTATGCGGGCCCACGACCTCTTGTCGGGTGCACAAAGTCCCAACGTCGTGCAATCCTCCTAAACCCGTTCGAACCCCGTCCAGCCCCAGGCATGGCTATGAATTTTCTCCTCTCGGGGGCTATGGTGGTCTGCTCTGAAGTAGTATGCTTCATCTCTAAGTGACCTTCCCAAGAAGACAAGTAGGTGAGCCAAAGCGGGATAGCGAGCGTCCCTGATGGTCCACGCTATTTACATCCCTGACACCCCCGGTCGGCAGGGTGTCGACAGATGTGGTATAGCCTTTGGTCTTCAGGAATTCTTGACGCATATCCAACGAGGATCCTCCATGTCCATTGTTCTCACCATAGAAAAAAAATACAAGGAAATTACGCCACCTCAAAAATTTATTCAAGCCTTTCCACAACATAGAAACGACTGCTTTCTCTTGTCATGTACTTCCTCCCGTGATCCGCGATGAACACCTGATTGTTGATTTTGAACAATGACAGTCCCTTGGCATAGGCCATCATGTCAAAAAATAGTAACACAATAGCTATACCAAACCATACGCACATCCTGTAAACCAATTTAGACGCCTCTAACCTTTTGTTTGCATGTTTTAGCGTGGCTGTATGTTCTCTAAAAAGGCAATTGTCGCAAGGTATGTTTATTCTCATTGCTAGATTAACCTTGCGAGGCTATTAAGCCTCTAATATTATAGAAACATCTCGAAGTCCAATTTAAACGATCGCAATTGCGTATGACACCCGTGTGAATCCAACCGACATTCCATTCCACCATGCCGTTACTGAGACCAACTATGGTGCAAACGAAAGCTACAGAAGCACTTTTTTGGACCAGACGAGATATGCAAGGGCAACTCGAATGTCTTAGGATTGCAAGAAGTTTGTACAAAGTGTCACCATGCTGTCAGAAACAAAAAAACACAAATTATTGGGAAGCAGAGAATATAAAATTAATATTAGAGAACTTTCTAATATACTTACACAACCTTATGGAATAACCACACACACAATGGTGCTCTAGATTAGATCGTATCTATGCATATCGATCTCTGATACCACTACTGGTGAATGTTGCAGAATTTAAAATTTTGCGTCGAACATAACTGCCAAGATCAGCTATGGAGACAACGAGGCATGCTCATACATGCAATGATCTAGCACTAACGATTACCGACACCGGAAGAACGGTGTAGTCATATTAGCTTCTAAACAATCGTAGATACTCACATCTAGTCCTGGATGCAAGGATGTCACTAAGCTCCCTCGTCAAGGATCACCCATGTAATGCCTCTTATAGTATCCACACATCCACTTGCGTCAACCCGCTAGCGCTCTGCTATCCAGGAATCGGAGCTAACAAAGAGAGAAGAACCTGTCAGCGTAACTTTGATGGTAGATCTAATCAACTTGATTAGAGCTATATGAGACTTGTGTTCTCAACACATGAGAGAGAACTAGAGATTAGAGCTATCTATAATTGGGAGAGAGCACCTCAAAAACCCAATTAGAAGAGGCTCTAATTCTACTTGAGAGAGAATAAGCACAAAGGCAATTGATATATTTTCTCGCATGGGGGGGGGGATATATATACTGGGAGCCAAGGGAGACCTGCCATATAGGCTAGGTAGGTTTGGTGGCTTCCCTCACCCTCCCCATTCCCAACATGGATTGGATTCCCAATTGGGAGTCCTCTCCCTTCCAACTTCTTTCTTTCCTTTTTTGTTCTTTCAATTTTTGGACTTTTTATTTTTCTCCAAAAATCAAACAAGAGATATTTCTGGGGGAGTTTATGCACCTCATATGTGGCCCTTGGGCCCACATGGCAGCCACCCTATGCTTGGGGGCTTCCCTAGGGCATTTCTGTCTCGCCTCGGCCACTCCCCCTTCTCGGGGTTTTCTCCAAAACTCTTTCGGAACCATGTGACCCTTATAGATAAAATCATCTACCTTATCTAGTGATGTCATAAACGTGTTTCTATCATATTGGGACATTGCGTGTCCTCCGTATCTCTCCGAAATAATTCTGCCATTTCCCAGCATTATTTAGCTCTCATAGTAACTTCACCGAAACACCTCCAATTGACTTCGGAATTGTTCCCGTGACATCAAAATGACTCCGAACATTCTCAAAACCACTTAGACTACCATTAACAATCTGAATGAAAGGTTGAGACAACTAAAGCATGTGACCCATAAGGGTTGGGCAAGAGACAGACATGTTTAAAAACTTACTGAACAATAACCAACAGTAGAGCCATGGACGCCCATGATGGCTCATGTATGTTCACGAAGGACGAGGGAACCTACAAGTTACTCATTTCACTTATTTCCTTAACTAAAATACACCTATGATATCACGAGGTGAGACAATGTGCTCTAGTCTAATCAAACTCTTTGATCATAACACATATATAACTCGTATCGATAATGTTCTCTTTTCTCATCCATATCCCCGATGTCCTTGTGATAAATCACACTGTATCTGGCCAGACAATTGGTTGACATTGGTGATACTGAGAGGGTCCAGAGGATATATCTCTCCATTGTCTGGATAAGTTAAGTATTATTCTTGAATGATCTCAGTTCCATTACACATTCTAGGTCATATCCAAATGTTAACGTTATAATCGCCTGTTACGGTAGACGTTTGAAGACATTCAAAGTCACTAGTAAAAACTGAGTATTAGAGACTGTTACTAGAGACGGTTTTACCCTTGAAAAAAGAACAGGCTCGAAAACGCTATCGCTTAGCCGGTTTGTGCATATAAAACGCCTCTAAAGAAAAACCCGGCTCCAATAGGATGCAATCTATGATGGGTGAAAATAAATTCGGCCTCCCAAAATCCCTGAGACAGCTACTAAATATAACCGACACAGATTCGTACATAATCGCAGCCAGACTTTATTTTGGACAGCCTCGACATTTTCGTGCGTCGGCCTGCAAAACCACCTGACTCATACTTGTATATTTTTAGAGGCTGTTTATTTAATAAAAAAATTGAGCGATGGGCCTGGGTTTGAACGCAATATCTCCCGTGCTACACCCTGTATTTTGTAAGATACAATTATCGAGTCGCCCAACATTATTCGGAGGTTCTATTTGGGAAGATGTAAAAATTGAAGACGACGTGCAAAATTGACATGCACACGATCTTGAGAACCGGAATGCAGTGGTGACCGCATGATTTCAAAGTCCTGAACATGAATGAAGCTCATAATTTTGGAATACGGACTGGCCGGAATGATCCAATAAATCTAATCCTCGACTGCTTAGTTACTTCATCGATCTCGCCCTATTATTTCTCATGCACACACTCCCTCTACCACTCACACTACTGTAGCCATGCAGAACAACAGTTCTAGTGGCGATTCCGGCGGGAAAGATTCTCTGCCTCCCTCCGATGATCATTCGATCGGGTCACTAATGTCAAGCTCTGTTTCATCAGAGAACCCTCGTTAGATATATTTCCATGAAGGAACGCCGCGGCCGCCTCCGTCGCCATCCGAGAGTGGCTCGGAGGAGGAGGGGGAGGAGGATGATGATGATGACGAGGAGGTAGAGGGCATTGCCATCGAGGAGGCTATGTCCCACGTTGCTGCCGTGCAGGAGGTCGTGTCCCCTGTTCCCGTCCCGGAGGAGGCCGTGGCACCCGTCGCCCCAGCCGAGGTTGTGGGCATTGCCATCAACGCCGCCGTGGGCGCCGAGCAGGCCGTGGCCCACGTCGCTGCCACAAAGAAGGTCCTGGGCCCTATCAACGCTGCTGTGGGCACCGAGGAGCAGAGAAAGGCCATCGTCCCTGCCAGCTCTGAGTCGAGTGAGGCCTCTGCTATCGACGGGAAGGCGACAGCCCTCCGCAAGCGGCGTCGCGAAGACGGTGCCGCGGAGGAGGCTTCCGACAACAAGAGATCAGCAACAGAGTACGATCAGTAGTAGCTAGTGCTAGTGTCGGGGGGCTACCCCCGTGTAGGGGAAGGTTGGTATGAAATGGTGTCCAAGAAGTGGATACCGAGTTGGTGTTGACCGGTTGACTACCTGGACCGAGACGGAAGTTACCAAGATGGATCTATCTCGGTAAGAGGAATCAAGGGAGGTATGGAGAAACAATTATCCCCTGGGTTACCTGAGATACACTTGGAGAATCCGGGTAGATAAAGATCTATCCATCCCGGAGCGAGGTCAACGGAGCAGTTAAGACCCCGAAGATCACGGGAGAGTACATGCATGCGGTTCAACTTACTAGGCGTGATGATGTGTACGCGTACAACGGAGCAGTGCAGGGCATGGGCGAGGCCACGTCCTGTCTCTGACAAGGGGGGCAGGACGCAACAGCGGCTACGGAGGAGAAGACTTTCGGCGTATGGCAGGGAGCGTGCGCTACGGCACAGTGTATTTTGCCTAACCCTTTACTGCGCGAGGGACGATGAAACGGGATTCCTCTAGCTCCGTGAGCTTGAGGAACCACATTTGTACTTGGTTACCCAATGATATTGACAGACAGGCAGGAGTAGGGGTGTTACCTCCACATGAGGGCCCCGAACCTGGGTAGATCCTTGTGTTTGAAGTGTAGTGAGTGTGCCGCCTACGCGTGCAATTCCTCCCCCGATACCCATAGTGTCCATCGGCCCCAAACTTAAGCCATCCCATGGCATCTGTCTTTACCTCACCACGACAGTTGGCACCCACCATGGGGCCAGCAGCGGCCTTGGCTGGGGTTTCTATCCGGACGGGATCTTCGTTTCGTTCGGGCGAGCGCGTGGTCTGTGGCCTTGTCCACAGATTCGGCTCCCTCGACTTCGTCACCGACAACGCCGGTGATTTCGGTGGCAGGCCCATGCCCGCAGGCGGCTCTGTCATCAGTTTCGATACGCATTTGGTGTACGTCGCCACCACGGTCATCCGCGGGTACCCTCAGGTGGTGCTCGTTGCTGCGGATCCTCCTGCCGTTCTCGCCGTCCGTGCCCAACGTATCGATTGCTCCGCGGGCAGCATGGAGGTGATGATGACCGGACCGGCATCTGCAGCCGAGAAGAGCACGATCGATGTTGCCGAGACTGCTGGCAAGTCGGCTCGGCCGGCTCACAAGCCAATGGAGAGAGACGTGAACCAACCGGGTTACAAGGCTCCCTCTACACCGACCCCAAGGCCACCTCCATTCTTCAATGTCATCGATAAGCCGAGCGTAGTAGCTGCTGATGCGGATCCGGCAGCAGTGCGGCAGCAACTCGAGGACAAATGCCAGGCCAGTCTCGTAGAGGCTGTCGATATGTCCAAAATCAGGCAAGCATTCGATCTCGACATGACCGAGTACAACAAGGCTCATGGCTTTACTCCTGTTGTGAACAATCCTAGTCGGTTAGGTGTTGTGCGGAACCGAGGTTGTGATCTCGGTGCCGAGATGGCTAGAGATGGTAGAGCTGGTAGTAGATCTGTTAGTGGCACCTCGGCTGGTAGGCCCAAATATATTTCTCCTGCTAAGAACCTTAGACCCGCTGACGCAGTTGCTGCCGAGTTGCCGCATTTGACCGGTGAAGCTCGCGCTACGCAGCAAGACCGGCTTAATGAGCTTGTTATGGAGCCAAATAGGCAAAATGAGGCTTTCCGGAAGGCGAATCCGGGGGCAGGTGCTTCTCAGATGGTCCACTCCAATGGTGGAAAATCTGTGGGCCAAGCCTCTTCTCCCCATCTCGGGAGTTATCGAGCTCAGAGTGTGAACTCCAGGAAGAACAAGCAGATCCAGGTCGACGACCCGGCTAGCGCCGGAAAATAGTTAGTTGTACAGGGCCAGGCCGGGCAAGGACATGTTGCTCAAGGTGGGCATGATGCTAACCGAGTTCAGGCAGCCGGGAACGACCGCAACCGAGATGGGCCTTCTCGGCACTCGGTGGTTAACCCGGCTCAACAGCAACCCTTGGCTGGACGTCAAGACCTATACATTGATGGATACTCAGCAATGGAGAAGGCCGGGTATCCGAGATATGAACACATGGCGGATGTTGGGGTACTTGGTGCTCGATTGGGGCCCCGAGTGATGCAAGATACAAGCTCGACAGAATCTATCTGTCGGAGGGTATGGAGGAGAAAGGCCCTCCGGGACCCGCTCTGTTTCGGTCCCCGGATCATGAATGTGCCGGCTGTGTCCAAGTTCCAGCTGGCTAGGGGAAGAAAAAGTTATGATGGCAGCACCAAGCCGGAAGATTGGTTGAATGATTATGTCACCGCCGTGCACATTGCCGGTGGTAACAGCGGGTGGGCGGTGAGGTACGTGCCTCAAATGTTTGAGGGCCCAGCCAGGATCTAGCTAAAAAACTTGCCGAGAGACATCATCAATCGCTGGCTGGACTTCTCGGATGCTTTCACCAGCAACTTTACCATCACCTATCGGAGGCCAAAACGTCCACAACAACTCTCTGCATGCAAGCAGAGAGAAGAGGAGACTGGCCGAGATTATCTTACTCAGTGGAGTACATTCAGGAACACCTGTGAAGGGGTTAATGAGTCCCAGTGTAACATCCCAAGTCTGAAAAATAGCCTTTAGAATGTTTTGCTCTCTGTTATTTTATGTTTTGCATCATGGCATCATGTTGATTGCAATTGTTTTGTTTGTTTTCCATTTGTTTTTCTCTGTTTTCATTTGTTTTCCAACTGTTTTCATCTGCTTTCCTTTGTTTTCTATTTGAATTTCAAACCAAATTTCAAACCTTTTGTTTCATCCTTGTGATGTTACAATTTCTAAAATGATATTTCAAAATAAAACAATTATTTGTTTCCATTAAAGTGTGATTCCAAACTATTGTTTTGTTTCTATAAAAATGCATCCAATAATCAAACCCTTTCAAATTTAATTTGTTTTCCATTTGAAATTCCAAACCAACATCCAAATATTTGTTTCCAAATAATCCTATAATGATCACTTATTAAATTGTTGCTTAATTCAATCAATCACTTTAGTCAATTAAATTCCAAATCACCTTTAAAATTCAAACAAAATGCATCAAACCAAAACCACTTTGAATTTATGAATATTATCTAAACCAATCAACTGCTTTAATCAAATTAACCATAGGGTTCACCCTATAAAGATGTTGTTTTCAATAATATTCATTCGATACTTAAAAATCTTTCAAATTTGGTTTAATTAACAAACAACATTTTAATTTGAAAACTTTTGGAAAAACCAGTTAGCAATTAGTTGCTATGTTAAAAACTAAGCTGACCATAATTTTTTCCAAATTTTTGCTAACTTGGAAACCTACCTTTTCTTCCTATTTTGTTTCTGCAAAAAAAAAATAAACAAACAGAAATAATAAAAGAGAGGGAGAGAGCACAGCAGCCCACCTAGCTAAGGCCAGCCCAACCCTTTTCCCTTCTTTCCACTTAAGCCCACCCCCCTTGGCCCAGTACCTCCCTCATGTCGCTTTCTTCCTCAACGAGCTGACGACAGCAGTACGACTGCCTCTCCTCCGTTTGATCATCCTCTGCCCCTCCCGATTGCTGCCGTACATGGCCCTAGCCCCTATATCTACCCTACCACCGAGCTCTGCTAACCCTAGTTCCTCTCCCCTAGCGCCGTCGCCTCTCCTCCATCTCCCCTCTCTTCTGGTTCTTGTTCCTCTGAACCACCGAGACCCGCAACCACCGAGACGCCCACCTCTGCCTCCTCATCGCCGTCACCACGTCCACCTCGAGGGGCATCTGACGGCGGGAATGGACTCGCGGATGCTCCAGCTACTGCCCCGCCTCTTCGCCGCTTGCTGGGAGACGGTGTGGTGGCCGCGGCGTCGCCGGCCACCGTCGCCCTCGTATCTGTCGACAGCAACCTCGACGATCAGAAGCGAGGTGAGCATCGCCTCCTATTTTTCTCTCCCGTCCCTTTCTTGTTGTTCGCCTCCTCACCACGCACCAGCATCCACCCGCGACCACCACCACGTCGCACACCCTCCACGGCGAGCCCAACAGCCATCTGCCGGCGGCAGCCATCCCTTCTGTCGAAACTGAATTTTGGTTCAGTTAAAATCATAGCCTTTCTGAACCTTACCTGTGTTGCACGTCTGTACCTATCACACGAATCGAACCACCGCAGTGGTTAGCACACAGCGCACACGGCAGGGGGTCGCGGGATCGATCCCCCCGCGGCGCATCTTTTTTTTTTTTGGGGATTATCTCTCCTTAGCCTGTGGCCCACCCGTCATAGTCCCTGTAGGCCAGCGCAGCTGCCACGCCAGCGCCTGCGTGGCAGTGGCCCACAGGTCAGTGCCTGTGGGTACGTTCCAGCACGGTAACAAAGTATTAAAAAAACAAATCCGTTTTAATTTCTGTTTTTCTTTTAATTGGCAGAATAAACACCTAACTTGAAAATTCAATAACTTTAAATCTATAAACCCAATAAACAAAAACTTTATATGTTTTCTGTTCAAAATTTAACAATCTTTCCAAATAACTTGTTTGTGTTCTGTTTTGAATTTTCAAAATGCAATTTAAATTCAAATTCAAATAATTCAAATGCCATTTGTAATAAATCATAACTAAGTCATCCTATTTCCAAATAATGCAAACAAAATATGTTTTTCACACCATTTTGAATGTTCTATCCAAATATAATTTTTGTTTTCTGTTTTGAATAATTAAAATTGCCTAAACAATTTAAATCTTGTTTAATTCATAATTAATTAATCCAAAGTCCAATTGCAAAATGTGAAACATGTAATCCAACTAAAATTTGATGTTCTTTTCAAATATAAACTTTGTTATTTGTTTTGCACACTCTAACTTGATGAAAACAATGTTTGTTGTGTGACATGTCTAAGTAACCAAAACTTTCCAAAATTAACAAATAAATTCCAAACTTGTTCTATTCCTTTTTCCTTTGCATCCATCACTGTTAGTTGTTGTTATTTTTGCTGTTATCATCATGCATGCATCATGTTTAACTACTTACACTTGTTAATCAAATGTAGATCATTGCTTCAACCTAAAGCATTTGCATCCATATGCAATTCTCATTGCATATGGATCCAATTAAATTGTGTTACTTTGTCAAGAAGGTTACTTTGATGCATCTATTAACATGACATGCATCATCCCCTGTTTGTGCACTATGCCATGTTATTGATTGTTTATCTTTCTGCATCGTTTGTTTGCTTCTTCTCGGATACACGACGACGTTGAGACCGACGATACTTACGACACCCCTTCTAAGGAGTTAGCTCAGTACCAGGCTACTGGGTTTTGCAGGCAAGCTATCACTCACATGAACCACTGTGCTCCTTTCAACATTGGTTACCGATACTTTCCGTTGTTCTTTTCTGCTAGCCTTAGTAGTAGTTGTTTCTGTTACGAACCCATCACATGAATCCCTTAAACCTGATATTGCCTCATCTCCCTTCCTACAACCATTGTTTGAGCCCGTGTCTTATTAGCATGCTTAGGTTGTTTTGCTCGAGTCTGTTACCCGTTACTTTTCTGTTACTACTCTATTATGTTCTGGGGGCTCGATGTTTAATCAATCAATCATGCTAATGTTACTATTAATAAATTTGATGATAAGGCACCGGCAGGAGGCCCTTTGTGGTTTTGAGGCCTGCTAGTGTCGACCCTAATAGGAAAAGGGTCTTGTCTACTGATCCATGATGAGCGCACTACCCGCATTTGGGGAGTATGGGCTCCCCCTCAGTTTGACCCGATTCGCATCTCGTCCAAATCGCCTCATTTAGTTCGGGTTTTCCATTTGCTGCATGCATGATTTTGCGAGCCCTTGGATCCCGGGTGGAACTTTCGTAGTCGGCATATAGGGGGACACGGTCTTAGAGTGCTATGAGGGTCCATTTTCTTCTGGGCCCGAGTAGCCGTGCGCCCAAGGTGCTTTGGGCTTGATGCGAAGAAGGGTTGGATTGTGTTGAGTGCCCCGCTTGGTGGGAGGCATTCCATCTGGCGGGATATTCATGAGTGTGGTTACTTTGGTGCATCCCTGCAGGGTAAATCTTCTCGAGAAGCCGTGTTTTCCGCGGTTATGGATTACTTGGTGAAAGTACTGGCTAACAAGTACTCAGGACAACTTAAACATAATGATCAAACATGTTACACCCCATGATTAATAACTTGACTAGTAACAGGTTGATGACACAATAACTTGATTCACCTTTAACACAACTGTGTGAGTTATCCTCGGATTGCTTCTTTGGATAAGGGGCGAGATCCAGGATGGGTTTGTTTGAAGTTATCTTTCAGTTGGTTACAATCCTCGATCTTATCTCTTTTCTGCTAGCCGGAAGTGTTAGAATCTCTGTAGTTGTTTAGCGCAGCCAGTTGCAGCATCTTTTATATCCCCTTTCTTCCGTTGAACCAAGGTTTCTGTACTTGGTGTTGACGGGTTACACTTTGGTGAACTGTGAGTCTTGCTTGCCAGTACGTTTATGTACTGACCCCTTTGGGGCTGTGGTTTCCGCAGACCTACGTTTCCGAAGATATACATGGTGGCTACTACGTGGAGTATGACGAGACTGCTGACGAGTAGATAGCGGACCCGGGCAGGATCCGAGACTTCGTGGATGGGCTCCGTCTGTTTGTTTCCGGCCTCTTAGGCCTTTTTGGTTCTTGTCTGTACTCAGACATGTTGAATGCTTCCGCTGTATTGTAATGATGTATTGTTGGGGCATGTGCCCTCTGAATGATTGTATTTGCTATCTCTGCTCTAATGAGAGCCATTTGCAACTTATTTCAATCTTTTGTGTCGTAGAGATCTGTTGTGATATCACTTGTTAAACGCCGTTGACGTACCATGTGTGTATGGTTTGAAGTACGTCGACGGAAGTGCCTTTGATCTCTAGTGGATAGTTTACATCGACGGTGGAATAGCAGGGCTTGTGGTGTCGCGCATAAGCGCAGGCCTACCAGGAAGCTGGGACGTGGGAGCAGTTATGCCCCATAATCCAAGCATCTGCTATCCAGTTCGTACGGTGAGTATCCCCTAGAAATCAGGGTGCGACAAATGGTATCAGAGCCTGTCTGCCTGTAGGATCCCTTTTACTGGTCGCAGTTGAGTCTAGAAACTATTTTGTAGCTATATAGGAAAAATGAAACGTGAGAGTAGGAATTCTGTTCTTTTTCTTCTTTCCCCACCCTCCCTCCCTTTTCTGGTAAGGAAGTGCAACGTTGATTTTTTCCCTTCTCACCTAAACTTTCAAGTTAGGATTTCACGAATCCTGGTTTCTCTAGGATGGTTATATCTACTAGACCATAGGAATGGAGGTGGTTGTGACGTGATTTATCATGTTGCCTACTCATGATTGAGAACGGAGGCGTGTAAGCCCCGGAAGCAGATCCTCTATTCCTTAAGCAGTAGATATTGATCCTTTAGAAGCCCGGATGGGTTTTTCCGTAGTACCTCAGGAGTGTTTTGATCTCGTTTTCCCGGTGTTGCTTCGTTATCCTATTCTTCTCAACATCCTTTTCGTCCGTTCAAACCTTGTTGTTGTTTTCCACTTCAAATCTTCTACCGGCGTCAAGTTAACTTCCCAAATATCAAATCTATCTTTCAGAGAGGTTCTTGTTGTTGTTATTGTTTTCATTCCTCAAGCACCACATTCCAAATAGTCTATTCTCCATATGGATCAAGTTCTGTTTTAATCAAGCTTTCCCCGTTCATCTACTAAACTCTATTCCAGCTAAAGTGTTGTTTGATACCGGAGAATCACATTCCTTTCAGTCAACAATCTTTTCCACAACATACAACCCAATTCTGGTTCCACTAAGCAATCGAAACTCTGTTCACTCCCCGGGATCTCAAATGTTGACTTCCAAGATAAGTAAGAACAATCCAATTCTAATGAGAGGCCACATATTCCTCGTTACTCTCATGTTGCTGATTCTGACATTGATGATTATTCTTGGTGTTGCATTGATGTCAATAACTCTGTTCCACCTTTATTACAGATAGTCTATTCTCCAAATGAATCAAATTCTATCCAGCTATACACCCTCCATACAAAAATCCCTTCCTCTATTTGAAAATGTTCCGGTGGTTTGCAAATTCCCTGACGTCTATCCAATGTGCACGATGTGTTTCACGTGTAACAGCTCAAGAGGATCTTCCCAAGAAGTTTCCGGACCTTTTCTTTTCTCAATAGGAATCTCGGGGCGCGATTCCTTCAAGGGGGGGCGTTTTGTAACATCCCAAGTCTGAAAAATAGCCTTTAGAATGTTTTGCTCTCTGTTATTTTATGTTTTGCATCATGGCATCATGTTGATTGCAATTGTTTTGTTTGTTTTCCATTTGTTTTTCTCTGTTTTCATTTGTTTTCCAACTGTTTTCATCTGCTTTCCTTTGTTTTCTATTTGAATTTCAAACCAAATTTCAAACCTTTTGTTTCATCCTTGTGATGTTACAATTTCTAAAATGATATTTCAAAATAAAACAATTATTTGTTTCCATTAAAGTGTGATTCCAAACTATTGTTTTGTTTCTATAAAAATGCATCCAATAATCAAACCCTTTCAAATTTAATTTGTTTTCCATTTGAAATTCCAAACCAACATCCAAATATTTGTTTCCAAATAATCCTATAATGATCACTTATTAAATTGTTGCTTAATTCAATCAATCACTTTAGTCAATTAAATTCCAAATCACCTTTAAAATTCAAACAAAATGCATCAAACCAAAACCACTTTGAATTTATGAATATTATCTAAACCAATCAACTGCTTTAATCAAATTAACCATAGGGTTCACCCTATAAAGATGTTGTTTTCAATAATATTCATACGATACTTAAAAATCTTTCAAATTTGGTTTAATTAACAAACAACATTTTAATTTGAAAACTTTTGGAAAAACCAGTTAGCAATTAGTTGCTATGTTAAAAACTAAGCTGACCATAATTTTTTCCAAATTTTTGCTAACTTGGAAACCTACCTTTTCTTCCTATTTTGTTTCTGCAAAAAAAAAATAAACAAACAGAAATAATAAAAGAGAGGGAGAGAGCACAGCAGCCCACCTAGCTAAGGCCAGCCCAACCCTTTTCCCTTCTTTCCACTTAAGCCCACCCCCCTTGGCCCAGTACCTCCCTCATGTCGCTTTCTTCCTCAACGAGCTGACGACAGCAGTACGACTGCCTCTCCTCCGTTTGATCATCCTCTGCCCCTCCCGATTGCTGCCGTACATGGCCCTAGCCCCTATATCTACCCTACCACCGAGCTCTGCTAACCCTAGTTCCTCTCCCCTAGCGCCGTCGCCTCTCCTCCATCTCCCCTCTCTTCTGGTTCTTGTTCCTCTGAACCACCGAGACCCGCAACCACCGAGACGCCCACCTCTGCCTCCTCATCGCCGTCACCACGTCCACCTCGAGGGGCATCTGACGGCGGGAATGGACTCGCGGATGCTCCAGCTACTGCCCCGCCTCTTCGCCGCTTGCTGGGAGACGGTGTGGTGGCCGCGGCGTCGCCGGCCACCGTCGCCCTCGTATCTGTCGACAGCAACCTCGACGATCAGAAGCGAGGTGAGCATCGCCTCCTATTTTTCTCTCCCGTCCCTTTCTTGTTGTTCGCCTCCTCACCACGCACCAGCATCCACCCGCGACCACCACCACGTCGCACACCCTCCACGGCGAGCCCAACAGCCATCTGCCGGCGGCAGCCATCCCTTCTGTCGAAACTGAATTTTGGTTCAGTTAAAATCATAGCCTTTCTGAACCTTACCTGTGTTGCACGTCTGTACCTATCACACGAATCGAACCACCGCAGTGGTTAGCACACAGCGCACACGGCAGGGGGTCGCGGGATCGATCCCCCCGCGGCGCATCTTTTTTTTTTTTGGGGATTATCTCTCCTTAGCCTGTGGCCCACCCGTCATAGTCCCTGTAGGCCAGCGCAGCTGCCACGCCAGCGCCTGCGTGGCAGTGGCCCACAGGTCAGTGCCTGTGGGTACGTTCCAGCACGGTAACAAAGTATTAAAAAAACAAATCCGTTTTAATTTCTGTTTTTCTTTTAATTGGCAGAATAAACACCTAACTTGAAAATTCAATAACTTTAAATCTATAAACCCAATAAACAAAAACTTTATATGTTTTCTGTTCAAAATTTAACAATCTTTCCAAATAACTTGTTTGTGTTCTGTTTTGAATTTTCAAAATGCAATTTAAATTCAAATTCAAATAATTCAAATGCCATTTGTAATAAATCATAACTAAGTCATCCTATTTCCAAATAATGCAAACAAAATATGTTTTTCACACCATTTTGAATGTTCTATCCAAATATAATTTTTGTTTTCTGTTTTGAATAATTAAAATTGCCTAAACAATTTAAATCTTGTTTAATTCATAATTAATTAATCCAAAGTCCAATTGCAAAATGTGAAACATGTAATCCAACTAAAATTTGATGTTCTTTTCAAATATAAACTTTGTTATTTGTTTTGCACACTCTAACTTGATGAAAACAATGTTTGTTGTGTGACATGTCTAAGTAACCAAAACTTTCCAAAATTAACAAATAAATTCCAAACTTGTTCTATTCCTTTTTCCTTTGCATCCATCACTGTTAGTTGTTGTTATTTTTGCTGTTATCATCATGCATGCATCATGTTTAACTACTTACACTTGTTAATCAAATGTAGATCATTGCTTCAACCTAAAGCATTTGCATCCATATGCAATTCTCATTGCATATGGATCCAATTAAATTGTGTTACTTTGTCAAGAAGGTTACTTTGATGCATCTATTAACATGACATGCATCATCCCCTGTTTGTGCACTATGCCATGTTATTGATTGTTTATCTTTCTGCATCGTTTGTTTGCTTCTTCTCGGATACACGACGACGTTGAGACCGACGATACTTACGACACCCCTTCTAAGGAGTTAGCTCAGTACCAGGCTACTGGGTTTTGCAGGCAAGTTATCACTCACATGAACCACTGTGCTCCTTTCAACATTGGTTACCGATACTTTCCGTTGTTCTTTTCTGCTAGCCTTAGTAGTAGTTGTTTCTGTTACGAACCCATCACATGAATCCCTTAAACCTGATATTGCCTCATCTCCCTTCCTACAACCATTGTTTGAGCCCGTGTCTTATTAGCATGCTTAGGTTGTTTTGCTCGAGTCTGTTACCCGTTACTTTTCTGTTACTACTCTATTATGTTCTGGGGGCTCGATGTTTAATCAATCAATCATGCTAATGTTACTATTAATAAATTTGATGATAAGGCACCGGCAGGAGGCCCTTTGTGGTTTTGAGGCCTGCTAGTGTCGACCCTAATAGGAAAAGGGTCTTGTCTACTGATCCATGATGAGCGCACTACCCGCATTTGGGGAGTATGGGCTCCCCCTCAGTTTGACCCGATTCGCATCTCGTCCAAATCGCCTCATTTAGTTCGGGTTTTCCATTTGCTGCATGCATGATTTTGCGAGCCCTTGGATCCCGGGTGGAACTTTCGTAGTCGGCATATAGGGGGACACGGTCTTAGAGTGCTATGAGGGTCCATTTTCTTCTGGGCCCGAGTAGCCGTGCGCCCAAGGTGCTTTGGGCTTGATGCGAAGAAGGGTTGGATTGTGTTGAGTGCCCCGCTTGGTGGGAGGCATTCCATCTGGCGGGATATTCATGAGTGTGGTTACTTTGGTGCATCCCTGCAGGGTAAATCTTCTCGAGAAGCCGTGTTTTCCGCGGTTATGGATTACTTGGTGAAAGTACTGGCTAACAAGTACTCAGGACAACTTAAACATAATGATCAAACATGTTACACCCCATGATTAATAACTTGACTAGTAACAGGTTGATGACACAATAACTTGATTCACCTTTAACACAACTGTGTGAGTTATCCTCGGATTGCTTCTTTGGATAAGGGGCGAGATCCAGGATGGGTTTGTTTGAAGTTATCTTTCAGTTGGTTACAATCCTCGATCTTATCTCTTTTCTGCTAGCCGGAAGTGTTAGAATCTCTGTAGTTGTTTAGCGCAGCCAGTTGCAGCATCTTTTATATCCCCTTTCTTCCGTTGAACCAAGGTTTCTGTACTTGGTGTTGACGGGTTACACTTTGGTGAACTGTGAGTCTTGCTTGCCAGTACGTTTATGTACTGACCCCTTTGGGGCTGTGGTTTCCGCAGACCTACGTTTCCGAAGATCTACATGGTGGCTACTACGTGGAGTATGACGAGACTGCTGACGAGTAGATAGCGGACCCGGGCAGGATCCGAGACTTCGTGGATGGGCTCCGTCTGTTTGTTTCCGGCCTCTTAGGCCTTTTTGGTTCTTGTCTGTACTCAGACATGTTGAATGCTTCCGCTGTATTGTAATGATGTATTGTTGGGGCATGTGCCCTCTGAATGATTGTATTTGCTATCTCTGCTCTAATGAGAGCCATTTGCAACTTATTTCAATCTTTTGTGTCGTAGAGATCTGTTGTGATATCACTTGTTAAACGCCGTTGACGTACCATGTGTGTATGGTTTGAAGTACGTCGACGGAAGTGCCTTTGATCTCTAGTGGATAGTTTACATCGACGGTGGAATAGCAGGGCTTGTGGTGTCGCGCATAAGCGCAGGCCTACCAGGAAGCTGGGACGTGGGAGCAGTTATGCCCCATAATCCAAGCATCTGCTATCCAGTTCGTACGGTGAGTATCCCCTAGAAATCAGGGTGCGACACCCAGGCCATTGCCTGGTTTGCGCAAGGGTGTAGACATGGCAGCATGCTTTGGCAGAAGCTGCAAAGGGAGATGCCGAGTACTTTGGCCGAGACCATCAAGATCGCCGACATGTATGCAATGGGAGATTTGACACATCCTTTAATGGACTCGGTTGAGCCGAGTAAAAGGAATCACGACAATGATGGTGCCGGATCCTCCAGGCGGAATGACCGCCTGGACTTCCGGAACAAGAGAAGAGATGACAGGTCGGATATCCCCTATGGCTCGAACCATGTAGCCGCGGTTGATCCGGATCAACCTGATGCAGGCAGCACCCAGGGGCAAAACAACACTAGGCCCCAGTATGGGAAGAACCAGAACTACAAGAAGAAGTGGACGAACCAGAAGAAGCCCGGAGGTGACCAGCAAAGGTTCAGCTTTGAAAAAATGAGAGATGGGTCGTGCAGCTACCACACTCGTCATCCGAGTAGTCCGGCTAACCACACAACCCAGCAGTGCAGCTAATGGGACCGGATCAAGAGTGAGGGTCTCGGTGCCTTGCCTCTGCCTCCGCCACTGCCACTCTCTGGTGCAAATGTTCAACCTATGGGAGCAGCCCCAAGACCTACAGAGAACCAGAGGAGGCCCGAGAACGTGAATCAAGTGGCTCAGGGAGCCAACAACAACAACAACAACAACAACAACAACAACTACAACTACTACTACTACTACTACTACTACTACTACTACTACTACAACAATGCTGGCGGCAGAGGCCAAAATGATTACCAGGAGCACCACCGAAGCTATATGGTGTTCATCACCGTGCTGGATGATAAGCAGAGCCTGCGCAAGCGTGCAAAGGAGGTCAATGTGTTGATGCCAGCTGTGCCAGAATACATGTACTGGTGTGAGCAAGAGATTGTCTGGTCTCGGGCGGATCATCCCAAGATCATGCCTAGCCCGGACAGTTACGCCCTGGTGCTGGACCCAACCTTCATTGGGCCCGAGATCAACGTGAAGTTCACCAAGGTGCTGATTGACAATAGGAGCAGCATCAACATTCTGTACCGAGATGCAATGGTGAAACTCGGTATTTCCGAGAACATGCTGCAACCTAGCCGGACTAACTTCCACGATATTGTGTCGGGTATATCTTGTGCCCCAGTGGGCAGGATATGGATCTATGTGCTTTTCGGTACCCGAGAGAACTACCGAACTGAGTGCCTGCAGTTCAAGGTGGTTGATCTTCAGATCCCTTATCATGCTCTACTCGGCAGGACAGCCCTGTCCAAGTTCATGGCCTCAACTCATGCGGCCTACCTGAAGATGAAGCTCTCGGGTCCCAATGTTATCATCACCATCTCGGGTGATTAAAAGCCCTCTCTGGAGTGTGCCTCAGATGGATCTCGGTTAGCCGAGTCCTTAGTCGTTGCTGCCAAGAAGAAGAAGATACATGAGGTGGTGGCCATGGCTCAAGCAGCGGAACTCGGTATGCCCGGGATGCCCAACCCTCGGCAGACCCCGAGTTCCCCGAGCGTGTGGCCATCATTGGTGCCGGGTTGGAGGAGAAATAGGAAAGCGAGCTCATCCACTTCCTCCATGAGAATCAGGATGTCTTTGCATGGTCCAATCAGGGTCTGCCAGGTGTTCTGAGGGAGCCGGTTGAGCACTCTTTGCATGTGAGACCAGATGCTAAGCCGGTGAAGCAGGCTCTACGGCGCTTTGCTGCAGAGAGAAGGAAAGCCATAGGTGACAAGATCACAAGGCTGCTAGCGAGTGGATTCATCATGGAGGTGTTGCACCCGGACTGGTTGGCTAACCCGGTCCTAGTAGAGAAGAAGAAGGATGACCCGATGGTTGCTGTGGTGTGGTGTATGTGTGTGGACTACACCAACCTGAACAAGGCATGTCCGAAAGATCCATTCCCGCTGCCCCGGATAGATCAAGTGATCGATTCCACGGCCGGGTGTGAGTTGTTGTCCTTCATAGATGCCTACTCTCGTTTTCTCCAGATCCCTTTGAACCTGGCTGATCAAATAAAGACTGCCTTTATTACCCCGTACGGGGCTTATTGCTATCGTGTCATGTGCTTCGGTTTGAGAAATGTTGGTGCCACATACCAGAGATGCATGCAAAAGTGTTTGCACGAGAAAATTGGTAAAAATGTGTAGGTGTACGTGGATGATATAGTCATCAAGACCAAGGAGATGATATCCGGGAAACATTCGCAAATCTGCGAAAGTACCGGATGAAGCTGAACCCGACCAAGTGCACCTTTGGTGTCCCGGGAGGAAAGTTACCAGGTTTCCTCGTATCTAGCCGAGGTATCGAGGCCAACCCCTACAAGATAAGAGCAATGGAGAACATGTCTCTACTGAGATCATTGAAGGATGTGCAGAGATTCACCGGCTGCCTCGCTTCACTTAGTCGGTTCATTGGGAGAATGGGACAGAAGGCCTTACCTATGTACCAGCTGATGAAGAAAAGTGACAAGTTTTTCCGGACCCCGCAAGCCGATGCGGCTTTCCGAGATCTGAAGACCATGTTGGGTACGGCTCCTATCTTGGCATCTCCACTGCCCAAGGAGCCCATGTTGCTCTATATTGCAGCTACCAACCGAGTTGTTAGTGTGGTGGTAGTAGTGGAGCGAGAAGAGGAAGGGAAATCTGTGCAAAGGCCAGTGTACTATCTCAGCGAGGTGATCTCCAACTCGATGAAAAATTACCCTCACTACCAGAAGATGACGTATGGAGTCTATATGGCTGCCAAGAAGCTCAAGCACTATTTCCAAGAGCATCCAATAATAGTGGTGAGTACTTCCTCCATCTCGGAGATCATGGGCAACAAGGATGCAAGTGGCCGAGTAGCCAAATGGGCCATTGAGCTGCCTGCTTACACCACAATGTATGCGAGAAGAGAAGTCATCAAGTCCTAGGCCCTGGCGGATTTCTTTGTTGATTGGGCCGAGATGCAATATGAGCCTCCACTGCCGGAAAAAAATTACTGGCGAATGCATTTCGATGGATCCAAGGTGAAAGAAGGTCTCGGTGTTGGTTCTGCGCTTACCTCGCCCAAAAATGATCAGCTCAAGTATGTCCTGCAGATCAATTTCTAGATCCATTTTGCAGCATCCAACAATGTGGCCGAGTGTGAGGCCTTAGTCCACGGACTGAAAGTAGCCAAGGAGATTGGTATTCGCCAAATAATACGCTATGGTTACTCGGACTTAGTGGTTCAACAAGCCTCTGGTACTTGGGACGCGTTGGATGCCAACATGGCATCATATCGGTTCCTCGTCCAGAATATCTCGGGATTGTTTGATGGATGTGAGTTTCACCATATACACCAAGCTGAAAATGCTGCTGCTGATGCTTTGTCCAAGTTGGGTTCATCTTGGCATGCGATCCCGGCAGGAATTGCTCTGGAGCATCTCAGGAAGCCGTCCATCAAGCCATCGCCCGAGTTGGATTCAATCATTGTACTGGATAATCCGGAACCAGAAGTTGTTCTAATGGAGGTAGATGTGGGGTGCATCATGGAGAACTCGGGGACTGCCTCCTTCATCTTGGGGTCTTCCTCCTTCATCTCGGGGACTGCCTCGCAGAACTCGTTCCTATCTTGGAGCCTCCATGTTGGCTTGACCTATGGAAATTGATGAACCAATTTTTCCTCTCCGGACAATTCTGGGTTGGGCCCAGCCCATAATGTCTTACTTGGAGGATGGTACTTTGCCGAGTGATGAGATCTCGGCTAGGAAGATACAGAGAAGATCTAAGGGCTACATCATCATCAACACAAAATTGCACAAGAGAAGTACCTGAGGCGTGCTCCAGCGTTGTGTTGAACCAGAAGAGGGAGAAGAGATTCTCCGAGAGATACATCAGGGGGAATGTGGGCACCATGCCTCATCTCGGGCTCTTGTGAAGAAAGCCTTTCAGCATGGCTTGTTTTGGCTCACTGCTTTGCAGCAAGCAGAAGATTTATTAAGAAAGTGCAATGGGTGCCAGAGATATGCTAGCAAGATCCATATGCCTGCTTCCGACCTCAACACCATTCCTACCACTTGGCCATTTGCAGTATGGTGCTTGGACATGGTGGGGCCCTTCAAGCCAGCTCGGGGCAACATGACACACATCTTGGTCATGGTTGACAAATTTACCAAGTGGCTTGAGGTGAAGCCAATCCGGAAGTGTGATGGGCACATAGTTGTGACCTTTCTGAAGGATATTATACTGAGATATGGCTACCCGCATGGGATCATCACGTATAATGGAACAAATTTTGCTAAGGGAACTTTTGCTCGATTCTGAAAGGAAAAAAGGATCCGACTTGACATTGCGTCAGTCGCGCATCCGGAATCAAATGGGCAAGTTGAAAGAGCCAATGGCATGGTTCTATCCGGGATTAAACCTCGGTTGATTGAACTATTACAGCAAACCCCGGGTTGTTGGATGGATGAGCTACCAGCGATGTTGTGGAGTCTAAGGACTACCCCTAACCGATCTACTGGATACACACCATTCTTCCTAGTGTATGGAGCAGAGACCGTGTTGCCCACCGACATAGAGCATGACTCACCGAGAGTTACCCTCTATATAGAGGCAGAGGCAAGAGAAGCCCGAGAAGAGGATGTTGATTTGCTAGAAGAAGCAAGAGAATTAACTCTGTCGAGATCAGTTGTATATCAACAGAATCTGAGACGCTATCATAGCCGGAAAATAAGCCTATGGGAGTTCCGAGAAGGAGATCTAGTGCTTAGGCTGGTGCAACGCACAAGCGGGATGCACAAACTTTCCCCTCCATGGGAAGGGATGTTCATTGTGAGCAAGGCTCTACACAATGAAGCATACTATCTCGTCGATGCATAGGAACCAGAGAAGAACAGGATGGACAAGTCCGGAGAAGAAACTAAGCGTCCCTGGAATGTATCTCTACTCCGTCGTTTTCATTCCTTAAAATGCATTGTATGTATCTCCTAACCGAGTTGAATCTATGTCGGCACCCCGAGAAGGAACTCGGGACTGCCTATGCCTAACTCGCTCTGTGTACTTGCTTTTTATCCTTTTTATGTCGGTTAGTCATCTCGGAATTTCGTGCGTAGGGTTGGTAGTGTGCTTAAACCTAAGGGCCAACTGTTCGACTGTGCTGCTGTCCGCAACCCGGCTTCATGGCAAGCAAGAGAACAAGCTAAGGGTCAATGATCACATGAAAAACTACTAAGAAAAGAAAGAGTTAATCAACCGACATAATTTGTTGTTTCTTCTGTTTTCGGCTAAGTGTTGGGCAGTTTTAATTCCTATCTTAGAGTTGTGAATATTCTAAACTTGGTTTTTGAAATCTTGTGACTCGACTGTCAAAAAACCACAAGTGGTAGGCAAGAGCAGAGAAGAAAAAACCAAGTGGATAAGAAAACATACTTGGGGACTCGACTTAAAGCAATACGGCATTCGGCCAGTCTTGCACGAACTTAATTAAAAACAGAGTGGCAAAAGATAAGTGTATTCAATACATCTGCACTCGGCATACAGGCGATCTGATAAAGTTTGAGATTGTTTGATAAGCATTAGGCCGCGTCCAAAGGAGTGAAGCGGCGTCAGTATCGACACTAAGGATCTCAGCGACACCTTCAGTAGTGACCGTCTGGGTGGCAACAGTCTCGGCAGCTGGGGTGGTAGTCGTCTTGGTGATTTTGGCCGGGTCGACCTCAGCCTCGATCACCTCGTCGACTTCCTCAGAGCCCTCATCCTCCTCAGCTTCTCCTTCAACATTGCCACTCCCCTCATCCTCGGACTCCTCTTCCTCCTCGTCCTCGGTCTTGGGCTCGGGAGGACCCTCAATGAACTCCTTGGTATCTGCATAGGAGGCGAGCCGGAACGCGGTTTCCTGGTGAGCCCGGACGTGGTCTTCATCCGTGGACCATTTGGACTTGGTCCGCATGGTCTTGAACGCATCGAGGTTGATGGACTCATACCAGGAGAGAATGAACTGCGGAGTCTCATCGGCAACAGCCCGAGCTGCAGAAGCGCGCCATGCCTTGAGGCGATCCTTGGTCTAGTCGAGGCACTTGGCCAGCTCGTCAATTGATGCCGGGGCCGCCTTACCCGGCCAGAAGTTTTAGTACACCCAGAGTGCACTTGAGAGGAGGTTGGCTCTAATAGACCTTAGGGGCATAACTCGGGCTTTGATGGCGTCGACGAGATCCTCGATGCCAACCCTCTCCGTGACAACATCTCCAGCCTGAGCTCTTCTCTCCTTGGATTTCTCGATGGCCTGTAGGGCGCTACCTTCCAACTCAGGGAAAGCTCCTGTGAGATAAGCTGTTCGAGTTAAGTCAACATCAGTACAGTAGATCAGATCAAGAGTGAGAAGAAATAGAGAAAAGAAGCGGCTTACTTTTCAGTTCCAAGTTTAGTGCGGAAAGCTTGGTCAGCCACCTGTCGGCATCCGAGTTGGCCTTGTCCAGCTGGGTTTGTGAAGAGCTCGCCTTGGACTCGAGCTCGGTGTTCCGATCCTTGAGGTCCTTGATTTCTACTTCTTGGCGGGCCTTCTCGGCAGCAACATCCTTCTCCAGCTCGGCCTTGGATTTTCTCGGCCTCGGCCTTCTGCCTCTGCATCTCGGCAAGTTCTAGCTTCAGCCGAGTTACCTCGGCCTTCTCAGTATGGAGCTCGTCCTTGAACTTGGCCTTGCAATCAGTGAGTTGCATCTGCGTCTCGGCCAGAGTGAGACATTCTTGCTGCTTTTCAGCAAATTTTTTATGTTCGGCTACATAAAAACAGTCCGGTTCGCGAGCAATAAGGACCATAGAAACATAATAAGGAAGAGGAAAAGAAACTTACTCTCAAGGGTCAAGATCTTGCTCTATGCAGACTCAGCAAGTGTGGTGCAGTCCTGATGCTTCTCGACAAAGATCTTATGCTCATCTGCATCGGGACAGCAGAGTTAGCCAACAAGAAAAAAAAAGGTGTAAACACAAAACGCGAGATAGAGAAGGAAGCACTTACTTTCCAGATAAAAGATCTTGGTGGTGGACTCCATCAGCTGCTGCTCCATGACGGCTATTGAAAATAAAGAGAACACGAGTTAGAAAATCGATGCAGTAACAAGCATACTCGATATCTGGTGTTATAACGTGGTACCTTTGCCTCCCAATTGCTCTTGGAGACGCATGTTGTGCTCGGTGAGGTCCCGGTCGGTCCATAGAAGCTTCTGATACAGCTTGGCACGAGTCTCCGTGCAAAACTGAGAAGAAACAAAGTGATAGTGAGTTGGAAGATTCGACCCTAGTAAACCATAACTCGGCCGGGTGATGTCTACTCAGCCCAAATCTTGGGGACTGGATGTACGTATTGATTTCAGGTTGGTAATGTGCAATCTCGGAAAACCGGAAAGGAAAGAAATTACTTACCCGAGAAGTGATCTCGGCATCTTCAGTTTCACAGCGCAAGGAGTACATTTTGTGCGCAAGCGCAACGCTGGAAGACGCGACCGCCATTGACATCGGGCCAACATCGGCTTGGTTCCTATCTTGGCGATAGTGATCCAGTGGGCGCAACCTCTTCCCAGCATGAACCTCGTCGATGTACCCGACATGGTCAAGTCTCACCTCCAGGTCCTGCTAGCGCACTCCAAGTCCCTGGTGCGGGACCATTTGAGTATTAGAGTTGATCGCCAGAGTGCCTGCTTTCGGCTGTCCCAACACAGACTTCTTGTTGGGAACATAGGCTCTCTTTGACCGAGTTTTCAGTTCCTTCCCCTCAGCGGTCCTCTTTGAGATACCCTCCGCAGCCGCGGAGGCTTGTTTCAGTGGAAACGAGGGTGCGAACCGAGGTGCAAGTCGCTGCCGAGTGGGAGGAGGAGTTGCTGTTGGGCCTGTTGGTGGTGCTGCTGTTGCTTTTGGTGCTGATGTTGCTGCCGGTGTTGGTGTTGCTGTTGATGCTGGCGTTGTTGTTGCTGTTGGGGTTGTAGAGGGTGATTTCGGTGGTGTTGGTGCTCTCGGTGGTGTTGGTGTTGTTGTTGGTGTTGCTGCTGCTGCTGGTGGCGCTTGTCGCTGCGATGTATCTTCCTGTTGCTGCTGCTGTTACTCCGTGGCCGGCTCCGGATGTTCCAGAGCCTCGTTGGTTTCCATCTCGGCGCCCATGTTGCTGGCACCGAGGTCTTGGTCTTCCCTCTTCAGGATCGGCATCTCCGGCATATCCATGGCGTTGGCTTCAGAGTCCTCGGCGTCAAGGTCGACGTAGCCACTCGCGTCCGGGAGCGGGATCACAGGAGGAAGCCTGGTACTCGGTCTTGCCGAGGCAGAACGTCTCGAAGATAGGGTGAATGCAGAAAGCTCGGTGATCTCGATGTTAATCGGGTCACTACAAGAGAAAAAGAGAGGCAAGGAAGCCAATCACAATTGAATCAACTCGGGCAGAAAAGAAAAGAAGTGAAGAAAATGCCAAGATGGAGCAGTTCGGAAATGACTTACCCTTCCGACATGGGCCGCTTGGGCTTTCGGCTGGCCTGGCACTTGATCCTGTATTTCTTCTTGGTACTCTTGGGCGGAGGAGCAACTATGTCACTCCCGGACCTCTTCCTCGCTTCCACTGGGGCGGCCATGGTTACGGGCCACGCGTCTATCACCTGCTCTCCCGGATCAACTGAGGCCGAGGGCAGAGGATACACAAATAAGATCGAGGAGGATCATGTACCTCTATAAGAATCCATTCATCATCATCATCTTCATCGTCCTCGGACCAGTCTAAGATGGAGGCTGGAACTCGGAACTTACAGGCTTGGGCAGAGAGCAGGGTGTTCGGGATGGGGAGGTTGTCCTTATCATCATACTCCTGAGTGTCGCCCGTAGTCCAGTCCTTACCCCAGTGGTCCGAGGGAGTCTCGCCATCCTCTTCTAGCTGACGGGGAAAGAGCTATGCATGTGAAACATAAAGCATTAGTTCCAAAGTTGTGTGATCTTGGATAATATGGAGATGAAGGTAACTCGACTGATTGTGAGATACGTACGTTGGGCTCCCGATTCGCTCTACTACGAGGCTCGAGCCCCCACGCCTAGTCCTCGCCGAGACTGGTCTTGGCGATCGACTTGATCCGACTAACCACCTCCTTCTTGCTAAGCTCGAAGGTGGTAACTCGGGTGGGATCTCGTCTTCCACTCATGAAGCACATCTTGTGGATTCTGCGCTGGAGTGGCAGAACCCGGTGGCTTACCCACGTGGCGACAAGGTCATCTCCGCGTAGTCCAGCTCGGAGGAGTTGTACAAGTCATCCATGGATGAGATTCACCTCGGGAACGTACTTCTTGGGGTTGTAGCTCCAATTCACCATCTCGGTGTAGGGGTCGACGTGGTATGGAAGAAGCGCTATCAGATCCATCTTGGGGGATTCTTGACGTAGAAGAATCCCCGCTGGCACTTTCAGAAGGATTCTAAACCTGGAATCCGAGGAAACTAGAATCTCGGGCGTAGGACCACCATCGCGGCCCCGCACTTCATCATGTGCTTGGGTGCGTTTGGATTCGCCGGGTTGGGGAGAACTTGTTTGCGGAAGTGGAAGTACTTGCTCCACAACTCTACAGTGGGAAGGAGGCCGAGATAGGCATCCGAGAAGGTGACGAAGGAGGAGAGAGTGGTGATAGCATTTGCGAGAAGATGATGCGGTTGGAGACCAAAGTGGAGAAGGAATTTGTGCATTAAAGGAGAAAGGTGGAAACCAAAACCGCACACGAAGTGGCCGAGGAAGACCATGTACTCACCCTCGAGAGGTTCGGGTTCGATCTCCTCACTAGGAATCTGGCACACGACGCCCGCCGGGATGCGACGGGTATCCAGCAACCATGTTATATCATCCTCTTCGACCTTGGAGCCGGCCCACGCACCGCGTGTGGACACGGGTCCCTCCAGCTCAATCTCCTCCACGGCTTGAAGATCCATGGCGCGGATTGAAGATCTTGGCGCTTCCGAGATGCTTGAGGGCGCGGGGAGGTGCTCGGGGTGCATAGGACGTAGGAGCGTGTCGGCGGCGCGGAGGAAGAACGTCGTGGTGGTGCGAGTGCAACGAGAAGCTCGGTGAAGGGCGGCGCGGAGATGGTGCAGCGGTGAGTAGATCCGCGTATTGAAGAGCTCGATGCGGTAGCGCTCCGGTGTGCAACACTGCTCGGGGGCACGACGGTGTCCTCGGGAGCACGACGGTGTTCGTGTGCGCGCGGCGGAGCGGAGGAGTGCTGCGGTCGCGAGCGGTGGAGAGGAAACGGATATGGGGCAAATGACAAAGGAGACGAGGAGGAAGGGCTAGCACGAGTATTCATACTCCCGTGGAATAATAACTGCCCTGGATTGATCGTGGCTAAAAAGGTGGAACCCTGGCATTTACCTCGCACGAAGAAACGCACGAAGCGGATTTACCACGCGTAACCGGCGCAGTGAATCCCATGACGTCCGTGGCGTGCACTTGAGTGCGCAGTAACTGATGCGGCTGCGAGTGGGGTCTTGCACAAGAGATAGCATGGGTGTGGCACGTGCGCCACTCCGTGCGAGAATCGAGGCGACGTGGGCAGTGGTTCTACTCCATGTGGTGCACCCACTACGCGAAGAAAACGAGGCGACCCTGCCTCGCACTGTTGAACTTGTGGAAAAAATGGCTAAGTATTGGGATCACGGTAAAAATCAAATGCTGCACAAGCATATTGGATTTTGGTGGAAAATCCACAACGGAGGTGGCGGATTGAATCCGAGTTTGAGATGAATTTGAGCCGAGATACAAGTGTCTCGGTCGAGTATTCATGGGTTTATTGGTTAAAGCTGGCACATCGCACCGTCCGAGCTCGGTGGACCATACTAGTTTCGGGGACTAATGTCGGGGGGCTACCCCGAGTAGGGGTAAGGTTGGTATGAAATGGTGTCCAAGAAGTGGATACCGAGTTGGTGTTGACCGGGTTGACTACCCGGACCGAGATGGAAGTTACCGAGATGGATCTATCTTGGTAAGAGGAATCAAGGGAGGTATGAGAAACAAGTAAACCCCGGGTTATCCGAGATACACTTGGAGAATCCGCGTAGACAAAGATCTATCCTTCCCGAAGCGAGGTCAACGGAGCAGTTGAGATCCCGAAGATCGCGGGAGAGTATGCGCGTGCGGGTCAACTTACTAGGCGTGATGATGGGTACGCGTACAGCGGAGCAGTGCAGGGAATGGACGAGGCCACGTCTTTTATCTAACAAGGGGGACATGACACAGCAGCGGTTACGGAGGAGAAGACTTTCGGCGTATGGAAGGGAGCCTGCGCTACGACACATTGTATTTCGCCTAACCCTGTACTGTCCGTCAGTGGCCACCATTATATCATGTGGCCACATCCCTCCTGCGCGAGGGACGATGAAACTGGACGAATCTAGACTATCGAGAGAGTGCAACCAGTAGACATTTTCCTTAGAGAGAGGAGAGAGCTTCTTCTTCCTCTAGCTCCGTGAGCTTGAGGAAACACATTTGTACTCGGTTACCCACTGATATTGACAGACAGGCAGGAGTAGGAGTGTCACCTCCACACGAGGGCCCCGGACCTGGGAAGATCCTTGTGTTTGCAGTGTAGTGAGTGTGCCGCCTAGGCGTGCAATCCCTCCCCGGATACCCACAGTGTCCATTAGCCCTAAAATTAAGCCATCTCATGGCAACTGTCTTTACCTCATCACGACAGCTAGCTAGCTAGTACGTACATCATATTTTGTCATATTGATATTAAATAATAAATTAAAATCAGATCTCCGTTTCTTATCGTAAATTGTATCTTTATATTGTTATTGCAATTGGCCTAAATTATCATCAATCGGCAAACAACAAACTGCGGATAGATATCACCATGATAAGACGGAATAATCACCTTTAAGCACGAAATGTCTCGTTAACAAACTTATATTTAACTACCTACTTAGAAAATTCTTCTAAGAATACAAATATTATAGAACGAGTCTCGTACATATATAACTTAACAAAATAGAACTTTATGAAGCAATATAAAAGACGAGTACTCCACCTCTGCCATTGATCGGCGCTTTTGAACCTAAACTGCTTGTACTCCCTTGCATCCGACCTTCTCGAAGATAAGCTTGGTGTAGAGCGAATTAACCTGTATCCCGATGGCGAAGATCTCATGACGGACAATGTGCGCGATTGTGCAGAATTCGGGCCATTTCCCAGTGAACTCCATGTTTGATTTTTTGATTTGATATTTTCCGATAACTTGGATATTACTCGTGCATAGACGCGAATATCCCCTCGTTGGCATGTTATACCCTTCTATTGCGCCAACATTGACAACTTGATCAAAATGACATGAACAGTAGATAAGTAAACATTAAGTGATATCATTTTGAAAATTTGTGAATAAAATGATTACCAGTTTCTGCAAATCTTGAGGATCTTTGATCCCGTGCACGAAGAACTGAGGGATCTCAAAGAACTCGTCAACATCCAATGACCTAAACACCTCCTTGTATATGGAAAAAAATTATCGCGTTCATTTCTAGAGCACCGATGTCGTCCAACGGGGCTTTTTCGAAGCCATACTTCGCATCATCTGGAACCTCCCAATACTCTGAGCTGAGAGAAAAATCAAAATTTTGTAAAATATAAACTACTCAATGTGTAGGACAAAATAACACAGAAAGAGTAGTGTACCACATGGTTGAACAAATGGTCTGGTGATATTGTTTGCATCTGTCACTTGCAGATCAAACCAACCATCATATTCATCATATGTGAATGTGACAAAATCATATTGTTTGATGAGATAAGATTCAAAAGGTCCTTCCCAGTGCGGTCCACATATAATAGTACAACCTATCCCTTTTCCAGGTAGAAGTAGTACTCAAATCCGCGACCACACATAGCACGCATCCATCGCTGATGAAGACCAACAACCAACATGTTCTGCATACAATCACTGAAACCTCATGGCACATTCTGCATTTCATATAACAAAAGAGCATATTAGAACACAAGTATGTCACATTCAACGGAATTTTATAGTCAGTTCTTGCAATTTCTTGGTGACTGTAGGGTTTGTTAATCTTGAAAGTGAAGGAAAATGTTGTACAGCGATCGATTCTAATACATATGGTGCCGGTAGGATGACAGCACATGACGCATTCGTTCCAGCCATTTCCCGTTTATAACCACACACGCAGGTAGCAAGTAGTACATATTTTAATCCAGACAGTTGTGGCATTATAAATGGAAGAAGACATCTACATATTGCAGGGATTTGATATCGAAGTATGTGTCCGGATGGACTGAGCTTGGAGTCGGACGTTCTGGTACCAGCGGGAAAAAACCCCAGAGTTTTCGGCTCGTCGACGGGCGACGGAGAAAATTCGCGCGCCGACAACAAAGACTTGTAGAGGGGACGATTCGTCCCCTCTGCTTCTCCTCCCTTGTCGTCGGAGACGGCGATAGCGACGGAAATCCTCTACGCTCCTCTGCTACTATGCTCCTAAGGTTTTTTTTTCTGAGATTGTACTGGGGACTTGTTTGACCGGCCGGATAGATAGAGAAAGAGGTAAAGTGGCGTTCGGCCGTGTGCTTTGGCCATTTTGGTTTGCGTGTTTAATTCTACGGGACATGCTCTGATGCTCTGCGACATGTCGTTGATGGCACAACCCCAATTTTTGTCGCGACATGACAGGGCGCTGTGATAAATCGATGGCGTAGCACAAATTTACGAGACTATAATGTTGGCGCGCGCCGCTGTGTGGCCCTCTCCTGGATGGAATCCAAGAAGATTTCATTTCTTTTAAATATAGTAAGCCTGAAAACTCACAGAATATACATAAACTGAGCGAAAAAAGGAAAGTGCTACTAAACTGTAATGTACGATAACACAAGAGGATCATAGTGCTTACACACAAACTTGATCACACGAATATAGCCATATATATGTACAAAGTTAACTAAAAAACACTGAAACCTATCTAAAACCGTGCTGCATCATGACTCCCACGAAGTTATCACACCTTGTTCCACCTCCAGCGCCTATTCCATGGTTGAGAGGCTTTCTGCACCCTGGTTCTGGTACGGCAACTAGTACAGACAATTTTCGTCGGTGCTGGTTCGAGGTGACGTTGCCCTTGATTCACTACCTTGATCTTGCGGTACAACTCGTACGCTGCATATTCTATGTTAATCATGTCAAGTGGCTTCTGCGCCAGACCTGGGAATTCTTTTTTCATGTCTTTGTACTTGGCGTGGATTAGTGCCGCATCGAGGTCAGCCATTCCAGTCATTTCTTTGCCGATCTGTAACAAATCTTGGATATCCACATGGAACTATTGTGGAATTGTAGTTTTCCAGGTTTTAGTATACCAATCTTCTGCCCCCCATGGATGTCAATGGTAGCAAAACTTATACCAGTGGTAGTAAGTAAATCAATCAGCCGTGAGCAACCCTTCATATAGCTACAGTAATCACTATATAAAGTGATCAAGATTATATTGGGTGTCAAATTGAACTTGTAAATGCACTACTAGTACGTAGTTATAGGACTGAGAGAGTCAAATTGAACTTGTAAATGCACTACTAGCTAGTACGAAGTTGTAGAATTGAGAGAGTCAATCGAACTTGTAAATGCACTAGTACGAAGTTGTAGGATTGATCGAACTTGTAAATTAATGCACTGTATATATAACAATTTATACATTTGCTCAAGCCAACCTCATTTTGCATTTCCTTTGATGGAAAAAAAATCCTATATATAGGTTGGATTTGGAGTGGAAAAATATCTTGAAAACTGGAATACCAGAATGTTGTTGCGCATCGCTAGTTAGACGACGATGATGCCTTTATCATCGGCGATGTACTTGAAGTCGAGACCCATGAACTTCTGCTTCTCGCCAACATGCCATCCCTCGTACTTCTGGAGGTTGCGTTCTACTTCATCCACGTCGTCGGTGTACACTACCTGAATCTATGCCGCGTCATTGGCGATAATGGGAAGATGGTGAGTAATGGTTTCTACTCTATCAACCATGGAGACAGAAAGAGGGAAGAGTAGAGGAACCATCGTAGAAAGAAACCAAACAGTTCGGAGGATGCGCGGTGGAACCGTGGAGAAGTACAGAACATGGGGGAGACATTTTAGTTGTCCCAAGTACAGAATGTGGGGGCGAAATATAACCGTGTTCGTGTTTATGAAATTGTTTGTTTCTTAATTTTACAGAGCAAATCCGTAGATATGTGCTCATGAATACCCTCTGGAGGGTCCAATTTGAGGCTTTGCCACGGTTCAGCTCCCTCTGGAGGGTCCAATTTTTCTTGGACACTCCATAGATTTGAAACAAATTTTAGTAGGTTCTGCGACCACGTACGGCTTAGTTTTTTTGAAAGAAAGTATCACATTATGTCATAGGAGCATGAAAAGTGCGAGATATTCATATGAAAACTTTATGTTGAATAATATTAGGAGTAGTACAGAAAGTCTTGTTTTGTCTGGAATGTCGAGCTCTTTGGAACTCCAGTAAAATTTGGCCCCAACCAAAACTACGCGTACTCATGTTTTTTGAACGTAACTGGCACATCGAAGTTGTGCACTAATTTCCTAGTACACCCATGATCATATATAACAAGAGTACAACCACACGCAAAGGGAATGGTTCCCGAAACCCCGTCACACCTTTTCGAGGGAAACCCTAGATGATTTTGGTTTTGTCCTATGGACAACTTTGGGAGGTCAGGCCATAACATTTTTTTCTCTTTGATGTGTTATGCTTTATCGTATGTGTTGTCATGGCAAACAAAAATTAGTCCTAAATTGTCGTAATGCCCTCCTTTGTTGCTTCGATCGGGTGGTGTGTGGGGCTAGGGGTGGGGCTCACCACCCAAATGTCCGAAAGTATGCCACAACAAAGTTTTGTATTTTATCTTATAACACGACATCCTACATGAATGAACAAAAATGTTGGTGGTGGTTATTTGCGTGGGGAGGGGTGGAGGGCTCCGACGGATGACGAACCCCCCCTACTCAGTGGCCCCACAACGTCTGCCCCTAGACCTGTTTCTAGAGATTGAAAATTTATTTATTTACGCTAAATAGTCATATCATAGGAACAGGAAGTGCAGGTGGACTCAAATTTTCGTATGCAGACTTTATTTTGGATAATTTTAGGAGTACTACAGAAAGTATTTTTTCGTTCGGAGTGTCCGTATTTCTTTGGAACCTTAGTAAAACTTTGGCCCCAACCAAAACTATACGTACTCATGTTTTATGAATGGAACTGGCACATCAAAAGTGTGCACTAATTTCCTAGTACACCCATGATCATATAAAAAGATTACAATCACACACAAAGGAGGGATACTTCCCAAAACCCGGTTGCACTTTTTTGAGGGAAACCCTAGATGATTTTAGGTTCGTCCCGTGGCCAACTTTGAGGGGTCCGGCCATAACGAAATTTTATCTTTTCGGTGTTAAGCTTTGTCGTATGTACGATCATGGAAAACCAAAATTGGCCCCAAGTTGTCGTAATCCCCTCCTTTGTTGCTTTGATCGGGTGGTGCGCGAGACGAGGGGAGGGCGGCCTCACCACAGAAATGTCCAAAAGTATGCCACAGCAAAGTTTTGTGTTTCATCTTATAGCACGACATCCTACACAACCGAAACACAAATGTTGGTGGTGTTTTTTTGGGCGGGGAGGGGGGCAGGGTTGGGGGGGGGCTCCGACGCATGATGAACCCTACTCTGCGGCCCCGATCTGTCTGCCCCTATGACTGGCTTTGGGAGAGGGGGTACAACATTGACAATTCATTTGTTTGTCTAAAATAGTTATATCATAGGAACAGGAATCTCCCGTGCACACATATTTTCGAGTACAAAAAAAATGAATGTCCGAGTTAATTTGGACCCCCAACATATTTCTCCCCACCTAAAGTAGACACATTAAGTCCCGAGTAACCTCATATTTTCTCCCCCATCCCGTTTGGGCTGCCGCACAGAAACTTCCACATAGATCTCTCTTATTGTGGAACCACACCAGCAACTTCCCCCACCATCGATACACGCACACCCCCGCTGCCATTACTCCCATACCCGGCCACATAGTAAATCCATACCCGCTGCCAACACCAGAGCCGGGAAGATGCAGAAGACAAGGCACGACGCAGGCTAAAGCCGTCACACAATCTGGCCAAGAGTGAACTCGTACATGGCATCTGAATGGGCTTCTTCCGATGTCCCCGTGCCGCCGAACTGCCAACTGTCGAGGTGGTGGCACCTCGACTTGGAAGGTGTTCCCGTGCCGCTGCCGCTGACGGGTGTTGCACACACACTTGCCATCACCGAACGCAGGGCGCGTTTGCCCTCAGCGCTACAGGAGGACCCAAAGTACGGGTCCAATGCGCCATACTAGCACTGTATGTTCGACCGCGAACATTAGGACATGCATCACTCCTCCCAAAATGCGCGAACGCCTGGCGGCACGACACCATATCTGGGACCAAGCCCCCGCCGACGTGGCGAACATGGCGGCACCCATCAACAAGTTGCAGAGCCCGAGCCCAAGCCCGAGGAAGAATGGGAGGGCTTCGATCAGATGATGCGCGCGTCACTTGAACCCGCCATCAAGCCGGAGCCTAATGCGGAGTGGGAGGGCCTGGAAAAGCTCACGCCCGTGCCGCTTGAGCTCGCCGTCAAGCCGGAGCCCTAGGGCTCTGAAACCTCCAGCTACGTCGATTGGTCCGCTATCGAGGTGGAAACAAATGATATGGAGGAGATCTAGCTGAAGGGGAATGTAGCATAGAAAACAAAAAATTTCCTACACGCGATAAACCCAAAAGGCCAAGATCTAATCTATGAGATGAAAGGCAACGGGGAGAAAGAGAGTCTTGAGATAACATACCCTCGAAGACTCAAAGTGGTACGAGAAAAGATCTCGTGGTTGGCGTAGTCGTTCTCACGCCGATCCCGAGCGAGAAGAAGAGCACCGCAATCCGGCGGTGCCTCCGTAATCGGTCACACGTTCAGCTCGATGAAGACTTCCGTTCCCTCGTTCCAGCGGGTTGCGGAAGTAGAAGATCCCTCCGGAATTCCAGCAGCACGACGGCGTGGTGGTGGTGAAGAATCCCACGGTCAGGGCTTCGCCAAGCCGGAGACCATGGAATGGAGCAGCGGATGGAAGGGAAAATGTGTGAGCAAGTGTGTGTAGAAGAGAGAGCCTCACCCTCCTTTTATAGGGGAGGGGGAGGCAGCCCAAGGGGGGGCGCGGCCAGCCATGGGTGCCCCCACCCCTTCCTCTCTTCATGTGAGTGGAAGCTCCACTCAAACCCACTAAAAAATCCCTTAATTTCCCACTTGGAAAATCCAAAGGTTTTTCTTTAATAAATAAATAAAACATTTTTATTTCTTTATTTATATTTGTTAATTCCATTAACAAACATTTGCATGCAGCACCTCGAACCATTTGTTAATTCTATTAACAACCGTTCGACGAAAAACCCCTTGAACTATTTCAATTTTCCCCGAAACAATTCCGGAGCTGCCCAAAATATTCTTGGTATTCCGTATCCTCTCTAAACGCTTCATCGAACCTTAAGTGTGTCTCCCTACGGTTCGTGAATATTATAGACATGATCGAGACTCCTCTCCGATCAATAATCAACAGCGGGGTCTGGAAAACCGTGATGACTCCTATATATTCAACGATGACTCTCGTGATCGTGTGAACCTTTCAACGTCGTAACGATTTCCCTTTGTCTCGCGATATATTACTTGTCCGAGATCCGATCATCGGTATCCACTATACCTTGTTCGATCTCGTTATCCGACAAGTACTCTTTTCTCGTTCCCGTGATATAACATCCTAGTGATCAAATCACTTGCTTGCAAGCGGTGTCGATGTGATATCACCGAGAGGGCCCTGGGTATATCTATCCGTCATATTGGATGGACAAATCCCATTCTCGATCCATGAGCTTCAACCAATACTTTCCGAATATCCAATGCCACCTTTATAGTCACCCTTTTACGGTGTGACGTTTGATGTCATCAAAGTATTCTTTCGGTATTAGTGATTAACATGATCTCATGGTCTAAGGAATAATGTTACTCCGAATGTAAGACATAACAACAAAACTAAATGACTTGATCGTATTGTTATACTTAGTTTAGGGTTTAAGTTCATCATGTCATTCTCCTAATGACATGACCCCGTTATCAACAACATCCAATGTTCATGATCAGGAAACCTTGATCATCTGTTTAATCAACGGGCTAGTTAAAAGAGAGGCTTCACTAGGAACGTTGGTTTGTTTATTAATCACACATGTATCAACGTTTCCGGTTCATACAATTCTAGCATGTGAAATAAACATCTATCATAAACAAGGAATAACATAATAAACACTTTATTATTGCCTCTCGGGCATATTCCCTTCAGTCTCCCACTTGCACTAGGGGCAATAATCTATATTACATAGTGATGAATCTAACACCCATGGAGTTCTGGTGTTGATCTTGTTTTGTCCTTGAGAGAGTTTTAGTCAATGGATCTGCCACATTCAGATCCGTATGTACTTTGCAAATCTTCACATCCCCATCTGCGACATGCTCACGGATGGAGTGAAAACGGCGCTTGATATGCTTGGAATTCTTGTGAGACCTTGGTTCCTTAGCATTGGCTATGGCACCATTGTTGTCACAATAGATAACCATTGGATCCAACGCACTTGGAACCACGCCTAGTTCGGATATGAACTCCTTCATCCAAACTGCTTCCTGTGTTGCCTCCGAGGCAGCAACATATTCCGCTTCTGTTGATGATCCCGCCACCACGGATTGCTTGGAACTCCTCCAGCTTACAGCTCCTCCATTCATAATAAATACGTACCCGGACTGAGACTTAGAGTCATCCGGATCAGTGTCGAAGCTAGCATCGACGTAACATCTTTCGACGAGCTCTTCTTCACCGCCATATACGAGAAACATGTCCTTAGTTCTTCTTAAGTACTTTAGGATATTCTTGACCGCAGTCCAGTGTTCCAAACCTGGATTGGATTGGTACTTACTAGTCAAACTAATAGCATGTGCCACATCCGGTCTTGTACATAGCATAGCATACATGATAGAACCTATGGCTGAAGCATAGGGAGTCTTATCCATCTTTTCTCTATCTTCTGCTGTAGCTGGACATTGAGTCTTACTCAACGTCTTGCCTTGCAACATAGGTAGGAACCCTTTCCTACTATCTTCCATTTTGAACTTCTTCAAAATCTTGTCAAGGTATGTACTTTGCGAAAGTCCAATTAAGCGTCTTGATCTATCCCTGTAGATTTTGATGCCCAATATATAAGCTGCTTCACCGAGGTCTTTCATCGAAAAACTATTGTTCAAATAACCTTTTACGCTTTCTAAAAGTTCTATATCATTTCCAATCAACAATATGTCATCCACATATAGTACCAGAAATGCTACAGAGCTCCCACTCACTTTCTTGTAAATACAAGCTTCTCCGTATGTGTGGACAAATCCAAAACCTTTGATCACCTTATCAAAACGGAGGTTCCAACTTCGGGATGCTTGCTTCAGTCCATAAATGGAACGTTGAAGCTTACACACCTTGTCAGCATCCTTAGGATCAACAAAACCTTTGGGTTGCATCATATACAACTCTTTCTCAATGTCACCATTAAGGAATGCCGTTTTGACATCCATCTGCCATATTTCATAATCGAAAAATGCATCAACTGCTAACATAATCCTAACTGACTTAAGCATCGCTACTGGTGAGAAAGTCTCATCATAGTCAACTCCTTGAATTTGTCGGAAACCTTTTGCGACAAGTCGATCTTTATAGACGGTCACATTACCATCAGCGTCAGTTTTCTTTTTAAAGATCCATTTGTTCTCAACGGCCTTGCGGTCATTGGGTAAATCCACCAAAGTCCAAACTTGGTTTTCGTACATGGATCCTATTTCGGATTTCATGGCTTCAAGCCATTTGTTGGAATCTGGGCTCATCATCGCTTCCTCATATGTCGCAGGGTCATCACCTCCATCTACCATGAAGTTTAATACGGGATCTCCGTATAGTTCAGGAGCTGCACGCTCCCTAGTAGACCTGCGAGGTGCGGTAGTTTCCTCTATTGGAGTTTCATGATCTTGATCATTAACTCTCTCTTCATCTGACGGGGTCGGCTCCGGAACAACTTCCGGCGCTGCGCTACTCGCCATTCCAAGAAGAGAAGGTTCAATAACCTCGTCGAGTTCTACCTTCCTACTATCACACCTTTCGAGAGAAACTCCTTCTCCAAAAAGGATCCATTCTTGGCAACGAAAATCTTGCCTTTGGATCTGTGATAGATGGTGTACCCTGTTGTTTCTTTAGGGTATCCTATGAAGACGCATTTTTCCGCTTTGGGTTCGAGTTTATCAGGTTGAAGCTTCTTCACATAAACATCGCATCCCCGAACTTTTAGAAATGACAGCTTAGGTTTGTTTCCAAACCATAATTCATACGGTGTCGTTTCAACGGATTTAGATGGTGCCCTATTTAAAGTGAATGCAGTGGTCTCTAGTGCATAACCCCAAAACGATAGTGGCAAATCTGTAAGAGACATCATAGATCGAACCATATCTAATAAAGTACGATTACGACGTTCGGAAACACCATTTCGCTGTGGTGTTCCGGCAGGTGTGAGTTGTGAAACTATTCCACATTGTTTCATATGCATGCCAAACTCGTAACTTAGATATTCACCTCCACGATCAGACCGTAGAAATTTAATCTTTCTGTTACGATGATTTTCAACTTCACACTAAAATTCTTTGAACTTTTCAAACGTTTCAGATTTGTGTTTCATTAAGTAAATATACCCATATCTACTCAAATCATCTGTGAAAGTGACAAAATAACGATATCCACCGCGCGCCGATACACTCATTGGTCCACATACATCAGTATGTATGATTTCCAGTAAGTCTATCGCCCGTTCCATAGATCCTGAAAACGGGGTTCTAGTCATCTTGCCCATAAGGCATGGTTCACATGTTTCAAATGATTCATAATCAAGTGATTCTAAGAGTTCATCAGAATGGAGCTTCTTCATGCGTTTAACACCAATATGACCTAAGCGGCAATGCCACAAATAAGTAGCAATATCATCATTTAACTTAATTCTTTTGGCATTCACATTATGATTATGTGTATCAACATTATCAAGATTCAAAAGAAATAAACCATTCTTCTCAGGTGCATGACCATAAAAGATATTATTCATATAAATCGAACAAACATTGTTCTCGGACTTAAAGGAATAACCGTCCCGCATTAAGCAAGATCCAGAAACGATATTCATGCTTAATGCGGGCACCAAATAACATTTATTGAGGTTTATAACTAATCCCGATGGTAGACGTAGAGGTAGCGTCCCGACGGCGATTACGTCAACTCTTGATCCATTGCCGACGCGCATCGTCACCTCATCCTTTGCTAGTGGTCGCTTATTCTGCAGCTCCTGTTTCGAGTTACATATGTGAGCACCCGAACCAGTATCAAATACCCAGGTGCTACTGCGAGTACTAGTAAGGTACACATCAATAACAAGTATATCATATATACCTTTGTTCACTTTGCCGGCCTTCTTATCTGCCAGATACTTGGGGCAATTGCGCTTCCAGTGGCCAGTACCCTTGCAATAGAAACACTCAGTCTCAGGCTTAGGGCCATGCCTGGTTTTCTTCTCAGCAGTAGCAACAGATTTGACACCCTTCTTGAAGTTTACCCTTGGCTTGCCTTTCTTGCCTTTCTTGAAACTAGTGGTCTTATTGATCATCAACACTTGATGTTCTTTCTTGATCTCCACTTCAGCAGTTTTAAGCATCGAGAGAAGCTCAGGAAGAGACTTCTTCATGCTCTGCATATTATAGTTCATCACGAAGTTCTTGTAACTAGGTGGCAGAGATTGGAGAACACGATGTATCCCTAGCTCAATGGGAATCGATATTCCCAAGGCTATGAGCTTATCAGCGTACGCAGACATTTTGAGTACGTGCTCACTAACGGAGCTGTTCTCTTCCATCATGCATCTAAAGAACTTTTCTGAAGCGTCATAACTCTCAACTGCGGCATGGGTATCGAAAATCATTTTTAATTCTCCCATTGTGGCATAAGCAGTGCTGTTCTCGAAACGTTTTCGCAGCTCTGGCTCTAATCCATAGAGGATGCCGCAGTGAACTATACTGTGGTCTTCTTGTTGAGTCAGATAAACATTTTTATCCTCATCAGAAGCATCATAAGCGGGTTGGTCACCTAGAGGTGCATCAAGCACATAGAGCTTCTTGCAAGCGGTGAGGAGAATCCTCAGGTTAAGTGCCCAGTTGGTAAAGTTGCTTCCATTGTTCGCTAATTTCTCTTTCTCCATGAACATATTGAAATTGAAGGTAGGTGGTGCCATGATCTACAACATATTTGCAAAGACTATTTAGACTATGTTTATGATAAATTAAGTTCAAGTTAATTCTAAAATTATCCCATGAACTCCCACTCAAAAACAACATCCCTCTTAGTTGTCTTTAGTGATTACACGAACCAAATTCACTACACCGAAACCGATCATCACGTGAGACGGTGTAGTTGCAAAGGCGAACATCAACATGTTCATCATATCATTCATATGACTCATGCTTTACCTTTCGGTTACGTGTTCCGAGGCCATGTCTGTACATGCTAGGCTCGCCAAGTAGAACCAATGTATTGCATGTGTTTCAAGGCCATGTCTGTACATGCTAGGCTTGAAAACACCCGTTGTATGCGAACGTTGAGTCTATCACACCCGATCATCACGTGGTGTCTCGAAACGACGAACTTTCTTAACGGTGCATACTTAAGGAAGAACACATTATTATCTTGATATTAAGTGAGAGGGATCATCTTATAATGCTACCGTCGCGATCTAAGCAAACTAAGATGCATAAAAGGATAAACATCACATGCATGGATAATGTGATATGATATGGTCCTTCTTGCACTTGATCTCCATTTTGTGCATCATGGTATGATCTCCATCATTCCACCGGCGTGGCACCAAGGTCCGTGGCACCTCCATCTTGATTGTCCATTACAACATATCACATGGATATGACATACAGCACGCATGCCATAAAATAAGACAACCATATGGCTCCAGCCGGTATGTCAATAATTTACAAAAGATATCATCTCATACATAACGTTTGTAACATTGACCATATCACATCACATGCCCTGCAAAAACAAGTTAGACGCCTCTAATTTATTTTTGCATATTTTACGTGGCTTTGGGCTTACGAGGATAGAACCGTTCATATCTACGTACAATAACCACAACGTTGATAAAACATATTTTTTAACAACCCTTTGTAGATTAGATCTTAACTATAGTAGGAGAAACCGACACCCGCAAGCCACTTATGCAATTCAAGTTGCATGTCAGTTGTGGAACAAGTCTCATGTACGTGGACATGTAAAGTTAGTCCGGGCCGCTTCATCCTACTATGCCACTAAGATCATAAAATACTCAAAGAGACAAAAACATGATCATCAACGCCCACATACTCCTATGTGTTCTACCCGTACAATTCATCTACGCATAGATCCGGCTCTGATACCACTGAAGGGGAACGTAGCATAGAAAACAAAAAATTTCCTACACGCGATAAACCCAAAAGGCCAAGATCTAATCTATGAGATGAAAGGCAACGGGGAGAAAGAGAGTCTTGAGATAACATACCCTCGAAGACTCAAAGTGGTACGAGAAAAGATCTCGTGGTTGGCGTAGTCGTTCTCACGCCGATCCCGAGCGAGAAGAAGAGCACTGCAATCCGGCGGTGCCTCCGTAATCGGTCACACGTTCAGCTCGATGAAGACTTCCGTTCCCTCGTTCCAGCGGGTTGCGGAAGTAGAAGATCCCTCCGGAATTCCAGCAGCACGACGGCGTGGTGGTGGTGAAGAATCCCACGGTCAGGGCTTCGCCAAGCCGGAGACCATGGAATGGAGCAGCGGATGGAAGGGAAAATGTGTGAGCAAGTGTGTGTAGAAGAGAGAGCCTCACCCTCCTTTTATAGGGGAGGGGGAGGCAGCCCAAGGGGGGGTGCGGCCAGCCATGGGTGCCCCCACCCCTTCCTCTCTTCATGTGAGTGGAAGCTCCACTCAAACCCACTCAAAAATCCCTTAATTTCCCACTTGGAAAATCCAAAGGTTTTTCTTTAATAAATAAATAAAACATTTTTATTTATTTATTTATATTTGTTAATTCCATTAACAAACATTTGCATGCAGCACCTCGAACCATTTGTTAATTCTATTAACAACCGTTCGACGAAAAACCCCTTGAACTATTTCAATTTTCCCCGAAACAATTCCGGAGCTGCCCAAAATATTCTTCGGTATTCCGTATCCTCTCTAAACGCTTCATCGGACCTTAAGTGTGTCTCCCTACGGTTCGTGAATATTATAGACATGATCGAGACTCCTCTCCGATCAATAATCAACAGCGAGGTCTGGAAAACCGTGATGACTCCTATATATTCAACGATGACTCTCGTGATCGTGTGAACCTTTCAACGTCGTAACGATTTCCCTTTGTCTCGCGATATATTACTTGTCCGAGATCCGATCATCGGTATCCACTATACCTTGTTCGATCTCGTTATCCGACAAGTACTCTTTTCTCGTTCCCGTGATATAACATCCTAGTGATCAAATCACTTGCTTGCAAGCGGTGTCGATGTGATATCACCGAGAGGGCCCTGGGTATATCTATCCGTCATATTGGATGGACAAATCCCATTCTCGATCCATGAGCTTCAACCAATACTTTCCGAATATCCAATGCCACCTTTATATTCACCCTTTTACGGTGTGACGTTTGATGTCATCAAAGTATTCTTTCGGTATTAGTGATTAACATGATCTCATGGTCTAAGGAATAATGTTACTCCGAATGTAAGACATAACAACAAAACTAAATGACTTGATCGTATTGTTATACTTAGTTTAGGGTTTAAGTTCATCATGTCATTCTCCTCATGACATGACCCCGTTATCAACAACATCCAATGTTCATGATCAGGAAACCTTGATCATCTGTTTAATCAACGGGCTAGTTAAAAGAGAGGCTTCACTAGGAACGTTGGTTTGTTTATTAATCACACATGTATCAACGTTTCCGGTTCATACAATTCTAGCATGAGAAATAAACATCTATCATAAACAAGGAATAACATAATAAACACTTTATTATTGCCTCTCGGGCATATTCCCTTCACTAGCAGCCGCCGCCAACGCCTGTGCCTCGTCAGGATGAGCCCGGTGACGATCCGTTGTGGCCGGGCACCCAGGCCTCCTTGTGCAGATCCGTGGAGAACGTCCTGATTGTCTTCAACTAGACGAACAAATATTACCCTTAGTTTGATCTAAGTTATGTTTGAAAGTTTGTAATTTTTTACTTATAATCCAGCTAAGTGCTCGATTAGTCAATCAAATGACTTGCCTTTACTTTGATATATGTTCAAATTTAGTAAAATTTATGATATAGTTTATGTTAATATTTAGCCATATTCTAGTTTAATATGGTCTCTGTTATTTTCCATGTTTCCAATCTGCACGAAATTGGTTTAATCCACAGGTTCCCGTAGGCGTGGACCGTTCGAAGTTTTGCTCGGATGGTCCAACTATTTTGTTTTGGCGGGGGAATTTCATTCCTGGCCATTTTGAACCACATCTCGTATTCCCACTCGAATTCGGCAGTCACACATTTCTAATTTCCGTCCCGACCTCATCCACCTCCACCGACAACCTCCCCAACCCCACCCCTCCCCATAGCCGCAGCGCAGCCCCCACGTTCGAGCGTCGGAGCTCCGGCGTGCTCTGCCCCCACCCCCAGCCTGCTCATCCTCTCCCAAACTCTTTACATCTAACCCTCGCCCCCACCATCCAATCCACCAGCACTCCAACCCCCACCCATGTTGTGTCCCCCTCTCCATGAATGCACGCACTCCCCATCTGCGCCTGGCCGGCGTCCCTTTTCTTCACCGAGAAATGGTACGTTAATTTGTTGCACTACATCTGTGTGGGTCGATTTGTAATGTATTTGAATGTGTTATTATTTTAGACCCCTTGCCGGCTATGCCTCAACACTAAAGGCCGGTGCAGAATGAAGAACAGAAGAACCTCGTTTTTATTTCTAATCATTCATATGGGGTTCCGCGATTGCATGGTCTGAGCGTTTATTATATCATTCATAGTCTTGTTAATTGCAATAAAATGCCTTTAAAAGGAATGCATTAATTACAAGTAATTTTGTGCATGTGTATATTGTCTTAATTTATTCCCGTTCCTAGATCCTAAAACAATCATTTTTGTTTTTTGTACACAACTTGGCCTCTAGAGATCACATGGCGTATGTACAAATATTTTATTATTCAGTTTATAAATGTGTATATCCCTTCGTATTGCAGCATTGTTCAAGAATAGTTCAACACACGTGCCCTGTACTTGCTTTTAGTTAAAGTTTCTACGATAAAAAATATTGCTAACATGAAAATTTGTTTTGGTATGTTCCTTGCTATGTCAGGGAACAGTTTAATGAAATGACTACTGGTGGTGAGTTCAAAGTTGTGACTTAAGATGCCTTTCTGTATGAACTTGATCTCAATAAAGAAGAGGTAAGAACACTGATAATAGATGGAGAGTGGGACGACCTTATCAAGCACTATTGTTTGAACTACGACGATTAGATAATGTTGAATTTGGATGGTGACCATGAAATTTTTAGGGCTACTATATTTGGCGCCAACAATAAAAAAAGGTTATAGTCTATAAGCAAGGTCATACTAATATTAAAATGTAGAGACTCCATCTATTGAGTTAATTATATGTGTCGACACTTATATTGTACTAAATGTAAATATACATTGAAGAGGACCAAGTCCACATATTCGTTATCCGCTTGCCATACAAAGTAACATAACAAACAATAATAACACCCGATCTTGTAACATCCCTGATTTTTGTAAAGTGCAAAAATCACTAAAAATTGGTTTTCTTGATAATGCAAGTCACAAAAAAAACACAAAATAAATATTATATCTGTTTTCCAATGTAGTCGGAGTTATTATCCAGATATGCCTCTATTTTCCTAAACCCAAAATGCCTTTTCAAATTAAATATTTTATCCAAGGTAATTATTTTCTCTTTAGCAAACCTTATTACATGAAAATGTTTTCATGATATTCAAAACTTGAGGATTAGAAACTCCAAGAATATTTTCACCAACATAAAATATTCTATGGAATAGAAAATAGTTATGTGACTACAAAATGTCTTATCAAACCTTAAGAATGTAAAATTGTTACACTAGCTATATGTTTCCCAAATGATTTTTCAACTTCAATCTATTAGTAATATTTCATCTCGTAACTATTTGATTATTGGAAATATTTTCAACACCAAAATTAACTATATCACTTTTCAACAACTAAATCAAGTATTAAGTAACAAAATGTTTTCCACCAAATTCGTTGTATGAAAATAGCTTAGAGAAAACATATTTTTCACTGTTATGTCTCTATTTTGAAAATGGCATTAAGTTGCTATTAGTGTTTACTAATATAAAAAATAATATAAAAGTACGAAAATGGGTTGAAATGACTTTGGAAAATAATATATAACTTTTAGAATGTTTCTGAAATTTTAAACCCCAATTAGAATTATTTGATATTTTCTATTTAAAAGTGACTTTAAGTACAATTAAGGTTTATTTCATAATTTGAAATTTCAATATTTGAAACGTGTCCAAAGTTTCCCAAAGATTTAGAAATAAATGTGAGGTCTATCGGATTTATAAATCAAAAGATATAAATTAATGAATAAAAACATAATAAAAAATGATGCCGCATGCTGACATCATCATCGTCTTCAACACGGAGTAGAAACTGTCACTGACGTTTCTTCTCCGTTTGATTGCTCGCGATTAAGGCTAGCAAATGCAGCCCCGAGCCCACCTATTAGAATCCCTGGCCGCCCTCTCGGTTTACCCTCTCCTCCCCTCTTGAATGGCGCCTCCGGGCCACAGAAATTCTTCACCGGAGTTGCTTCTACCGCCATCGTGCGCGTACGATTCCGACTGTCATGGTGAGTCTCCTATGCCCTTTTATGTCCCCTTTGAATCCCCGAGACTCCACGCACCCTTTAAGCCCTAGATTCGATTTTCTTGCGCACAGAATCATCGCCGCCAAGCTCTCCCGAGTCACACCGGAGCTTCCCCACCTCCATCTTCCCATCGCCGTCGCTAGTAGCGCACGCCGCGCCTCCCCTATATCCCCATCGAGTTCACGGTGACGAGCTGAGCGTCTTCGTCATCACTGTTGAGACCGAGGACCGCCAGAGCGCCGTCTTCGATGAACTCCCAAGCAGCGCACCGTCGCGCCTCCATTTCCGGTGAACTGCACCGGCGAGGTAACCCTAGCACCCTCCGTGGTCGTTGGATCATAATCCAACCGTCCCTATTTGTCCACTTAGATGAACCGGTATGCCCAATAGATTAGCGCCGTGTGGCACCAAGTTAGCACCCAGCCACAACCTAGTCAGCACCCAGAAACTGCCTAGTCAGCTGCCATGTAGCCTAGTCTTTTTCTTGATTTAATCTGGAATAAAATCAATTGGTCATTTTGCAGAAAGAACCCTGAAACTTAGAAACCTCATATCTTTTGATCCACTTAGCCAAATTTAGCAAATGTGGACTTTTTGAAAAGCTCTTGACATGAAGAAACTTTTAGCACTGCCCAAATTCAAATTTGAATAATTCAAATTTGTCCAAATTGAAATGAGCCATTTGGATGAATTTTGGCATAATTCAAATTCTACAAATCCAAAAATTTCTAATAAAATATATTTGGAAACCTTAAGATGTGTACTTCCATATCCTCGGTCCCAAAATATTTTTTAACAAAATAAAATTGAATTTAGATTTAAGTTTTCCATTTGAGTATATTTGTTATAGATTTAATTCTATAAATATTTTAAAGAAGGTTCCTTTAGCAAAATTGCTCCAAAATATAACCTTGAACAAAATACATCACAACTTAAAGCATTTGAACACCTTTGGACCATGACCATGTACTTTTGGCCTAAAACCCAACATAGTGATCCACCCAATTTATCATGTCTTAGAATCTGTTTCCTTCCTTTTACCATTCTTATTATGGCCATTTTGGAATCCAAGACAGGTCCCTAGTATGTGTCAATAACACACAGGACCAACTAGTGAACCTTAAACCCAAGTACTTATATCTACTATCTACCTCTCAAAATTTCTTATCTTCTATAGAAGACTAAGTCCCTAAAGTACTAGAGGGCACTTTAGATGAAATTCTTCAACTCAAGAGGGAGCACTACATGGAAGATCATTGAAGCACTAAGAGAAAGGACATAGACTTCACCACAACCAGAAGAAAATCAAAGAAGTGAAGGAAGAATAATAATAATTCACAAGTGGAGTGGCCACTATAGTTGTTGCATCATCTCCTCCCCTTTCACTCCTTTGTTTTCTCCAATAAGAAGCTAACAAATATTTCCTCAAGACTAGACCCTAGGTGTCACCAGAATGATGGAGAAAAAAAATACAAGGGGGCCTGAAGATGATCTTCAAGAAGACCAACAGTGTGAAGCCTTGGAGAAATCATACCACCTATGCAAGTTTATTTGTATCAAGTTTGTTTTTGTCCAACCATAAATGGAAAATCCCAAGACCTCATCACAACATTCCCTTTGCCCTGTAGTCATGGAGTGAACCTAGACCAGCCATAACCAAAAATGGGAAAAACTTAGCCAAACCATGTCATGTGTTTCTTTGGTTTAATTAAGTGGTGTAATCACCCTTAATGAACTATTGGAACTTCCTGGATAAATATGTTTTCAATAAAGTTTGATCACTACAAACTCAAACTTGAACCTTGTCATAGACAACCTGGGTAAACCCCTTTTGCTATGTTTGGATATTTTGTATGTTCTCTTCACTTGTATGTTTGCTTGCTAGGATGCTTGCTTATTTTTTTATTGTGTTTTCAATGTATAGATTGTACGGAGAGCACTGGTCTTTTGTGAAGAGTGTGATTTCTTCACCAACTTCAACAAGGCTATTATACTAGTAGTATTTAGCCATATCTTTTACCTTATCTCTATAGCCTTAGAAACTTGGTATATGCTATGCAAAGATACAAATTGTTTTTACTTGATGTTGTGGAAAACTCTAAGTATAAACCCCAATGAAACACCTCGGTGGAAGTCAAAATAATGGTTTATGTTGAGTGGCTCCCTAGGGCCATGTCTATGGTGTTTTTCATCGAAGGAGTACACTTGCGGATGGCCACCCATGAACAAAGAGATTACTAAGTCCCTCTAAATCTAGTAGCTTCCCGTGCAGCCTTTAGTCATATGGGCTCTGTCTTGAGCAACTAAGTTAAATGAACTCACCAGGCTTACAAGAAGATGTAGCATAATTATAGGTGGAACGAGGTACGCCAAACGATGGTGGAATTTCTTCTGAAAGATCTCGTCTTGATCTTCTCCTTTCCTTAATACACTCAGGGTGTATAAGAAGTTTGGGTTGATTTGATTCTGAAGGTGAAATTGCACAAACTCTGCAGAGTCAACAAACTAAGATCTTAGGCGTGTCCCCGGTTATGGACAACTTCAAGGAGCTGGACAAGGATGGAAGGAAGAATCTCAACACTATTTTCAATAAGTAAATTTTTTGCTAAGTGAACAGTAGTTGTGGTGCTTGGATTTCAATCCAATGTTGCCACCCATTTGAAAAGAAAAGATTGTTTTACAAAAGAGACCGGAGAAAACTAGGTTTATGCAAAATTAGCCAAAACTCAACTTGGCCAAATACTCATGTAGTCGTAGTCTTTTCATTTATATCCACCATAGTGTTACTTGCCAATACATTAAATTGTATTGACCCCCTTGTGGCTGCATATTCCATATTGCAGATGGATCTGAAGACATGTGAGGATTTCGTTTAGGATCTCGAGTCTACCGCCAAAATGTTTTGCCTGTAGCACATGAAGAAGATGAGGCTCAATGTGTACTATGTTTTCCGCTAGAATACTTTGTATCCTGTTAGTCTTCTAAGATATCACAGTTCTAATTTTATCCTTGTAAAGACTGGATCATTTGATGTAATAGATTTTGACGCATTTGCATGATATTTATTTTTGTACTGTAGTGCTAGCACTTGATCCAGGGACTAGCACAATAACACATGTGTTCTTGCATTATCTAAATGTGGGAATTCTACAAAATTGTATCAGAGCCAAGTTGCTTGTAGGATTTGAGACCTTAGGTTTGGATAAACACTTTTTGATCATGTTATTACCTCCTTGGAGTATTTTGGATCCTAGCGGCATAGTGAGATGAAGCGGCCCGGACAAAAATTACATGTCCACGGACATGAGACTTGTTCCCTGATTGGCTAGCGGGTGTTAGTGTCTCTCACTATAGTGAATATCCAATATACAATAAGTTGTTAATATTTTGTTGATCAACATAGAAAAGGGACTTAATATTTTCTAAGTATTTTACTCGCTTCGTACATTTCTAATCCTTTCTCATATCCTCTCATCTACTATTCACTTTCAAAATTTTCTTCATTTGTTCTAGATAATATACCCCTTGAATACCATCAAGAGATGATTGTTGATGACCATACCAAGAAGTGCAAGAAATATTGTCACAACATGAAGACCTACACTCAATATTATTGAATAAATTGAAGAAATACTTAGACTTCACAACAATCAAAAACACCTCAAGACACTGAGAGAAGGATTTAAAGAACTCAAGAAGATATAGATGAGACCACAAATCTAGTTACTTTTTTAGAACACCCTAACATGTTAGAGTATTGATCATATAATAGTGTTGTATGACAATACTAGATTGCTTGCTAAACCTTGATTGTTGGTGTGAATGGTGCTTGTTAGATGTAAGATGAGTTTCCATGATCTTATGTTTGGGAAGAAACCTTCTTAGATCTTTCTAATCTCTAGTCATCCATCCTAAGCCAAACCAAATCCCATACCCATTTACCAACCATAGTGAGCTACCATATGAAGTACAATGACAAACATTACACCCAAGAATGTTACGACTAGTTCCCTACTAAGACACAAGTCATCCTATTTGAGGAAGGTTAGTCTCAAATTGTTATTTTGTGTGAAGGAACAAGCACATCCATGAATCAATGCCAACTACATCATAAGGAGCAACAAGCCTATCAACGAGAGGAGATATACAATATGACTCTTTTGGAGCCTACTACATCAACAGAAGAATCAATGAAGAAACACAACTATCCAGTTTGTGTTGCATAAGAGTTTTAAGCAACCCACTAGTTGGAGAAACCATAGCTTAGCTCAGGTCTGTCTTACAGGTTGGAAACTTTCTGTCAGACAAGTGAGGTGACCTAGTGTTATTATCATACGAGATTAAACAATCTAAGTACAAGGTAATGATTTAGTGCAACATGGATTGGCCCCCATGGTGACTATTCACATTATTCACACTTGCTACCAGGAATGGTAAATCTGAGTGACATACCTATTAGAGAGACGACGATGTTAATCCTGGACCATAGAATGGTAAGATGCAGTAATAACCCTATGTTAGGCAAGTGTTGCTGAAACATACTATTTTCGGAGAGGATCATACCAAACCTTGGAGGTATCAAGCAAAGGAAGATATTTCCTACCATGAGAGTTTTTTTAGAAATAGCATGGTATTTGCATTCAAGCAAGGCAACAACAAGATCAATGATTGCCAATGACATCAAAATACAAAGTTGAGAGTGACCCAAGGACTTTTGATTGACCCAAAGAGTGACCCCTCAGTGTCAAAGGTAGTTAAACAAACTTCTGTTGGTCTACAACTCTACTGCAAGGGAAAGTTCTACTCAAGCCGTCTTGAGTAAAACCACACTCCAAGCCACGAGATTACACCCTGCTGGAAGTATATATGGACTCATAGAACCCTAAAGGATGTATACTTAGATTCAAGATCCCAAATACCTAGAAGAAATTGATACATGATATACAAGATTAAAATGAATGATGAAGTGTGACTCCAGCTGAACATATATAAACTCAACAGTTAGTTACACAAGATTTTTTAGACTACCCACAAAAGTTTCTTTCAGGGTGGTAGCCCACCTAGTTGTCCTAGAACCCAGTTTCCCAAACCTATCTTTCTTTTTAGCCTTCCCAAATCTCGTGACAAGATTTCTTTAACGTGGTAGTCTGTAACATCCCTGGTTTTTGCAAAGTGAAAAAATCACTAAAAAATGAAACTTTTGTTTTCTTGATAATTCAAGTCACCAAAAAACAAAGAAAAACAAAACACAAAAGTAATATTATATTTGTTTTCCAATGTAATTGGAATTGTTAACCAAATATGCCTCTGTTTTCCTAAACCCTAAATGCCTTTTCAAATTAAATATTTCATCCAAGGTGATTATTTTATCTTTAGAAAACCTAATTACATGAAAATGTTTTCAGGACATTCAAAACTTCAGGATTACAAACTCCAATAATATTTTCACCATCATAAAATATTTTATGGAATAGAAAATAGTTATGTGACTACAAAATGTCTTATCAAATTGTTTTACTAGCTATATGTTTGCCAAATGGTTTTTCAACTTCTAGTAATATTTTATCTCATAACTATTTGTTTATTGGAAATATTTTCAAAGCCAAAATTAACTATATCACTTTTAAACTACTAAATCAAGTATTAAGTAACAAAATGTTTTCCACCAAATTCTTTGTATGAAAAGGGCTTAGAGAAAACATATTTTCCGATGTGTTATGCCTCTAATTTTATTTCACCAATTATTCAATTAATTATTCTCAATTTTGAAAATGGCATTAAGTTGCTATTAGTGTTTACTAATATAAAATTAATAATATAAAAGTATGAAATGGGTTGAAATGACCTTCGAAAATAATCTATAACTTTTAGAATGTTTCTGAAGTTTTGTTAAACCCCAATTATTATCGATTGATATTTTCTATTTATAAGTGACTTTAAGTACTATTAAGTTTATTCCATAATTTGGAATTTAAATATTTGAAACATGTCCAAAGTTTACCAAAAAATTTACTAGTTGAAATGTATTATTTTTACAAAGATTTAGAAATAAATTTGAGGTATATCGGATTTGTAAATCAAAAGATATTAATTAATGAATAAAAAATGATGACGCATGCTCACATTGTAACAGCCCCACTTTTGTATTATGACTTTTGAGCTAATTAGAAACTTAAGTGCACTCATGCATCATGGAATTCTTAGTTGGAAGAAGAAAACAAAAAGAAAACAAGAGAAAACAAATTGACACATGTTATTATTTAATTAAAATACCAGAAACTAAAAAATCAAACAAGTTACTTCTAGAAACTTTCTCCACTTGAGCTAAAAAAAATTGACCAAGGCTTCCTTATGATAAATAACGGTCACACAAAAGAGGGCATCAAAAATTGAATTGAGAAAAGCCCTAAAAACATCAATCTTCTTCATAGCAGAAATAAAAATAAAAACAAGTTTGTTCTACAAACTTTATTATTTTGATCTAAACAAATTACCATAGTCCCTATATGCCAAATAAGGAATTATTGAAGAAGCACATGAATTTTGGAGGTGTTTAACTATTTTTACTAAGTCAAACGCATTTCTGGCAGAAATGAAATTAAATCAAGTTTGTTCTACAAACTTTCTCAAAATGATCGAAAATTTATACCAGTGCGTCCTTATGGTAAATAAGAATTTCCCACCAAATATCCCAAAGTTTTGAGTTAGGTAAGTGCCTCAAATAATTGTTGGAAGAATTATGCAGAAATAAAACTAAACCAAATTTGTTCTAAAAATGTTATCAAAAAATTCTGAAAAAGATATCAGCAGTGACTAAGATCAATTGAGAATTTTGTGCCAAGTTTCAGAAGGTTTGGAGTTGTTTTGGTAGCCCGTTTAAATGTTTGGAATTAATTCCACAAAAGGGGAAAGGACCAAAAACGAATAATGAAAAGTTGCCCGAGGTTTTCTTTGCGAAATTCGCATCTCTCTCCTCCGTTTCCGGCGGGCGCGGCCGTGGCGACACCGAGCTTCCAGGCCCCCCAGGGCCCCGGCCGTGCTCGCCTCCACGTTAAGGAGGACCTCCAGCGCTGCTGCTCCTCCTCACTCCCTCTTCGAGCCCAGTGCTCACCTCCACTCCCTCTCTCTCTCACTTTTTGCCCTCACCGAAACCCTAGCACACGGTCGAGCTTGTCGTTGGCGACTGGGAGCCCGCGGAGCAGATCAAAGCACACCACAAGCTCCGCCTCGTCGGCTTGTTCCTCCCCGGTGAAGGAATCGCCGTAAGTCTTCCCCGAACACCGCCGCCAACCGGATTCTTCCTCGGCCCCGACGAAATCCAGCGAGTCCGCACCACCGCTCCAGACCTCCTCCGGCCTCATCGAGCTTGTGCACGCGTCGAGGGTGAGCACGTGCATCTCCCCGTACCCTTTTCCCCCTCCCGCGCACTCTGGAACGAATAGTCGCCGTCACCCGAGGCCTCCGCCGCCGCGCGAGCTCATCGTCGTCGCTCCGGCGACCATTCGGAAGCGGCGCCACCACCTGCGTGTTCGTCTTGTTGCGTAGATGCTAGGAACTCCCTTTGTTAGGTCTAGATTTCACGGGATCTGCCGCTAGGGCCTCGCCGGAGAGGTCAACGCCGGCATGGCGTCACGCTGACGCGAGTGCGCGCTTGACCCAGTCAAACAAGCCGCTAGGCCCTTCTGCGTCCGTGTGGCTGTCTGTGTGGCCACGGGCCCTTCTGTCAGCGACTGGGGCTAGCTCCGCCGCAGTAGAAAAGGTTTCGGTTTGTTTTCGTTAAAATTCTAAAACAGAAACAGAGTCAAATATTTATTTGTAAAATCAATAACAAATTGAAAAATGCTCCAAATTGAATGATTCAAATTTATATAGATTCAGCGCTGTGAGAAATTTCCAAATATGTAAATATTGTTTCTGTACTAAATTTTGCGCTAAATAATTAAATACATAAAAGGTAATAAAAATTGAAATCTTGCAAAAACCATAACTTGAGTTCTGTTTTTCCAAATTGAGCAAACTTAGGCTCTCAAAAAATGTCTTAACAAACTATACACCCATAGTATTTTATTTGGGCATATTGGGATAAAATTTGGCCAAGAAAACATCTATTTTCTGTTCTAGTGAGAAAAGAAAAGGAAGTGAAAAATGGCATAACTAGTTAATTAATTATCCAAAAATTATGGTTAATGTCTTAAAATGTTCATTGGAACATTTGCTAGCTATTTTGAACCTTGTTGGACCAAAAATAAAAAAAATTGAATTAACATGATGCTTTGCATTTTCCCAAGGGGGCATATTAAAATGCCAACTTAAAAATTTCACCAAATAAAATTGGTTGCTCCAAAAATTACAAGCAATATCTCAAAATGATCAGCAAGAAAATGTCCTTCAGAAATCACCATTTTCATGCATATGTTCACCATAATTCAGTACTGGTCCCTAAGGAAAAATAACATCAGAGCACTAAGATAAATATGGGGTTATTCCAACGATTGCCTAACTAATTTTGGGAGCCCATTTAATTTTTTCCTCCTGTCAAAATGATTGTTTTAGTTGCATTAACTTGTCATGACATCATGAGTGCGCATTACACTTTTTATTTTATGTTATTTATTTACTCTATCTGTTTGTTGTGTATCGGTAGATCCAGAAGTCGAGGTTCCACCACAATACCTCGACGAATCGTACTACCACCCCTATCACCAAGGCAAACGTAAATCCACTTCTTTGAGCATCTCTCTTGACCTATGTTTTCCCTAAAATATTTTATCCACCATAATATTGCATTAGATTCAAATGTTTTGGCTATACTCTCCTAGTAGTTGCATTTTGTTCCGGATACCAATACATGTTTTCTTCCTATTATCCAAAGATTGTGATGTGGCCCGAGATACTTCTATATGTTATTGAACTGCTTAGCCATGCTTAGTTGAGTACTTTAGGTCCGGTGATGGATCGTGGTTGGAAGATATTATGTCATGTCCGGATGTGTTGATCGGTGGTCTAAAATTAAAATGCTAACTGGCATGGATGAGTTTCCATCGATAAATGATGGTGTTTTGCCTCACTCATGCCCCTAGGAGGAAGTTCTTCTCATCTTGAACCAAGACCGAGGGTGCTTCCATCGGTGGGACATATGGACACCCTATCGACCGACTAACTTGTGAGGGTGTAGCCCGGGGTCCTTTAGTTTGAGATTTCCATTTGCGTGTGCGTGAAGACGGTGGACGAGCTACGAACGAGGACGGTGGTATTTAGGAGGTGACCTCGGTCCTGGGTGTCAGAGGCACTGAACCTGGACTACGCTACACCAATGATCCCGGGATAGATTCATGCAAGCCAAAGGTTGTATCCGCGCCCACTCTGCCATCCTCCCAGGACGAGGACTTATGCGCAGGCAAGGAGCCGGACGGTACTGGTGGTTAAAATAGTACACCCCTACAGGGTAAATCTTTTCGAAAAGTCGTGTCCACGGTTATGGACATCCTTGGGAACGGATCTGAGATCATAGAGAACTTAAACAATAAGACTTGAGGCGACGGATGTGATGTTGGGTTGGCAGATGCCTTGTTCAGAAGATAAAGAAGAAGAGTTACAATTTCTATCTGATTTCAAAACCTTCTTATAAACGTTTCCCAGTCAGGTCTTTTAAACTAAAAACTGGCTTTCTGCAAAACAACTACCAAATAGCCTTGATAAAGCCTCATTCGAGCTAGTAGCTCTAGTAACCTTGCGAGTACCTCCTGTACTCACCGTTGCTTTGTTCAATCTTTCTGTGTTACAGTTGAGGACTTCTCCAAAGTCAAAGGTGGGTTCTTCATCGAAGTCGACGAGTAGTCTAGGTTTCCCGGGTGGCAGCATGGGGCAACATGGAACAGGCTGGCGTTGTTATGTTATTGTAGGCCTCTTAGGACATATTTGGATCTTGTTCTTAGAACACTAAATTTGCTTCCGCTTGATGTAACGTTGGGTCAGTGACCTCTGTTGTGGTACTTGGTATATTTTCTCTGCTAAGAGTTGAACTATATTTGATTTGTGTCGTAGAGACTGTGATGTACAAAATTGTTCCGAGTCTTGATCTCTTTAATATGCAACTTGGATGGGCCCGACGTTATGTCATGACTGAGGGGTTGTGGGCCGATGATCCATGACCGAGCCACGCCTGCTGATGTGATTCAGCCTGGGGGATGGTAACCCTGGTAACCTTAAGTCGGGTATCGTAACCGGTGACACCCAGCACTTTGCATACTTCCGAGGTCGGGGCGCTACAGACATCATCATCGTCTTCAACGCGGAGTAGAAACTGCCACTAAAGTTTCTTCTCTGTTTGATTGCTCGCTGTCGAGACATCGTAGTAGAATTCATATACGGGGGTTCCATGAGACTACCGATAGAGACGTGAGGGGACGTGGTTGTGCGAAGGACAATGACACAAGGTTTTTACCCAGGTTCGGTACGGCGCAGTAATGCGACGTTCCTACTCCTGCAATCTCACTATTCAGGACTAAAGCCTGGAAATACAGAGTACAATGTGAGGTTCTATTGGCTGCTTGTCAAGGATCAACCTCTCGGCGAGTTAGCCTTTTTCTTCTTGTCTATCTATCATATCTCCCGTCCGGCTTTATATAATAGCCGGATTAGGGCATACAGAGTAGGAAACCTAGAAGACTACGGTAACTCTTTAACTTGGAAAGTAAGGAATCCGCCTTCTACTCCAAGCCAGATCACGTGGTCCGTGATCCGGGTTCTTCTAGAATCCGGTTCCTGTGCATCAGCTTACTGGGCCGTCTAACGGACCATAGCCCATTACCATTTAGGCCACCCTGGTAATCCGGCACTTTAGACTAACATCTGATATACCCCTAGTTGGTATATATCCGACAGTAGCCCCCAAGAAGGCTTAAGACTCGAATTCGCCGTCTTTCGCCAAATGCATATTTTCCGAGAAATACTGGCCTGTAGTCTTGATTCTTCTTTTTCTTCTCAAAGGATGTTATAACGCAAAACTCGGAATCCAGAAAATCCGGCTTTTCTTCCACGAATCTTCGCGGAGAAGGAACTTCCTACGTCAGCGCTTTAACCTTGCTGACGTAAGGGACGTTTGGGTTACAGGTGGGAAACCCAGAAACATATCTCTGACAGTTTCTCGCGGGAAACGAGGCGATAGCAATAATCACCAGTCGTTTCATTTCCCGGAATTTCCGGCGAGTGACACGCGTTGATATCCAACGGTCAAAAGAGCCGTTAGCATGCATCGTGACGGGATTCCGGCTATAAATAGCCGTCTTCGTCCTCCGTGGAAATCTTCCGCTCTCACTTCGCAACGCTATTTCCAGCGCCCAAGTTCCTGCAGAGCACTTCCCGAGCACACGAACGCACCCAAAGACCTCACCGGAGCGACCGAGCGCCGCCCCTTGATGGCATCACCCAGCTCTTCCCCAACCCGCACCGTCGCAAAAGACATCAACGAGATCATCGACACGATGGATCCTCACCTGGATTCACCGGTGCACGTCTCCGAAGACGAGCCGGCGAAGGCCACAGGCGGCGCGGGGGGCGAGGAGATCCCTCTCGCCTCCGCGGATCTTGAGGGGTCCTCTTCCGCGCCTCCCCCGCCGTTCGCGCCCGAGACGGTGGAGGAGAAAATCGCGCTCGTCGGAGACGAGGCTGCCGGAGCCGAAGAAGAGGCGGAAACTGCCGGCAACTTGAGTGCTAGCAGTATTCCGCCATCCCTCCTTCCGACAATGGAGAAGGAGGGGCTCGTGCTGAAGGGAAAGTGGCGACTCCCGGAGGACGAGACCGAGCCCATGCCGAAGGACGGAGAACGTGTCCTCCTCTCCTCCCACATTCAGAGAGGTATGGGTCTTCCGCCGTCCGCCTTTTTCCTCCAAATCCTAGCCCACTACAACATCCAACCCCACAATCTGCCACCCAACTCCATCCTCTATTTAGCCGGATTTCAGGCCCTTTTCGAGGGATATCTAGGTATAGCGCCTAGGTTAGATTTCTGGCTTTATTGTTTTGGGGTTAAGCGGAACTCTTCGGAGGGTGCACTCCCAACTTGTGGGACCATTTCCTTCACCTTGCGTAGATTCAGAGAGGACTAGTTCCCCAAGATCAAAACATCGGAATCCGTCAAATTCTGGACGGGTTCCTTCTTTTATCATCCCGACGTTCCCTTTCCTGGGAAAACCACCGGGGTTCCACCTTTCTCGAACACCGCCGCTGTTCCCCAAGAAAATTGGGGAACTGAAGCAGTTCAAACCCTGCCGCCGGATCTTCTCAGGATCAAGCGGCGCATCGCAAAGCTCGTCGTTTCTGATCCGCCTCTAACCGGCATGGACACAGTCATTTGCTGGTTAGAAAGGCGGATTCAACCTTTGGAGAATCACGGTGCTCGCCTTCTCTGCGAATACTCGGGAGATGACGATGCTATGCGGACAACCGACAAGGTTTGGTCGGCAAAGGATTTGCGGAAACGTGCAAATCAATTGGTCGCATCCCGCGACCAATATGAAGAAAGCCGGCCAATGTATACGGCCGCGAACCCGGCTCCCAAGGTACAGTTCTTCGCCCTTTGGGTTTAAATTCTTTTCGTTTACTCGGTTTTCGTGCTTTCAACTCAACTTTTGCCTTCTTGACAGATTGTCGAACTTCCTGAGTCAGAACTTGCTTCCGATGCCGATCTGGAAGCATTACGCGCCGCCTTTGCCGGTGGACGTAAGCGCACGAAGATTTCTGCTTCCCAGGAAGTCATTGATCTTGACGGGGTCCCCGTCGTCACCTCCAGGTTAGAACATCTGGGTTGTTTTATATTTGTAGGGATTTTCTTCCTTTATCTCGGAGTTTAATTTTTTCCGGCTTTTATTCTTTCTAGCCTGCCTCCCTCTACTCTGAAGCCGAAAAAGCTGAAGAGGCACAAGCCTGTGGCCAGCAGAGGCCCACATCCTTCTCCTGCTACCGCTCCAAATACACCGATCGCCGCAACAGAAGAGCACGCTGCAGCCCCCAACATCGAGTCCCTGCAGACTAGCCAGCCCATTGTGCCGGAAACGGACACGAGGGTAAGGGCGGTCCCTGAGGTGGGACGTCCTTCTCGGATAATCGAGGAGGAAATTCCCACCTTTGATAAGGAATTCAAAAATATCAACGAGGGCCTTAGCACAGTTGGGACTCTTTTTGGTGACTACGCAAAGGAGTTCATTGAAAACTTGGCAGGTTTACAGCGGATGAGCCAGGTATTATCTCCAGCCCCCAAGCAATAAGTCAAATGCATGCTTTTCACTTAATGATTTTATCATGCTTGTTTCTAAATTAAGCGTTCTGGTTCGTTTCCTTATTTCAGCAAACCGCTGAAACCATAAACATGGAAGTTTTCAACAAGCTAACTGTCAAGAATAAGGATGTTAGAAGCCTTCTCTCTATTCTTGAAGTTAAGGAAACAGAGCTGGCATCATCCCAGCTACAGCTGGAGGAAACAACAGGTATACTTTTAGTTCTCTGTAGTCCCTTGTCCATAATTTTTTCTAAGTACTTTTCCCGGAATTTTTTCCTTGCCTTCCAGCTGCTTTGGCGAAAGCCAAGCAAATAGCTGACGATGCCGGCAATGCCGAGAATCTCCGCCGGGAGAACTTGGACCTTCATAAGGAACTTATGAAGGTTCAAAAAGATCTGGAGGCCAGCAATTTGGCTCTTGGAATTGCTCAATCCAAGGCCTCCCAACAAGTGGACAAGGACAAGGCCACTATCCAAGATTTGGAGAACGCCTTAACCCTGCGCATGGAGGAAGGCTCCGAGATGGACAAGATCCTCGGTAAGTTATCAACTTTTACCGGATTTTCCATGTCTTAACTTCTTTCTCTGCTTTTCCGCTAACCCTTTGGTTGTTCTGTCTTGAAAAACAGGAGACAACCCAGATCTTACTCGGATTGAGAAAATCCGAGCTTTCGGGAAGGTATTCACTGCGATCCGAGCTGCAGGCATGCAGCTGGTCAACAAGTACCTTCCCGCAAGAACTGGGGAATTCTCAGAAGTTGAGAAACTTCCGGAAGCTATCCTGGAGGTGGCGGACTCGGAGGAATCCACCTTGCGCTCCGCAGCACGGGGTGGTGCACGCATGGCTTTAGGCCTTATGCGTATGCATTACCCTAGTGCCAAATCTTGGCGCGTGGCGTCCGTTATCCCTCTTGGATACTCGGAGACCCAGCGGACCACCATCTTTGATGAAATCAAGGGTCACACCACCAAGATCGCCTCTATGGTGAATATCTCCATCACCTATCCGGAAGAGGAAATTCCAGAAGCCCCCGAGGATGACAGCAGTGAAGAAGACTCGGATGCTTGAAGAATTCTCCCTACCCTGGATAGGAGAAATAGGGAATAGGAGCATTACTGCACTTTACAATGTAATTTATATTGTAATGCTTCTATACTTTTGTATAAACAAGTACTCTGCCTTTTGCAGTTTAACTTTTATGAAATCCTTTGCAAGTTTTCTGGGTTTTATATTCCTTTATCTTCCAAGTTCTCTGGTTTGTGTGCTTTAATTGTCCTTAGCGTTTGAAATGGCTCAGTAGTACTTTAATCTCCACGCCAAGTTACTGGGTAAACCGATCAGTTTAAACTTGGAAACATGGATCATACTAAAGGCATTTTTACTTACTAGCTCCAGTAACCCAGCACATAAACAATCAGAAAATGCTTATAGAAAAGTAAGGAACTTTTTGAATGAAGCTCGGGCACGCAGGCACAATCCGAGTTTCCCTTAACCTTTAGTAGGCTAAAAATCATTCAGTTTTTAAACGCCGAGCACGTAGGCACAATTCGGGTTAACATTGAGTATTTTGTAAGATCATTGGGAAATTGTCGGATATATACCAAATAGGGGTATATCGGATGGAAGTCTAAAGTGCCGGATTGCCCGGGTGGCCCGAATGGTAGTGGGCTACGGTCCATTGGGCGGCCCAGTAAGCTGACGCACAGAAGCCGGATTCTAGAAGAACCTGGATCACGGCCCACGTGATCTGGCTTGGAGTAGAAGGCGGATTCCTTACTTTCCAAGTTATTAGTTACCGTAGTCTTCTAGGTTTCCTACTCTGTATGCCCTAACCCGGCTATTATATAAAGCTGGACGGGAGATATGATAGATAGAGAAGAGGCTACAGGCTAACTCGCCGGGAAGTTGATCCTCTGCGAATAGCTAAACAGAACCTCACGTTGTACTTGTATACACAGGCTTTAGTCCTAATTAGTGAGATTGCAGGAGTCGGAACGCCTCATTATCGCGACGTACCGAACCTGGGTAAACCCTGTGTTTTGTCCTTCGCACCACCACGTCTCCCCACGTCTCTACCCGTAGTCTCATGGCACCCCCGTCTATGAAAACTACTACGATGTATCGACAGTTGGCGCCCACCGTGGGGCCACGGCGTCAGGCGTTAAATTCCGATCTGGGATACTTGGCGGAATCGGCAGTTCCATAACCGTCGGAAGCCTGGAGTTCGACGGCGATGTCGGACGCTTCCTCGACAATGGATCTTACATACCGGCGAAAAATCACCTGGTAAGTGCCTGCGTGTTACCGATTGGATCTACAAGTATCTTTATCGGACTAACAGCAGAGGCCATGGGGTTTTGTGGTGGAAGCAAATTTTTCCCACCCGCCCTATACCCAGTCGAAGACGACTATGACACCGGGTTTTGCTCAGATCGCCGACAAAAAAGTGATTCACACTTTATCGGTATGGTGCAATCCGAGGTCGCCGAAAACACGGATGAAAGTAATCCCGTGCAAGAGGCAGAAAACAGCAAACCCACTACAGAGGTGGAAGATCCGACATCCGCCAATCTAGCGATGAACTCGGAAGCTGACTCTGTGCTAGCCGCCATTGAGACGAGGTTAGAGTCAGAAACCGGGTCAGATGACTTTGACTCCGAAGACGAAGACGTGGACGCCTTCGAAAGGAAAGTTAAATCTTTTCAGGAGGGATTCCATGAAGTACTAATGGCGAAACCGGCTGAAAACACGGACGCCAGCAGTCAGGAAAGCCCTAGAACTCCTCCGCCAGAGGAAGAGAGAGAAGACGGAGAAACTTCTCCAATATTTCCCAATGTCAAAGAATTGACAGAGGATGAACCTGCTAAAAAGCCTCCCTCTTCCAAGAAAAAACACAAGGCCGCTAAAAAACTCCAATACAAACTCCGGAAGAAGAAATTGGCTGATCCAGCGGATGAAAGCCCGGAAGTAGGAGATGCAAGCGGAACAAAACTTACGGTGAAGAAAACAAAAGAAATCCTTGTTCCACCAATGACAGATCAAGAAGAACAGGAATTGTTACAAACACCAGTGGGATTGCATGGACCCCCTGAAGTGCTAGAAGCCAGGAGACAAGCTCTCCAACGGCAACAGCAACATCTATTCAGAACTCGTGAACACCTCCAAAAAACCCAGGATGACATCAAGCTCATGAAGGAAGAAATCGAGGAGTACGAGAAAAAGAATAGATCTGCCATTAAACCTACAAGGTTACCCGGAATCGTAAGACCGGAAGTACTGCCCCCAAAAGAAAGGTTTCACAACCCATCTTGGCAAAAGCAGGTAAACGGCAAAGATGCCAGAGGCGAATCAATATACAAAACCGCAGCAGAAAACGCGGAAGCAGCGTTCGCCATCCTCAACAACGATATGTACTCAAACGGTGAAAAACTTCAAGGGGTGTATGCTTTCCTCGGAAAGGCATTGCAGCAACAGCACCGGGGGCAAGAGCAATCGGGGAGGCTGCATGACGACTCCGCCCTATGCAAAACAACCACTTGCGCCGCTGGAGCACCCGGACCGGAGGAACCTAATGAGAAGAAAACGGATCCGAGAAAAGACAAGAAAAATCCCGATAACAGGGATGAAGCGTCTAGAACCTGATCCCATCTCCAAAAAGGTGGATTTAATACCCACGATCGGGAAGAAAAATACCGGAATGACGGCAAAGCAATGCCACCTCCGAGAAACCCAGCTGAAAAGGCTGGAAGACAGGGTATACCTCACAGGCGTGAGAGATCTCGGACACCCCCCAAGGACAAGGAAAGATACAGGAGTAGAACTCCACCTCATCCAAAGGGACATGATATCGGAAGAAATAGAGACGATCCCGGAAAAGCGCGTCCGCGCAACAATGGAAAAGAAAGGAGTAGATCCCCTTCTATCCATTCAGCCGGCAGGTACTCCGCACACATGGATAGGGCGGAAAGAGACGACTTATACTTTGGACCTAAATGCTTCACAGATAGGATCCGAAGGATAACCCTGCATTCTGGCTTTGCCAAAGTTGGTCCAACGTACCAAAAATACACCGGTAGTACAAACCCGGATACTTGGCTCTCAGACTACTATACAGCCGTCCAGATTAACAATGGGACAGACCTGGAAGCTGTAAAGTTTCTTCCCCTAATGTTACTGGATGGAGCTAGAGATTGGATTAACGGATTACCTTCCAGAACTGTCGACAGCTGGGATGATATGGCTCGGGTATTCACTCAACATTTCCGGGGAACCTACAAACGCCCGAATAGCATCAACCAGCTAAACCGTTGCACCCAGTTTGAAGACGAACCATACGTGGATTTTATCTCAAGATGGACTGCAATGAAGAATAGCTGCTCTGGAGTAACTGACGTTCAAGCAATGCATGCTTTCGTCAATGGCCTAAAACCCGAACTTGTACCGTTCATGGTTGGTTCCAAACAGCACAAAGATCTCGAATCTATGCTTACAACCGCCAATGAACATGCTGCAGCCGAAGACGACATCAGAGCTAGGGAAGGCAGTATCGACACACCGATACAGGCCAAAAAGAATCCTCGCCCTAAGAAAAAAGGAGCTCCAGATGCAACACAAAATCCCAAAGAAGTTAACATCGCCTTTGGAAGTGAAAAGGGGAATAGGTGGAAAGGACGCAGTTCGGAACCAATTAATTATACCAAAGAAGAATGGGAAAAGATTAAGTCGGAACCCTGCGTCCACCATTCGCAATTTGGGAAACCCACCCATACGAACGCACAATGCCGGCTGAACAAGCATATGAAAGGCAGTGCAGGATCCGGAAACAAGGGAAAGAATTCCAAAAGGAAATTTTCCAAGCAAAAGCCAGAAGCTGAGAAAGAAGACAGTGAATCGGACACTGACGAAAAAATCCAGGAACAGCAGCGCAAAGGCGAACCCAAGTTTCCGAGAGTGGATGGAGAGTGTGCCCTAACTTTCCTGGCAACTCCATCAGCAACGGTGGCAAAAAGAACGCTTCGAGAGATAAACGCGGTTGTTCTGGCAACCCCGAAATTCTTGAAGTATTCAAATACACCAATTACCTGGGATCAGTCTGATCATCCCGGGAATATCCCTGAACCCGGCACACAAGCCCTTGTTGTAAGCCCTATTGTCCAGAACATTAGGCTAAGAAGAGTGCTGATGGATGGAGGATCCAGCATTAATATAATGTACCTGGATACACCGAGGCATCTGAAAATCTCCGAGACCCAGCTCAACCATAGCAACATACGTTTTCACGACATTGTTCCTGGCAGGCAAGCAAGATCCCTAGGAGAAATTTCCCTAGATGTCACTTTCGGAGAAAAAGATCACTTCCGTCAGGAAAAAGTATCCTTCGAAGTGGTGTCGTTCGAAAGCGTGTATCACGCGATACTCGGACGTCCAGCTTTCGCCAAATTTATGGCAAGATCATGTTATATCTATAACAAGCTGAAGATGCCAGGGCCAAAAGGAGGAGTAATCACCATATCAGGAGACTTCAAGTTGGCAAACAAGCTGGAAAAAGAAAACGCCCTTTGCGCCGAAAAAATCATAGCAAAGGAAGAATTGAAGGAGCTAGCCAAAGAGGTATCGCCGACAGAAATGCCGGAAGGAAAAGAAACCCGGAAGCCAACAGATAGCTTCAAGGCCTCCGAGAACACAAGACAGGTAATCCTAGATCCCAAAGATCCGACAAAATTTGTCGTAGTGGGAACTGGGATGACCGACAAATCGGAAAGCGAGCTCATCAAGTTCCTCCGTGAGAACTGGGATATTTTTGCCTGGTGTCCAGCTGACATGCCAGGCGTACCCAGGGAACTTGCTGAGCATCAACTTAAGGTGATTCCAGGCTCCAAACCCGTCAAACAAGGTCTCCGTCGATTTGACGGAAGAAGACGGAAGGCTATCGGCAAGGAAATTATCCGGCTTTTAGCAGCAGATTTTATCGAGGAAGTTATACATACCGATTGGTCCGCAAATACGGTGTTAGTACCGAAGAAAGATACCACCGCCCTTAGAATGTGTATAGATTACACCGCTTTAACAAGCTGTGTCCAAAAGATAAGTTTGCGTTACCGCGAATCGATCAAATAATAGATTCAACTGCAGGCTCTGAGATCTTATGCTTTTTGGATGCATATTCCGGGTACCATCAAATACGCATGAAAAAGGAAGATCAACTTAAGACTTCTTTTATAACTCCCTATGGGACGTACTATTACATAACCATGCCATTTGGCCTGAAGAACGCAGGGGCCACCTACCAGCGTTGCATGCAACGTTGTTTGCATAGTCAGATTGGCAAAAATGTCCATGTTTACGTGGACGACATTGTTGTCGTAACCAAGGAAAGAGATACACTCCTTGAGGATTTACGAGAAACTTTCAAAAATTTGCGCACCTACAAGATAAAGTTAAATCCATTAAAGTGCGTATTCGGGGTTCCCTCGGGAAAACTTCTGGGTTTCATCGTTTCCCATATAGGAATAGAAGTTAACCCAGAAAAGATCAAAGCAATCTTAAACATCTCCAAGCCTACGTGTGTAAAAGATGTCCAAAGATTGACGGGTTCCGCCGCAGCCATCAGCAGATTTATTAGTCGGCTGGGGGACAAAGCTTTACCACTCTACAAGTTGCTGAAAAAATCCGACAAATTCGAGTGGACAGAAGAGGCAGATGCGGCGTTAACCCAGTTAAAGGAAACTTTGATGAAAGCTCCGATTTTGGCATCGCCAAAAGACGAAGAACCTATGTTATTGTACCTTACGGCTACAAACCGGCTTATCAGTGCAGTAATTGTTGTGGAACGGAAGAAAGACGAACAGAGCATACCAGACCAGCATCCGGCATATTATATAAGCGAAGTATTTTCCGAGTCCAAACAAAGGTATCCACACTATCAAAAACTGGCACATGGCGTATTTTTTGCATCCAGAAAACTTCGACATTACTTCCAAGGACATTCTATAACGATGGTATGTAAAGCACCACTAGGGGATATAATAAACAATGCGGAGGCGACTGGCCGAGTAGCCAAATGGGGCATCGAATTAGCAGCCTTCGACATTAAGTATCAGCCCAGGACGGCAATAAAATCCCAGGTTCTGGCAGATTTTGTCGCCGACTGGACGGAAGCAATGGAGAAAACACCAATGCCGGAGTACGAGTACTGGATCATGCATTTTGATGGATCCAAGATGAAGGAGGGCGCTGGAGCTGGTGTAGTTTTAAAATCCCCTAAAGGAGACACAATGGAGTATGTATTACAAATACACTTCAATGCCAGCAACAACGTGGCAGAATACGAAGCTTTGCTTCATGGCTTGCATATTGCAAAAGAAATAGGGGTCAAATGTATTTTGTGCTATGGCGATTCAGATTTGGTACAGCATCAGCTCAACCAAACTTGGGACGCAAAAAGCCCTATAATGGTCGAATATCGGAGAACGGTGGACGAGTTCGCCATTTGTTTCTTCGGATTCGAAGTACTCCACGTTAAACGGGAGGAGAATTGGAACGCGGATGCGTTAGCCCGCATGGGATCAGAAAGGGTAAAAATCCTACCACCAGGTGTTTTCGTCCAACATTTGTACGAACCATCGATAAAAGGTGGAGATGTTGATTATCCTCTAGCTTCCGAGTCAATTGAAGTCATGCTCGTTAACCCGGATTGGACAATCCCATATATAAACTTCTTAGTTAATTAGAAGTACCCGGAAGGAAGTCTTGCAAAGACAAATCCAGCGTCGATGCAAAGGTTACATGGTAATTAACAATTGCCTGTATAAACGCAGTACTTCCGGAATTTTTCTGCTATGTATTTCGCCAGAAGAAGGACGAGAAATCCTGCAAGAAATCCATGTCGGAGATTGCGGACATCATGCTCAATCAAAAAGCATAGTCAAAAAAGCATTCCGTGCCGGGTTTTTCTGGCTAACAGCCAAGACAGATGCTCAGTACATAGTAAATACATGTGAAGGATGTCAGTATTATGCCAAGCAGACCAATATGCCAGCCCAAGCACTCAAAACTATCCCCATTACCTGGCCCTTTGCAGTCTGGGGGCTAGATATGATGGGACCATTCAAAACTGCACGAGGCGGACTTACACATCTACTTGTAGCTGTCGACAAATATACCAAGTGGGTGGAGGCTAAACCCATCAAAAAACTTGACGGTGTAACTGCCAGAAATTTCATCATTGACATAGTCATGAGATACGGTGTTCCACACAGCATAATAACCGACAACGGGACAAATTTCTCCATTGGAGAGTTGGCAAAATATTGCCGACAGACGGGAATTCGCCTAGATCTCGCATCTGTGGCCCACCCGCAATCCAACGGACAGGTTGAAAGAATGAATAGCTCAATCTTGCAAGGAATACGTCCAAGACTCGAATCTCCCCTTCATAGGTTTACGACGCTATCATAGTCGGAAAATCAGGCATCGTTCTTTTAAAGAAGGTGACCTAGTGCTAAGATTGGTGCAGCAAAGAAAGCACAAACTGGCCCCAGTATGGGAAGGACCATTTGTCATCAGTAAAGCCATGAAGAATGGATCATATTATCTTGTCGACATTCGTGATACGGAAGATGATCCCGAGAAGCCGAATCGCAAAAGAAAGAGAAAGATAGATGATGAGCTAGGAGAGACAAAGAGACCCTGGAGTATCCAGCAGTTACGTCCCTTCTATACTTAGTTCAATTCTATGTAAACATCTTTGAGATCATGAAATAAACTTGTCGGAATTCTTATATCCATGTTTTTTACAAGTTTATTATAGTTCAAAACATGATTCCACCTTATCTATTTCCCAATGATCTTACAAAATACTCAATGTTAACCCGAATTGTGCCTGCGTGCTCGGCGTTTAAAAAACTGAATGATTTTCAGCCTACCAAAGACTAAAGGAAACTCGGATTGTGCCTGCGTGCCCAAGTTTCATTCAAAAAATTCCTTACTATTCTCTAAGCATTATCTGATTGTTTGTGTGTTGGGTCACTGGAGCTAGTTAGTAAAAATGCCCTTAGTATGATCCATGTTTCCGAGTTTGAACTGATTGGTTTCACCCAGTAACTCGGCATGACGATTCATAATACTATTGAGCCATTTCAAACACTAAGGACAGTTAAAACACGTAAGCCAGAAAACTTAGAAGATAAAGGAATATAAATACCCGGAAAACTTGCAAAGGATTTCATAATTAAACTGCAAAAGGCGGAGTACTTGTTTATACAAAAGGATAGAAGCATTACAATATAAGTTTACATTGTAAAGTGCAGTAATGCTCCTATTTTCTACTTCCACCATCCAGGTCAAGGACAGCCCTTCAAGCATCCGAGTCTTCTTCGTTGCTGTCATTCTCGGGGGCTTCGGGGATCTCCTCTTCTGGATAGGTGATGGAGATGTTCACCATGGAGGCAATCTTGGTGGCGTGACCTTTGATTTCATCAAAGATGGTGGTTCGCTGGGTTTCCGTGTATCCTTGAGGGATACCGGATGCCACGCGCCAAGATTTGGCACCAGGGTAATGCATACGCATAAGGCCGAGAGCCATGCGTGCACCACCCCGTGCTGCGGAGCGCAAGGTAGACTCCTTGGACTCCGCCACCTCCAGGATAGCTCCCGGAAGTTTCTCAACTTCCGAGAATTCCCAAGTCCTGGTGGGAAGGAACTTGTTGACCAGCTGCATGCCAGCAGCTCTGATCGCAGTCCACACCTTCCCAAAGGCTCGGATTCTCTCAATCCGAGTAAGATCTGGGTTATCTCCTGTTTTTCAGACAAACAACCAAAAGGTTAAGCGAAAAAGCAGAGAAAGAAAGCAAGGCATGGAAAAACAGGTAAATGAAAATAAACTTACCGAGAATCTTGTCGATTTCGGAGCCTTCCTCCAGGCGAAGGTTTAAGGCGTTTTCCAAGTCTTGGATAGTAGCCTTGTCCTTGTCCGCCTGCTGGGAGGCCTTGGATTGAGCAATCCCAAGGGCCATGTTGCTGGCCTCCAGATCCTTTTGAGCCTTCATAAGATCCTTATGAAGGTCCAAATTCTCCTTTCAGAGAAACTCGACATTGCCGGCATCTTCAGCTATTTCCTTGGCCTTAGCCAAAGCAGCTGGAAAGCAAGGAAAAAATTCCGAGTTTAGAAAAAAACACGAGAAAGTACTTAGACAAAAAATTGGATAAAGAAACTTTAGAGAATAAAGCATACATGTTGTCTCCGAAAGCTGCAGCTGAGATGATGCCAGCTCTGCTTCTTTCACTTCAAGAATAGAAAGAAGGTTTCTAACCTCCTTATTCTTGACGGAAAGTTTATTGAAAACTTCCATGTTAATGGTTTCAGTGCTTTGCTGGAACACGGAAATGAAAAAATCATGATATTGAAAAACATCAAGCGAAAAGTAGACATTTTACTTAATGCTTGGGGGCAGAGGACAATACCTGGCTCATCCGCTGTAACCCTGTTAAGTTTTCAGTGAACTCTTTTGCGTACTCCACAAAAAGAGTCCCAGCCGCGCTAAGGCCATCGCTGATATTCTTGAAATCCTTGTCAAAGGTGGGGATCTCCTCCTCAGTTATCCGAGAAGGACCTCCCACCTCGGGAGCCGCCCTTTCCCTCGTGTCCGTTTCCGGCACAATAGGCTGGATGGGCTCCAAAGACTCGGTGGTGGGGGCTGCAGCATGCTCTTCTGTCATCGTGGACGGTGTGTCCGACGCGGTGGCAGGAGAAGGGTGATGGCCTCTACTGGACACAACCTTGTGCCTCTTCAGCTTTTTTGGATTTAGAGTGGAAGGAGGCAGGCTAAAAGCAAAAAGTCGGGAAAGTTAAAACTCCGAAAGCAAAAGAAAAACTCCGACAAAGAAAAGTAACCCAGATGTTCAAACCTGGAGGTGGCGACGGGAACCCCGTCAAGATCGATGATTTCCTGAGAAGAGGAGATCTTCTTGTGCTTCTGCCCACCGGCAAAGGTGGCATGCAGTGTTTCCAGCTCAGCGTCGGAAGCAAGATCTGACTCGGGAAGATCAGCGATCTGTTAAAAAGAAAAAGCTAAGCCAAAGATACAAAACCCGAGTAAACGAGAAAGAATTCAAATCCCAAAAGGCGAAGAATTTTACCTTGGGAGCCGGATTTTCGGCCGTATACATTGGCCGGCTTTATTCATATTGGTCGCGCGATGCAACCAATTGATTCACGCGCCGCCGCAAATCTTTTGCGGACCAATCCTTTTCGGATGTCCGCATTTCGTCATCAGCTCCCTTGTACTCGCAGAGAAGGCGAGCTCCATGGTTGGCCAAGGGCTGGATCCGCCTAGTTAACCAGCAAAGGACGGTGTCCATGCCAGTTAAAGTCGGATCGGAAGTGACGAGTTTGGCGATGCGCCGCTTGATCCTTAGAAGATCCGGCGACAGGGTTTGAACTGCCTCAGTTCCCCAATTCTCTTGGGGAACAGCGGCGGTGTTCGAAAAAGGTGGAACCCCGAACGTTTTCCCGGGAAAGGAAATGTCGGGATGATAGAAGAAGGAACCCGTCCAAAACTTGACGGATTCCGATGTTTTGATCTTGGGGAACCAATCTTCTCGGAATCTCCGAAGAGTAAAAGAGATGGTTCCGCAAGTTGGGAGTGCGCCCTCCGAAGAGTTCCGCTTAACCCCGAAACAGTACAGCCAGAAATCCAGCCTAGGAGCTATACCTAGATAACCCTCGAAAAGGGCCTGGAATCCGGCTAAGTACAGGATGGAACTAGGTGGGAGGTTGTGTGGCTGGATGTTGTAGTGAGAGAGGATCTGGAGGAGGAAGGCAGAAGGTGGAATACCCATACCTCTAAGAAGGTGGGAGGAGAGAAGAACCCGTTCACCGTTATTCGGCGTGGGTTCAGTCTCATCCTCAGGAAGCCGCCACTTCCCCTTCAGTACCAATCCCTCCTTCTCCATTGTCGGGAGGAGGGATGGCGGGATACTGCAGGCACTCCAATTGCCGGCAGTCTCCATTTCTTCTTCGGCTCCGGTGGCGGCGAATGCCGCGGCCTCCGCGGTCGCAAGCTCGTCGCCGACGAGTTCGATCTTCTCCTCCACCGTCTCTGGAGCAAACGGCGGAGTGGGCGCGGAGCTGGAACCTGCAAGATCCGCAGCGGCGGAAAGATTTCCCCCGTCCGCCGCGGTGCCCGTGGTCTTCGCCGGCTCGTCGCTGGTGGCGTGCACTGGGGAGTCCAGTTGAGGATCCATTGTGTTGATGATGTCCTCGATTTCCTGGGCGACGGTGCGGGCTGGCGAGGACGACGGAGAAGCCATCACGGAGCGGCGCTTGGGCGTCTCCGATGATGACTTGGACGCGGTGACGTTCGGGAAGCTTTTCTCTGCTGCGAGATTAGGCGCTGGAGTGGCGTGCGAAGTGAGAGCAGAAGTTTTTCGTTGAGGACGAAGACGGCTATTTATAGCCGAAATCTCGTCGCGATACGTGCTAACGGCTCTTTTGACCGTTGGATGTTCAACGCGTGTCACTCGCCGAAAAATACGGGAAATGAAACGACGGGTGGTTATGATTATCTCCTCGTTTCCCGCGAGAATCTGTCAAAAAGATGTTGCTGGGTTTTCTCACCAGTAACCCAAACGTCCTTTACGTCAGCAAGTTTTAAGCGCTGACGTAGGAAGTTCCTTCTCTGCGAAGGATCGCGCGAGAAAAGCCGGATTTTCTGGATTCCGAGTTTCACGTTACCACCTCCTTTAAGGGGAGAAAAGAAGAATCAAGACTGCAGGCCGATATTTCTCGGAAAAGATGCATTTGGCGAAAGACATCGAAAACGGAGTCTCGATCCTTCTTGGGGGCTACTGTCGGATATATACCAAATAGGGGTATATCGGATGGTAGTCTAAAGTGCCGGATTGCCCGGGTGGCCCGAATGGTAGTGGGCTATGGTCCATTGGGCGGCCCAGAAGCTGACGCACAGAAGCCGGATTCTAGAAGAACCTGGATCACGGCCCACGTGATCTGGCTTGGAGTAGAAGGCGGATTCCTTACTTTCCAAGTTATTAGTTACCGTAGTCTTCTAGGTTTCATACTCTGTATGCCCTAACCCGGCTATTATATAAAGCTGGACGGGAGATATGATAGATAGAGAAGAGGCTACAGGCTAACTCGCCGGGAAGTTGATCCTCTGCGAATAGCTAAACAGAACCTCACGTTGTACTTGTATACACGGGCTTTAGTCCTGATTAGTGAGATTGCAGGAGTAGGAACGCCGCATTATCGCGACGTACCGAACCTGGGTAAACCCTGTGTCTTTGTCCTTCGCACCACCACGTCTCCCCACATCTCTACCCGTAGTCTCATGGCACCCCCGTCTATGAAAACTACTACGATGTCTCGACAGAAATAGATAAGACGGAATCATGCTTTGTACTATAATAAACTTGTAAAAACATGGATGTAAGAATTCCGACAACTTTATTTCATGATCTCAAAGATGTTTACATAGAAATTGAACTAAGTATAGAAGGGACGTAACTGCTGGATACTCCAGGGCCTCTTTGTCTCTCCTAGTTCAGCATCTATCTTTCTCTTTCTTTTGCGATTCGGCTTCTCGGGATCATCTTCCGTATCGCGAATGTCTACAAGATAATATGATCCATTCTTCATGGCTTTACTGATGAAAAATGGTCCTTCCCATACTGGGGCCAGTTTGTGCTTTCTTTGCTGCACCAATCTTAGCACTAGGTCACCTTCTTTAAAAGAACGATGCCTGATTTTCTGACTATGATAACGTCGTAAACCTTGCTGGTAGATGGCGGATCTTTGAAGCACAAGTTCTCGTTCTTCTTCTAAGAGATCGACGGCATCCTGTCGTGCATTTTTGGCATCTGATTCATCGAAATCTTGCACTCTTGGGCTATCATGGATCATGTCCGTTGGGAGAATTGCTTCTGCACCGTAAACTAGGAAAAACGGGGTTTGCCCAGTTGACCTGTTTGGTGTTGTTCGAATACTCCAAAGCACGGAAGGTAGCTCTTCTACCCATGCACCAGCTGCTCTATGAAGATGAGATTCGAGTCTTGGGCGTATTCCTTGTAAGATTGAGCTATTCATTCTTTCAACCTGACCATTGGATTGCGGGTGTGCCACAGATGCGAGATCTAGGCGAATTCCCGTTTGTCGGCAATATTTTGCCAACTCTCCAATAGAGAAATTTGTCCCGTTGTCAGTTATTGTGCTGTGTGGAACGGCGTATCTCATGACTATGTCAATGATGAAATTTCTGGCAGTTACACCATCAAGTTTTTTTATGGGTTTAGCCTCCACCCACTTGGTATATTTATCCACTGCAACGAGTAGATGCGTAAGTCCGCCTCTGGCAGTTTTGAATGGTCCCATCATATCTAGCCCCCAGACCGCAAACGGCCATGTAATGGGGATAGTTTTGAGTGTTTGGGCTGGCATATTTGTCTGCTTGGCGTAATATTGACACCCTGCACACGTGTTTACTATGTGCGCAGCATCTGTCTTGGCTGTTAGCCAGAAAAACCCTGCACGGAATGCTTTTTTGACTATGCTTTTTGATTGAGCATGATGTCCGCAATCTCCGGCATGGATTTCTTGCAGGATTTCTCGTCCTTCTTCTGGTGAAATACATCGCAGAAAAATTCCGGTAGTGCTGCGTTTATACAGGCAATTATTAATTACTGTGTATCCTTTGCATCGACGTTGAATCTGTCTTTGCAAGACTTCGTCTGCTCCATCCGGGTACTTCTGATCAACTAAGAAGTTTAAATATGGGATTGTCCAATCCGGGTTTACGAACATGACTTCAATTGACTCGGAAGCCAGAGGATAATCAACATCTCCACCTTTTATCGATAGTTCGTACAAATGTTGGACGAACACCCCTGGTGGTAGGGTTTTGACCCTTTCTGACCCCATGCGGGCTAATGCATCCGCGTTCCAATTTTCCTCCCTTTTAACATGGAGTACTTCGAATCCAAAGAAACAGATGGCAAACTCGTCCACCGTTCTCCGGTATTCGGCCATTATAGGGCTTTTGGCGTCCCAAGTTTGGTTGAGCTGGTGTTGTACCAAATCTGAGTCGCCGTAGCATAAGATGCGTTTGACACCTATTTCCTTTGCTATATGCAAGCCGTGAAGCAAAGCTTCATATTCTGCCACATTATTACTGGCGTTGAAGTGTATTTGTAATACATACTCCATTGTATCTCCTTTAGGGGATTTTAGAACTACACCAGCTCCAGCGCCCTCCTTCATCTTGGATCCGTCAAAGTGCATGATCCAGTACTCGGACTCCGGCATTGGTGTTTTTTCCATTGCTTCCGTCGAGTCGGCGACAAAATCTGCCAGAACCTGGGATTTTATTGCCGTCCTAGGCTGGTACTTGATGCCGAATGCTGCTAGCTCGATGCCCCATTTGGCTACTCGGCCAGTTGCCTCCGCATTGTTTATTATATCCCCTAGTGGCGCTTTGCATACCACTGTTATGGAGTGTCCTTGGAAGTAATGGCGAAGTTTTCTAGATGCGAAAAATACGCCATACTCCAGTTTTTGATAGTGTGGATACTTTTGTTTGGACTCGGAGAAAACTTCACTTATGTAATATACCGGATGCTGGTCTGGTATGCTTTGTTCGTCTTTCTTCCTTTCCACAACAATTACTGCACTAATAACCCGATTTGTAGCCGTAAGGTGCAATAACATAGGTTCTTCGTCTTTTGGGGATGCCGAAATCGGAGCTTTCATCAAAGTTTCCTTCAATTGGGTTAACGCTGCATCTGCCTCCTCTGTCCATTCAAATTTGTCGGATTTCTTCAACAATTTGTATAGTGGCACGGCTTTATCCCCCAGCCGGCTAATAAACCTGCTGACGGCTGCAGCGGAACCCGTCAATCTTTGCACATATTTTACGCACTTAGGCTTGGAGATGTTTAAGATGGTTTTGATCTTTTCCGGGTTTACTTCTATTCCTCTATGAGAAACGATGAAACCCAGAAGTTTTCCTGAGGGAACCCCGAATACGCACTTTAATGGATTTAACTTCATTTTATAAGCGCGCAAATTTTCGAAGGTTTCTCGCAAATCCTCAAGGAGTGTTTCTTTTTCCTTGGTAACGACAGCAATGTCGTCCATGTAAACGTGGACATTTTTGCCAATCTGACTATGCAAACACCGTTGCATGCAACGCTGGTAGGTTACACCTGTGTTCTTCAGGCCAAATGGCATGGTTATGTAATAGTACGTCCCATAAGGGGTTATGAATGAAGTTTTGATTTGATCTTCCTTTTTCATGTGTATTTGATGATACCCGGAATATGCATCCAAAAAGCATAAAAGCTCAGAGCTTGCAGTGGCATCTATTATTTGATCGATTCGCGGTAACGCAAACCTATCTTTTGGACACAGTTTGTTCAGGCCGGTGTAATCTATACACATTCTAAGGACAGTGGTATCTTTCTTCGGGGCTAATACTGGATTCGCGGATCATTCAGTATGTATAACTTCCAGGATAAAATCTGCTGCCAAAAGCCGGATAATCTCCTTGCCAATAGCCTTCCGTCTTCTTCCGTGAAATCGACGGAGACCTTGTTTGACGGGTTTCGATCTTGGAATCACCTTGGGTTGATGCTCAGCAAGTTCCCTGGGTACGCCTGGCATGTCCGCTGGACACCAAGCAAAAATATCCCAGTTCTCACGGAGGAACTTGATGAGCTCGCTTTCCTATTTGTCGGTCATCCCAGTTCCCACTACGACAAATTTTGTCGGATCTTTGGGATCTAGGATTACCTGTCTTGTATTCTCGGAAGCCTTGAAGCTATCTGCTGGCTTCCGGCTTTCTTTGCCTGCCGGCATTTCTGTCGGCGATACCTCTTTGGCCAGCTCCTTCAACTCTTCCTTTGCTATGACTTTCTCAGTGCAAAGGGTGTTTTCTTTTTCCAGCTCGTTTGCCAATTTGAAGTCTCCAGATATGGTGATTACTCCTCCTTTGGGTCCTGGCATCTTTAGCTTGTTATAGATATAACATGATCTTGCCATGAATTTGGCGAAAGCTGGACGTCCGAGCATCGCGTGATACACGCTTTCGAACGGCACAACCTCGAAGGATACTTTTTCCTACCGGAAATGATCTTTGTCTCCAAAGGTTACATCTAGGGAAATTTCTCCTAGGAATCGTGCTTGTCTGCCAGGGACGATGCCGTGAAAACGTATGTTGCTGTGGTTGAGCTGGGTCTCGGAAATTTTCAGATGCTTCAGTGTATCCAGGTACATTATGTTAATGCTGGATCCTCCATACATCAGCACTCTTTTTAGCCTAATGTTTTGAACAATAGGACTTACGATTAGAGCTTGTGTGCCGGGTTCAGGGATATTCCCGGGATGATCGGACTGGTCCCAGGTAATTGGTGTATTTGAGTACTTCAAGAATTTCGGGGTTGCAGGGACAACCGCGTTTATTTCTCGAAGCGTTCTCTTTGCCACCTTTGCTGAGGGAGTTACCAGGAAAGTTAGGTTGCATTCTTCATCAAATCTCGGAAACTTAGGCTCGCCTTTTCCCTGTTGTTCCTGGATTTTTTCGTCAGTGTTCGATTCACTGTCTTCTTTCTCAGCTTCTGGCTTTTGCTTGGAAAACTTCCTCTTGGAATTCTTCCCTTTGTTTCTGGATCCTGCACTGCCTTTCATATGCTTGTTCAAGCGGCATTGTGCGTTAGTATGAGTAGGCTTCCCAAATTGCGAATGGTGGACACAGTTTTCCCACTCTTCTTTGGTGTAGTTTATCGGCTCGATACTGTGTCATTTCCACCTATTGCCATTTTCCCTTCCAAAGGCTATGTTTACCTCTTTGGGTTTTTGTACTGCATCTGGAGTTCCTTTTTTCTCAGGGCGAGGGTTCTTTTTGGCCTGTATCAGTGTATCGATATTGCCTCCTCTTGCCCTGAAGTCGTCCTCGGCTGCAGCGTGTTCGTTGGCGGTTGTAAGTATAGATCCAAGATCTTTGTGCTTTTTGGAGCCAATCATGAACGGTACAAGTCCGGGTTTTAGGACATTGACGAAAGCATGCATTGCTTAAACGTCAGTTACTCCAGAGCAACTATTCTTCATTGCCGTCCATCTTGAGATGAAATCCACGTATGGTTTGTCCTCAAATTGGGTGCAACGGTTTAGCCGGTTGATGCTATTCGGGCGTTTGTAGGTTCCCCGGAAATGCTGAGTAAATACTCGAGCCATATCATCCCAGCTGTCGATAGTTCTGGAGGGTAATCCATTGATCCAATCTCTGGCTCCATCCAGTAACATTAGGGGAAGAAACTTTACAGCTTCCAAGTCTATCCCATTGTTGATTTGGACGGCTGTATGATAGTCTGAGAGCCAGGTATCCGGGTTTGTACTACCGGTATATTTTTGGTATGTTGGACCAACTTTGGCAAAGCCAGCATGCAGGGTTATCCTTCGGAACCTATCTGTGAAACACTTAGGTCCAAAGTATAGATCGTCTCTTTCCGCTCTATCCATGTGTGCGGAGTACCTGCCGGCTGAATGGACAGAAGGGGATCTGCTCATTTCTTTTCCATTGTGGCGCGAACGCGCTTTTCCGGGATTCTCTCTATTTCTTCCGAGATCTTTCCCCTTTGGATAAGGTGGAGTTCTACTCCTATTTCTTTCCTTATTTCTGGGGGGTGTCTGGGATCTCTCACGCCTGTGAGGCATATCCTGCCTTCCAGCTTTTTCAGCTGGGCGTCTCGGAGGCGGCATTGCTTTTCCGTCATTCCGGTGTTTTTCTTCCCGGTCGCGAGGGTTAAGTCCGTCTTTCGGGAGATGGGATCCGGTTCTAGACGCTTCATCCTTGTTGTCGGGATTTTTCTTGTCTTTTCTCGGATCTGCTTTCTTCTCTTTTGAATTGCTTGAATCTCCAGGTTCTTCCGGTCCAGGTGCTCCAGCGGGCATGTAGCTGTTTTGCATAGGGCTGAGTCGTCATGCAACTTCCCTGATCGTTGCTGCCCTTGTTGTTGTTCTTGCAATGCTTTTCCTAAGAAAGCTTACACCCCTTGAATTTTTTCACCATTGGAGTACATATCATTGTTGAGGATGGTGAACGCTGCTTCCGCATTTTCTGCTCCAGTTTTTTATATTGGTTCGCCTCTGGCATCTTTGCCGTTTACCTGCTTTTGCCAAGATGGGTTGTGAAACCTTTCTTTTGGCGGCAGTACTTCCGGTCTTACGATTCCGGGTAACCTTGTAGGTTTGAGTCCAGATCTATTTTTTCTCTCGTATTCCTCGCTTTCTTCCTTCATGAGCTTGATGTCGTCCTGGGTTTTTTCGAGGTGTTCACAAGTTCTGAATAGATGTTGCTGCTGCCTCTGGAGAGCTTGTCTCCTGGCTTCTAGCACTTCAGGGGGTTCATGCAATCCCACCGGTGTTTGCAGTAACTCCTGTTCTTCTTGTTCTGTCATTGGTGGAACAAGGATTTCTTTTGTTTTCTTCTCCAAAGGTTTCACACCGCTTGCGTCTCCTACTTCCGGGCTTTCATTGGCTGGATCAGCCAATTTCTTCTTCCGGAGTTTATATTGGAGCTTTTTAGCAGTTTTGTGTTTCTTCTTGGAAGAGGGAGGTTTCCTGCGGGGTTCTTCCTCTGTCAATTTTTTGACGTCGGGGAATTTTGGAGAGGTTTCTCCTTCTTCTCTCTCTTCCTTTGGCGGAGGCGTTCTAGGGCTTTCCTGACTGTCGGCATCCGTGTTTTCAGCCGGTTTTGCCATCAGTACTTCATGGAATCCCTCTTGGAAGGATTTGACCTTTATTTCGAAAGCGTCTTCGTCTTCGTCTTCGGTATCGAAGTGATCCGATCCGGTTTCCGACTCTAATCTCGCCTCAATGGAGGATAGTACAGAGTCAGCTTCCGAGTGTGTCGTGATATTGACGGATGTCGGGTCTTCCACCTCTGTTGTGGGAGTGTTGTTTTCTATCTCTTGCACGGGATTACTTTCATCCGTGTTTTCGGCGATCTCGGATTGCACCATGCCGATAAAGTGTGATTCACTTGTATGTCGGCGATCTGAGCAAAACCCGGTATTGTAGTCATCTTCGACTGGGTATAGGGCGGGTGGGATAAATTTACTTCCACCGCAAAACCCCATGGCATGTGCAGTTAATCCGATAAAAATATTTGCAGATCCAATCGGTAACACACAGGCACTTACCAGATGATCTTGCGCCGGTATGTAAGATCCGTTATCGAGGAAGCTTCCAACGTCGTTGTCGAACTCCAAGCTTCCGACAGTTATGGAACTGCCGATCCCGCCGAGTATCCCAGATCAAAACTTAATGCCTGACGTCGCTGGCCCCACGGTGGGCGCCAACTGTCGAGACATCGTAGTAGAATTCATAGACGGGGGTGCCATGAGACTACCGATAGAGACGTGGGGGGGACGTGGTTGTGCGAAGGACAACGACACAAGGTTTTTACCCAGGTTCGGTACGGCGCAGTAATGCGACATTCCTACTCCTGCAATCTCACTATTCAGGACTAAAGCCTGGAAATACAGAGTACAATGTGAGGTTCTATTGGCTGCTCGTCAAGGATCAACCTCTCGGCGAGTTAGCCTTTTTCTTCTTGTCTATCTATCATATCTCCCGTCCGGCTTTATATAATAGCCGGATTAGGGCATACAGAGTAGGAAACCTAGAAGACTACGGTAACGCTTTAACTTGGAAAGTAAGGAATCCGCCTTCTACTCCAAGCCAGATCACGTGGGCCGTGATCCGGGTTCTTCTAGAATCCGGCTCCTGTGCATCAGCTTACTGGGCCGCCTAACGGACCATAGCCCATTACAATTTAGGCCACCCTGGTAATCCGGCACTTTAGACTACCATCTCATATACCCCTAGTTGGTATATATCCGACACTCGCGATTAAGGCTAGCAGATGCAGCCCCGAGCCAACCTATTAGAAGCCTTGGCTGCTCTCTCGGTTTATCCTCTCCTCCCCTCTCGAATGGCGCCTCCAGGCCGCAGAAATTCTTCGTCAGAGTTGCTTCTGCCGCTGCCGTGCGCATACGATTCCGACCGTCGTGGTGAGTCTCCTCCTCCCTTTTATGTCCCCTTTGAATCGCCGAGACTCCACGCACCCTTTAAGACCTAGGTTCGATTTTCTTACGCACAAAATCGTCGCCGCAAGGCTTTCCCGAGGCACACTGGAGCTTCCCTACCTCCATCCGCTCGTCGCCATCGCTAGAGCGCTCGCCGCGATTCCGATACCCCCTTCGAGTTCACCGTGACGAGCTGAGCGTCTTCGTCATCAATGTTGAGACTGAGGACCGCTGGAGCGTCGTCTTCGACAAATTCCCGAGCAGCGCACCGTCGCGCCTCCATTTCCGGTGAACTGCGCCGACGAGGTAACCCTAGCACCCTCCATGGCTGTTGGATCTTAATCCAACCGTCCCTATTAGTCCACTTAGACGAACCGGTATGCCCCGTAGCATAGCGCCGTGTGGCACGGATTCAGCACCAAGTCACAGCCTAGTCAGCGCCCAGTCACTTCCTAGTCAGCTGCCACATAGTGTTTTTCTGGATTTAATGCGGAACAAAATCAATTTGTCATTTTGCAAAAAGAACTCTGAAACTTAGAAACCTCATATCTTTTGATCCACTTAGACAAATTTAGCAAACGTAGACTTTTTTGAAAGCCCTCGACATGGAAAAACTTTTAGCACTATCAAATTAAAATTTGAATAATTCGAATTTGTCCAAATTCAAATAATTCAAATTTGTCCAAACTCAAATGAGCCATTTGGATGAATTTTGGCATAATTCAAAATCTACAAATCCAAAAATTTCAAATAAAATATATTTGGAAACCTTAATATGTGTACTTCCATATACTATATCCAAAAATAATTTTTGAACAAATTAAAATTGAATTTAGATTTAAATCCACTTGAGTATTTTGTCATAGATTTAATTCTATAAATATTTTAAATATGGTTTGTTTTGCAAAATTTCTCCAAACTATAACCTTCGACTAGAGACATCATAACTTACACCATTTGGACACCCTTGGACCATGACCATGTATTTTTTGCCAAAAACCCAACATAGTGATCCACCCATTTTATCATGTCTTAGAATTTGTTTCCGTCTTTTTACCATTGTTATTATGGCCATTTTGGAATCCAAGACAAGTCCCTAGTATGTGTCAATCACATACAGGACCAACTAGTGAACCTTAAACCCAAGTACCCATATCTACAATCTACCTCTCAACATTTCTTATGTTCTATAGAAGATTAAGACCCTATAGTACTAGAGGGCACTTCAGAAGAAATTCTTCAACTCAACAAGGAGCACCACATGGAAAATCATTGAAGCACTTAGAGAAAGGACATAGACTTCACCACAACCAGAAGAAACTCAAGGAAGTGAAGAAAGAAGAAGAAGAATTCACAAGTGGAGAGAGCACTATAGTTGTTGCATCATCTCCTCCCCTATCACTCCTTTGTTTTCTCCAATAAGAAGCTACCCAATATTTCCTCAAGACCAGATCCTAGGTGTCCATCACCTGCTAAACAAGTTAGTGATATTAGACTTATTTCCCAAAACCATGAAGTTCTACAAGGAGCTATGTAGTCACCACAACGATGGAGGAAAACTACAAGGGAGCCTGAAGATGATCTTCAAGAAGACCAACAGTGTGAAGCCTTGGAGAAACCATACCACCTATGCAAGTTGATTTGTATCAAGTTTGTTTTTCTCCAACCATAGACCCAAATGGAAAATCCCAAGACCTCACCACAACATTCCTTTTGCCTTGTTGTCATGGAGTGAGCCTAGAACATCCATAACCAAAAATGGGGAAAACTTAGCCAAACCATCTCATGTGTTTCTTTGGTTTAATAAGTGGTGTAATCACCCTTAGTGAACTCTTGGAACTTCTTGGATGAATATGTTTTCAATAAAGTTTGATCATTACAAACTCAAACCTTAACGTTGTCCTAGCCAACTTGGTTAAACCTCTTTTGTTATGTTTGGAGGTTTTATATGTTGTCTTCACTTGTATGTTTGCTTGTTATGATGCTTGTGTATTTTGTTATCGTGTTTTCAATGTATATATTGTACGGATAGCAATGATCTTTTGTGAAGAGTGTGATTTCTTCACCAACTTCAACAAGGAAAGTAACACACCATCCATCCACCCATTATTTTCTATATGCATTAGTTGATTTTTGAGTAGTATGCATGATAGGAAATTTTACTAAGTTATATTATGCTATGATATTAACCTAGTAGTGTGTATCCATCTCTTTTACCTTATCTATATAGCCTTAGAAACTTGGTAGATGATATGCAAAGTTACAAATTGTTTTTTACTTGATGTTGTGGAAAATTCTAAGTATAAACTCTAATGAAACACATGGGCGTAAGTGGAAAGAATGGTTTGTGTTGAGGGGATCCCTAGGGCCATGTTTTATGGTGTTTTTCACCGAAGAAGTACACTTGCAGATGGCCACCCAGGAATAAAGAGATTACTAAGTCCATCTAAGTCTAGTAGCTTCCTGTGCATCCTTTAGTCATATGGGCTCTGTCTTGATCAACTAAGTTGAATGAACTAACCAGGCTTACAAGCAGATGTTGCATAATTATAGGTGGAACGGGTAAGCCAAACGATGGTGGAATTTCTTCTGTAAGATCTCGTCTCGATCTTCTCCTTTCCTGAATACACTTAGAGTGTATAGGATGTTTGGGTTTATTTCAGTCTGAAGGTGAAAGTTCACAAACTCTGAAGAGTCAAAAACTAAAATCTTAGCCGTGTCCCCAGTTATGGACAACTTCAAGCAGCTGGACAAGGATGGACGGAAGAATCTCAACACCATTTCAGTAAGTAGATTTTTTACTAAGTGAATAGTAGTTGTGCTGCTTGTATTTCAATCCAATGTTGTCACCCCTTTGAAAAGAAAACATTGTTTTACAAAAGAGATATTAGAAAACCATCTTTATGCAAAATTAGCCAAAACTCCACTTGGCCAAATACTCATGTTGTTATAGTCTTGCCATTTATATCCACCATAGTTTTAGTTGCCAACACATTAAATTGTATTGACCCCCTTGTGTCTGCATATTCCATATTGCAGATGGATTTGAAGACGTGTGAGGATTTCATTTGGGATCTCAAGTCTACCACCAACATGTTTTGCCTGTAGCACATGAAGAAGATGAGACTCCATGTGTACTATGTTTTCCGTGTAATACTTTGTATCCTGCTAGTCTTCTAAGACTATGAAAGTTGTAATGTTATCCTTGTAAAGACTGGATCATGCGATGTAATAGATTTTGACGCATTTGCATGATATTTCATTTTGTACTGTGGTGCTAGCATTTGATCCAAGTACTAGCACAATAACACATGTGTTCTTGCATTATCTAAATGTGGGAACGCTACAAATTTGTAATCTCTAGAACCTCATATATATTAGTACACTGCCATTAACTGAAAATGTGGTGGCTCGACGGTAAATTTGTAGGACGTGCCGACATCCTTAATTCTTTGGAAAAACATTCAACATTGCCACTATCTCATGCATAAATTGGTAGATTTTTTGCTTTTACCAAAGAACACTATGAACAAATCGACTCTCTTGTTGTCCATAAGCTCATGGATAAGAACATTGCGTGTAGTACACTTGTAAGTAATAAACCTACAACAAATTCAACTGTCATTTCACATATTAGAATCTATGTGCAATAAATGTCAGTACTAATTCTCTTGCCATATTTTGCACAAAATTAGAAGTGGTGTTCACCAACACTACAACATTCCCTCATTAGGTCAACTCTGTTTATTGATGGAACCGGTGAACCTTGTCTTTGGAAAATGGTATGAAAACAAAAGGGAATTTTTTTTACGTGGAGAAGGAAATATGGAATGAATTTGCTAGCAAAGCTGGCATTCAGATTGGATCATTCATCATTCTCTTCATCACAAGGTTCAATGGTGACATCCATCTGTATTTTTAATGAATTTGAACAAGTGATTATATCAGTCCTCCGAGATATCTTTACTAAGTAGTATATATTAGGTTATCTATCATGTTTAGAAGTCCTTTTTTTAGTGTAGTGATGACGTACTGAAATGTATTTCTGTTAAATTATAAATATGTACAAATCTGCCATTTATTTGCCCCAGCCGGAGCATCACAAGATTTTCGAACAAATCTGGCCTGGCTGAATAAAAGCAGAGACGGGTAAAAACATCGACTCAGGGATATCCGTAATATGAAAATGTCTCCCCTCCAAGGTTCTTCGGAGGCTCCATGTGTTCCCAGGTGGCTAAAAATCAAAACCGCTTCTGCTCAGGCCGAGTCTATTTTTATTCAAACTGGCTCTCTGTTCGGAACATCTATAAAAATGCGATGGTCCTTGAATCGTCTCAAACGTAACTATAATTTCTGATGTTTCATGTTTTTTTCATGTCATATGCTACATGTTTCCTATACACTTTATATCATTTTTATGGATTTCATGGAACTAACCGATTGACAAGATGCCATAGAGCCAGTTTCTGTTTTATGCTCATTTTGGTTTCAGAAAAGTTGTTCTAAAAATATTATCAGAATTGGACAAAACAAAATCCCAGATTCTTAGAATTCTCGGGGCGTCAAAGGAGTCCAAAGAAGACCCGTAGGGGGGGCCACGGGGAGGCCACCCCATAGGGGGGCGTGGGCCCCCTGGCCGCGCCAGCTGGTGGTGTGGGCCCCCCGGGCACCCACCGTCATCGCCCTTTTGCCTATTTATTCGCCCCGAGGCATAAACCCTGAATCATCTCGCCTCCATCCACGAAAAGTTCCGTAGCTCCGCCGCCGACAAGTTTCGGGGGACAGAAATCTCTGTTCCGGTACCCTGCCGGGACGGGGAAGTTCCCCCTGAGCCATCTCCATCGACTCCACCGCCATGTTAATCACCATTGCTGACTCCCATGATGAGGAGGGAGTAGTTCTCCCCCGGGGCTGAGGGCTCTAACGGTAGCTATGTGTTTCTTCTCTCTCTCCCATGGTGTGATCTTTATGTGATTATGAGCTTTGTAATCTAGTTGAATAAGTAGATGTTACTCTTCATCTGTTATGCTACTCAAGTGGTTATGTTATGAGATCTCCGTAGACACTTTGATCACTGTGTAAAGGTGTTAGTGTGTGCACCGTGTGGTTTAGCATGATATATATATATGTAAATTAACAGATGCTCCATGGTGCCCGGGCACCTGTACGAAATATTGTTCATTTTATACAGGTGTACACCTAGGATATCTCGGATACCTGTATCTTGGATATTTATGACGTATATATACCCTTGGGTATACATACCTAGTATTTTACATACCGAAAATACGTATACCGAAGTGCACGTGTACCTGTCAGGTATGTATATATACCTATAGGTATATATACATTTTTAAGGTATGTATACCCCACTTTATGCATACCTAAGGGTGTATATACGTACTACATACCTAAGATACACATACCCCAGGTATTCATGGTGTCTACATACCCAAATTGTATGGTATTTCATACAGGTGCCCGGGATATATATATAGTGTTGGATGACCCTATGAAATTGTGGTGTTTGTCTGGAACCATCTAGGTCTCATGGTGATAGCGTGGGGGTTAACTGGATGGGGAAATGCAAACTGCAAGGAGTGCTTTTATAGACCTACGCAATTATTGGTGTTTGTTATCCGACCGGAGAGTGGTTCGGAATAGCATAGTGAAGAGCTGATATTTATTCATTCAATTATGTTATTATTGTTGAGAGTGTCCACTAGTGAAAGTATGATCCCTAGGCCTTGTTTCTAAGCATTGAAACACCGTTTACAATCAGTTCTGCTACATGTTTGCTTGCTGCCATTTTTATTTCAGATTATTATTATCATCCATATTACTTGTATTTGACTATCTCTTCGCCAAACTAGTGCATCTATACAACTAACAATTGTATTAGGTGTGTTGGGTACACAAGATACTTCTTGTATCGTAATTGCAGGGTTGCTTGAGAGGGATATCTTTGACCTCTACCTCCTGAGTTCGATAAACCTTGGGTGATCCACTTAAGAGAAACTTGCTGCTATTCTACAAACCTCTGCACTTGGAGGCCCAACACTGTCTACCAGAATAGAAGTGTGCGTAAACATCAAGCTCTTTTCTGGCGCCGTTGCCGGGGTGGTAAGATAAAAGGTATTCAGATCCTCTGTGAGTGTTCAAAGTTATTTCCTTTAGATTCTGCAATTATATCTTTTTGTTTCTTGTTTTTATTTTCATTAGTTAGGCTTATTTTTACTTGTTCCTTGTTTTTATCTTTTGGCTTAATGGAAAATAACAAAATATGAGAGAGCTTTATAATATTTATCTTGAATTAGGACATGATGCTTTTGAAGAGAAAATTTAAAAACCTATGGAACTTTATTTGCATGCTAGTAGCAATGTTATTAGTATGAATTCTTTGAACACCATTATTGCTAATGCTATGGAAGAAGCTAAGCTTGGGGAATCTGGTTTTGATGAATATGATATTTTTAGTCCCCCAAGTTTTGAGGAGGAAATTTTATTTGATGATACTTTTCCTCCAATATATGATGGCTATAATGATTGTGGTATTCTGGTTCCACCTACTATTGTGGATTAATTTTGTTGTGATTATGATATGTTTCTTCTTTATGATGATCACAATGATGATTATGATATTTTCAGTCCACCTAATATTGAGGAGAAAATTAATTATGACTATAATATGCCTCCTATATTTTATAATTATGGTGATGAGAATAATAATGATAGCTATTTTGTTGAATTTTCTCCCACTACTATATTTAAGAATGAATATGCTTATGTGGAGAGTATTAATTCTTTTATGCATGTGGCTCATGATAAGAATGTTTTATGCGATAGTTATATTGTTAATTTTATTCATGATGCTACTGAAAGTTATTATGAGAGAGGGAAACATAGTCTTATGCATCTCAACAATATCAAGTTTCCTCTCTTTATGTTGAAATTTTTGAATTTGCACTTATTTTTGTCTTCCTATGCTAGCCACTCTGTGCTTTATTGACTTGTTCTTCTACAATATTCTTTTTCATATGAAGTGGGTTCGACTTAAATTTGTTTTACATTTTCTTCTTGATGCTCTCCTTTGCTTCAATTCATATTTCTTATGTGAGCATCTTCTCAAATTAGCATGCCTAGCTAAAAGGCTTTAAAGAAAAGCACTTCTTGGGAGATAACCCATGGTTTTATTTTTGCGATGTTTTCTTCTGTTTTATTTGAGTCAAGGTGTTGTTTACTTTTGTAGAAACTTCTTTGTATATTTATTTTCTCGTATTTGTTCTCCCAAGTAATGTCTCTAGTGAAAGTTGAAGTTAGATTTGGATTTCTGCGCAGGAAACAGATTTCTGCTGTCCACCGTTAAATTCGTGTAAATTCATAGAAAGATCACAATGACCTGAAATTCTTGTGTTTAATCGTCAGCTATTTCCAAAACTTTTTCTATCTTTGCATTTTTAGATTTGAGAAACGTAAGTGCCCCGAAAAATTGGTCTTTACAGACTTGTCTGTTTTTGACAGATTCTGCCTTTTTTACTTGCATTCTCTATTTTAATATGCTGAGTGGATTTATTTGCTCCACAAAACATCAGTGGTTGTAGCTAATGTTTAAAAAGTATTAATAATTCTTGTGCCCAAGGAGAACATGTGATTTTTTTATTATGCACTAACCCTCTAATGAGAATTGCTTTGAGTTTGGTGTGAAGGAAGTTTTCAAGGGTCAAGAGAAGAGGGTGATATAATGTGATCAAGAAGATTGAAAAGCCAAAGCTTGGGGATGCCCCCGTGGTTCATCCTAGCAAATTATAAGAAGAATCAAGCTTCTAAGCTTGGGGATGCCCAATGCATCCCCTTCTTCATCAACAACTTATCAGGTCACTTCTAGTGAAACTATATTTTTATTCGGTCACATCATATGCACTTTACTTGGAGCATATGTTTGTTTTTGTTTTTGTATTGTTTTGTTTTCCTTGCTGCAATAAATATAGTTGGAACCCATCATTCTTGTGTGGGAGAGAGACACGCTCTGCTTTTTCATATGAATACTCGTATTCTACCATGCTCGTATTCTTAGTTTCTCTTCTAGCTGTTGCAAATCCTTTTAGCTCATGTTTTTCATGCATCTCTTATTCAGATATGTTAGTTCTAGTAGAGTAGTAGTATAACTCTCTTGTTTCATTGCTATATCTCTTGGAGAGTTTTTGTTTAGTATAAAATGATTGTTTTGGAAAGCAGAAGTACAATTTCCGTGCTTATAACAGTGCAAAAAGAAGCTCGTATAGACTGTGGCTAGACTTTTCATGGCATGTTGGATATTATTTTAATTCTATGCTTAGTAGTTATTATTGTAGCATGACTTGTCTCAAATAGCTGAGAGTGCTTAATGTGTCATTGAAAGAATCATGAGTTGTTTTTATCACATTGAAGCATAAATTTGTGGTGTTCTCCTTCGAATGCTTTATTTGGTTGACTTGGCGCATGCTTACACCTCTCTAAATAATTTTTTCAATACCTCTATTAAATAAAATAAAAAGCTCTAGCACATGAGTTAATCCCTGCTTCCCTCTATGAAGGGGATTTCTTTTACTTTTATGTAGAGTCTCCATATTCTAACTTTATGCACGGTTAAGAGAGTGTAGTTGCCATTCTGAGTTTAATGTGCATCAGTCCCAAAGATTATTATTGATTGATTCATGATGTGTTATTACTTGCTCTCAAATTATTTGTTCTAGTCATCCACTTAAACTTTGAAGGTGTCCTGGCATTTATGTTTTGCCCCACTCTTAAGGACAAGAGAAATATCACTTTGCTATGTTTTCTTTATGCTCGAAACAAACGTATAACTTTCAAGTGCATTATTATTCACGATCTTTTATTTGTGTTACTTTTCATGATGCAAAGTGATTGCTAAGTTTCATTGTTAGAATTATATCTATCTTGTCTGTGTTTAGAGTACTATGATCTCAGCTTTACAAATGCTTTAAGAATTATGATGATCAAGTTTATGTTGGTAGCATGTCACCTCAAAAATTATTTTGTTATCACTTACCTACTCGAGGACGAGCGGGAGTTAAGCTTGGGGATGCTTGATACGTCCCAGACGTATCTATAATTTTCTATGCTCCATGCTTGTTTTCTATCCAATACCTTTATGTTTTCACATGTTTTCCTACGTTTTCCGGACGTTTTCATGGACTAACCTATTGACAAGATGCCACCGATTTAGTTCCTGTTTTCTACTGTTTTTTATTTCAAAAAAGTTGTTCTAGAAATATTATCGGAATTGGACGAAATAAAAACCAAAAGTCTTGGAATTCCCAGAGCGTCAACGGATTCCAAAAGAGACCCGGAGAGGGGCAGAGGGGTGGAAACACCATAGGTGGGCGCGGGTCCCCCTCTGGCCGCGCTCAGGGGTGGTGTGGCCCCCCTGGCTTCCCACCGCCATCGCCCTTTCGCCTATAAATTCCCCCCGGGGCATAAACCCTAAATCAATCGGCCCCCTTCCACGAAAAGTTCCGTAGCTCCGCCGCCGCCGCCGACAAGTTTTGGGGGACAGAAATCTCTGTTCCGACACCCTGTCGGGACGGGGAAGTGCCCCCGGAGCCATCTCCATCGAATCCACCGCCATCTTCATCGTTGTTGTTGTCTCCTATGATGAGGAGGGAGTAGTTCTCCCCTGGGGCCGAGGGCTCTATCGGTAGCTATGTGTTTCATCTCTTTCTCCCATAGTGTGATCTCTATGTGATCATGAGCTTTGTAATCTAGTTGAATAAGTAGATGTTACTCTTCATCTGGTATGCTACTCAAGTGGTTTTGTCATGAGATCTCCGTAGACACTTTGATCACGGTGTAATAGTATGTGCACCGTGTGGTTTAGCACGATATTTTTTTGTTGTTGGATGACTCTATGAAGTTGTGGTGTTTGTCTGGAACCATCTAGGTCTCATGGTGATAGCGTGGGGGTTACCTGGATGGGGAAATGCAAACTCTAAGGAGTGCTTTTATAACCCTACGCAATGATTGGTGTTTGTTATCCGACCGGAGAGTGATTCGGAATAGCATAGTGAAGAGATGATATTTATGCACTCAATTATGTTATTATTGTTGAGAGTGTCCACTAGTGAAAGTATGATCCCTAGGCCTTGTTTCTAAGCATTGAAACACGGTTTACAATCAGTTCTGCTACATGTTTGCTTGCTGCCATTTTTATTTCAGATTGCTATTATCACTTATAATCACCATATTACTTGTATTTCACTATCTCTTCGCCGAAGTAGTTCACCAATACAACTGACAATTGTATTAGGTATGTTGGGGACACAAGATACTCCTTGTATCGTAATTGCAGGGTTGCTTGAGAGGGATATCTTTGACCTCTACCTCGCTGAGTTCGATAAACCTTGGGTGATCCACTTACGGGAAGCTTGCTGCTGTTCTACAAACCTCTGCACTTGGAGGCCCAACACTGTCTACAAGAAGAGAAGCATGCGTAGACATCAGTCCTCCATCTCTTAGAGTCGTCTGTTAAAATAACCCGCCTCTAAGTTACGTGTCGGGCTTTCGTTTGGGCCGCTTCCGACGAGCAAACTATCTGAGGTGGAAGTTTTTAAAAACCGTCTGAGGGGGATGTTTCCCAGACGTCCCGCGAAACCGGCTCTAATGGGCCTGATTATTAGCACCATATTCTCCGAACCAGTCAGGGGATCCGCCTAAGGCCTATGCACGAGTACCGGTTGAGATTGTGTGTATCGTAGTAGTGAGTAAGACTGTCAAATATACGTTCACTAGATATTCTCATAGTATAGGAATCCTAGCCAATGAAAACTTCATGTTCAGTTTGCTAAATAATTACAATTGTTTGTCTCTTAGCAAGATCATATACTTGGGTCAGTTCAGTACTATTGTTACTCTAACAGTAAACCCTATGGTTGCTAGACTTATCAAAGTCCATGATCAGGAAAATGTGACCATCTCACAACACATAACCTAATCTTAAAGAAAAGATTAGGAACACTTCGTTGTTTGTATCTTCACACCCGCACAAAGGTTTTCCTTTGAAAACTCACTTTTCAAGTAGTATAGCGGCTATAACACGATGATATAAAGTTAATAATAAACTTGGACATAGAATAATTACTGAATATTATTTTCTCTAGGGCAATACTCCAACAGCCTCCGGCACATGGGCGTCGGGGGGTGGCGACAGAGCTAGCCGCGAGATCTGCCTGGCCTGCTGATCAGACGATGGGGAAGGTGACTAGTCACAGTTGGGAGGCGCCCATGGCGGCGTTTGAGACCGCGGCGAGGTTGGACGAAGCGAGGGAAGGGGGATCGGCGGCGGTGGTGGAATGGGGCGGTAATTCGCACGAGTGAAATGTCCCTGCCACCAATTGATTCCTCGCGATTACGGAGCCCTCGGTCCGGGCACCAAAACGGTGTATTCTCTGGTTGGAGGGGGAAATTTCTAGAAGCCCTAAAAAACTTTTCCAGGTCAGGGTCGTTTGCGGGTTCTGTTCGAGGCGTTTTTTGCGCCCAAAAACTGTATGGAGCGATATATTCCTAATTCTAGGCGGGATACAAGTTCTCCTAGAGATGCTCTAAGAGCATCTTCAAAACTTTAATATTTTGGCGACTATACGGGTCATGCCCATTTTTCTGGCCATAGCAGACCCCTTATTGTTTGGCCGTCCCGTGAACGGTTTTCAGGGTGCGGAAAATCGACCCATCCAACCTCTATTTTAACTGCACTGACCCTCGGATATAGGTCACAAGCTGTGACCTCCGGTCCCACCCATGAAATCCCCACCTATTACTCGTCGCCGGCAACCAAATTTGTCACCTCCAGCCACAGATCATGCACCGCATAACCACCAAGAGGCCAATCGGACAAGCACCGGAGGAGGAGCATTGGCACCGTATCACCGCTGACGGCACGAGGAAGTGGAGCACACGCCGGTGGATGAATAGGTGGCTATCACCACACCCATCACTCCTCCGCTGCGAGGTCAACGAGTTCGACCTCCGCCACACGCGCTACTACGAGGAGGGCGGATCCTTTTGTGCAGGGAGCTCCTCATCGTGCGCACACCGGTGCCGCCACCAAAGTGGGAGGATGACGACGAGTTCGAGGAGTACGACCCTGTGGGATTTGCCGGTACCATTGGGACCGAGGACTTCATCAGTGACGGTGCCATGGCCATCGTCACCGCCATGCTCCTGGCACGAAGTGGGAAAGAGGAAGAAGAGGAGCAGAAGTGTCGCCGCCACACCATGGAGCTCGATGACCTCTTGTTAGAAAATGGCCTCGATGGCGAGCGCGCACTCCGGATAAGAAGGAATACTGGAGCTCGTGAAGTAGGAGAAGAAGCGTGTCCCTGTCGAGCTCGGCTCTAACAATGCCGTCTAAATTATTATTTTCTTATGTCTTTCGGGGATGTTATGTAACCATTGACCTTATCAGATGCAATAGTTTGGCTCCTTTTGGATCCATCCCTTTTAAGAAAACACCTACTATATTATCATTTATGTGTGGTTTTTATGTGCGACATTTCATTAGTACAATGATTGAGCGAGTAGTGACACCTAAGATAAAGCAAACATTTTGAAGATTGTGACTCTCTTCCCATTCCAAGGGTTAGGTACTTCACCGCGATTCCCATTCGTATGGGCACCATCTTCCGCGTGCGCGTCACCTATCGGCTAACGACGCAACAAGTTGAGCAAGGGACAGCCATCTAGTCTAAACACCGACTGCCTCTCCGGACCATACGCTCCGTAGAGGTCGCTTTTGCAAACGATGCGATCGACGTGGTGGGGAACAAAATCTTTCCTGGATCGCGTATACCTTGAAAGCTTCTTGGCCCTCATAGGAGCTATATTTTCCCTGATAGGTGCTTTCATCCACAAGGCTTTTAGATAGTAGTACTACATTGTTTTACTAACCTATCTAGAAACCTGCCCGTCTTCTTAATGCGATGGACAATCTAGGATCTTATCTCCTGAACAAAAGACGGCAACTGCGTTTTCATCCAAGGAAAAAAGGCAACATCATGCACTTTTTCATGATTACCGTCTGCTTTCGCACCTCAGATGGACACGTAATTATGTTCTTGCATCACAAACCAACCAATTTCACGTCAACACAACTCACCTACCACTATACTTTTTGTTGGAATTTGTATTTGAGCCTTTCTCAAAGCCCAACTAAAATCTGAAATTCTCATGACCCATTCATACCTGGTATAGTGTGAGGAGTGGGACTAAAAGTTTAATCACACATGGCTAGTTGGAGAGGGTCGCACCACCTTATAAAGTGAGACATTCTATCACTATTATGAGTTGCTGTGAAGTGAGGAGAGGTGTCCCACACGCGCACCACCTCTGCCGTCCGCGTGCCTCGTCCTAACGCGACGCGACATGGGAATGGGCCAAGCCGAGGATAATGCTATGCATCTTGTTTATTCTGCTGATTGCGAAAAACTAATGAGTCATTTTATTCCCACGTCTCTCACGACCCGCAGAATATAAACCGACACATCTACCCTACCTTCTGTCTCCTGATATGGTTTCGAACCGTTCCAAAACTTTGCGCTGCCAAACAAGTCTTCTCCATCACTACTTACGAAATGCACCGCGAGAAGGTTCACCAGGCCTCTGGAACCCCGTCTCTTGTGATCCTATACGGGAGAGGGGCGATTGGGTTTTTGAAGAGCGCACGCGCGACTTCTGACGATGATTTCTTCCCCAACGACGACATGGCCGACAACATGGACAACAACTCCAGCAGTTATGCTCCTGCTGCACTGTACATATACATGTTTTCTCTATAGAAGATCTTGCTAGAATTCCTCTGTCTAGCATTTGTCATCGATTGGATCCGTTCGAACACTTTACTAGCTCTTTGCAGGATTAGTTTATTTGTTACAATTCTAGTCATGATTTGATTGATGACAATTCGAATTAAATCATATGGTAAATTTCTAATATATTCAACAATTCAAAAGCCTGCTATAGGCAATTTCTTGCACCCGCGTTTCTTGCGTCAACAAAGCCGCACCCTTTCAAGGGTTTGCAATAGAGGTGGCGCATGCAAGCAGTGCTATGATTTCAATCCATCAGTGCTATGCACCCACCAAGGTAAGCGTGAGGGCAATCTTGCTTCTGCACAACGAGAAGCGTTTTAGAGGATCGACACTATACTTAAAAGTACCCTCCTCAGTATTCTTGATGATTCAATTATGGATCCGTATAAGTCTTTTAGCGACGGCAAGGATATGTGGTCTACGCTCGAGGCCAACTTTGGAGCCTCGGACGCTGGCAGCAAGTTGTACATCACGGAGCGATTCTATGACTGCAAGATGACTGATGAGCGCTATGTTGTTCAGTAGCCTCATGAGATACAGTCGCCCGCTAAAGAAGTTGAGCACTTTAAGTATGTGTTATCAGACAAATTTGTGGCCGGACTCATTATAGCCAAGCTTCCACCTTCATGGAGTGGCTTTGCTACTTCTCCAAAACACAGGAGACAGGAGTTTTCCGCTGTGGATCTCATCGGATCTCTTGATACATAAGAGAAGATGGGAGCGAAGGACACACATGGTCGGGTTGCTGAGATAGGTTATGCTACCTGTGGTACAGAAGAGAAACCATCACCCCAACAAGGCTAAGTATAAAAGGAAGAAAACTAAGTGTAAAGGCATACCTGATGGCAAGATCAAGTCGTCACACTCAATCAGCTTAACAAAGAGAAAGGGGTCCTACCATGTTTGCGGACCTGAATCATCGGGATCCAAGATTCCCTAAATGGCATGAGCTACAACAGATTGAGAATAACCCAAGACAACTAATATTGTTATGGCTGACACTAAGATCAAGGATATTACGTATGGTATAGGTCCTACTACTGTTTCAGTTTCTCATTCACCCAAATGGTATTTGTGTTTATTGTTATAAGGTCCCGGTAACTTCTCCCGTGCTAATGGGGAACTTGTCACATGCTACTGTGCGTGGTGTTAATATGGTCGATCTGAAGTTTACTTCGGGGAAGATCATGCAACTGAAGAACGTTCATTATATGCCCTCCATCAATAAAAATATCATCGACAATTCACATTTGTGTCGAGATAGTTTTAAGTTGGTTTTCAAGTCCAATAAAGTTGTAATTTCCAAGTATGGATAATTTTTTGGTAGATGCTATGAGTGTGGAGCTTTATTTCGTCTATATTTGTCAGATATTTGCACTAAAGGTATTAATCATGTTTGTCACGATAATGAGTCTAAGGTTCGGCATGCACGACTTTGTCATATTAACTTTGGATGCATTGACGCGATTAGACAATATGAGTTTAATTAAAAAAAAATTGAACTGTCAAAGATTCCAAGTGTCAAGTGTGTGTTCAAGCTAAGAAGCCTCGCAATTCCCATAAGACTGCGGAGACGAGAGACTTGACACCACTGGAGTTTATAAATTCTGATCTTTGTGACATGAATGGCGCGTTCATAAAAGGTGGAAAGAATTATTTCATGACACTTATTGATTAGTCCACTAGATATTGTTAAGTATACCTTCTGAAATCAGAAGATAAAGTTTTAACTTACTTCAAAAACTATTAAGCCCGAAGAAGGGAACCAACTTGATCGAAAAATTAAGTGTCTTAGGTATGATGATGGTGGAAAGTATTTTTGCAATGAATTTGATTCGTTTTGTGCATAAAATGGTATTATCCATGAGAGGACTCCTCCTTACTCACCTTAATCAAATAGAGTGGCCGAAAGAAAGAACCGAACTCTAATAGATTTGGTTAGTGCCATGTTATACACATCGGGTCTCTCCAAGGCATGGTGGGGGAATGCGCTAATGACTGCATGTCATGTACCAAACCGAGTTCGCATAAAGAATAAAACCATTACTCTATTTTAGGAACGGTAAAATAAAAGATTGAAACTCTTTTACATACGTACTTGGGGTTGTTCGGCGAAAGTAAATATACCTATTACCATGAAGAGCAAGCTTGTACCCGAAACCGTAGATTGTGTTTATCTGGGCTATGCTTTTAATAGCATTAGTTATGGATTTTTTTATAGTAAAATATAACATCCCATCATTTAGGAAATAACGAAGGGTAGAAATAGGATTTTGTGCATTTGCATGCATGCATTTTAAAATTTTGAACAAATTTTTCACAAATTAAAACCCTAAGATGATTGGAGTTTATCTATCTTCATGGATTATGGTTTAGCTCAAAAAGGTGAAGGTGGATGAATTTTGACATGACCTCTAGATGTTCACTTGTTGGGGAAATTGAATTCAAAATAAAACACTCAACTAATATTAAAAGAATTAAAAACAAATAATAAAGATATAGAAATAAAAAATAAAAATAAATTATAGTCATTTAATAATTCATGTCTTTACACAATATAATACAATTCATAAAACAAAAATAAATAACTTTATTGATGTAACATATCTATCTATACTTCTTATAAAGCAAAACCCCACTAACATGTAATAATGATTTTTCTATCTCAACATGCAACCTATCCACATCATCTATTCTCCTAGCCAATCAATTGTACATGTCATCTCCACTAATATTTATTAATTACTACATGCAAGTTACCAGATCATCTATTTCTTAAACCATCCAATAATAATTTAAAATGTGTACACTATGATCAATTGAATTTTGCATATTCACTTAAAAAATATAATGTATCACATCCGTTATAAGTTTTTGTTTGCAATATACCGTAGTTTCTAAAGCGATCGCCGCAGCAATGCGTGGGGTATCTTCTAGTTAATACAATGTCTTTACAATTTTATTTATAGGAAAGGGTATTACAAAAGATAAAGTACAGTTAGGTTCCTAAACTGAAATTCTTGTATTCTTCTATTCTTCAAGTATTCCATTTCCAAATTTGATTCCTGCAAAACAAAAGATTTTTCTATCTCAACATGCAACCTATCCACATCATCTATTCTCCTAGCCAATCAATTATACATGTCATCTCCACTAATATTTATTAATTACTACATGCAAGTTACCAGATCATCTATTTCTTAAACCATCCAAGCAAAACCCCACTAACATGTAATAATGATTTTTCTATCTCAACATGCAACCTATCCACATCATCTATTCTCCTAGCCAATCAATTGTACATGTCATCTCCACTAATATTTATTAATTACTACATGCAAGTTACCAGATCATCTATTTCTTAAACCATCCAATAATAATTTAAAATGTGTATACTATGATCAATTGAATTTTGCATATTCACTTAAAAAATATAATGTATCACATCCGTTATAAGTTTTTGTTTGCAATATACCGTAGTTTCTAAAGCGATCGCCGCAGCAATGCGTGGGGTATCTTCTAGTTAATACAATGTCTTTACAATTTTATTTATAGGAAAGGGTATTACAAAAGATAAAGTACAGTTAGGTTCCTAAACTGAAATTCTTGTATTCTTCTATTCTTCAAGTATTCCATTTCCAAATTTGATTCCTGCAAAACAAAAGATTTTTCTATCTCAACATGCAACCTATCCACATCATCTATTCTCCTAGCCAATCAATTGTACATGTCATCTCCACTAATATTTATTAATTACTACATGCAAGTTACCAGATCATCTATTTCTTAAACCATCCAATAATAATTTAAAATGTGTATACTATGATCAATTGAATTTTGCATATTCACTTAAAAAATATAATGTATCACATCCGTTATAAGTTTTTGTTTGCAATATACCGTAGTTTCTAAAGCGATCGCCGCAGCAATGCGTGGGGTATCTTCTAGTTAATACAATGTCTTTACAATTTTATTTATAGGAAAGGGTATTACAAAAGATAAAGTACAGTTAGGTTCCTAAACTGAAATTCTTGTATTCTTCTATTCTTCAAGTATTCCATTTCCAAATTTGATTCCTGCAAAACAAAAGATTTTTCTATCTCAACATGCAACCTATCCACATCATCTATTCTCCTAGCCAATCAATTGTACATGTCATCTCCACTAATATTTATTAATTACTACATGCAAGTTACCAGATCATCTATTTCTTAAACCATCCAATAATAATTTAAAATGTGTATACTATGATCAATTGAATTTTGCATATTCACTTAAAAAATATAATGTATCACATCCGTTATAAGTTTTTGTTTGCAATATACCGTAGTTTCTAAAGCAATCGCCGCAGCAATGCGTGGGGTATCTTCTAGTTAATACAATGTCTTTACAATTTTATTTATAGGAAAGGGTATTACAAAAGATAAAGTACAGTTAGGTTCCTAAACTGAAATTCTTGTATTCTTCTATTCTTCAAGTATTCCATTTCCAAATTTGATTCCTGCAAAACAAAACAAAAGAAGGTAGAAATGGTTGTGTTAGTTGAACTCTCAGATTAGCAGAGTGATGCTCTATTAATCTCATCATTGAGTTTAGTAAATAATCAAGTGCGGTATCTGTTTTAGTTTAGCAAAAATTCCAGTACAACATCATAGGAAGGCATCAGAAAATCCACTTGGCAAGTGAAAAGAAAACCAGCACTAGGGATAATACCAAAACCACCGAGACCATGCTCTCTGGGCACAAGATCTGGAGCAGTACACAAGCATAGAGGTGCCACAACAAGTCATATCCTTGTGTTCTCAATACCACAACCAGGCTAGATAAAGGAGCCGCAGGAGCAAGGGTGCAAAGCACTATTTCACTCCCAACACAGCCAGCTTGAGCTCCCAGCTCACAGCACCACCACAAAGCACCCAAACAATTCCCAGTTCATCCATCAACAACATCCAATCCCTGTAAGAGCCCAACTCAACATGGGATAGACCAAGAGAAGAGAAGGTACAAGCCTGGATCAACAGGTACAGGCCAACAAGCAGAGCAGGAGGAGATCCATAAGAGAAAAGTGATCAAGAAGACAAGATCCACAAGCACACCCCACAGCCCCTGAACCAACTCATTTCAAGGTTGATTCCTTAACATATTCTAACAAACAAATTGCTATATATGAAAAGGAAGTGGGCTAGGGATTATTTACCTCATCTAAGCATAGATGTGCTATGTTGGAGTCATCACATGGGAAAATAAAGCAAGCATATATCTATTCTTATGGGAAAAGCAAGCAAGCATATATCTAAGCATAGATGTGCTATGTTGGAGTCATCACAGGTCATGGCCATTAAATCATGTGCTCATCTGTTCTTATCAGTTTATATAGCCAAAAGGGAAAGTGGCACATAATACTAATTATGCTAAGCATATAAAGATCTGGGAAAATCTAGAAAGGGGCACCATAGAGCTAATTTTTTCTCTAACAGACTAGCACATGGGGGCAAATCATGAGAAGTGGATTAACAAAGATTGCCAAGCTCACAAACACATTCAGCATAGGGTTGCTGGGCACTAATCCTACTGGAAAGATTACCTCAAGCACAACTTCCATACAGAATACTTTACCAAATTCAAGAGTAATAGAAGCAAAAGAACCATGGAATTCTACAAATAATAGAACCACCAAATGGTTCAGTAGGGGTACATCTCTGAATATATGTGTCAGAGTAGCAAGCACGCATCTATGGCACTACCAGGGGAAAAGGAGTGTGGCTGTCAAAAATTTACAGAAGGAACAGAGAAGCACCAAACCATGGCCACTAACCAAAAGAACAACAGAGGCCTAGTGCATTTACCGCAGGTCCATGGAAGATACTCCGCGGCGGCGAAGCAGCGTCGTGTGGTCGTTGCCACGGGGTTGGGAAGATGCGAGCACCACCACTACGGCAGCACAGGGGTCATGGTCGTGCCCCCGGCCACGGCGGAGCCGCTGGGTGCCGAAACCCTAACTCTAGTGTTAGGTGAGGCATGACCGCCATCGGAAGGGAATCGTAAATCGATGCGGTGGAGGATGTAGAGGACCTCGGGGGGGAGTCTTTTGCGCCTGAGTGCGACGGCAAAGAGTGTCGGAGTCCACTAGAATAAAGCAGTGACCGCGCCAGCGATTCGTGGCCATGGGAGAGGGAACGCGGAGAGAGGGGGCGAGTATTTAAATAATGTCTAGATTCATCCACTTTTGCCAAATTTTGTGACAATTAATTTGAGACAGAGGGAGTATTTAAAACCCTAAAAGACTTAAAATTCACACATTTTCTTAAATAATTAAAATAATCAAAGAAACATGCACACCATTATTATGCATAAACTTCTTTAAACATTATCCTTACCAGACAATGATGGTATTTTGTAGAACAACAAAGTCAGGAACCACGTCTAGTATCAGACTCCACAATGTGTCAAAAAAAGTATGACACTCCACTACCTTTCAGTTACAAGGCAAGTTCGTCACTTGCTCATATCCTTTGAAATGTTTTCTAAGAACTATTTGCAAAACCCTATTATACTACCACCTAATTCCAAAAGAAAGCATGAATCCTATTTTTATAATAATATGACTAATTGGATATCTACCCGAGTGGTGATATTCTGTTATGGCTGGCAAATGGAACCATGGTAAGAAATGTGTGGTGGACGTTCCATTTGCACGGGAAAGTATCTAGGATATAATAACAAATATCGTCAAAATTCTTGCGCCATAAATAACGCGTTAACCATAAGACTTGGATGGGACGCGGAAACCATTCGTGGCCTTCTTCCGTTCACATGTCAACAGACAGCTAGTGTCGTACGCTGCAGGTCTTGCGGGACTACATGCACATTGGTGGGATCCCTTAGTTCCCAAGGACTCTGGTGTCTATGATGGTGTGCAAGAGAAGCCTAGGTAGTTCTACCCTAGTGGGGTAGAATATCAGGGGTAAACCCGGTATGCATGAAATGGGTGGGCATGTGGGGGTGGTGCAGAAGCACAATGAATGGTTTGGATCAACGGCAATCCCCACACCAAAGAGGGTGTAGACAGGAAAGATCGTCTGATTGTGCAACATGGTCTTGATAGCTAATGGGTAAAGTAACGCACCTCTACAGAGTATAAAAATGTGGCATGTTACTCCCTGTTTTGGGAAGGTAATCATAAACACCGGAGAGCATTGCAAGATAAGAATAAAACTCTCAACAAATATAAGTGAAGCATCTCAGATTGACATGAACAAAATAATAATAATCTCATGGTTCATCGGATCCCAGCAAACACAACCTCCACAATTACATAACAGTGGACTCGATCATGTCAGGCAGCTCACGAGACTCTAAACATGGACGCATAAGGGAGATAAAAACCATCTAGCTACTGCTATGGACCCGTAGTCCCGAGATGAACTACTCACACATATGTCCGGAGGCGATCATGGCAATGTAGAGGCCTCCGATGATGATTCACCTATCTAGCAGGGTGGTAGAGCAGGATTCTTGAAGCCCTAGATTGGACTTTCAAGGTGACGGTGCCTCTCTGTATGTTTTATGGAAAATAACTCCGTTCCCGAAGTTTTTAGGGTTGAACGCAATTTATGGGCGAAGAGGCACCAAGAGGCGGTGGCCAGGGGCCCACCAAGCGCGGCCTAGGGTGGGACCACGCATGGCACCCCCTGGGGGATCCTGTCCCCCCTCCGGCCCTACTTTGGACTTTTTCTCCGTTCCGGGTAAAAAATGATCTACGTGGATTTTCAGACCTTTCTGAGAATATTTCCTTAAGAACTTTTCTGAAATAGAAAAACAGCAGAAAACAGAAACTGGCCTGGGGCATCTTGTCAATAGGTTAGTTGTGAAAACATCCGGAAAACGAAGGAAAACGATAGAAAACATGTGGAAAACAAAAGTTATTGGGTAGAAAACAAGCATGGAGCATAATTTTTTTTAGATACGTTTGCAACGTATCAGCCCGTCGCGGCACAAAATCTAGCGATTCCCTGTCGCGCCCAACACTCCAACTCGCACCCACACGCGCTGCCTGCTGCGGCACAAAAATCCGCGTTTCTCTATCGCCATCAAGCATTGCCGAGACGGAACACAAATCGCTTGTTTCTCTGCCGCGCCAGCACAGGTTTTGCCTATTTTCTGCTGTGAGTTTCTAGTGAGTCTTAGCAGTGTTTTATTTTGCAATATTCATTCGGATTTCTTGTGTGATATTTTGTGAGCCTAGCCATAGCCTTTCTACAGCAAACAAATAAGCACCTAACCATCAATATTAGCTAACTTTTTGCTCTACAGGCTGCTCAAATTTCATACCTTTGTGTCATTTTTGTTGTTATATTTCATATTGCTCCTTGTTCTAGTATTGGCCTTTGAAAAAATACAAAATATATATAAGAGAGAGTATAAAAAAGGAGAAAAGAGAAAAAAAACAAAAAGAGGCCGAAGTGATACATACATAATTTTGAGTGGAGCTTGTTTTGATCATTCATATACTTTCACACTATAATGAGAAATCTTGTGCCTGTTTTCTTGAGCTAATTGCTAGTGTATTTCAACAAGCTCATCCATATAGTTGCTTGCCACATTAGTCTCCAAGTCTATATGTCTGTTTCCTATGAGTTTTTGTATCACATAAACAACAAATAGGATTTGTATTTTTGGTGTTGTTAGGTATACCCACCAAGCTCTGCCATATACCCTGTTTTTGTTTTGTGATAGCTAAAACTCTCGGGTATTCTCTTCTTCACATTAGTACACGTGTTGCCACTACTATGTTGGTAAGTATTCTCTATTCACTTTGCAACGGTATGATACACCTTTATTTCCTATTTTGACTGATTTGAGGGAGAGCACCAACCTATATTTGTTTTATTTTTCACTTACATATTAATCATGGATTCTTCTAGTGACGTTCTACTGCAGCAAAAGAAGGGCCATGATGAGGTGGTGAAGTGGAATGAGTATGAAGCATTGCATGATTATTTGAAAAACAAGATTGACAAGACTAATGCAGATTTGAAAAAATTGATCGAAGACACTCATGATAAAGTTGATGGTGATATTTAGAATATGGAAATGAAGATAGATGGAGTTGCTGAAATAGCTGAAAATACTAAAGCCCAGGTGACTACATTGCAAACTTCTGTTGACACATTGACACATCAAATTGCTTCTTTGACAACATTGGTTAACCAAAGGCTTCCTAATCCTGAGGACAATGCTAGTGTTCATTAGGATGGCCATGGTGATGCTCATGCACACGTGATGGCTAATTTTCAGCATGGCTGAGGCGATAGAGGCCGTGGGGTACCTCATGGCCGTGGGTTGCAACATCTAGGAGCAAGGCGTGTTCCACACTATGAAGGTGCTGAAAATAACCGAGAGGATGATGTGGAGGAATATCTTGCTTGGGAGGTCAAACTAGAAAAGCTATGACGTTTACATGACTATAGTGAAGATAGAAAATTTAAACTTGCTTCTTGTGAGTGAGAGTTATGCTTTGTTTTGGTGGGATACTTTAGTGTCTACAAGGGAGCAAGATGGGGAACCACCTATTGTCACTTGGAGGACCATGAAGGAGGCTATGAGGGACAGATTTGTGCCACAAAATTATATTTGTTCTCTTTATGATAAATTGCAGCAACTGAGGCAAGCACAATGTCAGTTGGTGAATATTATCAACAAATGGAGATGATCATGCAATGGGATCGTGTGAGAGAACATCCCGAGCAAACAATGCAACGTTTTCTATGAGGTTTACAATACAAAATTAAGAGCATTGTGATACATCACCAATATTATGATATGAATGCTCTTTTGCGTCATTCACGTGAAGCTGAATTGACATTGGCTGAGGAAGCAAAGATGACAGCCCATAATGCAGCTAGGAGTCGTTTTCCTTTGAGATCTCCTACTGCCACGCCTACATCAGCACCACCATCTACTATGCATGGTACTTCCTCTACCAAAGCTGAATCTAGTGTTTCCAATGCAAAGAAATCATCCCAACCTGCAGCTAGTGCCACTGGTTCTTCTAACTCCACATCACGTAATAGAGACAGGCTTGTCACACTTGTGGAGGGAAAGGGCACTTCAAGAGATATTGTGCCAATACAAAAATTATGATTGTTAATAAGGACAATGAGTATGAAACTTCTGCCTGGGTCCAAGGATGACAGAACCTGGGGCGGGTTCAAAATGGCAGGGACTTCAACTGGTGGAGCGGGCTTGATTTTTCGTTCATTTTCGATGTCTTGAACCGCTTACTAATCACGTATAGTAGGCCCACTTCGCCACTCCATGTCTCAGGAGATGATGCTTATCCTAATGATGATGATGATGGTTATGAGAGTGATGGTCCATTGGATGCTTATGCCACACATATTCTTCTATTGTTTGCACACAAAAATCTTTGAGTGTTACACCAAGTCCTAAAAAACGGCGTTACAATTTGTTTCAAACCAAAGTTGTTATTAGTCCTAATATGGCTTGCAAGGTTATTATTGATGGAGGAAGTTGTAGAAATTTGGCAAGCAAAGATTTATGTGCAAAGCTGAAACTGAAATATATACCACACCCCAATCCTTATTATATTCAGTGGTTGAGTGATAGTGGAGAGATGAAGGTGAGATTTATGGTTGGTGTGGAATTTCATATTGGACCATACAAGGATACCATTGAGTTTGATGTGGTTCCTACGACTATTTGCCACTTGTTATTGGGGAGACCATGGCAATTCGAGAGGAGTGTTAAGCATGAAGGGAGAGAAAATATCTATGAGTTGAATTGGTATGGGAGAGACATTATTTTGAGGCCTATGACACCACAGCAAATTTTAAATCAATCTCGTCAAAAAAACGAAGTACATCTTGAGAAGGAGAGTGCGAGAGTAGAATAGAGAGCAAATAATATTTCCGTGGGTGAAAATAGCAAAACCAAACCGAGTGGTAAAAATAAAAGTGAGGAAGTGAACCTACTATGCATGTTAGACACCAAAGAGGATTTGTGAGAGTTTAGGAAGGATCCCACTTTAGTCCCTATTGTGTTGATTCACAAGGGTGAAATACTTGCTTTTAATGACATGATCTCTCTCTATTGCTGTTTCTAATGTATTGCAGAAGTTTGATGATGTGTTTACGGAGGAGATACCCTCGGGGATGCCACCATTGCGAGGGATAGAGCACCAAATTGACTTGATTCCAGAAGCATCATTTCCAAACCGAGCTCCCTATAGGACAAATCCCCATGAAACGAAAGAAAATCAGAATCAAGTGCAAAGAGCTTCTTGATAAAGGGTATATTCGAATCAGCTTAAGCCTCTGTAATGTTCCTTTTATTTTAGTTACTAAGAAAGATGGTACTTGGCGCATGTGTGTAGATTGTAGAGCAATTAACAACATCACTATTCATTATTGTCATCATATTCCATGTTTGGAAGACATGTTAGATGAATTAAGTGGTGTTGATGTTTTTTCTAAAATATATTTGCGTAGTAGTTACCATAAAATTAGGATGAAAGAAGGGGATTGTCGGGGGGTTACCCCCGAGTAGGGTAAAGGCAAGTGGTAAAGGCGACTTACAGAAGAGAGGTTTGGTCGAGTAGCCGACTACCCGGTACCTGCTACCCGGTCGACTGCTACTCGGTCTCACCTCAAGATGACCGGAAGGAGATATCAGTCAAGTTCCATCCATTCGAGTAGAAGAGTTGGCCCGAGTAAAATTGGCGGGAACCTACTCGGGCCAGAAAGTCAAAGGAGCCGTTCTGACACAGGATCCCGCGTATCCTGGGTCCGTACTTGGCAGTATTCGAACTATTGTTCATCTGGGACCGGCCTGCCTGACAGTGACAGCATGGAAGCAGGCCGTGGCAGGATAAGGGGGGCCTACTCTGTGTTTGGCACAGTGATACCAGTCTGTCCCCTTGTTTTGCCCAACGACTTTCCAGATGCAGCCAAGATTAGGAACCAAAGCTGTCAGCGGGAACCCGGAAGAAGGACGATGTGCACACTATGTCGACACTTGTCCGTGTTTGGACGTATCCGGCTGGGCACCAGGTATATAAGGTGCCCCGCCGCCTCCTGCGTGAGGCATCGCATACGAGACCAGAGGAAACCCTAGATTCTTGACCTAGTTCATCACAAAGAGGGAAGAGTGGCTACTCGGTAGCAAGAACATTGTACTGTGGCTACTCGGTGAGACACCAGAATACATAGAGAAAGGCAGGAGTAGGGGTTTTACCTCCTCACGAGGGCCCTGAACCTGGGTAGATCGTGTTGTTTGCAGTGTTTACTTCATACCTCACGCGGCTACTCGTCGCGTGATCCCTCCCCGAGCACCTCCAGCGTCCTTCGTCCCCACATCTTTAGCCATCCCATGGCATCTGCCGTGACACCACCACGACAGTTGGCGCCCACCGTGGGGCAACCAGCGGCGCTGGCTGGAGTTTCTGTTCGGACGGGATCTTCTTCAGCGGAGCGCGTGGTCTGTGGCCTTGTCCACAGATTCGTCTCCTTCGACTTCGTCACCGACAACGCCGGCGATTTCGGCGGCAGGGCCATGCCGGAGGGCGGCTCGGTGATCTCCTTCGACTCTCACCTCGTCTACGTCGCCACCGTCGCCAACCGCGCGTATCCCGAGCTGGTGCATGACGCGGAGGATCCTCCCGCGGTAATCGCTGCTCGCGGAAGGCCCGCGTGCCGCTCTGCGAACTGCGCTGAGGTGATGGTGACGGGCTTGGCGGCAAACACTGGCGCAGCCGCTACTGGCGCTGCGGCCGTCGTCGAGGAGATCGATGCACCAGCTGCTAGTGGCAGGGTTCACCGGCCCTACGAGAAGGAGAGCAACTTGCCGCCTTCCACGTCTACGGTCATTCCCGCGTCGGCTACGCGACCTGGCATGCCAACTCCCACCGACATCGAGCTCCTGGCCATGAGGGAGCAGCTCGAGCGGCAACGCCTGGAGCTGCTTGCCGAGCAGGCGGAGTTGGATAAGATCAGGCTTGAGCTGAGTCTAGACCAGCTCGAGTACAACAAGGCTGACGGGTTCACGCCAGTCGCCAGAAGGCCTAGCAGAGTAGGCGCTACACGGCGCAACTTGGGTGTCGAGATGGCAACGGTCGCGGAGGTTCCCGCTCAGTCCGCCACCGCGAACACCTCCACAAGGCCAAGGTACAGCACGCCCGCCAAGACGCTCAGGGCTGCAGAGGCCGTGGCTGCCGAGTTGCCGCGTCTCGACGGTGACGCGCGCATCAGGTAGCAGGAGAGGCTCAACGAGTTGGTGTTGGAGGCTGCTAGGCAGAACGAGGAGTTCCGGAAGGCCAACCCGGGTGCTGGGGCTTCGCAGGTGGTTCACTCGCACGCGGCTAGATCTAACGATCAGGCCTCGTCTCCGCATCCCAGCCGCGAGAAGAGCCGCAGCGGTCGTTCGGGCAGAGATAGGCAAATGCAGGTGTATGACCCGGCTGCTGCCGCAAAACAGCTCGCTGTGCCGCAGCAACCCGGGCAGGAACACAACGCTGCAAGAGCAGGCTCTCAAGCCCATCAAGCTCAAAGCCGTGCCCGAGATGCTGCGCGTCCAGGTCCTTCTCGACAACCCGCAGCTCAGCCTACTCGGCAGAGGCAGCAGCCGCGCGCAGTGGCACCAGTCGCCAACCCGGTGGAGCAGCCTGCAGCTGTGCAGGTGGACAGGTATGATGATGGCTACTCGGCCATGGAGATGGCTGGCTACGATGTACATGACCGTGTTGGCGAGCGCATGCTGGCGCCTGGAGATGCGAGGCATCAGTTGGACCGGATCAGCTTGTCGGCGCGGCTGGAGAGCACGGGTCCTCCCGGCCCCGAGTGCTTTGGCCCGCGCATCATGAACGAGCCGTCCGTGAAGAACTTCCAGCTTGCTAGAGGCACCAAGAGCTACAATGGCAGCACCAAGCCTGAAGATTGGCTCAATGACTATGTCACCGCGGTCCATATCGCGAATGGCAACAGAAGATGGGTTGTGCGCTATGTTCCGCAGATGCTAGAGGGTCCAGCTCGCACTTGGCTCAACAACTTGCCCAAGAACAGCATCAACTGCTGGCTGGACTTCTCGGATGCCTTCATCAGCAACTTCACGAGCACATACAAGAGGCCGAATAGGCCACAGCAGCTATCAGCTTGCAGGCAGCGAGAAGACGAGACAGACCGCGAGTATCTTACTCGGTGGAGTACATTGAGGAACACCTGTGAAGGTGTGAATGAGGCACAGGCCATCACTTGGTTTGCGCAGGGATGCAGGCATGGCAGTATGCTATGGCAAAGGTTGCAGAGGGAGATGCCAAACACTCTGGCGGAGACCATCAAGATTGCGGATCAGTACGCACTCGGTGATCCTACTCAGCCACTGATGGACTCCTCTGAGCCGAGAAGAAACTTCAGCAACAGCAAGCGCAACGAGTTCCGCAACAAGCGCCGAGTAGATAATCGGTATGATCCCGAAGAGGTGAATGCAGTGACTGTTGGAGCTGGTGGCAGCCAGAGGCAGAAACCTGCTGGAGCCTACGGGCAGAACCAGAACCAGGGCCAAGGCAACAAGAAGCCATTTCGCACCTCTCAGTCGGGTAGCGGGAACTCCGAGCAGCCGAAGAAGTTTGTCTTTGATGACATGAAGGATGGCCCATGCAGCTTTCACACTCACCACCCCTCGAGGCCTGCTAACCACACTACTCGGCAATGCGAGTGGTGGGAGGCGATCAAGAGTGATGGCTTGCCTCCTCCTCCTCCTCTGCCAGCGGCCAATGCCAATGTGCAGCCTACTCGCGCACCGGCAGCTCGGCCGCCAGTGTACCCGAGAAGAGAGAATGTGAACCAAGTGGCTTTAGGAGCCAACCAAAACTTCAACAATGAGAGATACCGCAACAACAACAACAACTACAACCGCAACAACAACAACAGAGGCAACAACAACAACTACCAGGGCAACAACAACAACGGCAACAATGGGGGCGGAGGCTCCAATCAGTACCAGGAACACCATGAGAGCTACATGATCTTCACTTCTGAGCCAGTCGACAAGCAATCACACACAGGCGGGCCATGGAGGTCAATGCAGTGATTCCTGCTGTCCCTCACTACATGTATTGGTGTGACCAGGAGATCAGGTGGACCCGAGCAGACCATCCCAAGGTGATGCCCAATCCGGGTAGCTATGCCTTGGTGCTGGATCCTACTTTCCTGGGCCCCGAGAAGAATGTGAGGTTCAGCAAGGTGCTAATCGACAACGGCAGCAGCATCAACATTGTGTACAAGGACACACTCGAGAAGCTTGGCCTGGCCGAGAACATGATGCTGCCTAGCAAGACCACCTTCCATGGCATTGTGCCCGGGATCTCGTGCAACCCGATTGGCCGAGTGTGGATCGATGTGCTATTCGGCACCAGGGATAACTGTCGCACAGAGCGCCTGCAGTTCGAGGTGGTGGATCATCAGAGTCCTTACCATGCTCTACTCGGCAGGCCCGCTCTGAGCAAGTTCATGGCCTCTACCCATGTTGCATATCTGAAGATGAAGATCCCTGGTCCCAATGGCATCATTACTATCTCTGGTGATTACAAGAAGTCCATGGAGTGTGCTTCTGCTAGCTCCCAGTTGGCGGAGTCGATGGTGATTGCTGCCGAGAAGAAGAAGATGTATGAGGTGGTAGCTATGGCGCAATCCGCGCAAGCTGGCGCGCAAGGTGTGCCGAGTACCCAGCACGGCACTGCTTTTCAGGCTGCCAAGGAGACAAAGAAGGTCCAGGTCGACCCCGAGTTCCCCGACCGCGTAGCCATCATTGGCTCCGGGTTGGCGGAGAAATAGGAAAGCGAGCTCATCCACTTCCTCCGTGAGAATCGGGATGTATTCGCCTGGTCCAATGAAGATCTACCAGGAGTCCCGAGGGAGTTGGTTGAGCACTCATTACATGTGCGTCCTGACGCCAAGCCAGTGAAGCAGGCTATGCGCCGCTTCGGAGATGAGAGAAGGAAGGCCATTGGTGACCAGATCACCAAGTTACTGATAAGCAATTTCATCATGGAGGTGCTGCATCCGGATTGGCTAGCCAACCCGGTCATGGTCGAGAAGAAGAAGGAGGATCCCAAGGCTGCCACTGCATGGCGCATGTGTGTCGACTACACCGACTTGAACAAGGCATGCCCCAAGGATCCTTTCCCGCTACCTCGCATCGATCAGGTGATCGATTCCACTGCTGGTTGTGAACTGCTGTCTTTCATAGATGCCTACTCTGGTTTCCACCAGATTGCACTCAACCCTGCTGATCAAATAAAGACTGCTTTCATTACCCCGTACGGGGCTTATTGCTATCGTGTCATGTGTTTTGGCTTGAGGAATGCGGGTGCAACCTATCAGAGATGCATGCAGAAATGCTTGCACGACCAGCTCGGCAAGAATGTGCAGGTGTACGTAGATGACATTGTCATCAAAACGAATAAAACACATACTCTGCTTGCCGACCTGGAGGAAACCTTTGCTAACCTACGCAAGTACAAAATGAAACTGAATCCGAGTAAGTGCACCTTTGGTGTACCGGCTGGGAAGCTACTCGGTTTTCTAGTTTCTAGTCGGGGCATTGAAGTCAATCCTTCCAAGATAAAAGCTATTGAAAGCATGTCTTTACCGAGATCACTGAAAGATGTGCAGAAGTTCACAGGTTGCTTGGCATCTCTGAGCCGTTTTCTGGGCCGAATGGGCGAGAAGGCCCTGCCTCTATACCAGCTAATGAAGAAAAGTGACAAGTTTGTCTGGACTCCGCAAGCGGATGTGGCATTCAATGAGCTGAAAGCAATGCTGGCTAGTGCTCCCATCTTGGCTAGTCCGCTACCCAAGGAGCCAATGCTGCTGTACATTGCTGCGACTAACCGAGTAGTCAGTGTGGTGATTGTGGTGGAACGAGAAGAAGAAGGCAAGAGTGTACAGCGTCCAGTATATTACCTCAGTGAAGTGTTGTCCAGTTCCAAGCAAAACTATCCGCACTACCAGAAGATGACCTATGGTGTGTACCTGGGCGCCAGGAAGCTAAAGCATTATTTCCAGGAGCATCCTATCACGGTTGTGAGCTCTGCTCCCATCTCGGATATCATGGGCAACAAGGAGGCGAGTGGCAGAGTAGCCAAGTGGGCGATTGAGCTAGCTGCGTATGCTCCCGCGTATGCGAGAAGAGACGCCATCAAGTCTCAGATTCTGGCGGAATTCCTGGTGGACTGGGCAGAGGTGCAGTATGAACCTCCTGCTCCAGTTTCCAATTACTGGAAGATGCACTTTGATGGCTCGAAGGTGAAGGAAGGCCTTGGCGCTGGTGTGGTGCTGACGTCACCCAAGCGAGATCAGCTCAAGTATGTGTTGCAGATTCACTTCAAGGCATCCAACAATGTAGCAGAGTACGAGGCAGTGGTGCATGGTTTGCGAGTAGCAAAGGAGGTTGGCGTGCAGTGCATTATATGCTATGGTGATTCAGATCTGGTGGTGCAGCAAGTCTCGGGCACTTGGGATGCCTTGGATGCCAACATGGCATCATATCGCTTCCTGGTGCAGTCTATGACTGGGTTTTTCGAAGGCTGTGAGTTTCAGCACATTCACCGAGCAGATAACGAAGCAGCAGATGAGTTATCCAAGTTGGGATCTTCTCGGTAATCCATCCCGGCGGGAATCGCCTTGGAGCATTTGAGAAAGCCATCCATCAAGCCTTCTCCCAACTCGGAGTCCATATTTGTTCCTTCTCTGCCAAGTGAGGAATCTGATCCCATGGAGATTGACTGGGAGAGTGCTACAGGAAACCCGGGGACTGCCGTCCTCTACTCGGGGACTGCCACTCCTTACCCGGGGACTGCCACTCCTTACCCGGGGACTGCCACTCCTTACTCGGGGACTGCCATTCCTTACCCGGGGACTGCCACCCCTTACTCGGGGACTGCTGTCCTTAACCCGGGGACTATCGCATTCATTGAGGAGGTTCTCGCCAATCGATCTGGGCTGCAAAGAAGTGCTCCCACCCCTAAAGAGCAACCAGAGGTACCCGTCCCAATGGAAGTGGACGAACCAGTGTTTCCCGCACGGGAGACACCAAGTTGGGCTATGCCCATATTATCCTTTCTAAGGGACGGTACTCTACCTGAAGATGAGGTGACTGCAAGGCAGATTCAGAGAAGATCCAAGGGCTACACTATTGTCCGAGATGTGCTGCACAAGAGAAGTGCCACTGGCGTGCTGCAACGTTGTGTGGATCCAGCAGAAGGAGAGGAGATCCTGGTAGAGATACACCAAGGAGAATGCGGGCACCATGCCTCTTCTCGGGCGCTGGTCCAGAAAGCTTTCCGGCATGGCTTCTACTGGCTCACAGCACTGCAGCAAGCTGAGGATATCGTGAGGAAGTGCACAGGCTGCCAGATGTTCGCAAGTAAGATTCACATGCCTGCTTCCGAGTTGAAAACAATTCCTATCACCTGGCCATTTGCTGTTTGGTGTTTGGACATGGTTGGGCCCTTCCAGCCGGCTAGAGGCAACATGACTCACATCTTGGTCATGGTGGACAAGTTCACCAAGTGGATTGAAGTGAAACCTATTCGGAGGTGTGATGGGGCCACAGCTGTGAAATTCGTGAAGGATATAATCCTGAGATATGGTTACCCGCACAGTATCATCACCGACAACGGCACAAACTTTGCTGAGGGAGCAATGGTGCGGTTCTGCAGAGATAAGCATATCCGACTAGACGTTGCGTCAGTCGCGCATCCTGCTTCCAATGGGCAAGTTGAAAGAGCGAATGGCATGGTACTGGCAGGCATAAAGCCAAGGCTGATTGAGCCACTGCTGAAAACACCTGGGTGTTGGCTAGACGAGTTGCCAGCGGTGTTGTGGAGTCTAAGGACTACCCCTAACCGGTCAACCGGCTACACGCCATTCTTCTTGGTATACGGGGCTGAGGCCGTGTTGCCAATAGACTTAGAGCATGACTCCCCCCGAGTAGCCCTCTACACAGAGGTGGAGGCGAGAGAAGCTCGAGAAGACGACGTTGACCTGCTTGAAGAAGCAAGAGAGCTGACTCTGTCACGTTCGGCTATCTACCAGCAAAACCTGCGGCGTTATCATAGCCGAAAGGTGAACCCAAGGGTTTTCCGAGAAGGAGACATGGTCCTTAGGCTTGTGCAGCGCACGGCCGGGATGCACAAGTTGTCTCCTCCATGGGAAGGGCCTTTCATTGTGAGCAAAGCGCTGCACAACGATGCTTACTATCTTGTAGATGTGCGCCCACCACAGGCGAACAGGGCAGATAAATCCGGAGAGGAAACCAAGCGCCCTTGGAATGTAGCCCTACTCCGTCGTTTTCATTCGTGAGCAAAGATGTGTATGTACCCTCTTATCCGAGTTGAAATTCTACTCTGCAATCTGAAATTGTTCTCGGGGACTGCCCTCGTCCAAAATTGCTCTAAGTGTTTTTACTCGGCTTTACCTTTTGCCTACTCGGTTGCTCTACTTCAAAATTCAAAGGTAGATTGAGTACTGTGTTTAAACCTACATGCCAACTCTTCGACTTTGCTGCTGTCCGAAACCCGGCTTCATGGCAAGCAAGAGAACAAGCAAAAGGTCCATGAGCACAAGAAAAATTACTAAGGAAAAGAAGAGTGCAGGAACCGAGTAGGGTGTTCTTATTACTGTTCTGTGAATTGTCTTTTCGGCTGAGTGGTGAGCTGCGTTACTATGATTGTTTCTAAGCGGCTAAGTATTTGCAGCTCTACTCTTTAACTCTTGTGACTCGAATACCAAAAAAGCAACAAGTTGCGGGTAGAGCTGAGACGAAAAGGGAGAGTGAATAAGAAATGCAACTCGGGGACTCGCATGATAACGCAACTCGGCATCCAGCCCAGATTGAACAAATTGATTAAGTTGGAAATAACAAAAGTGGGAATAAAATTGAGTAGCAACGGAATAAAATAGTCTGATACATCTGCTCCCGGCATCCAGGGGATCTGATAAGTGTTTGAGTAAGAAATTTGCAGGATGAAATCAAATTCAGGTTGATGGGGCGTTCTCGGTGCTCGCCTGGGTTGCTTCGCCTTCCTCAGTGGCCTTGGTGGCGTCCGCCTCTGCGCTGGCATCAGCAGTCTTCGCTTGCTCGGCGTCAGGCTCGGTGGCGAGCTGCTCAGAGGTAGCAGTGGCCACCGAGATGGGCGCTGTCGCGGAAGCAGAGCCGGTCTCGGGGGCGTGGGTGCGCACCGTGTCGTCGAGTGCGACTCCTGATGAGGTGCCAAACTCGAGGGCAGCGGTGTCGATCTCCTCGACCTCTTCATCGCTACTCGCGATGACTGCAGCCTTCCCCTTGCCCTGGGGAGAATCGAAGAAGCCCGATTCCAGCTCGGAGTCTGTCTCTTCATCCGCGTCCTCGTCCTCCTCCACCTCGGTGTCGGGTTCGGTGGGGCCGTCGATGAAGGTGGCCGTGTCCGCGTACTCCGCAACCCCATGCGCAATCAGCTTGCGCGCGGTCACACAGCTGGGGTCCGTCTCCCACCTGGAATTGTCGCGCTTTCCGCGGATGATCTCCATGTTGAGGTTCTCGTACCAGGAGGCGACGCAGAGTAGCATCAAGTCAGCACCCGCCCGAGATCCCGAGGCGCGCCACTTCTTCAATTCGGCCTTCACATTGCGCAGCTTCAGAGCGAGGCCGTCAATGGTTGTCGGCGCGGAATCTTCAGGCCAGAACAGCTTGTGGAGCTCGAAGCCAACGCGCACCAAGTCGGTGCCCACGCCGGCTAGGCGTTCGAAGTGCCCTCGCATCACCAGCAGGCTGTCCTCGATCTCGGCTCTGGTGTCCGCGGCCTCGCCCTTCTCAAGGCGAGCTGCTCGGGCCTTGGCCAGAGCAGGCGCGCAAGCGGACACGAGATCAGGGAAGATTTCTGCACAAAAGCAAGGGAGAAATTCAGTCACAGGATCCGAGAAGAGGCAGAACCGAGAAGAAAAGATGCAGAAAGGAGGAAACTTACTGTGAAGCTCGTGGCGTAGCTGCTGCAGCTGGATTTTCCACTCCTCCTCATTGGACACGTGCTTCTCCTCGAGCAAGCGGAGCCCATCCAGCTGAGAAAAGAGCCCAGCATTGGATTTCGTCAGCACTTCACATTCTTGCTCAAGGGCCTTTATCTTAGCATTGAAGGTTGTCTCAGCCTTGGCCTTCTCGGCGATCACTCTGTCCCTCTCCTCACCAAGCGTGACAGTATCCTGGAGTGCCTTCTGCAGCTGGAGTTGCAGTTTCTCCATCTCTGTAGCGTGCTCGCTCTGCAGAGCAGCAGATTGGCTTGCTAGTTGCACCTGCACCTCAGCAGGTTTGAGACAGTCCTGATGCTCGACAACAAACTTCTTATGATCTTCTGAAAAGAGCAAAGCACGGTTAGCAGAGAAGAGAAAGGAAGAAACAGGCACAAGGGCAAACCGAGTAGACGGAGTTTTACCTTCAAGCTTCTTGATGGTGGTCTCGGCATTCGCAACAAAGGTGCGACAGTTCTCGTGCTCGTCAGCCAGGGCCTTCAGTTTCCCTGCATAGTAGAAAAGGTTAGCGCAAGAAAGCAGAAGCGGGCGTAAACAAAAAACGCAAGAACCGCGCGACTTGAAGCGTACCTTCCACCTCAGACAGCTTCAGAGTGCTATCCTATGCATCCTTACCGGCTGCCTCCGCAGCTGCTTTCTCTCTTTCCAGTGCAGCAATTTGCCTCCTGGCGATAGCATGATTCCAGAGAAGCTGGCGATGCAGACTGGTCCGCTTCAAAACGCTATCCTGAGAAGCGAAAAGAAAACAAGTTAGACAGAGAAGTGAAGATTCAACCCGAGAAGGCGGCTACTCGGGAGAGCATCCGCCTACTCGACCAGAATCTCGGGGACTGGGTGATGGTAAAGGAAAATGAAAACGGATAGGAGAGAAGAAAAAATGCTACTCGGAGAGGACAAGTTAAGACTTACCGCGTAAGACTGCTCGAGATCTTCTGCATTCTTGCGGTGCACGAACATCTTGGCAGCAAGAGTAGCGGTGCTGGAGGAGACGGTCATGGGTTTGTAGCCCAAGTCCACCCTGTTCCAGTCGACCCGCATATGATCGATGTCGCCCAGGCCAAGGCCATGCCATTTGTCTGTGCCGAGAAGCTTGCTGTCCCACTTGGCATCGATGAAACCAACCAAGTCGAGTACCTGCTCGAGGCTCTGGGATGATATCGCCTGGTCTTGAGCTCCCCGAGAAGCAATGGATCTGTCCTGGTGTGGGGCCGAGGGCCCGGAGTCCACCGCCACGGCTTTCCTTCCTCTTGTAAGAGCAAGCTTCCGGTCCTCGACGGAAAGGCCAATCTGGCGCTGTTGGCTGACCTTCACCATATAATCCAGGTAGAGGGGCTGATCAGCTATGTTAGCGGCGGCAGGAACCGCACTGGGATTGCGGATAACCAACTGCTTGGACTGGCCAGCTGATGTCGGCGGCGGCTTGTCGGCAGCCTTCTTCTTTGCTATCTCTTTCTGAGCAAGCGGCTTCTCGGAGGTTGGCTTCTTGATATTCTGCGTCTCGGCTTCCTTCTTCTCGGCTGCCCTCTTCTCGACTGCCTCCTTCAGAGCATCTAGGGCTTGCTTCCTGGTTACTCGCCCGGCAGGAGGGCTGGCTGTGTCCTTAGTCTGCGGCACCAAGGAGGAGTCTGGCGGTGCACTGCCTTGATCAATGGGTGGCGCCACGGATCCGTCACCTTGTGCAGCATCTGGGTGGGCGCTACTCGCTGCAGCATCCGGTTGGGCGCCACTCGGTGCAGCGCCTGGTTGCGCGCTGCTCAGGGGATACTCCTCAGCCATGACGGTATCTTCTACCCGCTGCTCGCCAGCGGGATCCTCTTGTCCGGCAGCGCCCGTGGCTGGCTGCTCATGTTCAGCTTCTTGCCGCTCGACGGCGGCGTCATCATCACGCATCTCCTGGTCTTCCTCTTGGTGCTCCTCGGCGGCGCTAGCCGGAGGAGAAGGGGGCTTGTCCTGGTGAGCGGCGTCCTGCGCATCTGGATCGGCGCGGGACTGTTGCTCAGGCCCCGTTTGCGTGTGGGTGGTGTCGGCCTCGTCGCCCTCAAGGTCGACAACCTTGTCGACGTCAATGGCAGCTTGTTTCTTGGCCTGGTCAGGCGCGAAAGCAGCGTTCGCATCCAAGGGAGCTCTGGTGAGAGAGGAAAAATCAGAAATTAGAGGGAAGCAGAGGAAGGATAAGAGAAACAGCAGAGTACATAATTGGGAATTAACCGAGAAGGAACTTACGCTTTGGTGGAGGGGATTGTTCGCTTTGTTCTCTTCACGACCGCCTTGGTCGCCTTCTTCTTCTCGGCTGCTTTTCTCTTCTTGGCGGGAGGCTCTTGGGCGTCACTTCCTATCCGCTTACGGGTGACAGGAGCGGCGACGGACACAGGGTTGACGTCAAGGACCTTGTCGCCCTCGTTCTCGTCTTCATCCTCACCCTCGTCCTCAGCATTTGCAGCATCTGTGAATTAGGGAGGAAGGAAAACACTTCAGAAACAGCAGGCAAAGGGCCTGTGCTTTTTGCAGAGGGAGAGCGCGAGTTCAGTTACCTTCGAACTCGTCATCAGACCAGTCGCGAAGAGATGGTTCGGCAGGCTGCTTCTCGGTCGTAGGAGAGTGAGGAAGGTTGATCTGGTCTGCAGTCTCAAAGGAGGCCTTGTCGTCCTCCTCTCGGTCAGCAAACCAGTTGCCCTCAAAGCGCTCACAACTCTCCATAAGCTGGCGATTGAGGACCTGAAGAGCGGAAAAGTGTCACAAGATAGCCGAGTAGCAGGAAGGTATCCTACTCGGATAGGCGTGCGAACACAAAGCACACTAAGCCTAAGCAATTTTACCGAATGTCCTACTCGGATAGGCGTGCAAACACAAAGCACACTAAGCCTAAGCAGTTTCACTAAAATATCCTACTCGGAAAGGCGTGCAGGCACAAAGCACACTAAGCCTATGCAATTCTACTGAGTACTCTACTCGGTACAGAATGCAATTGCTAGTCGCAACCATGAGAGGAGATTTTCTAGTCGGATGGCAAATACTGAAGGCAGAATAAAAGAGAACGTACCCGGGGAATCGGTTTGGTGCGGCTGAATGGGATGAACCCATACTGCCAGTGGTCACCAAGGCTTGTCGTCAGGATGGCCCTGGCGTGCGCAGGAACGTCCGCGTTGTCGAGCTCGATGGTGGTCGTTCTGGTGCAGTCGCGGAGGCCTCCCATGTAGCACATCAGATGGCTGCGCTCCTGCAGAGGCAGCACGCGATTCTTGATCCAGCAAGCCACAGGATCATCGCTCTTGAGGCCCTCGTCGATTAGTACGCCGAGCCGCGCTTCAATCTCCTTCGAGTTGAGATCGTTGGAGGGCTTCTCCTTCCAATTCTTCCCGGTGGGAGCACGGTTGCTCCAAGCGGGAAGATTGATTCGGTCAGTTACCTTTCCTCCTTCGGTGGCGGGGATGTTTTTGACGTAGAGAAACGTCTTCTGCCACATTCGGACGGATCCCAACCCCTTGATACGGGGATGGTTGGTTCCCGACCGCTGCACCATCATGGCGCAGCCGGTGTCAGTTGCGCGTGGCACGCCCGCGCCTTCCTTCTTCCCGGTGGTCTGCTGGCGGAGATGGAAGTACTTCAGCCAGGTATCCGTCGTGGGATGGATACCAAGGAAGGCCTCGCACACCACGGCGTGGTAGGCGAGGAAGACAACGGCGTTTGGTGGCAAGTGGTGCATTTGGAGACCGAAGTGGTCGAGGAAGCGGCGGAGGAAGTCGGAGGCCGGCAGGCCGAATCCGCGCTCGAAGTGCGACAAGAACACGACGTGCTCGCCCTCCTGCGGGGTCGGCACGATCTCGCCCTCGGACGGCCGGCACTGAACACCGGGAGGGACCCTCCGGGTGTTCACGAGCCAGGCGCAGTCCTCGGCGGTGACGTGCGAACCAGCCCAGCCGGCGCGAGCAGCCATGGCAAGGGGTGAGCAGATGGCGGAAGGTTAGAGAGTTTGGATGGAGGAAACAAGTCCGCGGCGGCGCGAAAGGTTGCGCGGCGGCGGAGAGCTCGGCGGCGGAGAAGAACAGAGAGACGAAAGGGGAAAAGTGCGAAGGGAGGAGAAAAGGAAGTTACCGGCGGAGGTATTTATATCCTCTCCGCGGTTTACCGTTACCATCGGGGAAGTGGGATCGATCGTGGCGTGTGGTGGGGTCTGTGGCCGGCTGGAAACGCACACACGCGCGAGGCGCGCGCGTAACGGCCGCAGCAGATCCCACTACCAGATCGTGGCCAATTACTGCGCGTGATGGGACATAACGAGCCAGTGGGCCCGCCCCGTGAAAACTGGGCGCGTGGCACGTCGTGTCGTGGCAGCGAAACGACGGGGTCACGGATGCTTGACACACGTCCAGTTGCTGCACGGAAGGCTGGATTGTGCTCTGCGCTGCAGAGACGCCAGAGGAAAAATTCTCTAAGTCTTTTTACTCGGTTACAGAGTAGAAAGCTAGTGCTACTCGGAAGACAGGAAACTCAAGGTACTTTCTAGAGTACTACTCGGAGGTCCTTTACTCGGCATCTTGAGGCTCAAGGGCTATGTCGCAAAGATTGGTTTTTAAGCTGGCAGAGCCTAGTGAACGAGTTCGCAAGACTCAACCAGCTTCGGGGACTGCTGTCGGGGGGTTACCCCCGAGTAGGGTAAAGGCAAGTGGTAAAGGCGACTTACAGAAGAGAGGTTTGGTCGAGTAGCCGACTACCCGGTACCTGCTACCCGGTCGACTGCTACTCGGTCTCACCTCAAGATGACCGGAAGGAGATATCAGTCAAGTTCCATCCATTCGAGTAGAAGAGTTGGCCCGAGTAAAATTGGCGGGAACCTACTCGGGCCAGAAAGTCAAAGGAGCCGTTCTGACACAGGATCCCGCGTATCCTGGGTCCGTACTTGGCAGTATTCGAACTACTGTTCATCTGGGACCGGCCTGCCTGACAGTGACAGCATGGAAGCAGGCCATGGCAGGATAAGGGGGGCCTACTCTGTGTTTGGCACAGTGATACCAGTCTGTCCCCTTGTTTTGCCCAACGACTTTTCAGATGCAGCCAAGATTAGGAACCAAAGCTGTCAGCGGGAACCCGGAAGAAGGACGATGTGCACACTATGTCGACACTTGTCCGTGTTTGGACGTATCCGGCTGGGCACCAGGTATATAAGGTGCCCCGCCGCCTCCTGCGTGAGGCATCGCATACGAGACCAGAGGAAACCCTAGATTCTTGACCTAGTTCATCACAAAGAGGGAAGAGTGGCTACTCGGTAGCAAGAACATTGTACTGTGGCTACTCGGTGAGACACCAGAATACATAGAGAAAGGCAGGAGTAGGGGTTTTACCTCCTCACGAGGGCCCTGAACCTGGGTAGATCGTGTTGTTTGCAGTGTTTACTTCATACCTCACGCGGCTACTCGTCGCGTGATCCCTCCCCGAGCACCTCCAGCGTCCTTCGTCCCCACATCTTTAGCCATCCCATGGCATCTGCCGTGACACCACCACGACAGGGATAAGTGGAAAACAACCTTTAAAACAAAATTTGGTCCATGTGAGTGGTTAATAATGCCTTTTAGATTAACTAATGCACCTAGTACTTTCGTGAGATTAATGAACCATATTTTGTGTAATTTTATTGGAAAGTTTGTGGTAGTATATTTTCATGGCATACTTATTTATAGCCACAATGAATCTGGACATATTGACCATATTAGACAAGTTTTGCATGTGTTACGAGAAAATAAATTGTTTGGTAATCTTGCGAAGTACACATTTTGCAAAGATAAGGTTACATTTATGGGATATGTTGTTTCTAAGAATGGAATTGAGGTAGATGAAACTAAAATTGAAGCTATTAAAAATTGTCCTGCCCCAATAAATGTTAGTCAAATAGGTAGTTTTAATGGTCTTCTGGATTTTATAGATTTTTTGTGAAAGATTTTAGTACTCTTGATGCACCTTTGAATGATCTTACTAAGAACTGTATGCGCTTGTTAGAGTTCTTGAGTAAGAACTGTATGCGCTTGTTAGAGTTCTTGAGGTTTGAAAACATTATTTATGGCCAAAAGAATTTATCATATATTCTGATCATGAGGCATTAAATTTTTTAAAGAGCCAATCTAATCTTAATAAACTTCATGCTAAGTGGGTAGAATTCATTAAATCTTTCCTATACATAATTAATTATGAGAAAGGCTTGGATAATGTGGTAGTTGACGCTCTTTCTAGGAAAAACATGTTATTGACACAATTGGATGTGCAAGTTTCTGGTTTAGAGAGTTTACGTGAATTATATGCTAATGGTACTGAGTTTTCTCTGCCTTTTGCGAAAGGTTCTGCGGTGAAAGCATGGGAAAATAGCATATTCACGACGAATTTATGTTTAGAGCTAACAAATTATGTGTGCCTGAGTCATCTGTGCATTTATATAAATTGTTCTGAGCTGCTGGAAAACAAGAGAGATGATGGCGCCCAATGTGTTATTGATGCGCCATAGTATGGGCCCTAATTAGGTCCAAAGGACATGCGTGTCCTAATTGGGCCGAACCCTCTATGGGTCGGTTTGTATCCTATCTGAGTCCAAACTTAAGTCCAGTCTGAGTCAGGGTAGGAGTGCTTACGCAAGAGGCTTGTGGATGCACCCCTCCCCTCTTAAATATCTCCATCACGCGAGTTGAGAGCTTAGACTACGTTAAAAATAAATCCTAGAACCTCTAAATTGTATTGCTTGAAGCATTCATCTTGAAGTATACTTTTTTGCAAATTCTGCGTGTTATGTGTTGTTCCACTGGGAATAAGGAGATACAGGACCACTTCGTAGTCAGTGGCTACTTTGTGCAAAAGTGTGTAGTCGAGAATATCCAAAAGGATTGATTGTTGTTGCATTGGCGGCAGAAATTATCCAAGGAGAGCTTTCAGTGTAGCACTAGTTATCATACATCCACCATAAACTCGTGTTGCTCATTAAAAAGATCGGACCACCCCTTATCAAGATGGGTTGATATGTATCTAGATCTAACCTTTTATTTGCATCTTCATAGTTGAGTTGTTCGTGTAGGACGAAAATTTTGTTTCCTTGCCCGAATTCCTACAAAATATACATTAGCGCATGCTGTCACAATTTAATATTCATGATATAGTTCAGATTTCATATACCTTTCTCCTATATTGTGTTGTCCCGACCCCCTCTGGTCAAATTTGTCGATCCACTGGAACACTCCTTATATCGGTTGCCATATCAAGGGATGTGGCGACCGTGTGGGCGCCATGAAAGGGGCATGATATCGAGTAGATGGTCGACATACCACGGGGATAGAGGAGGGGGTTGGGCCTGCCAAAAAACTAAACAAGGCGGAGAGAGACAACAATGAAGGGATCATAGGCGACTACCAAGAAATATTTGCCCTTTCTTCTAGAGGACTGATAGGTGGTTGCAGGGAATTGGATCTTTTTGTAGTAGAACTTCGAGAATTGGAGCTTACGTTTATAGGACAGACAAATCTTATCTTTAGAATTTGTTCCAAGGCTAATACCTAGGAACCAAACCAGGTGCTACAGGTTACGCATTAACTTGTGAAACTTGAGTGAACGACGGTGTAATGTATTTTTTTAATAGTACACAATGCATATTCTTCTGCACTGCATATTTTGTACTACATTTTATCTTTCTACTAAGTTATAACACTTTTTTTTAATGCATTACATACATTTTTCTATTGCATTGCATCTTAGAAGGTTTTACCAATGAAGAAGCTTGGCAAATGTTTGCTGGGAATCGAGTCGTATATTACCACGGTAGGAAATTATTAGCCCTTTGGTTTATAGTTTATGGATTTAAGATTGTAACATCTACCCCTGAACTTAATTAAATATACATCTGGAAAACGTCCATAGGAAAAATAGCTTATACGGTAGATTTACCGAACTCTAAGGGTGTCTCCAATGTAGAAATAAGACTAGGCCATAGGGGGGAAAGTGAGCTTATGGCTCGTCCTTAAACATTGTGGCTCGTCTAACAGCCTCTACTCTGCTGCATCCACCTACGGCATGTTACTGGAGGGGCGTATCCCCACGGACTCGGCGGAGGCAGTGTGGGCGAGTGGGACGATGTTGAAAACCAAGATCTTCATGTGGCTCGCACTGCAATACCGCCTCTGGACCTCGGATAGGAGATTCAGACATGGTCTGCAAGACGCCACGGCTGCCTGCTTTGTTTGTCTTCAAGAAGAAGACACGGTAGACCACATTTTGATGCAGTGCGTGCATGCCCGTCAGGTGTGGCACTTGGGCTTGACAGCGCTGGGGATTCAGACACCAACCCCGCACTGTCGACTCAAGGATTGGTGGTTGCGCTCAAGATCGAGGTTCACTGCCACTACAAGGAACAATTTCGACGCTTTGGTGATCCTCACGTGTTGGAGTCTTTGGAAGAACAGGAACACTTGGGCTTTCGGCAACGAAGACCGCCAACTTAGGGTTCACCAGCAGGCAGAGATGATCAGCGAGGAGTTCTCCCGTTGGTGCGTGGGGAGGCGAGGGGTCATTGGAGTCTTCAAACTGTCTTTAGGAGAGTAGCTGTTCTTGAGTTTTAAGAGTACTGGTGTGGAGTTTTGCCTGGCGGCATTTTGGCTGGCCTGCACTTTCTGTAATACCTATTCTGCCTTCTATAAAAGTTAGGTACGACTAGGCGTACCATCTAAAAAAAGCATTGTGGCCATCGATCATAGGAGAAAAAACTTAAGACTCGGCCATACCCATATAACCAGGCCACAAGACAAAGTGTAGACTGTTTGCATGTTCGCTGGGAAAAAAGGAAGTCATGTTGGGCGGGGATACGGAGAAAAAACTGACAGGCTAGGTCCAGCTTATGGCCCAAGTCGTCCTTAACATTGCTGGAATTTTAATCAGCCATAAACATAAATGCTAGAGCCCAGCTTATCTACACTACTTATAAAAGAGCAAACTTCGTAGATACAATCGATCTCATCCGTCAAACTATATGTATTATACGGACAAGATCGCTCCAATGTTGAGCTATTCAATAGAGACAAAATTTACAACTATGCCACCGCCGAGTAAACAAAAACGGTTTGATTCTCTATCTTACGCGAGAGGCATCTACCTCACGGAACGGTGGGGAAAAGTTTCGAGGCGGCAATGTTTTTGGATCAGAGGAGGCGAAGGAAGCTGGCGGAGAAACTCGCAGAGCGACCGGAGGCAGGAGCACGCCGATGTCGGTCGTTACTTCCACGGAGACAGGGTGAGGCGCAGGGCAGCCAGGCTCTCACATCTCCTCCAAGCCTCCACTATCCCATTGCCCTGGTTCTCCGCTGAAGTGCTGATTGAGACGGCCGCTCTCTTCAACGCTCGGAGTGGGGGTGAGGCAGAGGCCAGCCAGGCCCTCGCCTCTTCCAAGCCACCACTGGCCCATCGCCCCCGGTTCTCTGATTGAGACGGCCCCTCTATGTAGCACCCTTCCTGCCCCGCCATCTGCAACAATACCGCCTCACCGTCCAGTGAGAGCCGTATCCACCCGCGCGCCGCCGGCCTCCGCGAGGATGCGCCCTGTTCGCGGGCACCCTCTACAGCGCCTAACCATGGCCGATGCCGCTTGCCATCCGCAGAGGGCCATATCCACCCACGCGAGGATGCGCTGGGTTCAGGCACTTGCAAGACGCCGCCTCCACCGGCAAGTAGCCTGCCCTCGCTTCTGTAGGTAAATTGAAGGCTTTTTTTGTTGTATGTGTTCTATCTAAGCTGAACCAGCCAACTCTGACGTTTAGCTACTGTTGTACAATGATTAGTAGTTTCTAAAAGAACAAACCTTGAATGGTGTGTCTTCAGGTTCCAGCAAAAGGGCTAGGTCACAGGAACCATCATCTTACCTGAGGAGTTGGTTACTGTATTCCTATGTTAGTCTTCTAGCTATATGTGCTTGACGCTGATACTAATCTGATACTAATTTCCTGGTAGAATTAAATATTTCTATTTAGGATGGCCGCGTTGTGCTAGCATCAGAGATTAGTACTTGGCCTCCGCGAGGACGTCTTTGCCACCCGACCAGCGACAGGTTCACGCAGTCATGCGACAGCCGCCTGCACTGGCAACAGGCCTGCTACATGCCCACAATTGGCGCTCAGTACATATTTCAAAGCTTGAATTTTTTCCGTGCGAGTTGTAAACGTAATCCAGGTTTGATCTACTTACTTATGATGCTGACGGTAATCCTCTGAAATATTGGCTTATGAATGTTACTGAATTTCATGCAGGCAGTTGTCAGTGGATTGTTAGGATTATGCCCTTTGACTGCAAAATTGGCTGTTATATCTGTTTCATGACTTAGTTCCTCGGTTCCTCCTATTTTTTCCTTCAGACTTTCCCGGAAATTAAAGACAGGTAGTAAGGTATAAGGTAAAAACTACAGTCAGGGTAAGATATTTCCTAATGTTGTCAAGGTATGTCAAAAATTATTTCTCTTTTTTATTTTCGCATTTACTTAGCAAGGTTATTTTACTAATATTACACCCTTATTGCTTCTGAAATAAATATCACTATTTTTAGCCAAGAGTTAATTCTACTAATACTGAAACTTGCACATTATAGGAATTGACACTGAACTCGTGTCTAGCAAATAATCTTGCATAATGTGCTGTAGTCAGTTAGTTTTTAATAACGCACAGGGAGTTATTTTACCAGAATGTAGAGAGCTTTGCAATTTCAAAGAGAAGAGCATGCGACATTCTAACTGGTAAAATTGTTAATCACTTTCAATATATTTATATGCAACTTTACCTAATATTTGACCCTTGTCCTTGTTTTATTCCAAAAAATGTGTAAAGTTCCTTCCAAGGCACACATCTCTTTGTTGGTGCTTTTTATGCTAGAGACAACTGTACTTCCTTTTTTATCTGTTAGGTTGCATGATTTTTGTGTCATGAAGAAAAATAAGTATTGGAGTTACAGGAAATCGTAGCTTTGTTTTATGAGAAAATATCACATCTTTAAGATGTAAAATTTAGCATTTTGGCTTAAAAATAAGATGAAGAAAAATTTGAAAACAGCTCACTGGAGTAGGTGAAATGCAAATGTTGTCTTCTATTGTCGGAGACGTGGGTCGCACATGAACACTAAATATGATATCAAAGTTCTGAATCTTTCATGTTATTTTTATACCAGACTCGAAGTGCTTTTAATTGATTGTATAGACGACGTGCGTTGCATGCATACTATATACTACTAAAGCTCGTTTAGAGCCAGATTGAGAAACCAGGAAGACCTTTATTTGTCACCAATCTATCGCCTCTGGGGGTTCTCTTCCGTGAAGCAAAATCACAAATGACATTACGGTGATCCAATCCACCAGAACTGTTGAAAGTTTGGGAACTGGAAGACCTTTATTTGTCACCGATCTATCGCCACTGGGGTGTCTCTTCCAAGAAGCAAAATCACAAATGCAATTAGGTATTATTGAAATTCGTTACATGTATATGCCACGAGAATGTAATAAGCCTGCAAATATGTTTTGGCAGGGCTGGGCTTATAAGAAACCTTAGGGCGAACTTTGTTTGGGTTGATGAGGCCCCATCTATTGTAACCCTTACCTCTGCCATGTCCGGCGATTCAGTCGAGCTAAGTTACTGGAATATCAATGTTTCATGAAAAAAATCGAATAATGAGATGTGAATCGGTCAAACTATTCGATGACTCATCAACAACCACGGTGACGTACTCCATGAGAACCTGGTATGAGTTCAGCAACCGATCAATCCACGGTTACAACAATACCGTGATACATCACAACTGCCTCGGTGGCTCATCTCCCACCACTTATCCGACAAGGTGTCACGCACTGTCTCTCTGTTGGCGCCACGGGTTTGCTGTCGTTCCGTCTTCGACATCATGGACGGCAAGATCGACCGCCTGGGACGCAAGGACATGCCATACATGTGCTTCGACCAGCAGCTGACGAGTGGGGTCCTATCCACCTAGGACGCAAGGACATGCCATACGTGTGCTTAGACCAGAAGGTGACGAGTGGGGTCCTATCCGCCTAGGACGCAAGGACATGCCGCACATGTGCTTAGACCAGCAGGGGACGAGTGGGATCCTCTCCAAGGGCGAGGCGACGTCAACTCGCGCCTTCCATCTGCTCACACCTCACACCCCATGTGACCTGCTCGAGGTGTGGGTCCTCCTCGCCTTTCTATACTAAATTTTATAATTTATATTTTTGGTGTAATTCAAATTTTTGTTTGATAGTAGTGACGTGCATGGCACGTGCAAGTCAACTAGTATCCTAGATGGAAAATAAGCATTGGAAAGGCCCTAAGTTCCCAATCAAACGGCCCAGACATACTTCTTATTAAAATGAGAAGCCACGACTAGTGAATTCTTTATTCATGTTGGAAGCTGGAGTATAGTATGATGAGAGCACAAGCATACTTGTTCCGAGCTGCACATGTTAAGTTGTTATGGTATGTTGCCACTCCCGAAGCCAAAATCCGGAGGCATGGCGGCCATCACCTTCTTGACGGATGGCCTAGCGAGCAGCGCCTCCCACCAGGCCTTGACGTGCGGGTACGCCTCCACCACATCCGCGTACTTGGTGGCCATGAAGTAGCGCATGAAAGAGAAGTGACTGAGGTCCGCCAGGCTGAGGAAATCCCCCGCCAGATACCGCGACCTCGACAGCCTCGCTTCGTACACCTCCAGTGTCTTGTTCAGCTTCTCCATGCTCTGGTCCACCACATCCTGATCGCACTCCCTCCCTACCAACGGGCCGGTGATGACGTTGAACACGACGGGCCGTATTATGGGCTCCAGTTGGTGGGCTTCCACGTCCACCCATACGTCCACCATCGCGGCTTCCTCCACCTTGTCTGATCTTAGAAGGTCGGGCCTGTATTTGCGGAGAATATGCCTTGCAATGGCCCTGGATTCTGCAAAATATACTAGGAAATTGTTCCATCTGAACCCCTACCTAATAAAACGACACACCCCAGCATAATAAAACTGAAAATTGATGATGGCTTACGGTAAAGCGTCAGATGGCCATCCTCCAACACTGGGATCTCACCAAACGGCTGCACAATGGAAATAGTGTTAGCGACCTTAACCACGCAAACTCTGTTTCTTGCTTCCAGGACACACACTACTTTAACCAGATCCGGAGCTGAGGCAAAACGAGACAAGTACGTTTCTGGCGAGGTGCTCCGGCCGTCGATGGTCGCCACCGTGCCTGCTCATGGGCACGAGCTCGTACTCGGCGCCGGCCTCCTCCAGGCAAACCAACACCCTCGCCATCCACGGCGACACAGCCCACCCGTACACCTTCATCGGCGACATCCCTTCTTCTTTGCTCTGTTTGTTTGCAATGTAGGGTGCCCTTATGTACTTTATCCAGTGTCTACCTACTCGGGATGCCCAGTTCAATTTTCTAACAAGCGCTTCGGCTTGGCAGCTTACCTGAATTTTCTAGTCAACACCGATCGTCACTGCTTGCGTGCGCCAAGCAGACCACGTCACTCCTACCGTCCTGCGTAGGATGACTTAAGAAAACCACCGATAAAACATGGACAAACCTGTAGGTTTGACCAGTGTTCTGACAAGGGGACACGGAAAAAATAAAATTGCCCCAAACGGCCAATTTTTACATTAAAAAATGCAAAATACTAAACCTTACTTAGGGTCGGCGACCGCTCGCCGGAGCTACTCATCATCGTCATCTAGAATGATGTAGTCGGGCTCGCGAAAGAGGTGGCCCGGCATGCCTGAGGGACTCGGCGGCGTGGCCGGCTGGGCGGGGGCCGGTGGCGGCGCTGTCCACTGCCAGGACAGGGGGCCGGAACTACTTGGAACAGCGGCGTAACGCCTCCTCCCCGCTCCTCCTCCACCTCCTCCTCCTAGGCCGCCAGCCTGGCCTCCTCCGCCGCCTGGGCCGCCTGTCTGGCCTCCGCATTGCGATCACCAGCCCACAAATTCGTCTTCCACAACCGAGGGTCTAGATGTAGATCGGATCCAGGAGAGCACGTCGTGCCAAATAGTCCGAGAGAACGAACAAACGGTGAGGAGGTGGGACATCGTCTCGGGCTCCTGATCGTAGAGGGGGCAGCACAAGTGGTGTGGCAGAGCGCGTCTTGCCAGCCTCTCCCCTGTCCAGCAGCGATACTGGCAAGCGAGCCAAATGAAGAACCTCACCCTCGGGGTCGCCCAGGTCTTCAAGTTAAGCTCCCACGATCCCGATTCGATGGCCCCGTGGAATATGGCGTTGTAGCAGTATTTCGAGGCGTATTCCTTGCTGCTAGTCCAGCGCCATATCGCCCTGGCGCATCCGTCAGCTGGATTTACTGCATCCGGCTCCAAGGCGAGGGGGTTTAGAGCACCGGCAATGTCTGAAATCCACTAGCGCTCCTGCAGCGCCTCCTTACCGTCCGGCGCCTCCTGGGGATGAGCACGACAAGTGCCGGCGCCAGCTCTCTTAGCTATCTCCCATCGACCCACCTGAAGCACCGTTACCGTGCGGGTTGAGGCCGCGAAGATGCCCTCTCCGTTCAGTGTAAGCAAATTACATCTCAGCTAATCAGCCCGCCTGGAAAATCTAAATTTCCGACGCTGCATAAACATGCTGACAACTGCAAACTTGAGGGGGTACAAAATGCCTATGCGGAACTGCTGTTGCGACAAAGTGACGACAGAGATAACATTAAAAGGCAGGGATAACATGATAACACTTCCACAGTTACGACCCAAGCATGGTTTAATTTGACACCAAAACAAGACGGGGATAACATGATATAACACTTCCACAGTTCCGATCCAACATGGTTTAATCTTGACGCTAAGCAACAAAATTCACGTAACACCGAAACGACCAGCCCTATTCAACTCATAGCGAGTGCAAAAGAAAAACAACAATGCTCTCCTATTCTTCTAAGGCTGCCCTGGAAACAGATGCAGCAGCCGGTGTTTGCTTAGGAGCATATCTACCATTCTCATTCTGCAAGGGCCGTGGCTGATTTAAGCCATTGCCATTCCCGTTTTGGTGATAGCCATTACCCTGGGGGGCCTCTCTCCCACGACCTGGAAACTCGTTCCGATATCGGCTGTCGTTCCGAGTGTTGAAGCCACCATTCCCCGGGTTGTACTGATTGCCACCGCCGTCCCTCCTGTTGAAGTTATCAGCACCACGGTAGTTTGCATTGTTGGCATAGCCACCTCCCTGTCCTCTCCCATACTGAAAGTGGCCACCTCCGCCAGCATTCGTGACGACCCCATTCACAACTGAAGAAATAGTTCAAGTTAAATATCTCATAACAAATGCTACTTTCAGCAAACGAAACCTCCAAAGAGGATCTGGAGAATGAATAAATTAAATCAATCAAATCTACGATGCTTAGTAGCATATAGTTCCATAACAGAATATATCGCACAGCAACAAATTGGAAATATCAGGATCGTTACCTCGCGTACTGGTTCGCTTCTGCTCAATGATTATCTTTTTCTCAGCAATAAAAACCGGAGATGCCTATATCATAATAAGACATAATGATTAAATCCTCTCTATCAATGACATATGAAGACAACGTGAAAAAAGACAAACCTCCATTGCTGCTTGCATAGATTGCTGAGATTCAAATTCAACAAAGCCAAAGCAGAATTCATCAAACTGCAGCAACAGAGTAAGAGTGTCAGAAGAAAAAAATAGTAAAAGCTGGAAGCTGGGAACCAAAACCAACTGTTACTAACCTTACTGTTCCTAACTTGGATGCCACCTGGTTTGATTGCACCAAATTTCTTAAACTCTTCCCCAACCATTTTAACACTTGAACCGAAAGGTAAACCCCTTACAAAAATCGAATAGCCTTGCTCTGCAGGGCAAAAACATGTTATCAAAAATATTATTATTGTCTATAAAGCACTGCATATATTAAATCAATAACCAACCATCATGAGAAGTGCTACTTTTGGTAACACTCGTGCTAGCTGGAGTGCTTTCAGCAGCCTGCAAAGGTTTTGCACTTTCATCAACAACCTTTGTCGGAGGCTTGGACACAGGCTTAGCAATCTTAGGTTTGACAGCTGGTGGGACCTCCTTATTGTCCTTCACCTACACGTCAGTAATGAGTAAGAACCTAACTATAAAATTTACATAAGTATGGTTAAGCTCACAAAGCTATACAAGCCAATCACTTAGAATTGAACTAGGAACATGGCAGCGAGAACTTACAATTGATGCATAAGTTTTCTTAATGGCATCCTTCTGAGCAGAAGGATGGGGAGAAGCAGAAATAGGATGTTTTTTGGGGATATCTTTCTGAGCTGGAGGGGGAGAAGCAGCAACAGGGGTCTTTTTCCCATCCTCTTTGCTAACCTTCACAGGTGGCTCAGCAGTGACATTGTTATCAACGACACTGGGGTTAGTTTCAACAGTTGAGCCATTGACAATGGGGTTCAGAAGTTTCCCGCCTGCAACATTATTCTCCGCTGCCACAGGGTCAGTGGTCAGGCGCTCCACCACAGCTGGAGTAGTATCTGGTACTGTTGAATATGTCAGGGCACATAAGATTGCAGATATTTTATGACAAATGTAAAATATACTCAACCTGGTAAGGCAACAGGCTCATCCTTGTGATCTCTTCCATGTTCTTGATAGAACCTTAATATATCATTGAGAACAAAATAGCCACCACTTTCTTGAGGCGAGAGGAAGAAAGTCTGTGTAAATCTTTGGCAAACATCATCATCGGAGGTTAATGTTAACAATCCAGTCACCGCAAGGAGGACACCTCCATTGAGAGATAGCACAGCATCTGCAGTCTTTATTTTGATTAAATATTTGCTGAAGTCCATGGACACAATTTTTTTGTTGATCTCCTGTTCAAAGACACAAGAGGTGCAAAAATAAGGGGCATTAGACAAGGTTAGAGTTGAACCAGTTGTATAAACAAATTAGCATAGTAAAACTTACAGGCAATGTTGTTACGTATTCCATGACTCCATCGGAACCTGCCCAGCCAATCCTACTAGTATCTTGATAAAACTTATACAGCTGGTCTGGTGCCTCGTACAGAACATGGTAATATTGCTCAACAAATGCTTTGGAAACCTATTCAAGAAAATATGTCAGTCAACAATGGTATATTACTATTACATGTAATAGCCTGTTGACATGAGAGAGAGACCTACCTGTTCGGGACTGTGTGTTCTTGCCTGCATCGTCATTGCTGAAAGGAAATTTTATATATATAAATATAAATTGAAAGAAATATTAGATAAATATGGAAAAGAGGCAATCTATTTATATTGGTAAAAGAGGAAAACTAAAAGGCAGACAAGAAATAGGAGAAAACATAAATAAAGTACTGTAACGATTGAAAAATTAATCTGATATAAATCCAATCCCTCACAGGAACTACAAATCCAAATGCAGCTTTAAGATATTATTAAACACTGACCATAGCAAGATTTAAAAAAAAGAGGACCGCCAGTTTCAATCTACTCTAAGAATTGTAACAAAAGGCCGGTGGCATGAACCAGGCATCAAATACATGACAACACGCCCAGATAGCAAAATTTTCGACAGTAATAATAGGCAACGCAGAAAACTATGACTGGCCTAGATGTCTAGAAGCGAGTGCCGAAATCTTATACCAATATAAAACCTAAAATCCGCGCAGGGCAGCGACCCGCGCCGCCGCAAAAAAAAAAGGGAATAATCACTACCGGAGGAGATCGACACCAGAATCGCGCGTGGATTGATTGAATGAAAGGAGAATAAGGGGGCCGCGATGCCTTACGATCGAGGGGGGATCGTGTCGCGGCGCAGCCGCGAGACGACCTCACCGGCGGGGAAGCGAGGAGCGGAAACCAAGGAGGCGGCGAATAGTTTAGGCGAGGAACAGAGGATTGATTGTCTGCGGGACAGGGGAGGGGTTTTAAATGGCGCACCCAAGGGTTTAGTTGTATCCGAGCTGGGTTACGTTCCTCTTTCCTTTCCGTCCGCGGTGCTTAGCCACGTGCTGCCGACGAGTGGGACCGCGATCCTGGAGGAGGGGCCGGGCTGGAGTCGATCTCTGTACGAGGAAGGGAAAGATCTGATCTACGGCTCTTTGCTTTGGTGGACTGGTGGGTCCCTGCCGTGTTCCTAGTTCGCCCGGAAACCGAGCAGGTAATTAAAATTGCCGATAAATTTGCAAGGCAGGATCCGCTTCCCATAAAAATCTGTAACTTCCTTGCAAAAATCATCTCAATTGGAAGGAAAAAAAATCATAAAAGACCAGGTTTATTCTAGACCTGTCTCGACGATCTCGATCTCGATCTCAAATCAACCAGCCCCAATTCCCGTCCAGCTTGAATACCGATCGGGCCCTCCCGATTTTCATCCTTCATTTCTACTTTGAAACCAATTTCTACTATCTTTACTGGCAAAATACCCGCACGTTGCTACGAGTGATAAAATGGCATAAAATCTTTAATTTCTATCTCATGGTGTATGGTGTATCGTCTCTAACTCTCTATATTAGTCATGTGTTGATTTTCATCAATTATCGGTGTTGGCTCGCCAAATATGTACACCTTCAGTTTTGGTGTGGCGACTGGAACGAAAAGCTTGGTGGCTAGTATCTTACGTGTGTCAATGCTTATCTCCTATGTCACACGCGCGTTGTCGTCCATTGACTAGGCCTCAACGCATGGTGGTATCATCCACACATTTGTCATGAGGATGTGGGTTAGCTGTGTATTGTAGTGCGTGAGCACCTCCTCGTGCTCAACGCCCTCCACCGCGAGGATGGCCGTCCGCTGGTCTTTTTTTATATTGTTTTATACTTTTTTTTAATCTCTATTTTTAATTATATAGGTTCACCTGAGTACTCACCATAAATGCTATGAAGAACTAGTATCAAGCACGCCCATCACTTGCTCTGCCATTTAACTATGTTCCGAGTGCAATTCCTGAATTTTTTACAAATATGACCCTACCGAATCATATTGTAGAAAATAGCCTCCTTCCAATTTTATTGTCAAAAGTGATCTGGCGGCAGGTGGAAAGTTACTTCCCGCCATAAGAAATGGTAGAAAGTCACTTTGTGTCGACGGAGTTAGCACGGTAGCGATCACCTTCCACCGACTGAAATGGCGGGAAGTGACCCACCTGAGCTGGCGGATTTAATGTTTTCTTGGCATATAATTGTTCTCTGATATGTGGACTAAAAATCCATAAGCTTGGTTTGATTTGTGTATTTGAAAACTTCCAATTGCATGCTTATTCTTGTGGAAAGAAAATAAGACAGAAAAACAGAGAATTTTGAAAACAGAGAAAAACAAAAAGGTACCCTTTTTCCACCTTATTTTCATGGCCTTGCAAACATCCAAAAATAGATTAAAATATGTTTATGAAAGTTCATGACATGCTTAACAATTTCCGTCTTCAAAATCCAAAATTGGATTTGATTTGCTATTTTATTCAAGAGTAAACTTTCTGAAGATTATGTCTGTTTTCAACACTTAGCAGTTTTTTCCAAGTCATTTTTACTAAATTTTCTGAATTTGTTTTTAACAGAAGTTTGGGTGTTTGGTTCTGTTTAAATTTGTGCAAATGGAGGGGAGAGACCTTGCCCAATCTAGTCCCCAGTGTATCCACTTCGATTTGGTGCCTTGGATTCGTTTTTGGATCGAGCAGAGAGTGAGAGAGAAGAGGGAAAAGAGAGGGGGACAGAGAGAGTGAGACAAACGGGGACAAGCTGCGGGCACACAGTGCACGCCGTGCCGCGCGCACTATGGCCACGACGCCGCACTGTTGTGCCTCTCCTCGACGCCTAATAGCAGTGCCCGCACCCACCCTACTCGTAGCCGTCCGTTGCACGCCCGTGGACGTCGCCCCGTGCCACCCGTGCCCGAGGAAATGCCACGACCACGACCCCATGCCCGCGCGTATAAAGCCATGGCATGCTCCACTGCCTCGCTGCACACCTCCATACCTCCACCGCACTCTCCCTAGCTTGCCCACTCGATCCCGGCCGCTCTCTGTGAGCGGCACGAAGGGAAAACTCGCCGCCGGCCACCGTGAACATTCCGGGAAGTTTGAGCTCGCCCCAGCCTTTTTCTTCGCGCCATTCCAGCCTGTATGTACCCCTCGTAACCTAGCGCACCGCCCTGACCCCTCCCCTTGGCTGTATCCTTGCAGGAACATCGTCGCCATCCTCGGAGCCGCCACGGACGCTCAGCACGCCGCCGCCGTTTGGAGCCACCTCAGCCGCCATGGTTTGCTCCCCTACACGGCCTCGACCACCTGCAACTGCCTCGACACCTCGCCACGGCCATTCATCGCCCCTAGGTAAGCCTACCCTTGTTGTCGCTTTTCAGTCGTGCGCCGATGTGAGAGAGAGGGGAGAGGAGGAAGAAAGAACGCGGGCCGTTGATCGTCGCACACTCCCACGCAGCGAGCGCGCGCGCGTATACCCGTGGGCTAGTTTCGTCGCTAGTTGGGCCGCGCTGAGCAGATCTGGACAGTGCCCTGTTTAGCCCCTAGACTTTTAATCTTTTTGTAAAATAGCATAAACTTGCACTATAGCTTTTGCCCTAGGAAAAATACCAAATATGCAAATCTGGCCAAACCAAAAATCATGCTTGCGCCCTAGAATTTTGTTAACCACATCCAAGTGATAGATCTACTTTTTGTGTATTATTTTAGCATTAGTACTTGTTTTGGCAGAATCTATCTTTTAAGCCATTTTTGGCATAACTTTAAAAAAAGAATCCAAAGATTGCAAACTCAACTGTTTTGGATAGCCCTTAGTGATACCTACCGGTAGCACTTGGCCTTTCTTGAAGGAGAGCTTCCTAGAGAAAATGCCATGCATTTTGGTAAATGTCCAGAGAGCACTTCTAGGATTTTGTAGACTTTTTTGTGATGATTTTTTATCTGAATCCAATTGGATGAGTTTGTGTATGGTTAGAACTACCTAATCCTATCTTGGTGTAATTTTTAGATCTCTAGAATAATTATGGTGTGCATAACTAGATTTAGCACTTTTCTACTTTTATTTATTATTGTGTGAATTAGTTCTATTCAATATGTTAGTATTAGATTTATGTTTTCTAGCATGTGTAATATTGTTATCTTCTGTTATTAGGTTGTTTTCTTACATAACTAGCATGTTAGGGAAGGTTTAGTACTTTGGTGTGTTGATTAGAACTTGTTTTGCTAGTATAGTCATTTCCTAGAATTTCCTAATGTTTGGGAAATTGTGTCATATTACTTATAGGTTTAGTAGCTAGATTTTTTGTGTTGTTATGATTAGGTCCAGTACCACTTTGGTACTGATATTAGGGGTGTATCACCTCTGTTAGCTTGTAATTTCATTTATAGAAAAGCATGAGTAGTTTTGAAGTGATTAATTGCATCTTATTATTATCACTAGTATGTGTAGTATTTTTGGTGCTTGTTTAGAGGGATAGTAATTTTCCCAAGTATGACCAGAGGATTTATGACCTCTTAAATGCCTTGGTAGCCTAGTGGGACACCCACTGGTCCCATTGCATTTTGGTGAGAAGTACAATTTCTCCACCATAGTCATGTTTCTAGTAGTCTAGTTTTTTTTTTGTGTGTTTAATAATTTTTGCCATTGGAAAATTGAGTGATAGATTATATTGTGTATTGCTTGCTGTATGTATAGTTTTGTACCATTGTTTGCCTTAGTTGGTTATGATTGTGTGTCATTTATTTCTTTTTACGACGTTAGAAAATGAAGAAGGCGATATTGGAGAAGAAGCTTATTTTCAGTCTTGTTATTTTCAAGAGCAAGACTTGAACCAATACCAATGCAAGCCATACTAATGCTTGATGTTATTACACTTATATTTATCTATCATGCATGTTTTACCTCTGAAGTTTTACAAAAATATGGTTAACAAAACTATTTTTGTTGTGGCTATTACTACTATTAATATTATGGTAAACTATCACATTGCCAGTAGTCAAACTTGGTGTGACCAAGCCTTTAACCACCATATGGTATATAAATACCACCCAAATTAATAATCTTCAAGTCCCTAAGTGGACACCTTAAAATGTGTTTTTTGTAAACAAAAGCTGGATGGAAAAACCTCGGTGAAAAGGTGTGACCTTGTTCACTAGAGGAGGCAAAGAGGAATGTTTTTTTTAAATTGTTTTACAAAAGACACATAACCTAGTCTTCGCTGGACAACCAAGACGTACTGCCACTCTACCTCAACATGGGAAAGATGCCTTGCTAGAAACGTGTTCGTGTTAGTGTGTGTTCTATCCCAAGTGCTATAGAGGAATGGGTCCTCTGAACCAAAATGTCGCCAGGTGTGAGACACGGGACATGCAAAGTGTGGGATTAATTTTCCCTCTAGCTGCAACAGTTGGGTCTCATGTCATGGCAGTGTGGGACACGGTGCAGGGGAGAATAAACCCAGTTAAAGGGATAGTCATATACTAACTTGAACATACTAGAAAGTTTTGTACTAGTTATCTGATGTTTGCATAGTGTCGCGGACAGTCCATGGGTGATTCATGGCAGATACTCTGGATCTTGTGGATTGTGTACACCTTTGCAGAGTAAAACTATTCAGAATAGCCGCATCGTCAGATATGGACAGTTGAATGGCCATGTAGCTAGTATTGTGTCAATGTTTTCAAAACGGATGTTTTGAAAAGGGACGTGTACCTGCGAGGTACTAGAAGAGGAACCTTGTACCTGTGAGGTGCACATGAGGAAAAGTTGGGAGTTGTTTAACAAGAATTTTTGCAAAGAAAAAGAGAAAGGAAAAAACTTTCCTTTTTAAAACAAACTTTTACGAAACCTCTTGGATATGAAATATCTACAAGAGAAACTATATTATTTTCTTTTGAAGTGTCTTCTTCAACAAAGATATAGAGATGTCAAATCAACCATAATGTATCTTTCATCTATCATGGGAAGCAAACCCTATGTATAGCCTACCCATTCCACCATATAAGCATACTTGCATTTTGTAAGTTATACAAAGGATGTCTTGCAAAGTACATTCAAATGTACTTACATTAGTTTCGTCCCTGGCTATTTACTTGGCCAGACAACGAGGAGAAACCCCACGAGGAGTACTATGAGGAGGAGTACTACATTGATGACCCTGGGAACTAGGATCGTCTCCCGGTCAGCAGCCTGTAGGTTAAGGCGTGACTTGGGCCCTACCGCGTTGTGTTTTGCTATCCTCCGTTGTGTCAGTGTTATTTGTCTGCCCTGCATGGCAGTTATCTAAGACTTGGTCGTGTGACCATTTGTGTAATACTTTTATTATTCGTGTAATGGATGATGTAATCTGTGTACCGACTTCATATGTTGTTCACGACTGATTGTTCTGGGATCGTGAATGTATGCATATGAGGGGTCTTGGAATTGCTAGTTTGGGGCCTCTAAAGTTATAACTCGTGAACTATATCTCGTCATAATAGTATTGTTATACGTTCATGATTTGTAAATTGCTCAGTTATAATTTGTTCACCCAGGATGTTTGTTTTTTCTAGAGAGACACCACTAGTGAACCTATGGCCCCCGGTCCTATTTTCCTCATATTTGCAACCCTCTTTTAAGCACTTCCATAATTGTTTCCTTGTTGTTCCGTTTTTAATTTTATTACTTTTCAAGACTCTATATGATTAATTCTCTAGTTTTCAGGAAGACAGGAAGATTGACAACCTTCCAGAAAGTTGGGGTAAGAGAGAGTTTCTGTTTGTGTGCAGGTTCCACGCATGTTGACGCGCCAGACAACAAGGAACCTTTTCCAAGACTATGAAGTTCTACTGGTTCGATAAACCTTGTTTCCTTAATTGGGGGAAAATTTCTGCTGGACTACATCATACCTTCCGCTTGGGGTCTCCCAATGAGCGTGTGATCACGTCAGCATCATGGACGTCTGTATTGATTCCTACGAGTTATACGAAGAAAACTGATGAACCTGTTGGTTTGCTAAGTATGTTCCCATTACTTCGCGATACCAATCAATACCTCGGACAAGATAAATTATAAGACCGTGATTAAACTCTTTAATCGCCTTATCACTCCCGATATCTGGTATGATTCCTTTTACTCGTTACCGTGTCATAGTATCCCCATGACTAGTGGCATGTCCTTGTCTGCACAGACTTATTTACTGATACTATTTCACCAAGTGGATCCTGGATGTATCTCTATATTAGCTAGAGGAGTATTCCCAATCTTGAACTATCACAATGAATGAATACTTTCGTGACCACCCAATGTTAGCCTTTTTTATCACCCAGTTTACGGTGTGATACTTCACTATACCAAAATGATCCTTATGGTAAACATCAATGGATATTCTCATGGTATAAGGAGGAAAACAAAATAGCCATATAGTGACGATACTATTTACCAAAACAAATCTCGTAGTATCTGAACGAATAGTAAGGGCACCTAGAGGGGGGTGAATAGGTGCTACGAGCAATTTTAATTTTTCAACAAGATTAGGCTTGACATAAAGGTAAATTCTCTAGATAATGCAACTCCGGTGAATTTACCTATATGACAAGAACAAGCACAAACACAATACAAGCACAAGTAAAGGAGAAGGGAACGAGGTAACCGATATGAAGCACGCAAAGACACGACGTAATCCCGAGTTCCTCCTTGTTAAGGGAGTACGTCTCGTTGGAGGGGTGTGAGCTTCGCCACAAAGGCCTACTCAACGCCACAAAGGCCTCACCCTATTCTCCGATGAACCCTGCCACAAAGGCCTAGTCCACCTTCCACTATTGATCCCCTCTGAGTCGGGAATTGGACCCTTTACAAACAAGCTTGGGGCACACACCCACAACCAATTTGGGGGCTCCCAACACAAAGAATCACCAAGTGTAGCAAGAGGTCTAGGTTCTGCACAAATGGAAACCCTAGACTCAAATCCCTCAAGAGAATGAGGGAGAAATGAAGAACGACTCGGTGAAGATGTAGATTGGGGCCTTCTCCTTCAATAATCCAAAGATCAACAAGTTTGGTGGGAGGGATTGGGAGTAATTGAGGATTTGGTGAACTCAATAAATGATATTCAATGCAATGGATGAGCTAGGGCTCAAGGAGGAAGAAGAGGGGTATTTATACCCCTCCTCAAATCAAGCCGTTTGAGCAGGAAAACGTGTACCGGAATATCCGGTTGGCTTTTTTTCTCCAGATATGAATCGACTTTGTTGACTTCAACCGGATTATCCGACTGGGAGTGAATCCGGCCCGCTTTTGTCCCGCTTTGACACCTGAACCAGATATTCTAGTTGATACGGAATAATCCGGTTCAAATAATCCGGTTGGATTTTTTGACTTGAAGCTTCAGTCCTTAGCCGATTTTGAGCAGAACTACCTCAACCGGAATATTCGGTTCCTTCTGAATAATCCGGTTCAAATATTCCATCTCATCTCTGTCCCGAACTGGACAGAGACCATCCTAACGAGAATATCTGGTTGCCCAGAATAATCCGGTTAGAATAATATGGCTCCTCACTGTCCCAAATCTCAATGGCCAATCTTCACGGTCTTTTTGGTGATCGATGCGGATGTTAAGTATAACACCTGCACACTAAACACCTCGATAAATAATGTACTTAGTATTCTTAACTAACACACAAAACAACGGGAAAATGAAATGCACTTTCAATATTCCCCTTTTTGGTGTTAGATGACAATACTAAGATTTGCAATAAAACTTTGACGAGTACATGTTTGAAATAACATGGAAATTTCTCCCCCTACATATATGCACATCTTTTGTTTTCCTCAAATGCAAAATGTGCAATATCCATACGGAGAGTAATTTCCAACAAGTAAAACAAACATGCCAAAAATATTATAACCAATATGTTGAGGAAGTTGAAAGAGATACCTTGTGTGTAGAGATAATGTCAAGTATACCGAAGCACAATAATAGATAATATCCTCAACATAGATAATCATAGATAACCAAATAACCATAGTCTCACAACACATAATAGCACATAGTTTTGAACGAGACAACAAATAAGAAATAGTTCACGAAATAAGACTAAATGGACACAAGCTCTCAAGAAATGATAAAAGCATATGCTTGTGCCCGAAACCCATGCAAATCCCGTAGGCCTAAGACTACTTCTCTCCCTTATGCATCGAGACATCAAAAAGGAGATAGGTAGTGGTGCTAGCGTCCCATTGACAAGCTAAGCATCCGAGTGGTCAGACGACTCTCCAGCTGACGTCTCGGAAGCACCCTCAGTGGCCCTCTCCTGGTCTTTGTCCACATCCTCATCTTCCTCATCGAATTCATCACCAGCATGGTCACTCGAAGAAGCAGCAGTGGCACGAAGAGACTCCGCAATCCGCTCCCAAGGGGTACAGTCTCTAGAAGCCCACTGAGAATAAGAACCTGGAGCAAGGGCAGCAGGAAGATCACTAGTAGCACCACTCACATGGTGAAGAATCTGATGCTGAGAGCTGGACATAGTAGTGTCCCTGCGATAGGCTGATGCACTTTGTTGGGAGCCCCAAGAGGAGGGTATGATGAGCACAGCGGTAGGAGTTTTCTCCTTAGTTAAGAACCAGGGTTATCAATCCAGTAGGAGAAAGAGGACCTTCGGAAGGTTGATGCCACTGACGGTGGTGTTGGCGCTTCACCGGTGTCAGCAACAACGTGGAACCTGCACACAACACAACGAAAATACTTTTCCCCAACGGTACAGTGAGGTTTTCAATCCCACCGGTCTTGCTGAAAACAAAGATTAGACGTATAGTGTGGAAAATAGTGTATGCTTGCAGTAAGTAAAGAAAGCAGGAAATTGTTGTGGTTTGTTCAAAAGTGTGGAAAAATGGACCGGGGTTCATAGTTTCACTAGTGGTGTCTCTCCATAAAAGATAGCATGCTGTGATATGGGGTAGCCCGATCTTCTCAGTGAACTCTTTAATAACTTGATAATCAATGTGATACCTCGCTCTCTCCTTTGGCTAAACCCTGTCACCAATTGCAACAACACTTAACCCCTTTGGATATTCGAGACTCCACACTCTTGCACAAGTAGCCACCGACTACAAGTGGTCCTGTTTCTCCTTATTCCCAGTGGAACAGCAGAATACACTCAGATTTGCAAAGGTATATGATTCAAGATGAATGCTTCAAGCAATACAATCTAGAAGTCTGGGGTTTTTGTTTTAACGTAGTCTAACCTATTCCACACGCAGGTGGTAGCTATATATATGAGGGAGGGGTGTTTCCCCACGAAATTGACCTATTCCTACTTGTTTGGTCTCAACCAACTCGGATACAAACTGACCCAACATGGGTGCAGCCAATTGGACTCTATTTGGAAACTGGCAGAAAACTATTCGTGGATTGTTTCGGTCACCACGGCTTGCACGAGTCGAATTTCTTGATGGGGCCAGATCCATTGGAAATCCCATCAAATTTCCTAATCGTATTATGCTCGTTTGCTGTATTTGGAGCCCGTATGAAGAATCCATGACTATTTCAAATTCGGGACTCCTGCCAGTCCGAACTGAAACATTATTTCCTTGTCTTTTCCACGCCTCCTTATCTTGCTCCTTGCTTCCTCTTCTCCATCCATGTTTGTGTTATTAATAAACCTAATCATACATAAATTCATAGGCTTAGGTAGTATAACATTCTCATAAACACAAACATTATTTGTTACTAGGAAAGATATCATCTTATAATAAACATCAGTGAGGCTCAATATTTCCTTCCAACTCAAGTATGAATAAACCTCATGGACCTCTATTATATCCCTATCATCCTCCCTTTCTTCAAGACAAGACATCCTCGTCTTGTTGTATGCTTAAAGTGGAATAAACAAAAAGAACAACGTGTATGCACAATACATATGTCTATAATGAGGTGCATTAGTTGTTATCATATCATAAAATTGTGCACATGACATGTGACCACGAATTTTGCTTGTAAACATCACATAATTGTCATAGCACTCCCTAAAATAGCAATCACCATTGCAAATATAAGTGAAGCTCATTATATCATGATCAAAAGGAGAATCATATGTGTATATATTTTTATTGTTTAGTATCAATTCAAGTGTTCTCACAGAAGATCTATGATCACATTTATTTTTATTAGTACACTCAAAGGTGGGAACATGCTTATTATTTTCATCATGAAAATTGCAACTTAGTTTGCAAATATAAGTGAAGAACAATTTATTAGCACATGTATGTGACAAGTATTGTGGCAAACCAAACATATGTGTAAAATCATGCTCATATGTAGGAAATTGTAACCTATCTACCCAAGGTATTACATTGTTCAATTCGGCCACTTTATCACAAATTATGCATATGTGATCCACCATAAAAATTTCACTCATGTTATAGTCACCAATCAAGTTAAAAGTGAAAGAAGAAACATAGTTGCTAGAATTGACATATGAAATTTCAGCAACCTTTTTCATAGCACTTTGCACATTAATTGATTCATTTAACATGATGTAATCCACAATATCATTAGGTGGTATTTTAGCAAGTACTTACTTATGTGAAATCAAAACCACATGATTAAATTTCGAAATTAGCACATTATCACATGTAGTTGGACTATCTATGCTTGTTAACTCACAAGAATCAACTAGCAATTTAGTGGGTTCACATAATTCAATACTTGAGAGGGGTAACACGAAATCAGCACCTTTATCAATAGCATCCTCCTCAGAATTATTAGGTACCAATTCAACCATCTCCAGTGGTGATGCAGGTTCTACTTGTTGTGGCTCCCTTTCTTCAAAAGTAACCTGCATATCACAAGAAACAACACTAGGCACAACAATGGCATGCTCCTCCAATGGTTGTGGTGCAGGTTGTACTATGAGCTCCCTTTCTTCAAAAGCAACCTGCACATCACAAGAAACAACACTAGGAGTAGACATGGTTACATTAGTAGACATCACCTCACATGTCTTCTCAATTTCGGATCCCATGACTTGATGATAACATAATGATTGTTTTCTAACTTCCATACAATTTTCAAGTGAAGCATGTTTTCTTCGATGATATTTATGATTATGTCGTGGTGGTGTCACGGCAGATGCCATGGGATGGCTAAAGATGTGGGGACGAAGGACGCTGGAGGTGCTCGGGGAGGGATCACGCGACGAGTAGCCGCGTGAGGTACGAAGTGAACACTGCAAACAACACGATCTACCCAGGTTCAGGGCCCTCGTGAGGAGGTAAAACCCCTACTCCTGCCTTTCTCTATGTATTCTGGTGTCTCACCGAGTAGCCACAGTACAATGTTCTTGCTACCGAGTAGCCACACTCCTCTCTAGGTGATGAACTAGGTCAAGAATTAGGTCACCAAGTGTTCGATCCTCACGCAGGAGGCGGCGGGGCACCTTATATACACGGTGCCCAGCCGGATACGTCCAAACATGGACAAGTGTCGACATAGTGTGCACATCGTCCTTCTTCCGGGTTCCCGCTGACAGCTTTGGTTCCTAATCTTGGCTGCATCTGGAAAGTCGTTGGGCAAAACAAGGGGACAGACTGGTATCACTGTGCCAAACACAGAGTAGGCCCCCCTTATCCTGCGACGGCCTGCTTCCATGCTGTCACTGTCAGGCAGGCCGGTCCCAGATGAACAGTAGTTCGAATAGTGCCAAGTACGGACCCAGGATACGCGGGATCCTGTGTCAGAACGGCTCCTTTGACTTTCTGGCCAGAGTAGGTTCCCGCCAATTTTACTCGGGCCAACTCTTCCACTCGAATGGACAGAACTTGATTGATATCTCCTTCTGGTCATCTTGAGGTAAGACCGAGTAGCAGTCAACCGGGTAGCAAATACCGGGTAGGCGGCTACTCGACCAAACCTCTCTTCTGACAGTCGCCTTTACCACTTGCCTTTACCCTACTCGGGGGGTAACCCCCCGACAGCAGTCCCCGAAGCTGGTTGAGTCTTGCGAACTCGTTCACTAGGCTCTGCCAGCTTAAAACCAATCTTTGCAACATAGCCCTTGAACCTCAAGATGCCGAGTAAAAGACCTCCGAGTAGTACTCCAGAAAGTACCTTGAGTTTCCTGTCTTCCGAATAGCACCCGCTTTCTACTCTGTAACCGAGTGAAAAGACTTAGAGAATTTCTCCTCTTGTGCCTCTGCAGCGCAGAGCACAATCCAGCCTTCCGTGTCGCAACTGGACACGTGCCAAGCATCCGCGACCCCGACGTCTCGTTGCCCAGGACACGACGTGCCACGCGCCCAGTTTTCACGGAGCGGGCCCACAGGCTCGTCATGTCCCATCAAGCGCAGTAATATCCCACGATCTGGTCGTGGGATCAACTGTGGCCGTTACGCGCGCGTTCCGCGCTTCCGTGCGTTTCTATCCGGCCACAGGCCCCACCACACGGGAATCATGGCCACGATCGATCCCACTACCCCGATGGTAACGGTAGCCTGAGGCGAGGGTATAAATACCCCCACCGGTAACTTCCCCCTCTTCCTCCTCTGTACTTTCCCTTTTCTCTGCCCTGTTTCTTCTTCGCCGCTGCGCTCTCCGCCGCCGCGCAACTCCTTGCGCCGCTGCGGAATCGTTTCCTCCACCCAATCTTTCCAACTCTCCATCATTCGCTCATCCCTTTCCATGGCTGCTCGCGCCGGCTGGGCTGGTTCGCACGTCACCGCTGAGGACTGCGCCTGGCTCGTGAACACCCGGAGGGTCCCTCCTGGTGTTCAGTGCCGGCCGTCTGAGGGCGAGATCGTGCCAACCCCGCGGGAGGGCGAGCATGTTGTCTTCCTGTCGCATTTCGAGCGCGGATTTGGCCTACCGGCCTCCGACTTTCTCCGCCGCTTCCTGGACCACTTCGGCCTCCAGATGCATCACTTGCCACCAAACGCCGTCGTCTTCCTCGCTTACCACGCCGTGGTGTGCGAGGCCTTTCTCGGTATCCATCCCACGACGGATACCTGGTTGAAGTATTTCCATCTCCGCCAGCAAACCACCGGGAAGAAGGATGGCAGCCGCGCAACCGATACTGGCTGCGCCATGATGGTGCAGCGGTCGGGGACCAATCACCCTCGCATCAAGGGTTTGGAATCCGTCCGGATGTGGCAGAAGACCTTCCTCTACGTCAAGAACATCCCCGCCACGGAAGGAGGCCAGGTAACTGAGAGAATCAATCTGCCCGCTTGGAGTAATCGTGCTCCATCCAGGAAGAATTGGAAGGCGAAGCCCTCCAACGACCTCAACTCGATGGAGATAGATGAGCGGCTCGGTGTTCTAATCAACGAGGGCCTCAAGAGTGATGATCCTGTGGCTTGCTGGATCAAGAATCGCGTGCTGCCTCTACAGGAGCGCAGCCATCTGATGTGCTATATGGGAGGCCCCCGCGACTGCACCAGAACGACCACCATCGAGCTCGACAACGCGGATGTTCCCGTGCACGCCAGGGCCATCCTGACAACAGGCCTCGGTGACCACTGGCAGTATGGGTTCATCCCATTCAGCCGCACGAAACCGATTCCCCGGGTACGTTCTCCTTATTCTGCTTTCGATATTTGCCATCCGATTAGAAAATCTTCTCTCTTGGCTGCAACTAGCAATTGCATTCTGTACCGAGTAGAGTACTTAGTAGAATTGTATAGGCTTAGTGTGCTTTGTGCCTGCACGCCTTGTCGGGTAACCTGCTTGGAAATAATCCTTAGGTTTAATAAGCTTGATGCCTGCACGCCTTTCCGAGTAGAACATTCGGTAAAATTGCTTAGGCTTAGTGTGCTTTGTGTTTGCACACTTATCCGAGTAGAACATTCGGTAAAATTGCTTAGGCTTAGTGTGCTTGGTGTCTGCACGCCTATCCGAGTAGAACATTCGGTAAAATTGCTTAGGCTTAGTGTGCTTTGTGTTTGCACGCCTATCCGAGTAGAACACCTTCCCGCTACTCGGCTAACTTGTGACACTTCTTCGCTCTTCAGGTCCTCAATCGCCAGCTTATGGAGAGCTGTGAGCGCTTTGAAGGCAATTGGTTTGCTGACCGAGAGGAGGACGACAAGGCCTCTTTTGAGACTGCAGACCAGATCAACCTTCCTCACTCCCCTACGACAGAGAAGCAGCCTGCCGAAACATCTCTTCGCGACTGGTCTGATGACGAGTTCGAAGGTAACTGAATTCGCGCTCTCTCTCTGCGAAAAGCACAAGCCCTTTGCCTGTTGTTTCTGAAGTGTTTTCCTTCCTCCCTATTTCACAGATGCTGCAAATGCTGAGGATGATGACGAGGACGAGGAGGAGAAAGCCCTTGAGGTCAATCCTCTTTCTGTTGCTGCACCAGCTACCCGCAAACGGGCCGGCAGCGGCGCCCTAGAGCCCCCCGCCAAGAAGAAGAAGGTGACCGAGAAGACGACTAAGAAAGCGGTCGTGAAGAGAACGAGGCGAACAATTTCCTCTACCACCGCGTAAGTTTCTTCTCGGTTGCATGTTTCAGTTCGCTTTGTTCTTCTCGGTTGACTCCCAATCCTTTTCCTTCACTGTTTTCTCTTGTTTTCCTCTGCCCTTTTCTTATCTTTGATCCCAATTTCCTTTTTAGAGCCCCCTTGAACGCGGATGCTGCTCTCGCGCCTGAGCAGGCCAAGAAACAAGCTGCCATCGACGTCGACAATGTTGTCGACCTCGAGGGCGATGGGGCCGATACCACCAACACGCGAGCAGGGCCTGAGCAACAGTCCCGCGCCGATCCAGAGGCGCAGGACGCCGCACACCAGGACAGGCCCCCTTCTCCTCCGGCTAGCACCGTCGAGGAGAACCAAGACCGTGATCAGGAGATGCACGATGATGACGCCGCCGTCGAGCGGCAAGAAGCCGAACCCGAGCAGCCAGCCACAGATGCTGCCGGACAAGAGGATCCCGCTGCCGAGCAGCGGGTAGAAGATACAGCCATGACTGAGGAGTATCCCCTGAGCAGTGCGCAACCAGGCGCTGCACAGAGTAGCGCGCAACCAGATGCTGCACAAAGTGGTGGGTCCGTGGTGCCACCCATTGATCAAGGCTCTGCACCGCCAGATTCCTCCTTGGTGCCACAAACCAAGGACGCAGCCAGCCCTCCTGCCGGGCGAGTAACCAAGAAACAAGCCCTAGATGCTTTGAAGGAGGCAGTCGAGAAGAAGGCAGCCGAGGAAGGGAAAACCGAGAAGAGGGAAACCGAGACGCAGAAGATCGAGAAGCCAACTGCTCAGAAAGAGAAGGCAAAGAAGAAAGCTGCCAACAAGCCGCCGCCGACACCAGCTGGCCAGTCCAGGCAGCTGGTTATCCGCAATCCCAGTGCGGTTCCTGCCGCCGCTACCATGGCTGATCAGCCCCTCTACCCGGATTATATGGTGAAGGTCAGCCAACAGCGCCAGATTGGCCTTTCCGTCGAGGACCGGAAGATTGCTCTCACAAGAGGAAGGAAAGCCTTGGCGGTGGACTCCGGGCCCCCGGCCCCAAACCAGGACAGATCCGTCTCCATTGCTTCTCGGGGAGCTCAAGACCAGGCGATATCATCCCAGAGCCTTGAGCAGGTACTCGACCTCATTGGCTTCATTGATGCCAAATGGGATAGTAAGATTCTCGGCAACCCCAACTGGAACGGCATCGATCTGGGCGACATCGACCACATGCGCCAGGACTGGAACAAGGTGGACTTGGGTTGCAAACCCATGACCGTCTCGACCACTTCTGCCACTCTGGCTGCCAAGATGTTCGTGCACCGCAAGAATGCAGAAGATCTCGAGCAGTCTTACGCGGTAAGCCTCAACTTATCTTTTTCGAGTTGCATCTCTACTTCTTTTCTTCTCTTCCTCTTATCCTTATCCATCACCCAGTCCCCGAGATTCTGGCCGAGTAGGCGGACACTCTTCCGAGTAGCCGCCTTCTCGGGTGGAATCTCAAATACTTTGCCTGACACTTGTTTCTTTTGCTTCTCAGAATAGTGTACTGAAGCGGACCAACTTGCACCGCCAACTTCTCTGGAACCACGCCATTGCCAAGAGGCGTATTGCCGCCCTTGAGAAGGAGAAGGTGAGCGCCGAGGAAGCCGACAAGGAAGTTATGAACAGTACCATGAGGCTGTCCGAGGTGGAAGGTACGCTTCTCGCTTATGCGGTTCTTGCGTTTTTTGTTTACGCCCGCTATTGCTTTTTGCGTTAACCATTTCTACTCTGCAGGGAAACTGAAGGCTCTGGTTGACGAGCATTCGAACTGCCGTGCCTTTGTTGCGAATGCCGAGACCACCATCAAGAAGCTTGAAGGTAAACCTCCGTCTACTCGGTTTGCCCTTGTGTCTGTTTCCTTTGCTTCTCTGCTAACCGTGCTTTGCTCTTTTCAGAAGATCATAAGAAGTTTGTTGTCGAGCATCAGGATTGCCTTAAACCTGCTAAGGTTCAGCAGCAGTTGTCCAGCCAGGCCGTTGAGCTGGTTAAGGAGCACACAACAGAGATGGAGCAGCTGCAACTCCAGCTGCAGAAGGCCCTCCAGGATGCTCTCGACCTTGGCGCCGAGAGGGACAGAGTTATCGCCGAGAAGGCCAAGGCTGAGACAACTTTCAATGCCAAGATAAAAGCCCTCGAGCAGGAGTGCGAAGTGCTGAAAGAAGGCAATGCTGGGCTCTTTACTCAGCTGGATGGCCTGCGCTTGCTTGAGGAGAAGCATGTTTCCAATGAGGAGGAATGGAAAATCCAGTTGCAGCAGCTGCGCCACGAGCTTCACAGTAAGTTTCCTCCTTTCTGCATCTCTTCTTCTCGGTTCTGCCTCTTCTCGGATCCTGTGACTGAATTTCTCACTTGCTTTTGTGCAGAAATCTTCCCTGATCTCGTGTCCGCTTGCGCGCCAGCTTTGGCCAAGGCCCGAGCAGCTCGCATTGAGAAGGGCGAGGCCGCGGACACCAGGGCCGAGATCGAGGATAGCCTGCTGGTGATGCGAGGGCACTTCGAACGCCTGGCCGGCGTGGGCACCGACCTGGTGCGCGTCGGCTTCGAGCTTCACAAGCTATTCTGGCCTGAAGATCCCGCGCCGACAACCATCGGTGGCCTTGCTCTGAAGCTACGCAATGTGAAGGCCGAGTTGAAGAAGTGGCGCGCCTCGGGAGCTCGGGCAGGCGCTGATCTGATGCTGCTCTGCGTCGCCTCCTGGTACGAGAATCTGAACATGCAGGTCATCCGCGGGAAGCGCGCCAATTCCAAGTGGGAGATGGATCCCAGCTGCGTGACCATGCGCAAACTGATTGCGTATGAGGTTGCGGAGTGCGCGGATACGGCAACCTTCATCGATGGCCTCCCTGAACCCGACACCGAGATGGAGGAGGACGAGGAGGAGGACGAAGAAACAGATCCCGAGTTGGGCTTCTTCGATTCTCCCCAGGGCAAGGGGAAGGCCGCAGTCGTCGCGAGTAGCGATGAAGAGGCCGAGGAGATCGACACAACTGCCCTCGAGTTCGTCACCTCCTCAGGAGCCGCCCTCGACGACACGGTGCGCCCCCACGCCCCCGAGACCGGCTCTGCTTCCGCGACAACGCCCATCTCGGTGGCCACTGCTACTTCTGAGCAGCTCGCCACCGAGCCTGACGCCGAGCAAGCGAGGACTGCTGATGCCAGCGCAGAGGCGGACGCCACCAAGGCCACTGAGGAAGGCGAAGCGACCAAGGCGAGCACCGAGAACGCCCCATCAACCTGAATTTGATTTCATCCTGCAAATTTCTTACTCAAACACTTATCAGATCCCCGGGATGCCGGGAGCAGATGTATCAGACTATTTTATTCCGTTGCTACTCAATTTTATTCCCACTTTTGTTATTTCCAACTTAATCAATTTGTTCAACCTGGGCTGGATGCCGAGTTGCATTATCATGCGAGTCCCCGAGTTGCATTTCTTATTCACTCTCCCTTTTCGTCTCAGCTCTACCCGCAACTTGTTGCTTTTTTGGTATTCGAGTCACAAGAGTTAAAGAGTAGAGCTGCAAATACTTAGCCGCTTAGAAACAATCATAGTAACGCAGCCCACCACTTAGCCGGAAAGACAATTCACAGAACAGTAATAAATACACCCTACTCGGTTCCTGCACTCTTCTTTTCCTTAGTAATTTTTCTTGTGCTCATGGACCTTTTGCTTGTTCTCTTGCTTGCCATGAAGCCGGGTTTCGGACAGCAGCAAAGTCGAAGAGTTGGCATGTAGGTTTAAACACAGTACTCAATGTAACTTTGAATTTTGAAGTAGAGCAACCGAATAGGCGAAAGGTAAAGCCGAGTAAAAACACTTAGAGCAATTTTGGACGAGGGCAGTCCCCGAGTTCAATTTCAGATTGTAGAGTAGAATTTCAACTCGGATAAGAGGGTACATACACATCTTTGCTCATGAATGAAAACGACGGAGTAGAGCTACATTCCAAGGGCGCTTGGTTTCCTCTCCGGATTTATCTGCCCTGTTCGCCTGTGGTGGGCGCACATCTACAAGATAGTAAGCATCGTTGTGCAGCGCTTTGCTCACAATGAAAGGCCCTTCCCACGGAGGAGACACCTTGTGCATCCCGGCTGTGCGCTGCACAAGCCTAAGGACCATGTCTCCTTCTCGGAAAACCCTTGGGTTCACCTTTTGGCTATGATAACGCCGCAGGTTTTGCTGGTAGATAGCCGAACGTGACAGAGTCAGCTCTCTTGCTTCTTCAAGCAGGTCAACATCGTCTTCTCGAGCTTCTCTCGCCTCCACCTCTGTGTAGAGGGTTACTCGGGGGGAGTCATGCTCTAGGTCTATTGGCAACACGGCCTCAGCCCCGTATACCAAGAAGAATGGCGTGTAGCCGGTTGACCGGTTAGGGGTAGTCCTTAGACTCCACAACACCGCTGGCAACTCGTCTAGCCAACACCCAGGTGTTTTCAGTAGTGGCTCAATCAGCCTTGGCTTTATGCCTGCCAGCACCATACCATTTGCTCTTTCAACTTGCCCATTGGAAGCGGGATGCGCGACTGACGCAACGTCTAGTCGGATATGCTTATCTCTGCAGAACCGCACCATTGCTCCCTCAGCAAAGTTTGTGCCCTTGGATCTTCTCTGTATCTGTCTTGCAGTCACCTCATCTTCTGGCAGAGTACCGTCCCTCAGAAAGGATAATATGGGCATGGCCCAACTCGGTGTCTCCTGTACGGGAAACACTGGTTCGTCCACTTCCATTGGGACGGGTACCTCTGGTTGCTCTTTCGGGGTGGGAGCACTTCTTTGCAGCCCAGATCGATTGGCGAGAACCTCCTCAATGAATGCGATAGTCCCCGGGTTAAGGACAACAGTCCCCGAGTAAGGAGTGGCAGTCCCCGAGTAAGGAGTGGCAGTCCCCGGGTAGGAAATGACAGTCCCCGAGTAGAGGACGGCAGTCCCCGGGTTTCCTGTAGCGCTCTCCCAGTCAACCTCCATGGGATCAGATTCCTCACTTGGTAGAGAAGGAACAAATATGGACTCCGAGTTGGGAGAAGGTTTGATGGATGGCTTCCTCAAATGCTCCAAGGCGATTCCCGCCGGGATGGATTGCCGAGAAGATCCCAACTTGGATAACTCATCTGCTGCTTCGTTCTCTGCTCGGTGGATGTGCTGGAACTCACAGCCTTCGAAGAACCCAGTCATAGACTGCACCAGGAAGTGATATGATGCCATGTTGGCATCTAGAGCATCCCGTGTACCCGAGACTTGTTGCACCACCAGATCTGAATCACCATAGCATATAATGCGCTGCACGCCAACCTCCTTTGCTACTCGCAAACCATGCACCACTGCCTCGTACTCTGCTACATTGTTGGACGCCTTGAAGTGAATCTGCAACACATACTTGAGCTGATCTCGCTTAGGTGACGTAAGCACGACACCAGCACCAAGGCCTTCCTTCATTTTCGAGCCATCAAAGTGCATCTTCCAGTAATTAGAGACTGGAGCAGGAGGTTCATACTGCACCTCGGCCCAATCCACCGGGAATTCCGCCAGAATCTGAGACTTGATGGCTTCTCTTCTCGCGTACGCGGGTGCATATGCTGCCAGCTCGATCGCCCACTTGGCTACTCTGCCACTCGCCTCCTTGTTGCCCATGATGTCCGAGATGGGAGCAGAGCTCACAACCGTGATAGGATGCTCTTGGAAATAATGCTTTAGCTTCTTGGCGCCTAGGTACACGCCGTAGGTCATCTTCTGGTAGTGCGGGTAGTTTTGCTTGGAACTGGACATCACTTCACTGAGATAGTACACTGGGCGCTGCACACTCTTGCCTTCTTCTTCTCGTTCCACCACAATCACCACACTGACTACTCGGTTAGTCGCAGCAATGTACAGCAGCATTGGCTCCTTGGGTAGCGGACTAGCCAAGATGGGAGCGCTAGCCAGCATTGCTTTCAGCTCATTGAATGCCACATCCGCTTGCGGAGTCCAGACAAACTTGTCGCTTTTCTTCATCAGCTGATATAGAGGCAGGGCCTTCTCGCCCATTCGGCCCAGAAAACGGCTCAGAGATGCCAAGCAACCTGTGAACTTCTGCACATCTTTCAAGGATCTCGGCAAAGACATGCTCTCAATAGCTTTTATCTTTGAAGGGTTGGCCTCAATGCCCCGACTAGAAACCAGAAAACCGAGTAGCTTTCCAGCCGGTACACCAAAGGTGCACTTACTCGGATTCAGTTTCATTTTGTACTTGCGTAGGTTAGCAAAGGTTTCCTCCAGGTCGGCAAGCAGAGTATGTGTTTTATTTGTTTTGATGACAATGTCATCTACGTACACCTGCACATTCTTGCCGAGCTGATCGTGCAAGCATTTCTGCATGCATCTCTGATAGGTTGCACCCGCATTCCTCAAGCCAAAACACATGACACGATAGCAATAAGCCCCGTACGGGGTAATGAAAGCAGTCTTTATTTGATCAGCAGGATTGAGTGCAATCTGGTGAAAACCAGAGTAGGCATCTATGAAAGACAACAGTTCACAATCAGCAGTGGAATCGATCACCTGATCGATGCGAGGTAGCGGGAAGGGATCCTTGGGGCATGCCTTGTTCAAGTCGGTGTAGTCGACACACATGCGCCATGCAGTGGCAGCCTTGGGATCCTCCTTCTTCTTCTCGACCATGACCGGGTTGGCTAGCCAATCCGGATGCAGCACCTCCATGATGAAATTGCTTATCAGTAACTTGGTGATCTGGTCACCAATGGCCTTCCTTCTCTCATCTCCGAAGCGGCGCATAGCCTGCTTCACTGGTTTGGCGTCAGGACGCACATGTAATGAGTGCTCAACCAACTCCCTCGGGACTCCTGGTAGATCTTCATTGGACCAGGCGAATACATCCCGATTCTCACGGAGGAAGTGGATGAGCTCGCTTTCCTATTTCTCCGCCAACCCGGAGCCAATGATGGCTACGCGGTCGGGGAACTCGGGGTCGACCTGGACCTTCTTGGTCTCCTGAGATGCCTGGAATGCAGTCCCATGCTGGGTACTCGGCACGCCTTGCGTGCTAGCTTGCGCGGATTGCGCCATGGCCACCACCTCATACATCTTCTTCTTCTCGGCAGCAATCACCATCGACTCCGCCAACTGGGAGCTAGCAGAGGCACACTCCATGGACTTCTTGTAATCACCAGAGATAGTAATGATGCCATTGGGACCAGGGATCTTCATCTTCAGATACGCAACATGGGTAGAGGCCATGAACTTGCTCAGAGCAGGCCTGCCGAGTAGAGCATGGTAAGGACTCTGATGATCAACCACCTTGAACTGCAGGCGCTCTGTGCGACAGTTGTCCCTGGTGCCGAATAGCACATCTATCCATACTCGGCCAATCGGGTTGCACGAGATCCCGGGCACAATGCCATGGAAGGTGGTCTTGCTAGGCAGCATCATGTTCTCGGCCAGGCCAAGCTTCTCGAGTGTGTCCTTGTACACAATGTTGATGCTGCTGCCGTTGTCGATTAGCACCTTGCTGAACCTCACATTCTTCTCGGGACCCAGGAAAGTAGGATCCAACACCAAGGCATAGCTACCCGGATTGGGCATCACCTTAGGATGATCTGCTCGGGACCACCTGATCTCCTGGTCACACCAATACATGTAGTGAGGGACAGCAGGAATCACTGCATTGACCTCCATGGCTCGCCTGTGCTGTGATTGCTTGTCGACTGGCTCAGAAGTGAAGATCATGTAACTCTCATGGTGCTCCTGGTACTGATTGGAGCCTCCGCCCCCATTGTTGCCGTTGTTGTTGTTGCCCTGGTAGTTGTTGTTGTTGCCTCTGTTGTTGTTGTTACGGTTGTAGTTGTTGTTGTTGTTACGGTAGCCCTCATTGTTGAAGTTGCGGTTGGCTCCTAAAGCCACTTGGTTCACATTCTCTCTTCTCGGGTACACTGGCGGCCGAGCTGCGGGTGCGCGAGTAGGCTGCACATTGGCATTGGCTGCCGGCAGAGGAGGAGGAGGAGGCAAGCCATCACTCTTGATCACGTCCCACCACTCGCACTGCCGAGTAGTGTGGTTAGCAGGTCTCGAAGGGTGGTGAGTGTGAAAGCTGCATGGACCATCCTTCATGTCATCAAAGACAAACTTCTTCGGCTGCTCGGAGTTCCCGCTACCCGACTGAGAGGTGCGAAATGGCTTCTTGTTGCCTTGGCCCTGGTTCTGGTTCTGCCCGTAGGCTCCAGCAGGTTTCTGCCTCTGGCTGCCACCAGCTCCAACAGTCACTGCGTTCACCTCTTTGGGATCATACCGAGTATCTACTCGGCGCTTGTTGCGGAACTCGTTGCGCTTGCTGTTGCTGAAGTTTCTTCTCGGCTCAGAGGAGTCCATCAGTGGCTGGGTGGGATCACCGAGTGCGTACTGATCCGCAATCTTGATGGTCTCCGCCAGAGTGTTCGGCATCTCCCTCTGCAATCTCTGCCACAACATACTGCCATGTCTGCATCCCTGCGCAAACCAAGTAATGGCCTGTGCTTCATTCACACCCTCACAGGTGTTCCTCAACGTACTCCACCGAGTAAGATACTCTCGGTCTGTCTCATCTTCTCGCTGCCTGCAAGCTGATAGCTGCTGTGGCCTATTCGGCCTCTTGTATGTGCTCGTGAAGTTGCTGATGAAGGCATCCGAGAAGTCCAGCCAGCAGTTAATGCTGTTCTTGGGCAAGTTGTTGAGCCAAGTGCGAGCTGGACCCTCCAGCATCTGCGGGACATAGCGCACAACCCATCTTCTGTTGCCATTCGCGATATGGACCGCGGTGACATAGTCATTGAGCCAATCTTCAGGCTTGGTGCTGCCATTGTAGCTCTTGGTGCCCCTTGCAAGCTGGAAGTTCTTCACGGACGGCTCGTTCATGATGCGCGGGCCAAAGCACTCGGGACCAGGAGGACCCGTGTTCTCCAGCTGCGCCGACAAGCTGATCCGGTCCAACTGATGCCTCGCATCTCCAGGCGCCAGCATGCGCTCGCCAACACGATCATGTACATCATAGCCAGCCATCTCCATGGCCGAGTAGCCATCATCGTACCAGTCCACCTGCACAGCTGCAGGCTGCTCCACCGGGTTGACGACCGGTGCCACTGCGCGCGGCTGCTGCCTCTGCCGAGTAGGCGGGGCAGCGGGACGCCGAGAAGGACCTGGGCGTGCTTCATCTCGGGCTCGGCTTTGAGCTTGATGGGCTTGAGAGCCTGCTCTTGCAGCGTTGTGTTCCTGCCCGGGCTGCTGCAGCACAGCAAGCTGTCTCGCGGCAGCAGCCGGGTCATACACCTGCATTTGCCTATCTCTGCCCGAACGCCCGCTGCGGCTCTTCTCGCGGCTGGGATGCGGAGACGAGGCCTGATCGTTAGATCTAGCCGCGTGCGAGTGAACCACCTGCGAAACCCCAGCACCCGGGTTGGCCTTCCGGAACTCCTCGTTCTGCCTAGCAGCCTCCAACACCAACTCGTTGAGTCTTTCTTGCTGCCTAACACGCGCATCGCCATCTAGGCGAGGCAACTCGGCAGCTACAGCCTCTGCAGCTCTAAGTGTCTTGGCGGGTGTGCTATATCTGGGCCTAGTGGAGGTGTTTGCAGTGGCGGACTGAGCAGGAGCCTCTACAACTGTCGCCATCTCGGCACCAAGATTGCGCCGAGTGGCACCTACTCTGCTAGCCCTCCTAGCGACTGGCGTGAAGCCGTGAGCCTTGTTGTACTCAAGCTGATCTAGACTCAACTCCAACCTCACCTTATCCAACTCCGCCTGCTCGGCAAGCAGCTCCAGGCGTTGCCGCTCGAGCTGCTCCCTCATGGCTAGGAGCTCGATGTCGGTGGGAGTTGGCATGCCAGGTCGCGTAGCCGACGCGGGAATAACCGTGGAGGTGGAAGGCGGCAAGTTGCTCTCCTTCTCGTAGGGCCGGTGAACCCTGCCACCACCAGCCGGTGCAGCAAGATCCTCGACGTCTGCCGCAGCGCCAGTAGCGGTTGCGCCAGTGTTTGCCGCCAAGCCCGTCACCATCACCTCAGCGCAGTTCGCAGAGCGGCACGCGGGCCTTCCGCGAGCAGCGATCACCGCGGGAGGATCCTCCGCGTCATGCACCAGCTCGGGGTACTCGCGGTTGGCGACGGTGGCGACATAGACGAGGTGAGAGCCGAAGGAGATCACCGAGCCGCCCTCCGGCATGGCCCTGCCGCCGAAATCGCCGGCGTTGTCGGTGACGAAGTCGAAGGAGCCGAATCTGTGGACAAGGCCACAAACCACGCGCTCCGCTGAAGAAGATCCCGTCCGAACAGAAACTCCAACCAGCGCCGCTGGTTGCCCCACGGTGGGCGCCAACTGTCGTGGTGGTGTCACGGCAGATGCCATGGGATGGCTAAAGATGTGGGGACGAAGGACGCTGGAGGTGCTCGGGGAGGGATCACGCGACGAGTAGCCGCGTGAGGTACGAAGTAAACACTGCAAACAACACGATCTACCCAGGTTCAGGGCCCTCGTGAGGAGGTAAAACCCCTACTCCTGCCTTTCTCTATGTATTCTGGTGTCTCACCGAGTAGCCACAGTACAATGTTCTTCCTACCGAGTAGCCACTCTCCTCTCTAGGTGATGAACTAGGTCAAGAATTAGGTCACCAAGTGTTCGATCCTCACGCAGGAGGCGGCGGGGCACCTTATATACACGGTGCCCAGCCGGATACGTCCAAACATGGACAAGTGTCGACATAGTGTGCACATCGTCCTTCTTCCGGGTTCCCGCTGACAGCTTTGGTTCCTAATCTTGGCTGCATCTGGAAAGTCGTTGGGCAAAACAAGGGGACAGACTGGTATCACTATGCCAAACACAGAGTAGTTCCCCCTTATCCTGCGACGGCCTGCTTCCATGCTGTCACTGTCAGGCAGGCCGGTCCCAGATGAACAGTAGTTCGAATAGTGCCAAGTACGGACCCAGGATACGCGGGATCCTGTGTCAGAACGGCTCCTTTGACTTTCTGGCCTGAGTAGGTTCCCGCCAATTTTACTCGGGCCAACTCTTCTACTCGAATGGACAGAACTTGATTGATATCTCCTTCTGGTCATCTTGAGGTAAGACCGAGTAGCAGTCAACCGGGTAGCAAGTACCGGGTAGGCGGCTACTCGACCAAACCTCTCTTCTGACAGTCGCCTTTACCACTTGCCTTTACCCTACTCGGGGGTAACCCCCCGACAGATTCCAAAGTAATATTATGTCAGGATAATATCTAACAAAATCAAACCGAAATTTGACAATACATGATATACCCAACAAAAGATGACAACTAGTAAATGCTCTGGGAATCACATTACAATAAATTTGCTCTATATGACCACTAATGGTTAATGGAACAAAAGTACGTAGAGGAATTCGAATTTTATCATCATTAGTAATTAACATGTATGGATTTGCTTCAAAAGTTTCCAATTGCAATTGCTCAACCACATCAAGACTAACAAAGTTAGAGCGAGTATCCTTATCAAGAGTAATAGCAACAGGGAAACCTTTGACGTCTGCAATGAAGTGGAACAAATTTGTTGCAGGCATTCCACTAGAATCCTCCTCCCAGAAAGCATCACTGCACATAGAAAAACTACAAAGCTCCATTGATTAAGTTGTTAGTAACAAAATAACAATGGATTGTGGTGTTCTCTCACAACTCACTTAAAAACCAGCAAAGAGGTGATCCTTACCGTTCCAAAGTGAATAGAATAACTTACCAACAAGTAGTAGCAACTAGTGTGACTTGATGTGGAGAATAGAATACCCAGAGATTTTAGCTCTCACAAAGGCAAAACAGGTATTTAGTGGGGCTTGGTATGGATACCTAACAACACCAATAACAAGTACTATTTGCTGCTTGTGATGATAAAATAACACCTAGGGAAACACACACCAAATATGGAGACAAATGTGGCAATGCAAATATATGGAGGAAATTTTGCAATGCACTGGAAAGACACTAGCCAAGCTCAAATAATATTCAGGCACAAGATTGCTCAATGGTGTGTCAATATAGCAATGATGAAAACAGCTCCACAAATATATCAATGTCTCAAGGCCTTTTTGCTTTTTCTCAATTCTGTTTTTCTCTTTTCTGTTTTTCTCTCTTTTTTTTAATACTTTTACTGGCCAAATAACAACACAAGGAGCAATACTATCAAGTGATAACAATGCTATGAACAATGTGACACAAATATGAGATAAAGAGCAGCCTGAAAACGAGCAAAAGATAGCTATTCTTATTGGGTAAGGTACCTATTTGTTGCTGTAGAAAGGCTTTGGCTAAGGCTCACAAAGTTCAGACTTGAGACCCTAAAGAAATTGGAAAAGAAAAATAAAAGAAACCTAAAAAACAGAGACGGGTGTGTCTTTGGAGGCGCAGGTGAAAACTGTTGCTAAGCACGGAATTGCGCCGATGATTTGGCGCGTAGTAGTGGATTCCGACACGGGCACAGAACGCGTGGCCGCAATGCGTTGGCAGGTGATCGTCTGAGCGCGTCTGGCGTGGGCGGTTAGCGCTGACTGCCTGGGAGCGATGGATCTGAGGAACAAAAATCGCGCAACGCGTTTTGCGGTAGCGATAGGAGCGCGCGCAGGCGGAACGAATCCCGGGAAGAATACGACAACGCGCGCGCGTTTCAAGACGCGTCGACGCGGTTGGCGCGTGCTGGCAGCTGGTTCCCGCACTCGGAATCTGAGGCTCGGAGCGTTTGGCGCGTAGCGGTTGGTTGCTTTGGACCGAATCCTGGCGGTGCGTGCGTGATGCGGAAACCAGCGCTCGGAAGCAGTGCTCGGTTGGCTCGTTGTGTGGATCGACGCGAATCGGCGGCGCGGTAGTTGGCCTGGGGGCGCGGATTCCGACGTGATTACAGCAGGTGGATTTGGTTTTGAGTGCGGATAGCGCGCGGATAAGACGGCCGGCGACCGCTCTGCGCGGTTTCGATGGAAACGCTAGTAGCGACAAACAGAACGCGAGCAGCGACAGAAAGAAACCGACCAAGAGGCTCGCGATGGTTTGGTGGGAGTTTTGGGTACAGATCTAACGAAAGATGAACTCAAGGAACCCTAACCCTAATAGACAAAACTAAAAACAGAAAAAACAGGAACGCAAATCAACAAGAAACAGCAACTAGTAGATGCAAATTGGTGTTGATCTAGGCTCTGGCAAAACTAAAACCTAATATTTTTTATGGCGTTTTCTGGATAGGTAATAAAAACAACTCGAATCTAAAGGGATAGATACAGCTCACTGAGTAAACCCAGTAATCTGATACCAAGATGATAAGGGGTAGCCCGATCTTCTCAGTGAACTCTTTGATAACTTGATAATCAATGTGATACCTCGCTCTCTCCTTTGGCTAAACCCTGTCACCAATTGCAACAACACTTAACCCCTTTGGATATTCGAGACTCCACACTCTTGCACAAGTAGCCACCGACTACAAGTGGTCCTGTTTCTCCTTATTCCCAGTGGAACAGCAGAATACACTCAGATTTGCAAAGGTATATGATTCAAGATGAATGCTTCAAGCAATACAATCTAGAAGTATGGGATTTTGTTTTAACGTAGTCTAACCTATTCCACACGTAGGTGGTAGCTATATATGAGGGAGGGGTGTTTCCCCCACGAAATTGACCTATTCCTACTTGTTTGGACTCAACCAACTCGGATACAAACTGACCCAACATGGGTGCAGCCAATTGGACTCTATTTGGAAACTGGCAGAAAACTATTCGTGGATTGTTTCCTTCACCACGGCTTGCACGAGTCGCATTTCTTGATGGGGCCAGATCCATTGGAAAGCCCATCAAATTTCCTAATCGGATTGTGCTCGTTTGCTGTATTTGGAGCCCGTATGAAGAATCCATGACTATTTAAATTCGGGACTCCTGCCAGTCCGAACTGAAACATTATTTTCTTGTCTTTTCCACGCCTCCTTATCTTGCTCCTTGCTTCCTCTTCTCCATCCATGTTTGCGTTATTAATAAACCTAATCATACAGAAATTCATAGGCTTAGGTAGTATAACATTCTCATAAACACAAACATTATTTGTTACTAGAAAAGATATCATCTTATAATAAACATCAGTGAGGCTCAATATTTCCTTCCAACTCAAGCATGAATAAACCTCATGGACCTCTATTATATCTCTATCATGCTGGGTGAACAAATTACAACTGGGCAATTGACAAATAGAGGTTGCACCGTAGTGCACAATATGACATGAAGATTACTATGATATTTAGTGTGGGCATTACAACAAGATACATAGACCGACATCCATTTGGATCTATGACTAATAATCCACCCTTAGGTTGTCATCCGAACCCCCTTAGGTATTAAATTGCAAGCAACAGATAATTTCATTAAACAAAGTGTGTAATGTAAGCAATGATTATGCACGCGGGCACTCTCACCGCAGTTTTCTCCCTAATCGCAACAGCACATCCTCCCCCTTCACGTTTCTGTCACTCGAGCAAGGCGAAAATAAGTCATGAACCCACTATCGAGCATAAATACTCCCTCTTGTAGTCACTAGCAACTACTTGGCCAGAGTAACCACTAGCAACGGAAAGCGTGCAAGATCACAAATAGCATATGCAAATAAAGACTATAATCAACTTGGCATAAGTTCAATATTCATCGGATCCCAGCAAACACAGCATATAGAATTACATAAGATCAATCTCGATCATGATAGGCAGCTCACGAGATCTAAACATGGAGGCATATGAGGAGAAGAAAACCATCTAGCTACAGATACGAACCCGTAGTCCAAGGATGAACTACTCACGCATCACTCAGGAGGCAGGCATGGCGATGTAGAAGCCTCCGGTGATGATCTCCTCTCCGGCAGGGTGCCGGAAACAGCTTCAGAACCCCTGATCTAGGGTTGACGGTGACGGCGGCTGCGGAAATTTTCGGGGATTTTTTATCAGGTGTTTAGGGTTTTCCATCCGAGGGGCATAAATAGGCGAAAGGGCAAAGGCAGTGGAGCCCCAGGGTCCCACACCTATAGGTGGCGCGGCCAGGGAGACCCGCGCCACCCTATGGTGTGGTCCCCCTGTTGCTCGTGTTTGACTCCTCGTCGGTGTTTTGGATGCTTTCGGGGAAAATTGGAACTTCGGTCTTTGTGGGGTCCAATTCCGTGAATGGTTGCAGAACGACTTTTCTGAAACCAAAAACAGCAAAAAACATGGAACTGGCACTTGGCATCTTGTTAATAGGTTAGTCCCGGAAAACGTATAAAAATGCTATAAATAATGGAGAAAACAAGTAGCAATTGGCAAAATATGATCATGGAGCATTAAAAAGTATAGATACGCTGGAGACGTATCAAGCATCCCCAAGCTTAGTTCCTACTCGTCCTCGAGTAGGTAAACGATAAAACAATAATTTCTGAGGTGACATGCTACTAACATAAACATATCAATCTAATGTAAAAGCATATGCACGCTGAGATCATAAAACTTTAAACACAGCCATGATAAATAAAACTTTAATAATAAAGCATAGCAATTACTTTGCATCACGAAAAGTAACTCAAATAAAGAATCATGAATAATAATGCAAAGAAAGGTAAACGTTTGTTTCAGGTATAGAAAAAGCATGGCAAAGTGATATTTCGATAGTCCTTAAGAGTGGGGAAAAACATAAATGCCAGGACACCTTCAAATTTCAAGAGGAAGACTAGAACAAATAATTTAAGAACAAATGATATAACATTATGAAGTAATTATTGATGCTTATGGGACAAATGCACATAGAACTCAGAATGGCAAAAATGCTCTCTCAACTGTGCATAAAGTTAGAAGATGGAGACTCAACATAAAAGTAAAAGAAAGGCCCTTCGCAGAGGGAAGCAGGGATCACTCATGTGCTAGAGCTTTTATTTTATTAAACAGAGGTATTAAAAGTTTTACACTGCGTGTCTATATTTTGGGAGATGTATGCTAATGTCAACAAATGGTAAACAGAAAATACAGTACGTCACAAGCCAAATGGATTCACAAGAGCGGCTCCCATGGTGAAGGACGCAACTGGTGTATAAGGTCATCCCTCTTTCTCTTTTGTTTACACAATTATGCTTTGACTGATAAATCAGGGGCAAAAATAGTAAAGAGAATTTGTTTGCATTAATTTGGGGATGGGCACCCCGCTACCAGCTCTTCTATCATTTGGATAAGCGGATGAAGCCACTAGTCCAGGGTGTGAAATCCAATCAACAAGTGAGATAAAGATTCTCTATTTACGTCCTCATGAGAAAAAAACAAGAACATAAAGGAGGAGTAATTTTGAAGGTTTTAAAGGTAACACATGAGCAATTTACTTTGGAATGGCACTTAAATACCACATGTAGGTAGGTATGGTGGACACAATGGGAAAAAAATTTGGTTTAAGGGAGTTTGGATGCACGAGTAGAGCTCATACTCAGTACAGGTGCAGGCTAGCAAAAGACTGGGAGCAACAAATCAAGAGAGCATAAGAGCCATAATCATGCATAGCGACATAAGAATCATTAATTAAAACATAAGCACTATCACAAGTTTATAAACTAAGTGGTCATGGAGGCTATTCGTGACTGGTTTGTAGTCATAAACATGGTGTGAGAATGCGCCAAGTCAACCAAATAAAACATTCGAAAGAGAATATCATATATTGATGCTTTACTATGACAAGAACAACTCATGAATCTTTCAAGACATATTAAACACTCTTAGCTATTTGAGGCTAATCATGCTACTCAATAACCACAAGGCTTTAAAACTAAAATAACACTTAGCATGGCATGAAAAAGTTCTAGCCATAGTCTAGACAAGCTTCTACTAGTAGTGTTATAAATTCTACTTCAAGCAACAATTTTCTTCTCCCAACAAGCACCATACAAAACATGCTTTAACAAAATAATATTTATGATACAACAAGAAAACATTAGAGTACTCACATAACACTACTAAAACTAACAGCTCTAATAAGAGATCCATGCAAAACAGGTGCTAAATAAATGCAGCAGCTAGACAGAGATTAAGAATACAATGTATTCTCATGAAAAAGCGGAGTGTGTCACTCTCCAATAAAAGAATTCTGGGGTCCAACCAAGATTATTGAAAAATTAAAAACAAACTGAAAACAAAAATAAAAGACGCTCCAAGTAAAGCACATAAGATGCGACCGAATGAAAATATAGTTTCACTAGAAGTGACCTGATAATTTGTTGATGAAGAAGGGGATGCCTTGGGCATCCCCAAGCTTAGACTCTTGAGTATTCTTGGAATTTTCTGGGATGTACCACCGGGGCATCCCCAATCTTAGGCTTTTCACTCTTCTTAATCACATCATATCAACCTCTTCACTTGACCCTTGAAAACTTCCTTCACACCAAACTTCTCATAATCTTCATTAGCAACGTTAGTGAAATCGAAATAATAAATTCACATGGTTCAGTTTCAACACAAGTCTAACACTCAAAACCACATTATCTACTGTAAAAACTTATTTTAAAACTCTTTTTCTCAAAAGAACACCAAAAGAAAGAGATTAAGATGCAAATGCAATAAATGACAGAAATCTGTCAAAGCAGAACAGCGGGTAAAGATCGATTTTTTCAAACATCTTATGTTGTTCAAATCAAAAAGTGGTAAACTAAGGAAAGTTGTGTATATAACTCAATATTAAGAACAAAAAAACTCAGGTCATTTTGAATTTTCTGTGATTTTTTACGGAATTAACAGTGGACAGTAGAAATATGTTTCCTGCGCAGAAATCCGAAATATAGCCTCAACTTTCCACTAGAGGCTTTACTTGGCTCAACAAAAACACAAAAGAAAAGATACAGAGGGGTTTCTAAGGAAATAGAAAACACCCAGGTGCAAAGCACACCAAATAAAACGAAAGAAAACGGTTTGAAAACAGCGAAATAAAACAGGTTGTCTCCCGGTAGCGTTTTTCTTTAACGCCTTTCAGCTAGGCATAAAAGGTGGAATCAAGTGGATGCTCACATAAGAAATATGAATTAAGAAAAATAGAGCATCAAGAAGAATTTATCAAACAAATTTAAGTCTAACACACTTCCTATGAATAGGAATCTTGTAAAGAAATAAATTAAAGAAGCTCAAACTATAAATCATGGGAAGGTAGAACAAGAGCAACTCCAAAACTTTCAACGAAAAGAGAGATGTTTTAGTAACATGAGAATTCTTAGAAACATATTTTCCTCTCTAATAATAATTTTCAGTAACATCATGAACAAACTCAACAACATAATTATCACATAAAGCATGTTTGTCATGGCCTAAAAGCACACAATTCATATCAAGCTTAAAAATAGTGGGATCAAAATTTAAAATCAGCTCCTCTTTTTTTCCACTTTTAGCAATATCAAAACAAGATGATTGATCAGTCATAAAAGGTATAGGACACCTTATAGCAATCCTATTTTCAATAGCATTATAATTTATAACATCAAGTAACATAGGACCATCATCAAGAGCATTATCATAAGATTTATCCAAGTAGCATGTATTATCATAAATAACAGTAGCAGTATCATTCTCACAAGTTTCATTCATAGTAGTATTAAGGTCACAAGTATATCAAGTATCAATTTCATCAAACAGCGTATGAGTTAAAGAGTTACTATCATTGGGAGGTAGACATGGGTTCCATTCTTCCTCCTCTTGATCATCACTCTCGTCCTCTTTTTCATCCAACGAGCTTCCAGATTCAGCAATTTCTTCTTCCATAGGTTTCTGCAAGGTATTAGTCTCTTCCTTAGGTTGAGAGCATTTATTAAGATATTCCATTATGTAGTAATTACAATCCCTGTAATTATCAAAGCAATATTTAAGTATAGCATAAATCTCGTATTTATAAGGTGCATCATCAATACATTCAAGTAAATAGGCAATTTCGAATGCACCCTTCCAAGCAATAAATTCTTCAATTTGTTCCACATCATATAATTCATAATTTCCCTTAACATAAGAACATATGGTAACATCATCATTATACTCACATTGAAAAGGGAGGTGTTTATACCTCCTACAGTAGCAAGATTTATCAAAGCAATAAGTAACATTATAAGTAGAGCATAAGTTTTTAGGATAGTCATGCAATTTATTAATTTTCTCCCATAAGTATTTCCCTTTTTGTGACAAGCGGTAATCCTTATAATATTTTTGTTGTTCATCCGTGAACCCACCTTGCCTAAAATATCTAGTTTCAAAGACATCAAACATTGATAGCAAGCATGATAAAGCAAAAATAATAACTAGAACACTTGAAAATACTTGAGTTGCTTTCTATGCTATAAGGTAAACTATTTTTTTTGTGTTTTGAATAAAGAGAAGCAAAACAAGACAAAAATAAAAAGAAGACAATAAACAAAATACATAGGTTGAAAGTGAGACACTCCCCTTGCCAGAAGACTTCCTTCTCCCCGGCAATGGCGCCAGAAAAAAAAATCCTTGATGCACTTTGTTGGTAACCCAAGAGGAGGGTATGATGAGCACAGCGGTAGGAGTTTTCCCCTTAGTTAAGAACCAGGGTTATCAATCCAGTAGGAGAAAGAAGACCTTCGGAAGGTTGATGCCACTGACGGTGGTGCTGGCGCTTCACCGGTGTCAGCAATAACGTGGAACCTGCACACAACACAACCAAAATACGGTGCCCCAACGGTACAGTGAGGTTGTCAATCTCACCGGTCTTGCTGAAAACAAAGATTAGACGTATAGTGTGGGAAACAGTGTATGCTTGTAGTAAGTAAAGAAAGCAGGAAATTGTTGTGGTTTATTTAACAATGTGGAAAAATGGACCGGGGTATATAGTTTCACTAGTGGTGTCTCTCCATAAAAGATAGCATGTTGGGTGAACAAATTGCAGCTAGGCAATTGACAAATAGAGGTTGCACCATAGTGCACAATACGACATGAAGATTACTATGATATTTAGTGCGGGCATTACAACAACATACATAGACCGACATCCATCTGCATCTATGACTAATAATCCACCCTCAGGTTATCATCCGAACCCCCTTAGGTAATAAGTTGCAAGCAAGAGAAAATTGCATTAAACAAAGTGTGTAATGTAAGCAATGATTAAGCACGCGGGCACTCTCACCGCCGTTTTCTCCCTAATGGCAACAACACATCCTCCCCCTTCACGTTTCTGTCACTCGAGCAAGGCGAAAAGGAGGCATGAACCCACTATCGAGCATAAATACTCCCTCTTGGAGTCACTAGCAACTACTTGGCCAGAGTAACCACTAGAAACGGAAAGCGTGCAAGATCACAAATAGCATATGCAAATAAAGACTATAATCAACTTGGCATAAGTTCAATATTCATCGGATCCCAGCAAACACATCATATAGAATTACATAAGATCAATCTCGATCATGATAGGCAGCTCACGAGATCTAAACATGGAGGCATATGAGGAGAAGACAACCATCTAGCTGTAGCTACGAGCCCGTAGTCCAAGTATGAACTACTCACGCATCACTCTGGAGGCAGGCATGGTGATGTAGAAGCCTCCGGTGATGATCTCCTCTCTGGCAGGGTGCCGGAAAAAGCTTCAGAACCCCCATGATCTAGGGATGACGGTGACGGCGGCTGCGGAACTTTTCGGGGATTTTTTATCAGGTGTTTAGGGTTTTCCATCCCGGGGGGCTTAAATAGGTGAAAGGGCAAGTGCGGTGGAGCTCCAGGGGCCCCACACCTATAGGTGTCATGGCTAGGGGGACCCGCGCCACCCTATGGTGTGGCCCTTTTGTTGCCCGTCTTCGACCCCTCTTTGGTGTTCTGGATGCTTCCGGGGGAAATAGGAACTTAGGGCTTTGTGGGGTCCAATTCCGAGAATGTTTGTAGAACAACTTTTCTGAAACAAAAAACAACAGAAAACAGGGAACTGGCACTTGGCATCTTGTTAATATGTTAGTCCCGAAACGTATAAAAATGCTATAAATAAGGGAGAAAACAAGTAGCAATTGGCAAAATATGATCATGGAGCATCAAAAATCATAGATACGTTGGAGATGTATCATAGGCCTGGTGCTGCTCCTTGTGGATATCCACCTTCATGCACAACACATTGCACTAAAACCAAGAAAGCTTGCTGACATTGGGCATAGTAGTGGAGGAGTCAGTCATGCGAGCACTAGAAGGGGAAACACCTCCCATAGAGGAACCACCCTCATGAGGAGGAGTAGGAGCAGAAGGTACAACCTTCTTCCTTTTGACATATAGCTTCTTGAAGGCATGGTCTTGCAAAGGAAGCTCATTGAAGTTCCTCTTCATGGTATCCTTGATCAACATCATAATATAAGGTACATATGGGATGGTGTTCCCACCAATCATAGCATTGCGTAGCTCATTGAAGATGATATCCATGGCATAAACTGTGTAGGAAGTAGTAGGGTCCTCATCCTCCATACACTGCTTTGCCATAATCAAAAGGTTGAAAAGCGGACTGGTGAGAGCATCATTATTACCTCCACTGGGAACCAAGAAGGACCGGAAGAGGCGCACGAGCTGATCATAGAATGGGAGAAGCCCTTCCAACTTTCCAACCGTGTATCCAGGTGCATACATATCAACCATAGTCCTCTCTTGTTGGGGTCTCTCCACATCATGCATACGGTGACCAAGTGGAGGATGAGAGCGATGCTTATAGTTAAGGAAATGGCCCAGCCTGTGAAATGGAGCCTCACAAGGAGTGGTTTGAGTCATCCACTTCAAACTGCAATGTACCCCTGAGTCAAAAGCCAATGTGGACATGAATTGAACCACGAGATCGGTGTTGTAGGGGCAACGAGTCTCCAAGAGCTTCACAAGACCAAACCTCTCAATGATACTAGCAGCATCAGCAAATTCCTCCTTATCCTTGATGAACTGGAACCTGGTGGGATGCATCTAACGGATTGGGAACTTGTAATCAAAATAGATGTCAGCAAATATGTAGGACTGCTCCTTGCACCAGAACCGAGCATCCTCAAACTCCATATCTCTGGGAGTGTTGTACCAATCCCTCTGACGAATCCGCGCAAATTCCTGAGTGGTCACATCATACTTGTAATACTTTCTGACTTCTCTGCCCTTTTTCTTCCTTGTGGATGGCTTAGTGGCAACACTTGGCCTTCCCCTTGTCAACAACTTTTGTTGGAGGCCGAGAGTCACCGAGATCCTCATCACTAGTGTCCTTGTAGTAAGGACGCTTGCTAGGGCCCAACTTGTCAGCGTGAGAACTACCTGTGAAGGAATAACACAGAAGGAAGCAATGCGGGTAAGTGCACACAAGTCATCAATAGGGGAATCATACTGTCAAAACAATAGGGGAGCATCCACAAAATGATCAAGTATCAATTCTAGATAGGAGCAAAACAACACTGAAAATATTTGGGACAGAACTCAACCGGATATTCCGGTTCAGTACTGAACCGGATATTTTGGGTGCACGATTCCAACACTAGTTTGATCCTAGCCTAGATTCAAAAACTAGATCGGTGATACATGGTGCTAACCTATTGTCTCTAGCATGCATAAGATAGCCTAGGGATCATCCACTACCAAGCATTGATAAGAAAAACACACATCCATAGAGGGGTAGGGTTAGGGCACCAAGATCCAAAGAGATTGAACATTACCTGCGTCCATGGATGAAACTGCTTGGATGGGATTTATCCCAAGGAGATGGAAAACAAGATCCAGCCTAGAACTCTCAGATCCCGTGGAGGAAGTGGCCCGGGAGGCCAAGAATCAAGAGGGCGGCGTTTTTGGAGGTGGAGGAGGTTGGGGATGAATGGCAAGAACTGCCAATCCATCCCGTGCTCCTCAGATTTGAGGGAGATTCACCGGACCGGATATTCTGGTACCACCCGGATATTCCGGTTCAGAACTGAACCGGAAATTCCGCCTGCCTTCTGATTTGAAACTTCCTAGTTTCAAAGGACTAACTTGTGTGCTAGATAGAGTTTGGTTTTTGGGTAGAAAGGCTTAGGATAGAAACACCAAACTGGAAGTAGTACTTATCCCGCTCATTTGCAAGAATCAAACAACAAAGACCAAGTGAGTGAGATTTTCCTACGAAAACACTTAGCGAGGGAAAAACATGAGAAATGCAATGAAAATCAAATAAACCCAAACTAAGATTCAACTCTTCACAAAGAAGTGGTTTGTGGCCTAAGCCACCATGTAAGAGATCATGGTATGACACCGCGAAGATATATCTTGGGTGCATGGCCAATACTCGACATTGAAGCTCACAATTCAACATTAGAAAAAAAAGATAACAATGAATTTTTTCTTTGGGAATAATGGGGGGAGGTAGAACCCAATGTGTTAGGATAACACTCCCCCTATGTCCATTCCTGTCGAATCTGAGACTCTACAAATCCTCGGGTGAACCCATAGGGTTTTGAATAGGAGAACCCATGAGCGCTGGTGGCGATCGTCGGCTAAACAGGGGGCAAGATTTACCTAGGTTCGGGGCCCTCGTAGAGGTAAAACCCTTACTCCTGCCTCTGTCAATCTGTATTCACGAATAGATCGGTTACAATGGTGGTTGCTCAAGTCGAGAGTACAATCTTGAGCTCAAGGCTTTGGTGGTGCGGTATTGCTTGGTCCTCTTCCGGTGGTTCTCCTGGCCTTATATAGGTGGCCAGGTCTCAAACCTTACCCGGGGAGGACTCGAACTCTAACCCTATGTCGGTTACAAGTTTCCTAACTTAGCCCGCAAGGTATTGCGGGTGGGCTTCACGTGGGCCTTCTGGAACACTCCAAGGGCTTCCCTTCTTGGGCCTTAACGTTGGGCCTGAGACGGGGTGTCCTTACCCGCAGGGTCTAAGATCCATCCCTTCGTTAGTAGCCCCCGAGCATTTGCTCGATTGGGATTTTTCCAGTCGAGTAGACGGTCAGATTTTTCATCTTTCCTTCGGATAACCAGTATGGTCGTTTCCTGTTTAGAGGGTGTGTACCCTATGTGTTGAGCTTTTGTACTCGAGTATCGAGTAATGAAAGTGCCTGTTTTTATGGCTGTTATCGCAGAAGGATATGGCGCAGTAGCTTGGCTCTCCCGAGAGATCGGGGCCAATTAATTGCAACTAGGGCAAAAACAGTTCTGGCCTACAGAGATTCGAAACCTCCGACTCGAACCTGATGAGGTGATTGTTGCGACTGGGCCGTAGTGGTCTTACCGAGTCGAACTCCGGCATCCCCGGCATCCTCGGCTTCATCGACATCAAACTCTCGTTGGAATCCAATGACTACGGCTCCGAACAATCCTTTATGGATCGGATCTGTCGTGGTCACACCGCACTCGCCGGAATCGCGCCCGGTATTCGAAGATCTGGAGGAGAGCGTCACCCTGACGTTCGGAGCCTCAAATTCGTGATGAACAGGGACGGGATCCTCCACTTCTCGGATGAATCGGAGACTGAATCTGGAGCTGTCGACTCGCGCCGTCACCTGGAGAAAAGTGGCGAGTCGATTCGCTTCAACGCCAACGACTACCACACCCTCTCGACAGAGGAACCATCAAGAATCCAAGGAAACCTTCGACCTACGCCTAGGACGCACGAGCTTCGACTGGCTCAAGTCTGCATGGCAGGATCGGAACAAGGCTCGGAAACAGAACACAGCGCGACTGAGCGCAATATAATCGGCGTTTCGCGGGAATCCTGGAAACGGGCGAAGGAAGCTATGCGAACAAGCAAGCCACCCGCAGCCGGATCCTCACACGAAGACGTGGTCGCCTACCACTATCACCTAGTGAGAGCAGCCACGATTATCAAAGATGCTCGGGTAGATCTGGCCCGCCGAAGAAGGGCGGCGGACGAATCAAGCCAGAGACGAGCTGGGCTATCCGTAACACCCTCGGTTGGAACCCGACCCGCGAGGAAAGGACACGCATCCACGTCTAGGAACGATGAATCCATACCCAAAACAAACAGATCAATCACTCCTTCTCTCATGCGAGTCGACGACGACGACAACGTGTACCCGCAAACTCCCGCTGCTGCGGTTCTAGCCGCGGCAACCTACATGCAGATGAATCAACCAACAGAAAGCGACCCTCTGGCAGAGCAATACAAGCAAATACGAAAAGGACTCGGATTGGCGGCCGCAAGGCTCGCCTCTCACGATCGCAAGAAGGCCGAGGAGCAGCAGGAGAAGGAGCGAAGGGAGAAGGATAAAGATAAAGAAACGCCTCGCAGGCACAGAAGCTCTTCACCGAGGAGGGACAAGTCACCACGCCGCGGTCGAGGAAAAGAAGCTAGACGCCGCGGCGATAGCCGAAGCAGCAGTGAAGAAATCCCGAGAGACAGAAACTCGCGGCACCATAGCGGCCGCTCGAGAAAACGAAGCAAGGAACCAAGGAAAGATGACGACCGCGACCGGCCAGAATACAACGCGCGATCAGATCTCGCTCAAAAAAGGGTGGATAAGGCAAGGGCTTCGCGATATCGCGAGCGCTCTTCGTCCGGCTCCTCGGATGACGAAACCTGTGGAGCACTCTGTTTCGCTCGCAGCATCCGCGAAGCACCTCTACCCAAAAGGTTCAAGCTCAGCACGGAGGTGACGAAGTACGACGGCTCACTCGAGCCCTCTCAATGGCTAAGCGACTACCTCACGGAAGTAAAATGCCAACGTGGGAACAATAACACGGCTATGCAATACCTCAATTTGCATCTTACTGGCGCAGCCCGCAGTTGGCTGGAAAGAAGACCAAAATCTTGCTACGCATCGTGGGATGATTTGCACCGCGACTTCTGCAAAAATTTCCAGTCGACTTACAAGAGGCCAGCTACAATCGAAGAACTACGAGCCTGCAAGCAGAAGAGTGGCGAGTCCACACGCGAATACATCCAGCGGTGGACAACGCTCAGGAATACCGCGGGAACCATCTCAGAAGAAGTAGCGATCGAAGCCTTCGCAAAGGGCGCCAGAAGAATTGCCTTTCGAGAGGAGCTAGGCAGAGCTGCACCCAAGACTATCGGGGAGCTGATGATCATAGCCAAAAAATGGGCTAACGGAGAAGATGCGGTGCGCAACGAAAGAGCATCGTCACCCGCGCACGATGACGATCGTGACGGTCGAAGAAAAAGAAGAAAATATTACGATCATGAGGATAGAGAGGAGTTGGTTGCCGCGGAATTCACTCGAAACCGCGATTCCGGTCGCCGTGGAAATCGCGAGTGGAGACCAAAGGCCGAAGAAAAATCCCCCGAGGAAGACCTAGATGCATACTGCTCGCTACATCTATTCACAGATAAGCGCACGGGCAAAACCAAGGCAACACACTTGCTTAAGGATTGCCGAAAGTTCCATGACATCTCGGACGCACTCGCGAGGAAAAGATCTGCCTCCACTCAAAATTACCCGCCGCTTCCAGGAGGAGGACACCAAGGATTCCAGCCGCCACCACCACCACCTCCACCCGCAAATCCAAACATGGCGCTAGCTGCAGTACCCGCACCACCAAACGCCGGAGCAAACGCGTATCCGAACCCGGCAGGACAACTCGCAATGATCCAGAAGGTATGCCCCTCCCGCAGAGCTCAAAAGACTAACACAAGGCAATTATTCATGGCAGTGCAGACACCGCCAACGAAGACCGAGTACCTAAAAATGGCGGACCAGCCGATCACGTTCTCGATGAAAGATCACCCACCACGAGTCTATCGACCAGGACACGCCGCCCTGGTCATCCAGGCGCAAATTGGCAACTACGACTTAGCCCGCGTATTCATGGATGGGGGCAGCGGTCTCAACATTATCTACGCGGATACACTCCGTCGGATGAACAAGAACTTGGACGGCCTCCCGGAATCAGAAACAGCCTTCCACGGGATAGTTCCAGGCAAGGCAGTCCGTCCACTCGGAACAATCAACCTAGAAGTTGTGCTAGGCACGAAGAGCAACTACAGGAGAGAGTTCCTCGACTTTGAAGTTGTCGATTGGCCTTCACAGTACCACGCCATCTTGGGCCGAACAGCGTTCGCCAGATTCATGGCAGTACCTCACTACGCCTACCTGAAGCTCAAATTACCCGGTGAACATGGCGTAATCACCATTGACGGGGACTTTCAGAAATCCAACAAATGCGACATTGAGTTCAACGAGATCGCAAAATCTTTCGGGATGCACGAAGAACTTCAAGAGCTGGCAAAAACCACGGATCACTCCGTGATGCCCCTCACGAAGAAAAATGCGCCTGAGCTAGAATTTAGCGCCAACAACGACACCCGAAAGCATCAAGTGCACCCTAAAGACTCTGCGAAGACAACGATGGTTTCAACAACCCTCTCGCAAGCATAGGAAAGCGCGCTCGTCAAACTCCTCCGTGAGTACTGGGAAATTTTCGCCTGGCAGCCCTCAGATATGCCAGGAATACCCAGGGAGTTTGCCGAGCACTCACTCGAAGTCTTTCCAGACGCTAAACCCATCAAACAGACCACGCGAAGATTTTCAGAACCCAAGCAAAAGGCGCTTGGAGAAGAAGTAAACAGATTGCTAGCTGCGAAATTCATCAGGGAGATCAAGATATCCACTTGGTTAGCAAACCCGGTGTTGGTCCCCAAAAAGAACACGGATATCCTTCGGGTGTGCATCGACTACACGTCGTTAAATAAGCATTGCCCCAAGGATAATTTTCCCCTCCCGCGAATCGACCAGATCGTGGATTCTACAGCAGGCTGCCAACGCCTCTCCTTCCTGGATGCCTATTCGGGATACAATCAGATCCGAATGAAAAAAGAGGATGAAGAAAAGACAGCATTCATCACACCTCACGGTGTCTACTGCTACACAACAATGCCCTTCGGGCTGAAGAACGCAGGCGCAACATATCAGCGCTGCATGCAAAGATGCCTCGCCAACCTCATTGGCAAGAACGTGCAAGTGTACGTTGACGACATTGTCATCAAGACTCGAGTTGAGGACACACTCCTTGAAGATATTAGAGAAACATTCGACGCCCTCAACGCGTACAGGATCAAGCTCAATCCGACCAAATGTGTCTTTGGCGTTCCGGCAGGAAAACTTCTCGGGTACCTGGTATCCGCCAGAGGCATTGAAGCCAACCCAGAGAAAATACAAGCTATCTTAACCATGAAGGAGCCAACCAACCTGCGCGGAGTACAACAGCTCGCAGGGCGATTAGCCGCCCTAAGCAGATTTATCGCACGATTGGGGGAGCAAGCATTACCCTTTTACAAGTTGTTGAAGAAGACAGACAAATTCGAGTGGACACCCGAAGCTAAGCAAGCATTCGCAGATTTGAAGCGGTCATTGCAAAGTAGGCGCATCCTCGCAACACCGCGAGAAGGGGAGCCACTTTTCTTGTACCTAGCCGCCACAAACCAGGTCATCAGCACAGCAATCGTGGTCGAACGACCTGAGGAAGGCAAAGCGTACGGAGTTCAACGTCCAATATATTACATCAGCGAAGTACTCTCACCATGCAAGAAACGGTACCCTCACTACCAGAAGCTCGCGTACGGAGTTGTTCTTACCGCCCGCAAGCTCAAACATTATTTCCAGGAACACGCCATTACAGTGGTTAATGATGCGTCACTCGGGACGATCATGAACAACCCTATGGCATCCGGAAGAATAGCAAAATGGAACATCGAGTTGGGTGCTTGGGACATCACTTACGCAGGACGAAGCGCAATCAAATCCCAGGTACTTGTTGAATTCCTAAGCGAATGGACAGAATTGCAAACGCCAGGACCACCCGAGTACACGAGCAATTGGATAATGTACTTTGACGGGTCCAAGAGAAACGAAGGAGAAGGAGCTGGAATAGTTCTTATATCACCTCAGGGAGACAAGCTGCAATACGTCCTACGATTGGATTTTCCACCAGATGATCCGGCGTCAAACAACGACGCAGAGTACGAAGCCTTGTTGCACGGGATGAAGATGGCAATCGCCTGTGGAGCTACTCGCCTAATGATCTACGGCGACTCCAATCTCATTGTGCAACAAACAATGAAAGAGTGTGACGCAATCGCCGAAAACATGATCGCGTATCGCGACATGTACAATCTACTCGAAGGAAGTTTTAAAGGATGCGAGCTAAAGCACATCGCAAGATCCAGCAACGAAGAAGCAGATCGACTGGCAAACATGGGTTCCACGAATACACTCATACCACCAGGAATATATTTCGAACGAATGATCAAGCGATCGGTAAAAATCAAGAAAGCTGCAGAAGCAATAGCAGTGCCAGAAACAGAGGTCAGCCCGCAAGTCGCCCTTATCGAGCTCATTCATAACATATCGCGACAGGTTTTTCTGGTCGAGCCAGTCTGGACGCAGAAATATCTCGACTACCTGACCAACAGACAGCTCCCGGCTGACCCACGCGAGGCTTGACAAATAATCAGACGCAGCAAATCCTTTCGGGTAGTCAATGGGGAATTATACAAGCAAAGCATCTCGGGAATACTTCAGCGCTGCATCGCACCCGAAGACGGCAAAGAATTGCTCCATGACATCCACCAAGGAGACTGCGGACATCATGCTAGCTGGAAAACAATAATGGGGAAGGCCTTCCGAGCAGGATTCTACTGGCTGACAGCAGCTACCGACGCAAAGAACCTGGTCGAACGATGCGATGCCTGTCAGCGATTCGCACCAAGACCACATGCACCTGCTATGGAATTGCACATGATACCCATTGCCTGGCCCTTCGCACAATGGGGGCTAGACATGGTCGGACCACTACGCAAGTCCACCCCTGGAGGATATACACACTTGCTGGTCGCAGTCGACAAATTCACCAAATGGATCGAGGCCACGCCAGTAACTTCAGCTAGTGCCCAATGCGCCGTCAAGTTCCTCGACTCCATCGTATGCAGATTTGGTGTGCCACACGACATCATTACAGACAATGGTACAAATTTCACAGCAAAGGAAACGCAACAGTTCTGCGAGGAAAAGGGCATCAACTTCAAGTTTGCTTCCGTTGCCCACCCGCAAACAAACGGAGAAGTCGAGAGATCCAACGGCTTAGTTTCGGCTGGCATCAAGAAACACCTACTCGATCGTCTACACCCCGCCGCAGGACATTGGGCGGACGAATTACCCTCCGTCCTATGGAGCCTCCGCACAACTCCCAACCGATCTACAAAATACACGCCATTTTTCATGGTATACGGGGCAGAAGCAGTCCTCCCCGAGGACGTTCGATTCAGCGCCCCACGAGTTGTGGCCTACAGCGAAGAAACCTCTAACAGGGCACTCGCGGAAGATATGGATGTACTCGACGAAATGCGGGACATCGCACTCGCCAGATGCGCAGTATATCAGCAATCCCTGCGAAACTATCATAGTCGCCGCATACGCCACAGAGCATTCGCGGTTGGAGATCTAGTGCTGCGACTCAAGCAGAAGGAAGGACATAAGCTCGAACCACCCTGGGAAGGACCCTTCATCATACAAGAAGTAATCCCAGGCGGGGCCTACAGATTGAAGAATCCATCGACTGGAGGAATCTATTCCAATCCTTGGAATATTGCGCACCTCCGCAAATTCTATCCCTAGGTTTACTTGTTCTCACAACAAATAAGGCTATGCTAGCCACTCTTGTAGCTCGAATACATGGCTTCTCAGTCATCGCAATAAAAACATGGTTTCTCCATCATATTCATTCGCAACTTCCTATTTTTACGCGCTCAAAAGTTACAGGAACACACCCCATAAACACACGGGGGCTACGCCTACGACTAAAGCATTACAGGAAAGAAGCATACATACAAGGTTATACACCTTACACCATTTTTACAAACTATACAAGGATACAGGATATGCGCATCTGACAATCAATCAAAGCGCTGAGCATTCTCAGTCGCCAAAACTCTATCTACCTCCTCAGAGGACAATCGGATGATTTTCTCCACTGCAGGACGAACAACATCATAGAAGGGGGAAATATCATCGATTGGATCATCTGGGAGCCTGGCTAAGGAGTTAAAATCTACTTCAGGATACCATATTCGGACAAAGGATAGAGCTACAACCGCGCCGCATGTCATTTGATTGCGCACACACGCGCGAACCTCTCCTTCACGTCCATACAATCTGAGAAGATAGCTCCAGTCTTCAGGACCCCTTTCGAGTGGGTAGAAAGCAGGGTTCATCACAATCAGGACCTCGTGAAAAGAACTCACGAGAATTCTCGCTTGCAGAACACGGAACTTCAAGGTGGCCATCACAAATCCTCGACTGCGATCAGACCAGAAGTTACTCGCATGAGGATTTGAGCTACCAGCCCCCTGAACTATATGGTTTTCAACCCACTGCTTTTCTTCCCTGTCATCAGGTCTGACAACTGAATAGCAAGCATGCTTAATCAGCTAAGGAAACAAAGCAAAAAGAAGACTCGGGGGTTGTATTACTTACACAGCAAATCCCTCGCAACCAGCGATAATTCATCCATCAGGAACTGCTCACGTTCAGCCGCCAGTTTTTGCTTGGACTTCGCCACATCTGCTATGCCGCGCAAAGCTTTAAGCTGACGCTCACCCTCCCGGACCTTATCACGAAGACCAGCATAGGTGCCAACCGCGGCAACAAGGGGATTTACTGGAGTAGCATGTCCACTCGAAGATTCTGCAACTACCCCGGTAGCCTGGAAGAATACAAGGAAAGAAGTAAGAAGCCCTATTCGAAGTATTTCTAGTCGCACATCTGACAAGAGTGCTCGGGGGCTACTCCCATCGGGAGAAAATACACAAACTACGGGAGGCAATTTCCAGAACGAACATTTCGATTAAAGACGATGAAAATACGGGAATACATCCCAAGGTTCATTACATTCACGAAGGAAAGGAAAAAAGAACAAAACTAAGAAACTACAGTGGTGCTCCCACGAGTGGCAGTCGCCCCTCCTTTCAGTCGAGCAAATAGCTCAGACAGCTTCCGAGCATGAATGGTGGCCTGCTCGCCAAAACGAGAGAGTCGTACCTTTTTGCCCGTCGAGGGGTCGACTGGAAGAGCTGAGTAGGCCTCCTCCAAACCATTGACTCCGTGCGCCAGCGCGAACTGAATCGCAGTCTTCGCACCAGACTTCGACTAGGCGACTACGTAAGCATCCAGGAGATTACCCTCCGAGAAGATCTTCAGCAGGCCGTCTAGTGCGGATGGAGGAACAGCGTTGGCGAGGAAGCGACTGTGCAACTGCGACAACACTTGGGTGGCATCTCCAATCAAGGAGCACTCCTTCGGCGTGCCTCTTGAGTTGAGCAAGTGTATCAGTTAACACATCTACTCGCTGGATCCCAGGGATCTCCAAAGGAACATCCAGAAGACCTGCAAAGGAAAAGAATGTCAAAATTTCGCAAGTTCACCAAGACAAAAGATACAATTTCGAGAGCCTAAGCCACTTACCCGCGAAACGCTCAGCAAGGGGACGGAGGAATGTGACAAGGTCAGAATCGGCCTTATTGCCAGCTTCCTGTTGATCCTTCAAAGCTTTTCTCGCATCCGCGAGTTGCCTGTCAAGATCCTCCGACCGCATGCGGGAGGCCTCCAGCTCTTGTCGAACAGCTGCCAAATTAGCTTCCTGAGTGGTTGCCCGCTCAGAGAGCTTGACTCTCTCGGACTCCGAATGTTCGAGTTGAGCTGCGCAATAAACATTTGTTAGACATCAAGAATGGAGACGACAACAGAAACAAAAGAAGACAATGAGATTTACTCTTAAGGAGCTCGTTCTCGGTGTGGAATCGACTACAGTGTGACTGAAGCCTCTCGCACTCCGATTCGGCAAGAACAACGCGGCGACCGATCGCTGCAAGCGAGTCAACAAGCGACTGCAGAAGCACAGAAGTAGAAGAATTAGAAGATATAAATTAGAGCCTGTACCCGATTGAATTCAATCGATTACAGCCTCGGGGGCTACTCCCATCGGGAGCACTATCGTGCACCCGATAGAAATCAAGACGAAGAAAATAAAGCAAGATTTTGAGCCTATAGCCGATCGCAAGCAATCGACTACAGCCTCGGGGGCTACTCCCATCGGGAGCACTGTCGTGCACCCGATACAAATTCGAAGACAAACTACAAAGTTTACCTGGCCCGTGGCGCGGGAGAGAGGATCTGCGGAGCTGTCCGTCGCTTCTTTCGAAGCTGAAGTCCTGGCGGCAAAGCTAGGAGCCTCACGTTCCGCAGTCGCCGCATTGGGGGCTGCGCTGGGAGAATTCTGGACGGTGCCAGCATTGGGATCTCCACCCGCAGTTCCTGCTTTGTTCCTCTTTTCGGGAGGAACACAAGAAGCGTACCTGCGAGGGCTGATGGCCTGCACACTGCGGCAAAAAGAACAAGGAATCAAACATAAAGCGCAGAAGAAAGAACATTTGACTAAGAACGGGATAAATAACTTACTCGTCATCTTCATCTTCATCCAGCAAATCCGCGTTCCAAGCGGTTGCGATTACTGGGAATGAAGGCGAAGGTGCGAGGGAGCGAAGTGGAGTCGCGGAGATAGGGGCCTTCCCTGGCGATTCCTCTAAGGAATTATCCTTGGAGGTAGCCTCGTTATCGTCCTCTACCCGACGACGCTTGCAACGACGTAGGCCGCCATTCGAGCCCTCCGCGTCATCCGAAGAATCGTCCTCGGAGCTCGAGGAAGCATCGGCTACACTGGTATCGGCTAAGTCGTCCAGGTGACTCGCCAATAACTCCGAGGCGTCCTCTCCCACAACTGGCGGGTAGCAGTTCGCCACCGCTAAGCTCTACAAAGACGGAAGAGGGAGGCAAGGAAAATTTCAGTCGACCAAAGACTCAAAGCAAAGAAGATAATAATGACGAACGGGAAGGATAAAACTAACCTCGGCTGGTGGAGGTTTCGAAGCGTCGAAGGCTTCGACTGAGCAGTCGGGGAACTTCTCCCCCACCTTCAAGCTGGTGACAACCGCGATTTTCTTCTCGAACTCAGCGTTCGAAAGTTCCTCGCGGCTCACTCGGCTAGGATCTTCAGCGCCTTGGTATTCCCACATGGTGGAAGGCCTTTGCTGCAGCGGCTAGATCCTGCGCTTCAGAAAAATACTCGCCAGGTGCAGCCCGTTGAGTACCACTCCGGCGGTTTGATCCCGGAGAGCGGACACTCTTGCGAGTAGGGGCGTGACGACCTGGGTTTCTTCGGCTGACAGCTTGTGCGCCCAGGACTTCCGCCTATTCAAAACAGCGAACGGGTGGAACTCCACGAGCCCACCCGAGCTGTTGTCGATGACGTAGAACCACTTTTTCCGCCAGCCTTGGGCGGAGTCGACGAAGTGCATGTTGAAGTAGCTGCTCTCCAGTCGCGCCTGGATCCCGAAGCCGCCTGTGCGCAGCGGCTCGCCAGGCTTGGAGTCCACCCGCGATTTCTCGCGGAAAATGCGAACTTTGAAGAGGGCCTTCCACAGTGCCCAATGAGGGCGAATGCCAAGAAAGCATTCGCAGAACACGATGAAGCACGAAATGTGCTGCACCGCATTCGGAGGAAGATCGTGAAGCTGTATGCCATAGACATACAACAACCCGAGGAGAAAAGGATGGAGAGGGAAAGAAAGACCCCGAGACACGTGGTCCGCAAAGACCACGCGCTCGTTCGATTGCGGGTTTGGTACCTCTTCTTTCTTCCCGAGGCGCACCCGCTTCTCAGATTCAGCCGGCAACAGCCCCTCCCGCTGCATCTCCTTGATGCTCTTCGCGGTGGTATTGGGGGAGCGCCAGTCGCCGGCCCGAGGTGCCGGTTGCGCGGAAACGTCTCCGGATGCAGAAGCGGCAGCACCACGTCTTTTGCCTCCGGCCATGGCTAGCAGTGTGAGCTCGAGCGCAAGGAAGGAGATGAGCACGAGGAAGAAGATGGTTGAAGGCAAAAGCTGGGAAAATTTTACCGCAGCGCTAAGTCCCGTATTTATACACGAAGCGGGTCAATCTCAGCCACTCGATGTGCTACGTGGCACGTATCGCAGCCACCACATGTGAAGATGAAACGAAGGGGCGGTGAACGCTGTTCCGTGCCACGATCTTAACAGAAGATCGTGCGCATTTACTGCGCAGTTCGCGTAAAAAACAGAGGCGGCGTCTCGTTTCCCGGTCAAAAAGCTGACTAGGTGGGCCAGCCCATCTGCTACCACTCCGTCACGTCCCATCGGGAGCAGAAGAGTGCGCCATGACGTCATGGCACGCATCATCAAATTCAAGAACTTTCGAATGGACAATTCAAACACGAAAATAGCTTCGTATGAAATTCCTTTGACTAAAGGCAATTCCTTTACGAATAAATCATGGAGCAAGACCTCTTTTAAACAAGAGAATCAACCTATACACGAAAACTCTTTCGTATAGGCGCAACAGTCCAAACATGAAAACTCTTTCATATGGGCACGACTATCTACAGTACGAAAACTCTTTCGACTGAGTCTTAAAACAATCATTCGGGTAGAAAGAACCTACCTCCATTCACGCATGATATTTCTACTCATAAAAGCCTGGATTGTTTAGTCGACTAGGCACATCCAGATGCCATATTCTTCGAATATGAAGGTAAGACCCAAAAAGATCTTTCTTAAGGGCCTGGAATCGCACTCGAAAGCTGCATCCTCCGGTATAGATCCGTGTCAACAACACGAAGAAAAATCCTAGCGGACGCGCCGGGTACCCTCATAGGTTAAGTTCGACTCGATAAGTCCACAACGGCCCAGTCGCAACAATCACCTTATCGGATTCGAGTCGGAGGTCTCGAATCCGTGTAGGCCAGGAATGTTTTTGCCCTAGTCGCAATTAATTGGCCCTGATCTCTCGGGAGAGCCAAGCTACTGTGCCGCATCCTTCTGCAAATAAAGCCGCAATAACAGGCACCTAAGTCGCTCGACACTCGAGCATAAGGACTCATTGCACAGGGAACACACCCTTCAAAACAGTAAGCAGCCAAGTTGTTTATTCAAAAGGAAAAGCAAGGCCAAAAAAGGTTTGACCGTCTACTCGACTGGAAAATTCCCACTCGAGCAAACGCTCGGGGGCTACTGACGAAGATATGGATTCTGGATCCTGCGGATAAGGACACCCCCTCTCAGGCCCAAGGTGAAGGCCCAAGAAGAGGAGCCCTTGGAGTACTCCAGAAGGCCCACGTGAAGCCCACCCGCACTAAACTTGCGGGTTAAGTTAGAAAACATGTAACTGACCTAGCTAGGGTTGGAGTCCTCTCCGGGTAGAACTCGAGACCTGGCCGCCTATATAAGGCCAGGAGAGCCCCCGAGAGAGGACCAAGCAACACCGCACGACCAAAAGCCTTGAACTTGAGACCTACTCTTGATTAGAGCACAACCTTTGTAACCGATCTAATCATCAATACAGATCGACAAGAGGCAGGAGTAAGGGTTTTACCTCTACGAGGGCCCCGAACCTGGGTAAATCTCGCCCCCTGTCTAGCCGACAATTCCACCAGCGCTCATGGGTTCTCCTAATCGAAACCCGATAGGTTCACCGAAGGGATTTGTTGAGTCAGGGATTCGACAGTCGTGTAGCAGTACACACCGTGGGGTGTAATGAATGTTGTCTTCTCCTCGTCCTCCTGCTTCATCCGGATCTGGTTGTATCCCGAGTAGGAGTCTAGGAAGGAGAGGCGTTGACAGCCCGCGGTGGAGTCCACGATCTGGTCAATTCGTGGGAGGGGAAAGTTATCCTTGGGGCAGTGCTTATTTAATGACGTGTAGTCAATGCACACTCGAAGGATGTCAGTGTTCTTCTTTGGGACCAGCACCGGGTTTGCTAACCAAGTGGATATCTTGATCTCCCTGATGAATTTTGCTGCTAGCAATCTGTTTACTTCTTCTCCAAGCGCTTTCTGCTTGGGTTCTGAAAATCGTCGAGTGGTCTGCTTGATCGGTTTTGCATCCTTGAAGACTTCGAGTGAGTGCTCGGCGAACTCCCTGGGTATTCCTGGCATATCTGAGGGCTGCCAAGCGAAAATTTCCCAGTACTCACGGAGGAGTTCGACGAGCGCGTTTTCCTATGCTGGCGAGAGGGTAGTTGAGACCATCGCTGTCTTCGCAGAATCCGTCGGGTGCACCTGATGCTTTCGGGTGTCGCTGTTAGTGCTGAACTCCAGTTCTGGCGCGTTTTTCTTTGTGAGGGGCATCACAGAGTGGTCCGTGGTCTTTGCCAGCTCCTGCAATTCTTCTTGCATTCCGAAAGATTTTGCGATCTCGTTGAACTCGATGTCGCATTTGTTGGACTTCTGGAAATCTCCGTCGATGGTGATTACACCATATTCTCCGGGTAACTTGAGCTTCAGGTACGCGTAATGTGGTACTGCCATGAATCTGGCGAATGCTGTTCGACCAAGAATGGCGTGGTACTGTGAGGTCCAGTCGACTACTTCAAAGTCGAGGAATTCTCTTCTGTAGTTGCGTCGATTTCCCAACACAACCTCTAGGTTAATTGTTCCGAGTGGACGGATCGCTTTCCTGGAACTATCCCGTGGAAGGATGTTTCTGACTCTGCAAGTCCGTCCAGGTTCCTGTTCATCCGGTGGAGCGTATCCGCATAGATAATGTTGATGCCACTGCCTCCGTCCATGAATACGCGAGCTAGTTCGTAATTACCAATTTGTGCTTGGATTACCAAGGCAGCGTGTCCTGGTCGATAGACTCGTGGCGGGTGGTCTTCCATCGAGAAGGTGATCGATTGGTCCGCCATCTTCAGGTACTCGGGCTTTGTTGGCGGGGTTTGCACAGCCATGCACAGTTGCCGTGTGTTTATCTTCTGAGCTCTGCGGGATGGGAAGACTTTTTGTATCATCCCTAACTGTCCGGCCGGGTTCGGGTACGCGTTAGCTCCTGCGTTTGGTGCGGGTGGCGCGTTTAGTGCTGCTAGCGCCATGTTTGGATTTCCTGGTGGAGGTAGGGGTAGTGGCGGCTGGAACCCTTGATGTTCTCCTCCTGGGAGTGGCAGGTAGTTTTGATTAGCTTCTGATCTGCTTTTCTTCGAGAAGGCCTCGTGGATTTCGTTGAACTTTCGGCAATCCTTCAGGAGGTGCGTTGCCTTAGTTTTGCCCGTGCGCTTATCTGTAAATAGATGTAGCGAGCAGTATGCGTTTAGGTCCTCCTCGGGGCTTTTGTCTTCAGCTTTTGGTTTCCACTTGCGACTCCCGCGGCGCCCATTATCGCGGCTTCGTGTGAATTCTGCCGCTACCATCTCTTCCCGATCGTCGTGATCGTAATATTTTCTCCTTTTCTTTCGACCATGGCGGTCTTCTTCGGGCGCGGGCGATGATGCCCTCTCGTTGCGCACTGCGTCTTCTCCGTTAGCCCATTTGTCGGATATGATCATCAGTTCCCCAATAGTTTTGGGTGCTGCTCGGCCCAGCTCTTCTCTGAAAGCAGTTCGTCGGGCGCCTTTCGCGAAGGCCTCAACCGCTACTTCTTCTGAGATATTCCCCGCGGTGTTCCTGAGTGTTGTCCATCGCTGAATATACTCGCGGGTGGATTTGCCGCTCTTCTGCCTGCAGGCCCGTAGTTCTTCAATGGTTGCTGGTCTTTTGTAAGTGGCCTGGAAGTTCTTGCAGAAATCGTAGTGTAGGTCATCCCATGATGCGTAACAAGACTTTGGCCTTGCTTCCAGCCAGCTGCGTGCCGCGCCGACCAAGTGCAGGTTGAGGTACTGCATAGCCGTGTTTTTATTCCCACGTTGGCATTTTACTGCCGTGAGGTAGTCGTTTAGCCACGACGAAGGCTCGAGTGAACCATCGTAATTCGTGACTTCTGTGCTGAGCTTGAATCTCTTGGGTAGGGGTGCCTCGCGGATGCTGCGGGCAAAACACAGCGCGCCGCAGGTCTCGTCGTCCGAAGAACTGGACGAGGAGCGCGCGCGGTTCCTTGCAGCTCTTGCCTTGTCCACCTTGTTTTGCACGATATCTGACCGTGCGTTATATACTGGCTGGTCGCGATCAGTTTCCTTCCTTGGCTCTTTGCTGCGATTCCGCGAGCGGCTGCTATGACGCCGCGAGCTTTTATTTCTCGGGCTACCTTCGCTGCTGCTTCGACTATCACCGCGTCGCCGAGCTTCTTTTCCTCGACCGCGGCGAGGTGATTTGTCTCTCCTAGGCGAAGTACTCCTATGCTTGCGCGATGCCTCTTTTTCTTTTTTCCTTCTCTTGTTGTTCGGCAGCTTTCCTGCGGTCGTAGGAGGCGAGCCTTGAGGCTGCCATGCCCAATCCCTTCCGAACCTGTTTGTACTGCTCTGCTCGCGGGTCGTTCTCCGCTGGCTGGTTCATCTGCATGTAGGTTGTTGCGGCCAGGACGGCGGCAGCAGGAGTTTGCGGGTAGACGTTTCCTTCCTCGTCAACCCGCATAAGGGAAGGTGCGAGTGACTTACTGATCCCTCCCAGGGACTCGGCGTCCATGGATGTTGTTCTTGATGCGTATCCCTTCCTTGTAGGTCGAGTTCCGACCGAAGGTGTTAGGGACAGCTCGGCCCGGCGTTGACTTGATTCATCCGCCAATCTCTTCCGATGTGCCAGGTCTCTCCGAGCTTCTTTGATAGCTGTGGCTGCTCTCACTACATGGTAGTGGTAGGCGACCATATCTTCATGTGGCGCTCTTGCCACAGGCGGCTTGCTTGTTTGCAAAGCTTCTTTAGCTCGGTCCCACGCTGTCGTGGGATAATCACGGCAGACGTTACCTGGGGTAACTGATCTTGGGGCAAGTCGACACAGGTATTCGGGAGAGGGTTTAGCTCGAAGGAGGACATGGCGAAAGCAATCTAAGAACCGGAAAGGAACTCGCCGGATCTCGATATGATTATACTGGATACTCGATACCGGGTGTTACAACTATGACTCGAATCTCTCTGAGGCTAAGCCTAGGGGTTGGTTTATATAGCACTCATACCCCCCTTGGCTTGCCTTTACAAAGCGCCTCCTGAGTCCTACTCGAACTCTATACACAAACCCTAACTTTCCTTACCGCAACCCACAATCCGGGTCACGAACGTTACATGCCCTGGGCCTTCCAGAAGTTTCTTTGTCTTTAGCCGGATTCGGTCCAGCCGCCGTTTGGGCCGGGTCACACCTGGGAGTTGGGATACCGGGTTACTATCCCCTCATCAGTAGTCCCCAGAATAGCTTGGGCTTCCAAGATTTACTCTTCGAAGCGTTGGCTATTCCCTACAGAAATATTAGATGCAAACACATGAGGATCAAGACGCAGCGCGTCGACGAATAGCCGTGACTGATACCAAGGGAGCCAGGTAAAGACCCGGCTCTCCCTTCTTAGGTTCTCCCTTAATCTCCCAGACTTAAATCTTAATAGGAAACTCCCTGACCCCACATCCTTCTTGATAATTACCGCTGATAGGAGGAAGGCAATTTCCCCTTCCTTTTTCTCTGGATCATATTGGTCTGCGCATAAAACGTGCCTTTCAAATTTCGAAATGGCCAATTATTCCGCACTCCCCGGGTCTCGACCGTTAGGCTAAGCCCTTCCATCCGGGCGGTTATAAATAGAGCTCAAGGAACAAACCCACCTCTTAACGGCTCATTTTCCCCATTTCACTTCTTCTCAAATCTGAGCTCGCGGAGTGCCACCACGGAAGCCCCACGCACCTCGCCGGAGCCCATCCGCCGTCGCCTGCGCTCCGCCACCGCGCGACTCACTCCAACTCCCAAATCCGTCGCCAAGCGCCCGATTCGCCGACCAACAACCTCGAAAGGACATCAATCTTGCGCCATCTGTCTCCGCAAAGCTCTACTTCAATCCCCTTTGGTAAGTTCCTCGTATCCCTCAGCTCATCCTCGCACTTTCTCATCTTTTCCTCAGATCAGATCTGAATCAAGTAGTCCGCGATTTCTCGGGCCGCGCCGGATTAGCTCAATGATACTTACCATAGACATCCTCATAGGTAGGATTCATAGCTTATATTACTCTCCTAACTCCAGTAGTCATTAACATGGCCATAAATTTAGAAATAAGATCCCCAATCTAGGCTCGGGCCATATAAAATTTCCGCCCTTGTTCTCCCTCCTCAGAAAATCTCACTTCTCATGTGAAGCACTGGCAGCTCTCATACTTCTACTGCCAGGATACCTCTCCACCCGGCGAAAAGAAGTTGCCGGGTTACTCGGAGGGTCAGCTTGACATCTCCGAGACTTTCAACGCCTTCGCCCCTGACTCGGACAGGGAGGCGATCTTGCCTTTGCTAGCTAGGATCTCCATCTTGTCAGCCCGAGGTCTCATCGGGCTAAACCTGGTGAAGACCTGGGTCAGCTTCCGCATCCAGCCAAACTCCATTCGTGAGAAGCTGATGTGCGAATACTCGGGTCTTCCCACAGACCCTATCCGATACTCTCCTAGTACCCTTGCTCCTAGTGATATGAACAAGACGATCAAGGGTTTTTTAACAGAGAAGCTCGAGGTGATCCGGAGCATAGCCGGACTAGAACCTTTTACCCTCGAGAATCCAGCCCCCGCAGTAAGTTTCCTACCTCTTGATTTTGACTTCTAACAGCTTACTTTTATTCTCTTCTCTTGACTCGATATTAATCACTATCCTGGCATCTTCTCCTCAGGCCGATGATGACTTTTGGACGGTCGACACCCCTCCTAATTCCGAAGATGCGGAGGAGGAAGACAATGTTGTTAACTCGGATGAAGGTACATACTTGATTCCCTTGCACACGTTATATCCCGCCTTTTCTTCTTCTTTATGCTATAACTCGGATATTTTTCAGAGCAAGAGGACCAAAGCGGAGAAGAAGAAACGGACAGCAGGAGCGGATCCACCAGCGAGGAGGAAGAGCCGGAGCTGGCCACCAAAGCCGGAACAAAGAGGAAATCCCAGAGGATAGCCCTCCAGGTTTTTACTTCATCTCATTACACTTTGGTTTTTTGTTCCCATAACGTCACTCCGGGGCTAACCCCATCTCCACCCCTTTTGATCATAACTGAAGGAGCCTCCCGCGACTAGGCGCCGAGTAACCCGGAACCATCCGGGCAACGAGACCCTTAACCCGGTCGCTTCGCCGCCCCCGGTTCAACACCCTGGTATTTATCGTAAACAAAATTTCTTTCCGGACATTCCTTTGTAATGTAATCCCAGATCATTCTTGCCATTTTTCAGTCTCTTCCGGGTCTAGTGACGGCTTCTCCTCAGACTTCCCGGTAAACACCGGGTAAGCGCCTTTTCCTGATATTATACCGAACTTTCATCCCCTTTTTTTCATAATCAAAGATTAATTGCGCCTTTGCACCTTCTTCAGAGCCACGGTTATTAGTAGCGACCAGGAGGACACCGAGGCTAAGGCCCGGGTCGAGAACGAGCCGGCTGATGATGCTTTCACCGCGGCTGGCGACGAGCAAGTGTCGCCACCGGAGCCAGCTAGGCATGACGCCGAGTATCCAATCGCTTCGCACGCAGGCGAGAAGGAGAAGGGAGCAGCTTCGAGCGCGGGAGGGGGACCAGACTCCGACATTCGGATGACCCGGGTGCCACCTCCTGTTACAAGAAAAGCTCCTTTCCCTTCTTTCCAGGTACCCGAGTCATCTAACTCGGATAACGCTGATTTTAACCAGCTAATGAGCGCTCTTCTTGCCATGAAAGCTTCGGAAGGAAATGTCCTAGAGCGTATGGCTGCAGCACATCAGGTAATCTTGTTTGACACTTCTTACTATACATCCAGTCCCCAAGTTCCGAGTATAATTTTCTGTAATTATCCTCGGTACTTCGCATAATAATCTACTGTAATCATTTTCTCAGAGGAAATACTCTCGTGATATCCGGCTTACAGCTTCACCCGGTCTTTGCAGGCAGAGATTACTCAGTCAGATGAAGCGTTACTTAAGGCTGAGCAGCTCTTGCTGGCTGAAGTTAAGCGTAGGGAGGCCCTTGAAGCGGAGATAAAGACTTTGAAAAAAGATGTCTCCACATACAAGAAGAAGTATAATGCCGCCCAATCCTCGCTGAAGAACTTATCGACTCAGATTACGGACACTTACCGTATTTTGCTAAGTAAGTTTGTTTACTTGCAACTAGCTTGCTTACCTCCATTTTGCCGTTGTAATAACCAAAATTACTGACATGCTTTTGTGTTTTTTCGATTGCAGGTGCTAACCTTGCTGCTCCGGAGGAGAATGCCATTACTCAAGTTAAAACTCTGAAGACTGTGCTCCGGACGTTTTTTGCCGGTACGAAACTTTTGCTGGATGCTATCAAGTGGCCTTCTGAGGTATACCCGGGCGAGGAGAACCTTATGCAGGCCTTTTCCACAGCGCCTGGATGGATTGAAATACTGAAGCGTTCGTCCTGCCGAATTGGGATGACCCGGGCTTTAACGCTGGCGAAGGCTTATTTTCCAAAGCTTGACCCGGCGAAGGTAGTATCCGGGTTCCCAGAGTTTAAAGCTGACGGATCCAAATTCAAGCCCCAGGATTTCAAAGCTATACAATCTGCGGTACGTCCTTCAGCCACAGCTTTGGCCGACAAGATGGATCTAAACACGATTATGAGCTCGTATGATTCTGAGGGCAAGGTTATCCTGGTGGAGGCACCCCCCCTATTGATATGTTGGACAAATGGTCGACTGATCTGGCTAGGAGGAAGGAAGAGGCTGCAAAGAGGGAAGCAGAGCTGGGCGTAAAGCCGTCTACCTCTACCCCAGCCGTGCCTCCGCCTGTTCGTCCAGATGTGAAGAGCCCGGGTAAAACTGCTGGCAAGGCCAAGGGGCAAGTCCAAGACTTAGACCCGGAGGACCGCTCTCAGGATGCCGAGTAGGATGCTACCTAGTGCTTTGCGTTTCTCGAGGCTGATATGATATATTTTTTTTTTGCGGTGCGCCTGTGCACCATTGGTGCTGATACTATGACTGTATGCTTGTTAACTTATGATAACTCTTTGCCTCCCCTGGCTTTTGATAATCTCGATCCTCGTGTTACGTATAAGCTTATTCTCGATACTTTGAATTTTTGTTTTCAATTTCCTTTTGAGACTCGGCTAACCGAGTATCGTAGGTTTTGATAGATGAACTTTTCTTTAAGTCCCCAATACTCGGAAATTGAGGTTTACGGGCTTTGGTAGTTAAACAGTTTGTTTCTGTTTCGAAGTCCCCAGTCCCCATGACCCAAAGTACGAGCTATGGGGGCGTGGCCTTTCTCAGATGACATACTGCTGTTTACCAAGCTGAATACCAATAGCTGTTCACATAAATACTGAAGTCATGCTTAATACTTGTTGAGTTTCCGGCTTTTTTTTTTTTAGCCTTATACTCTGCATGGACTTGTGGTTTAGATGACCCTTTTGATTATCTTGTACTGTAAGCCGGCTTTCGCGTGGATACCATGTCGTTGCATCTATACGAAAAACAAGATCAAGCAAGCCCCATTGGGCTGCATAGTTTGATTGTAATCGTACGTGAACAGATCATGCCACTTTAGCGCGAGTCACATCGAGCTTAAGTAAGAATAATCAAGAAATTTGGCTCCTTCGTCCAGTTATAGGATTGTAGCCGCACCCGTTTCTACGAGTAATCAGCCCCCATAACTCATAGGCATCATGGCCGGGTCTCCGGGTTTGTGATTACTTATTGAAGCAGATCACCCCCCGGAGACCTATATTCACGCAATGTATTTCGATGATACTGATGTATTGATAATAACAATATTACTTACTTGTAACTGAAGCAAAGACCATGATACGACTCGAGAACATCTTCTTTTATTGAAAGAAACTTCTTTTTTTTTTTTTTTAAAATCAGCAGGCCGCCTCATTAAAAACCTTCCAGTCCCCTTAGGTACCCTGGATAGGAAAAGAGTGCGTATGAAACCTGCCGCCCCTTACACTGCTTTAGTTATTCTCGAGAGTCGGCCTCGCGTTGGTACGGCCGATGCACATTCTCCACTTGCTATGCCCTTTCGTAATGAGTACCGGATTTGCTAGCCAATCCGGGTATATCGCCCTTGAAACGTGATCAGCTGCGGATGGTGGTACGTCTTCTTCTTCCCTGCTGAGAGTTTTGAAAGTATCGCTCCTGATGAAGCCTACCATCTTAGGGTTTTGTTCTGCCCTAACTTTTGCTTTGTCCCCCTCAGGAGTTGGCTTTTTTGACGTTGTCCTCTCTTCTAGGTCTACCTGGGAACGGTAATGTTTGAGCTCTTCCTTCCTACAGGCTTGCTCGGCCATTGCCGCGTCTCCCTCATCACACTCAGCTGCTATATCTCGGTTTCCGTGTATTGTAATGGTCTTCTTGGGACCCGGGATTTTCAGTTGTAGGTACACATAACACGGTCTCGCCATGAACTTGGCATAAGCCGGCCTTCCAAACAATGCATGATAAGGACTGCGCAACTTTACTACCTCAAAGGTAAGCCACTCGACTCGATAATTGTCCTTTGACTCCCCGAAAGCTACTTCCAGTGCCACTTTTCCTTCGGGGCATGCCGAATGACCTGGCACTATCCCGTGAAAAACTGTTGTACTTTTTTGCAGCTGTGATTCCTTTAAGCCCATGCGCAGGAAAGTTTCCCAGTATAGGATGTTGATACTACTCCCTCCATCCATCAAGACTTTCTTTAGCTCGTAACCGTTGACCTGTGGTGCTACTACCAACGCTAAGACTCCCGGGTGATCAATCCTGTCCGGGTGATCTCTCCTGCTCCATGTTACCTCCTATTCTGACCACCTCAAATATCTTGGAACAGCGGAAGAGACCGAATTAACTGCTTGTTTCAGTATCTTCTTATCCTTGTTAGAGCCTCCCGTGGTGTGCACATGATATTGACCCAGCTGTTTGGGGTTAGCTTGAAAACCTCCCGCTCCCCCTTGATTGTTACCTTGATTTCCAGCTGGCAGGTTGCCGGCTGGGGGCGGTCCGTTGCCCAAATTTCCACCTAGGCCCGGGCCTCCTCCTCGGCCTGCACCTCGCATGGCTCTGTTCACTTCCTCGTTCTTCCACCTTTGTAAGTCGGCACATTGCTCCAATGAGTGATTGGCCGGCTTGCCGTTCCTGCTATGCTTCGGGCATGCCATCCTAAATATGTCCCAACTGTTGCTTGGTCTTGGAGGTCCTTGGTAGTGCCCCCCATTGTGATTTCCAGTATTAAAATTTCCTTCGGATCTTGGTCTTGGAGACCCGGCCTCCGTGTTGGCTACAAACTCGGAATTCCCTTCAAACGGGCGCTTGTTTTGGCTACTTCCATTATTGTTTGGTGCCGATCCATTGCCGGTTTTCCCACTGCTACTTGTGTTTGCTTTTGCTTTCTTGTCATCAACTTCCTCCTCTGTGGTATCCGTTGCAGCGTGTTTGTTGCACGCATCCATTAACTCTCCCATTGTAACCTCCGCTGCATTCCTACTAGATTTCATGCGAGTTAGCTTTTGCACTAAAGGAACATACTTACATGTTTTTGCCATAGCCTGTAGCGCATCCTTAGGCTGGATATCCGTAGACGAGTGGAGTATCTCCATAACCCGGCGTACCCAGCTGCGTGCTGACTCTCCTTTCTTCTGAACGCATCTTTCTAAATCATCAATAGTAAATAACTTTCTGCATGTCCCATGAAAGTGCTTGATAAATGCGGTCTTTAGCTCCTCCCACGATTTGATCGATTTTTCCGGTAGATTGGTGAACCATAACTTTGCTGCTCCCTCTGACATCATTAAGTACATGAATTTGGCTTGGAGATTCTCGGATGCGTTGCGAATTGACATTGCCATCTCATAGCTGCTCAGCCACGTTTCTGGATCCATTGTTGGCTCATAATTTACTACTTTCCCCGGTTCTTTGAACTTCTCCGGGTAAGGTTCTGCCCTGATATCGTCCGAGAGGCACTTGGGTCCCGCCAGGGTGGTTGGGGGTGGTCTTACCCGGGAGGCGCGTGACCCGGCTGGGGGTGCCTCGAGGCGTGGCGCCACCGGCAATTCGCGCCCAGCAGATCCGGCCCCGGCTCTTCTGGCTCTGGAACTGTCCACCACCGCCTGCGCTGCTGATACTACTGGTACCGTCTGTACGCGGTGGAGGCGGCATTTGCTGCTGCTCTTCCCTTCGTTGTGCCGCACTTGTTTGAACATTGCCCTGTTGCTGACTGGCGTACGGCGTCCCATGCATCCCGCTTCTATGATCCGGATAATTGGCTTGCTGTGCTACCGCGGTGTGTAGCAGATCGATTGCTCGTCGGGTTCCTTCCGCATGAGGCGAGTCTCCCACAGGAATCTGGTTTAATGCGAGCGTTGCTGCGTACACGTTGTCCATGGGATTGTTGTAATGACCTGATGGTGTGCGGAATCGTGATGGTGGTGGCGGCATGGTATTGCCGGCTGTCGCCCCTGTCTGTGGCAAAGGTAACCCGGCTGGCGCGTTTACCGGATGTGCTCCCGTCGAAGGTCGCGGTATGGTCCCTAGGTTCGTCGGTGGAATCGGCTGATCTTGAGGCGTGAACACCAGGGCAGTCGGGTTAATAACCCCTCCTGTTGCCGGCAGCATAGTTCGGTGCCTTTGGTGCATCCTTGTCGTTTCCTCCCGGAGCCGGGTCTCTCGGTCATCCAATTCGCGCTGCCGCGCGACCATCCCCTGCCTTTCTGCTTCCACTTGCCTTCTTTGCTGCTCCAATGCACGACGAGCCACGTCCAGGTCTCTTACACGCTCTGCCGCGTTTTCTGGGGTAATAACTGTGGCCAAGACTGTGGGGTCCAAAATCAAATTATTATCAAACAGAGCCGGGTGACGCGGGTTTGAGGGGCCCGCCCCCGGTGTCCGGTTTGCTTGGAACCCGAACATATTCGCGTGCCGCTCCTCGTCTGCTGGGCGACTGGTGACAGACGCCGACTCTCCATCGACCTGGACCAAGACCGGGTCAACTGCTCCTTGCTGCTGGGCCGCTGCCTGAACCGCCCCGGCTGGCGCCGCGGCCGCGTTTTCTTGATTGAGATTGGTCGCGGGAGCCGCATAGACTGCAACCCGGCGCATGATGCCCGGTGTAGATTCGTACTGTTCTTCCTCGCTGTTTTCCCTTTCATATCGATCCTCCGACAAATCCCGTATAGACTCGGTATCATCTTCCCTCTCCATCTGACCCGTTGTTCCAATCGACTCTTCCTTTTCCGATCGGACATACATGTCTTCTCCTGACACAGAATCAGATCCAATATTATCACAATTCGAACTGGAAGTACATACCATACCGACGAAGACGTTGACGCTGCCGACTGTCACGATGGATCCGGTTTCGAGGTGATCTGACTCTGGCCCCCAGCCAGAATCGTCTACCATCTTCTCTCCTTTGCTGTTGACGTAGATTTCTCCGACGATGAGGTTCTTCATGCTCTTCCGAGCTTCTCCCGTGATGTAAACACCTTTGGACGCAGGCCCCACGGTGGGCGCCAACTGTCGTGGGATAATCACGGCAGACGTTACCTGGGGTAACTGATCTTGGGGCAAGTCGACACAGGTATTCGGGAGAGGGTTTAGCTCGAAGGAGGACATGGCGAAAGCAATCTAAGAACCGGAAAGGAACTCGCCGGATCTCGATATGATTATACTGGATACTCGATACCGGGTGTTACAACTATGACTCGAATCTCTCTGAGGCTAAGCCTAGGGGTTGGTTTATATAGCACTCATACCCCCCTTGGCTTGCCTTTACAAAGCGCCTCCTGAGTCCTACTCGAACTCTATACACAAACCCTAACTTTCCTTACCGCAACCCACAATCCGGGTCACGAACGTTACATGCCCTGGGCCTTCCAGAAGTTTCTTTGTCTTTAGCCGGATTCGGTCCAGCCGCCGTTTGGGCCGGGTCACACCTGGGAGTTGGGATACCGGGTTACTATCCCCTCATCACACGCGTCCCGCGAGACGCCAATCTCAGCGCGCTCTGCAGCGCTTTGTTCTGTTTCTGGGGGTTGTTCCGATCCTGCCATGCAGACTTGAGCCAATCGTGGTCCGTGCGTCCTAGGCGCTGCTCGGAAAGTTTTCTGGATCTGCGAAGGTTCCTCTATCGAGAGGGTATGGTAGTCGCTGATGTTGAAGCGGATGGACTCGCCACTTTTTTCCAGATGGGGGCGCGAGTCGACAGCTTCTGACTCAGATCCTGATTCTTCAGGGAAGTGGAGGATCCCGTCCTTGTTGGTGTAGAACTTCAGGCTTCCGAACGTCAAGGTGACGCTCTTCTCCAGATCGCTGAATACCGGGCGTGATTCCGGCGAGTGAGGGGTGACCACTACGGATCCGATCCGAATAGGATTGATTGGAGCCGAGGTCGAAGGTTTCCAACGCGAGTTGGACGATGAAGCCGATGATGCCGGAGATCCAGCGCCCGCCGTTCCCACAGACGGCGCCAATTGTCGAATCTGAGACTCTACAAATCCCTCGGGTGAACCCATAGGGTTTTGAATAGGAGAACCCATGAGCGCTGGTGGCGATCGTCGGCTAAACAAGGGGCAAGATTTACCCAGGTTCGGGGCCCTCGTAGAGGTAAAACCCTTACTCCTGCCTCTGTCGATCTATATTCACGAATAGATCGGTTACAATGGTGGTTGCTCAAGTCGAGAGTACAATCTCGAGCTCAAGGCTTTGGTGGTGCGGTATTGCTTGGTCCTCTTCCGGTGGTTCTCCTGGCCTTATATTGGTGGCCAGGTCTCAAACCTTACCCGGGGAGGACTCGAACTCTAACCCTATGTCGGTTACAAGTTTCCTAACATAGCCCGCAAGGTATTACGGGTGGGCTTCACGTGGGCCTTCTGGAACACTCCAAGGGCTTCCCTTCTTGGGCCTTAACGTTGGGCCTAAGACGGGGTGTCCTTACCCGCAGGGTCTAAGATCCATCCCTTCGTCAATTCCTACACCTAAACCCAAACACGTATTAACTATAGGGGTGTGTGCAACATCTTCAAGCCATCTCCTAGCTCATTCCTCAAGAACATGAATCTTGCATCATCAAGAGGCTTCGTGAATATGTCCGCGAGATTATCCTTGGTGAGAACATATGCTAGCTCAATATCACCTCTTGCCACATGATCCCGGGTGAAATGATGACGAATCTCCATATGCTTCGTCCTTGTGTGTTGCACGGGGTTGTAGGCGATCTTGATGGCACTTTCATTGTCAATAATGAGAGGCACCTTATCCAAGTGAACATCATACTATTTGAGGGTTTGCCTCATCCATAGCAAATGGGTGCAAGCACTAGCGGCCTTGAGAGAGAATTGTGCCCCCTTTGGGTACCACAAACCAAACCTTGAGGTATCAACCAAATACCGAAGGATCCTATGGACCGTTGTCGAGACATCGTAGTAGTTTTCATAGACGGGGGTGCCATGAGACTACGGTAGAGACGTGGGGTAACGGGATAGCGTAGTAACACAGAACACGGGATTTTACCCAGGTTCGGTACGTCGCGACAGTATGGCGTACCTACTCCTGCACTTCTCACTAATTGGGACTAAAGCCCGTTTATCAGGGTTACAATGTGAGGGTGTAGATCTAGCTTCTCGGCGAGGATGAGCTTCTCGGCGAGTTGTGTAGAGCTTGAACTTGTTTTAATCTATCTCCCGTCCGGCTTTATATAATAGCCGGATTAGGGCTTACAGAATAAGAAATCTAGAAGACTACGTTTAACTTGTAACTTGGAAAGCAAGGAATCCGTCTTCTCCTCCAAGCCAGATCACGCGGGCCGTGATCCGGGTTCTTCTAGAATCCGGCTTCTGCGCGTCGGACTACTGGGCCGCCCAATGGACCTAAGCCCATTACCATTTAGGCCACCCTGGCAGTCCGGCTCTTTGTCTACCATCTTCTATACCCCTATTCAGTATATATCCGACAGTAGCCCCCAGGAAGGATCAAAACTCTGATTCTCCGTCTTTCGTCAAATACATTTTGTCCGGGAAATCTTGATTTAGCAGTCTTGATTCTTTCTACTTTCCTTTTGAAGGAGATGGTAACATAAAACTCGGAACCATGAAAATCCGGCTTTTCTTCTCGCGATCCTTCGCGGAAAAGGAACTTCTAACGTCAGCGTCTTAAACATGCTGACGCAAGCGTCGCTTGGTTCCACGCGGGAAACCCCTCAGCGTATCTCTGACAGATTCTCACGGGAAACGAGGAGATAGCCATCATTCCCCTGCCGTTTTATTTCCCGTATTTTCCGGCGAGCGACACGCGTCGAGCATCCAACGGTCGAAAGAGCCGTTGGCACGTATCTAAACGGGTCTCCGGCTATAAATAGCCATCATCGTCCTCATCAGAAACTTTCCTCACTCCCTCACTGCCCACGCCATTGACGCGAACGCGAGCTCGAGAGCAAGTTCCTTGTCCCAGCGCACGCATCCCTCGCACGCCGGAACGCAACGCGCCACCAAAAGATGGCCTCCTCGCCGTCGTCGCCAACCCGCGCCGCCATCGACGAGCTCATCGGCGACCTAGATCCACAGCCGGGATCAAAGAAGCACACCGGCGACGAGCCGGAGAAGACCACGGCCTCCGCGGCGGGCGGAGAAAACACTTCCGCCGCCGCGGACATAGCGGGATCGAGCTCCGCAGCACCCCCTCCGTTCGTCCCAACGACGGCGAGGGTCAAGATCCATTCCCGTGGCGATGAGCGCTTTGCTACCGGAGCCAACAACGAAACAGAAATTGTCGGCAATTGGAGTCCGAGTAATACTTCTCTCGTCCTTCTTCGTCGGATGTCAAAGGAGGGATCCATAGTTAAAGGCAAATGGCGAATCTCGAAAGATGAACCCGAGCCCAAGCCAAAAGTCGGAGAACGCGTCATCTTTACCTCTCATGTTGCGAGAGGTATGGGTTTTCCCCCTTCCGCCTTTTTTCTAGACGTCCTTAACTTTTATGGCGTTCAACCACACAATATTTCTCCGAATTCCATCCTCTACTTAGCCAGTTTCCAAGCCCTTTTCGAAGGATATCTCGGGATAACACCTGACCTAAATTTCTGGCAATATTGTTTTGAGGTAAAGCATAACATCACAAATGGCATTTCGCCCATTTGCGGAACCGTATCTTTCATCCTCAGAAAATTTAGGGAGGAATGGTATCCAAAAATAGAAATGCCGGAACCTGACCAGTCTTGGCTAGTTTCTTTCTTTTATCATCAGGACATTCCATTCCCAAGCAGGGCAACTGGGGTTCCTCCCTTTGTTAATTCTGCCGCTACTCCTCGCGAGAGTTGGACAGCCGCAGTAGAGGAAAATTTGCCAAAAAACCTGATGAAGATAAAGCGGCGCATCGCCAAACTTTCTTCCTCTCAACCTTCTTTGGTTGGGAAGGATACCGTTATGTGCTGGTTTGGACGCCGTATCCAACCTCTCTCTTTTCATTCCCGACTTCTTTGCGAATACCAAGGGCCAGAAGATAGCATGAGAGGAACAGATAAGGCCTTTACCAAAAAGGATTTTATAGGACGACTTCACGAACTGGTCACCGTCAGTAGTCAGATTGAGGAAAGTCTGGCGATTTATCACGTGGAAAATCTGGTCCCTAAGGTACTTATCTTTCCTTGTTTCCATGTTTTTCTTCAGATTATCTTCTCTCTCCGCTTTTTAACATATTGTTAACTCCTTCCCAGTTTGATGAACTTGGAGAAAATGATCTTGCTTCCGACGCTGAACTCAACAAATTACATGCCGAGTTTCACAACAATCGGAAGCGCAAAAGGCAATCAACTATCAAAGAGGAATCTATTCCCAACCTGGACGATATCCGGATAAAAGAAGAACCATTCGACGAACTCGGATATATTCGTCCAGAGGCAAAGAAATTCTTTGTTCCTGCGCCTCTGATTCGCCCTTGGCCACAAAATGGATTAGTTGTTCGCAATGATATCGCATTTTCGCCTCGTCAGGTTATACACGATGGCCTTCATCACGTTGGAATTCTCTTCGCGGAATATGACAGAGAATTCAACGAGGTCTTGATCGATTTGCGAGAAATGAGCCAGGTAATACTTCTAGCCCCCAAGCATTAAGTTGAAATATGAATTCTTCTTAATGTTTCTTCATATGCCTGTTCAAACTTAAGCATCTGGCTTTCATTTCCATGTTTTAGCATTCCGCAGACGCCATAAACTTGGAAGTTTTTAAGAAGCTTAGTCTCAAGAGCAGAGAAGTAAAAACCCTTCAATCTGTTATTGAGTCGAAAAGCAACGAACTAGCGTCATCTCAGCGGCAACTATCAAAAGTCACCGGTATTTTATTTTGTGCCATTTGTTTTCTCTGGAGAATTCTTGCGGAATTGTTTTGTAAACTCAAATTAATTATTGCCCTCCAGCTGCTTTAAACAAAGCCAACAAATTAGCAGAAAACGTTGTCCATGTTTCTCGGCTTCGTGAGGAAAACTCAAACCTCCGAAAGGAACTTCTGAAAGCTCAAGAAGACCTAGAAGCCAGTAATCTGGCCCTTGGGATTGCTCAATCCAAGGCTTCTTTACAGGCAGCGGAAGATAAATCTGTTATCAATGATTTGGAAAGTATGCTACTCCCGCGCATGAAAGAAGGCGACGAAATTGACAAGGTTCTTGGTAAGTTAACTTCTTTTTACCAATGTCTTCATGTCTTATTTCTTGTATCTTTTCATGTAACCTTTGCTTTTGTCGAAAAAGCAGGAAATTTTCCAGGAATTTCTCGGACTGAAAAGATCCGGGCCTTTGGGGAAGTGTGGAATTCAATCAGGAATGCAGGAGTGCAGCTGATTAATAAATTCCTTCCCACAAGTACTGTATGCTTTTCGGAAGTCTACCGACTTCCGGGTGCCATCACAGAAGTAGCAGAGTCGAAAGAATCCATCCTTCGCTCTGCCGCACGAGGTGGTGCATGCATGGCACTTGGCCTTATGCGTCTACATTACCCTAATGCCAAATCTTGGCTCGTAGCATCCGGTATCCCTCAAGAATATACAGAAGCGCAACGAAACGCGATTTTTGATGAAGTTAAAGGGCACGCTTCCAAGATTGCCTCTATGGTTAACATTTCCATTACTTATCCGGAAGAAGAAGTGCCCGCAGCCCCCGAGAATGATAGCAGTGATGAAGACTCGGATGCTTGAGGGAATACACTTGGCCCGAATGATGGATGTGTATAAGAGCATTTTTACAATGCAATTCATATTGTAATGCTTCTATGTCGTTTGTCGAAACAAGAACTCCGCCTTTTGCAATTTCGAGTTTCTTGCAAAGTTTTTCCGGGTTTGACTGTTCCTTTATCTTCTAAGTAATCTGGCAAATGTGTTTTAACTGCTCTAGTGTTTAAAAATGACTCAACTAGCAATATGTATCGTCATGTCGAGTAACTGGGGACGAACCAAACCGTTTTGAAACTCGAAAACATGGATCATGCTAAAAGCATTTTTACTGACTAGTTTCAGTAACCCAACACATACACAATCAGATAAAATTTAGAGAAAACAAGGAACTGTTTTGAAACTTGGGCACGCAGGCACAATCCGAGTTTCCTTTAACCTTTAACAGGCCGAATCATTCAGCTTTTAAACACCGAGCACGCAGGCACAATTCGGGTTAACATTGAGTATTTGTAAGATCATTGGGAAATAGATGAGGCGGAAATATTTTGTACTTATAATGAATATGAATGACAACATTCCGACAACTTTATTTCATGGTCTCAAAGATGTTTACATAGAAATTGAACTAAGTATAGAAGGGACGTAATTGCTGGATACTCCAAGGCCTATTTGTCTCTCCTAGTTCATCATCTATTTTTCTCTTTCTTTTGCGATTCGGCTTCTCGGGATCGTCCTCCGTATCTCGAATGTCGACAAGATAGTATGATCCATTCTTCATGGCTTTACTGATGACAAATGGTCCTTCCCATAATGGGGCCAATTTGTGCTTCCTTTGCTGCACCAATCTCAGCACTAAGTCACCTTCTTTAAAAGAACGATGCCTGATTTTCCGACTATGATAACGTCGTAAACCTTGCTGGTAGATGGCAGATCTTTGAAGCACAAGTTCTCGTTCCTCTTCTAAGAGATCGACGGCATCCTGTCGTGCTTCTTCGGCATCCGAGTCGTCAAAATTCTGCACTCTTGGGCTATCATGGATCATGTCCGTTGGAAGAATAGCTTCCGCGCCATAAACTAGGAAAAACGGGGTTTGCTCAGTTGACCTATTTGGCGTCGTTCGAATACTCCACAACACGGAAGGTAGCTCTTCTACCCACGCTCCAGCTGCTCTATGGAGAGGAGATTCGAGTCTTGGGCGTATTCCTTGCAGGATTGAACTGTTCATTCTTTCAACCTGTCCATTAGATTGCGGGTGTGCCACAGATGCAAGATCTAAGCGGATTCCCGTTTGTTGGCAGTATTTTGCCAACTCTCCAATGGAAAAATTTGTCCCGTTATCAGTTATTATGCTATGTGGGACGCCATACCTCATTACTAAATCAATAATGAAATTTCTGGCAGTTGCACCATCCAGCTTTTTGATGGGTTTAGCCTCCACCCATTTTGTATACTTATCTACCGCTACGAGTAGATGTGTAAGTCCACCTCTTGCAGTTTTGAACGGTCCCATCATATCTAGCCCCCAGACCGCAAACGGCCATGTGATAGGGATAGTTTTAAGTGCTTGGGCCGGCAAATTGGTCTGCTTGGCGTAATATTGACATCCTTCGCACGTATTCACTATGCGCTCGGCGTCTGACTTGGCTGTTAGCCAGAAAAACCCCGCCCGGAATGCTTTTTTGACTATGCTTTTTGATTGAGCATGATGTCCGCAATCGCCGGCATGGATTTCTTCCAGTATTTCTCTTCCTTCTTCTGGCGAAATACACCGTTGAAAGATTCCGGAAGTACTGCGTTTATACAAGTGGTCGTTGATCACCACGTATCCTTTGCATCGACGCTGTATTTGCCTTTGCAAGACTTCGTCTGCTCCTTCCGGATACTTCTGATTGACTAAGAAGTTTAAGTATGGAATTGTCCAATCCGGTTTAACGAGCATGACCTCGATTGTTTCAGATGCCAGAGGGTAATCAACATCTCCACCTTTTATGGATGGTTCATGCAAGTGCTGGACGAATACCCCTGGTGGTAAAGTTTTTACTCTCTCTGATCCCATGCGGGCTAACGCATCCGCATTCCAATTTTCCTCCCTTTTTATGTGAAGGACTTCGAACCCGAAGAAACAGATGGCGAACTCATCCACCGTCCTCCGATATTCGGCCATTATAGGGCTTTTCGCGTCCCAGGTTTGGTTGAGCTGATGCTGTACCAAATCCGAGTCTCCATAGCATAAGATGCGTTTTACCCCTATTTCTTTTGCAATATGCAAGCCATGAAGCAGAGCTTCGTATTTTGCCACGTTATTACTGGCGTTGAAGTGTATTTGCAATACGTACTCCATTGTGTCTCCCTTGGGAGATTTTAGGACTACGCCAGCCCCAGCTTCTTCCTTCATCTTGGATCCGTCAAAGTGCATGATCCAGTACTCGGATTCTGGCATCGGTGTTTTTTCCATTGCTTCTGTCCAGTCGGCGACGAAATCTGCCAAAACTTGGGATTTTATTGCCGTCCTTGGCTGGTACTTAATGTCGAAGGCTGCCAGCTCGATGCCCCATTTAGCTACTCGGCCGGTTGCCTCCGCATTGTTTATAATATCCCCTAGTGGTGCTTTACATACCACTGTTATGGAATGTCCTTGGAAGTAATGGCGCAGTTTTCTGGATGCAAAAAATACGCCATATGCCAGTTTCTGGTAGTGCGGATACCTTTGTTTGGATTCGGAAAAAACTTCGCTTATGTAATATACCGGATGTTGATTTGGTATGCTTTGCTCTTCCTTTGTCCGTTCCACAATGATTACCGCACTAATAACCCGACTTGTAGCCGTAAGGTATAATAACATGGGTTCTTCGTCTTTTGGAGATGCCAAGATGGGAGCGTTCATCAAGGTTTCCTTCAACTGGGCTAACGCTGCATCAGCCTCTTCTGTCCATTCGAACTTGTCGGATTTCTTCAGAAGTTTGTAGAGTGGTAAGGCTTTATCCCCCAGCCGACTGATAAATCTGCTGACGGCTGCAGCGGAACCCGTCAATCTTTGGACATCTTTTACACATGTAGGTTTTGAGATGTTCAAGATTGCCTTGATCTTTTCCGGGTTAACTTCTATTCCTCTATGGGAAACAATGAAACCCAGAAGTTTTCCTGAGGGAACCCCGAATACACACTTAGATGGATTTAACTTCATCTTGTAAGTGCGTAAGTTTTCGAAAGTTTCTCGCAAATCCTCAAGGAGTGTATCTTTCTCCTTGGTTACGACAGCGATATCGTCCACGTAAACATGAACGTTTCTGCCAATTTGACTATGCAAACAGCATTGCATGCAACGCTGGTAGGTTGCACCTGCGTTCTTCAGGCCAAAAGGCATGGTTATGTAATAGTGCGTCCCATACGGGGTTATAAAAGAAGTCTTGATTTGATCTTCCTTTTTCATGCGTATTTGGTTGTACCCGGAATATGCATCCAAAAAGCATAAAAGCTCGGAGCCTGCAGTGGCATCTATTATTTGATCGATTCGCGGTAAGGCGAACCTATCTTTCGGACACAACTTGTTCAATCCTGTGTAATCTATACACATTCTAAGAGCAGTGGTGTCTTTCTTCGGTACTAGGACCGGATTTGCAGACCAATCAGTGTGGATTACTTCCTTGATGAAATCCGCTGCTAAAAGCCGGATAATTTCCTTGCCAATAGCCTTCCGTCTTCTTCCGTCAAAACGACGAAGACCTTGTTTGACGGGTTTTGATCCGGGAATAACCTTGAGTTGGTGCTCAGCAAGTTCCCTGGGTACGCCTGGCATGTCAGCTGGACACCAGGCAAAAATATCCCAGTTCTCACGGAGGAACTTGATGAGCTCGCCTTCCTATTTGTCGGTCATCCCAGTCCCTACGACGACAAATTTTGTCGGATCTTTGGGATCTAGGATTACCTGTCTTGTATTCTCGGACGCCTTGAAACTATCTGTTGGCTTCCGAGTTTCTTTTCCTGCCGGCATTTCTTTCGGCGATACCTCCTTGGCTAATTCCTTCAGTTCCTCCTTTGCTATAACTCTCTGAGCGCAAAGGGCGTTTTCTTTCTCCAACTCATTTGCCAGCTTGAAATCACCGGCTATGGTGATTACTCCTCCTTTGGGTCCTGGGATTTTCAGCTTGTTGTAGATATAACAGGATCTTGCCATGAATTTGGCGAAAGCTGGACGTCCGAGTATTGCGTGATACACGCTTTCGAACGGCACTACTTCGAAGGATACTTTTTCCTGTCGGAAGTGATCTTTATCTCCGAAGGTGACATCTAGGGAAATTTCTCCTAGGGATCGTGCTTGCCTGCCAGGAACAATGCCGTGGAAGCGTATATTGCTGTAATTGAGCTGGGACTCGGAGATCTTCAAGTGCTTCAGTGTATCCAGGTACATTATATTAATGCTGGATCCTCCGTCCATCAGCACTCTTCTTAGCCTAGTGTTTTGAACAATAGGGCTGACAACAAGAGCTTGTGTGCCGGGTTCAGGGATATTTCCGGGATGATCAGACTGATCCCAGATTATCGGTGTGTTGGAGTACTTCAAGAATTTCGGGGTTGCCGGAACAACCGCGTTTATTTCTCGAAGTGTTCTTTTGGCCACCTTTGCTGACGGGGTTGCTAAGAAAGTTAGCATTGCTTCTCCGTCAACTCTCGGAAATTTGGGTTCGCCCTTTCGCTGTTGTTCCTGGATTTTGTCATCAGTGTCCGATTCACTGTCTTCTTTTTCAGCTTCTGGCTTTTGTTTGGCAGGTTTCCTTTTGGAACCCTTCCCTTTATTTCCGGATCCTGCATTGCCTTTCATATTCTTGTTTAGCTGGCATTGCGCGTTTGTGTGGGTTGGTTTCCCAAATTGCGAGTGGTGGACGCAGGGTTCTGACTTAATTCTCTCCCATTCTTCGGGAGTGTAATTGATTGGATCTGGGCTGCGACCTTTCTACTTATTTCCCTTATCTCCTCCAAAGGCTATGTTGACCTCCTTGGGCTTTGTCGTTGACTCTGGAGTTCCTTTTTTGTCAGAACGAGGGGTTTTCTTGGCGAGTATTAGTGACTCAATATTGCCTCCTCTTGCTCTGATATCATCTTCGGCTGCAGCGTGCTCATTAGCGGTTGTAAGCATAGATCCGAGATCTTTGTGTTGTTTAGAACCAACCATGAACGGTACGAGTCCGGGTTTTAGGCCATTGACGAAAGCATGCATTGCTTGTACGTCAGTTACTCCAGAACAACTATTCTTCATTGCAGTCCATCTGGAGATGAAATCCACGTATGGTTCGTCCTCAAATTGGGTGCAACGGTTCAGCTAGTTGATGCTATTTGGGCGTTTGTATGTTCCCCGAAAATGCTGAGTGAATACTCTAGCCATATCATCCCAGCTGTCGACAGTTCTTGATGGTAAACCATTGATCCAATCTCTGGCTCCGTCTAGCAACATTAGGGGAAGAAACTTGACAGCTTCCAGGTCTGTCCCATTGTTGATTTGGACGGCTGTATAATAATCTGAGAGCCAGGTATCCGGGTTTGTGCTGCCGGTATATTTTTGGTAGGTTGGACCAACTTTGGCGAAGCCAGAATGCAGGGTTATCCTTCGGATCCTGTCAGTAAAACACTTAGGACCAAAGTATAGATCATCCTTTTCTGCTCTACCAATGTGTGCAGAATATCTCCCGGCTGAATGGACAGAAGGGGATCTGCTCCTTTCGTTTCCATTGTTGCGCGGACGCGTTTTTCCGAGGTTATCTCTATCTCTTCCGTGTTCACGTCCTTTTGGGTTAGGCGGAGTTCTGCTTCTATGCCTTTCCTTATCCTTAGGAGGTGTCCGGGATCTTTCACGTCTGTGAGGTATATCATATCTTCCAGCTTTTTCAGCTGGGAGCTGGGTTTCTCGGAGGTGGCATTATTTTGCCGTCATTCCGGTGCTTGTCTTCCCGATCATGTGGTTTATATCCATCTTTCGGGAGATGAGGTCCGATTCTAGACGTTGCGTCCCGGTTGTCTGGGTTTTTCCTGTCTTTTCTCGGATCCTCTTTTTTATCTGAATCTCCGGGTTTCTTCCGGTCCAGGTGCTCCAGCGGCGCAAGTAGCTGTTTTGCAGAGGGCGGAATTGTCGTGCAGCCTCCCTGATCGTTCTTGGCCTCGCTGTTGCTGCTGTAATGCTTTTCCTAGGAAAGCATACACTCCTTGGAGTTTTTCCCCGTTGGAGTACAGGTCGTTGTTTAAGATGGCGAACGCTGCTTCCGCGTTTTCCGCTGCGGTTTTGTATATTGGTTCGCCCTTGGCATCTTTGCCGTTTAACTGCTTTTGCCAAGATGGGTTATAGAACCTTTCTTTTGGCGGCAGTTCTTCCGGTTTTGCGATTCCGGGTAACCTAGTAGGTTTTAACGCGGATCTATGCTTTCTCTCGTACTCCTCTATTTCTTCCTTCATGACTTTGATGTCATTATGGGTTTGTTGGAGATGTTGCCGAGATCTAAGCAGATGTTGCTGTTGCCGTTGGAAAGCTTGTCTCCTGGCTTCCAGCATCTCAGGGGGTTCATCTGGTCCCACTGGTGTTCGCTCTTCCTGTTCCGTCATTGGCGGAGCAGTGATTTCCTTAGATTTCTTTTCCGCTGGCTTTGTGCCGCTAACATCTCCAACTTCCAGGTTTTCATCAGCGAGATCGGCTGATTTTTTCTTCCGGAGTTTGTATTGGAGTTTTTTAGAAGCACGGTGCTTTTTCTTGGAAGAGGGAGGTTTTTTGACAGGCTCATCTTCTGTCATCTCCTTAACATTGGGGAATATCGGAGAAGTTTCTCCGTCTTCTCTCTCTTCCACCGGCGGAGGGGTTTTAGGGCTTTCCTGGCTGCCGGCACCCGTTGTATCAGCTGGTTTTGCCATTAGCACTTCATGGAATCCCTCTTGAAAGGACTTAACCTTTCTTACGAAGGCATCCTCGTCTTCGTCTTCGGAGTCGAAGTTATCCGATCCGGTTTCCGACTCCAACCTCGCCTCAATGGCGGCAAGCACGGACTCTGCTTCCGAGTTCATCGTCTGGTTGACGGATGTCGGATCTTCCGTCTCTGTGACGGGTATTTGTTCTTCCGTCTCTATGACAGGTAGGTTGTTATCTGCCTCTTGCACGGGATTTCCGTCATCCGTGTTTTCAGCGATTTCGGATTGCACCATGCCGATAAAGTGTGTATCACTTTTTTGTCGGCGATCTGAGCAGAATCCGGCATCATAGTCGTCTTCGACTGGGTATAGGGCGGGTGGGATAAATTTGCTTCCATCGCAAAACCCCATTGCCTCTGCAGTTAGTCCGATAAAAATGTTAGCAGATCCGATCGGTAACATGCAGGCACTTACCAGGTGGTTTTGCGCCGGTATATAGGATCCGTTGTCGAGGAAGCAGCCGACGTCGTCGTCGAACTCCAAGCTTCCGACAGTGATCGATCTTCCAATTCCGCCAAGTATCCCAGATCGGAATTTCACGCCTGACGTCGTTAGCCCCACGGTGGGCGCCAACTGTCGAGACATCGTAGTAATTTTCATAGACGGGGGTGCCATGAGACTACGGTAGAGACGTGGGGTAACGGGATAGCGTAGTAACACAGAACACGGGATTTTACCCAGGTTCGGTACGTCGCGACAGTACGGCGTACCTACTCCTGCACTTCTCACTAATTGGGACTAAAGCCCGTTTATCAGGGTTACAATGTGAGGGTGTAGATCTAGCTTCTCGGCGAGGATGAGCTTCTCGGCGAGTTGCGTAGAGCTTGAACTTGTTTTAATCTATCTCCCGTCCGGCTTTATATAATAGCCGGATTAGGGCTTACAGAATAAGAAACCTAGAAGACTACGTTTACCTTGTAACTTGGAAAGCAAGGAATCCGTCTTCTCCTCCAAGCCAGATCACGCGGGCCATGATCCTTCTTCTAGAATCCGGCTTCTGCGCGTCGGACTACTGGGCCGCCCAATGGACCTAAGCCCATTACCATTTAGGCCACCCTGGCAGTCCGGCTCTTTGTCTACCATCTTCTATACCCCTATTCAGTATATATCCGACAACCGCCACCAAGCGTCTTTTCTTAGGAGCCGCTTGATACCTTGCACACATACCTACACTCAACATGATATCGGGCCTAGATGCACAAAGGTAAAGCAAAGAACCAATCATAGAACGATACAACTTTTGGTCCACATCTTTACCATCCGGATTGCGCTTAAGGTGGCATTTGACTTGCATAGGAGATGGCTTCATTTTTGCACCTTGAAAATTAAACCTCTTGAGAATGTCTTGGGTGTACTTGGATTGAGAAATGAAAGTCCCACGAGCCAGTTGCTTGATCTCAAAGCCAAGGAAGAATTTAAGCTCTCCCATCATGGACATCTCAAACCCGTCAGTCATAAGCTTTGAGAACTAATTATTAAAAGCTTGGTTAGTTGAGCCAAAGATAATATCGTCCACATAGAGTTGGCATATGAAAAGCTCTCCTTTACCCTCTTTGTGAAAAGGGTGGGGTTGATCGTCCCAACTTCAAAATCGCGGTCTTCCAATAACTCTCTAAGGTGCTCATACCACGCACGTGGTGCTTGTTTAAGTCCATAGAGCGCCTTATCAAGCTTGTAGACATGGTTAGGAAAGTTTAGGTTCTCGAACCCCGGAGGTTGCTTAACATATACCTCCTCTTTTAGTGGACCATTCAAGAAAGCACTTTTGACATCCATTTGTTGCAACTTGAAATTATGCGAGGATGCATATGCAAGAAGGATACAGATGGATTCAAGGCGAGCCATGGGAGCATAGGTCTCATCAAAGTCAATGCCTTCCACTTGAGTGTAGCCTTGAGCCACCAATCTTGCCTTGTTCCTTATGAGAATGCCATTCTCATCTTGCTTGTTCTTGAATATCCACTTAGTGCCAATAACATTGTGGCAATCTTTGGGCTTCTCAACTAGCTTCCAAACCTTATTGCGCTCAAAGTTATTGAGCTCATCATGCATAGCTTCAACACATTCGGAGTTCTCAAGAGCTTCAAACACCTTCTTTGGTTCTACCATGGATATGTGAGCTTGATGCTCACTAAAGTTTGCCAATTGCCTTCTTGTGGATCTTCTAGCTCGAACATCTTCCAACACTTTGTTGTATTGAGCATCAATATGCTTCAAAGATCTTCTTATCCTTCTAGCACGACGGTCTTCGATCTCCTCATTATTGCAAGGAGCAATCACTTGATCATCTTGATCATCTGGGTCCCCGTCTCGACCAAATTGTTGGCCTTGATCATCATCATCATCATCATCATCAACAACAACAACATCTTCAACACTAGCTTAAAATTGAGGAGAGGAGGATGAGTAAGGATGATCTTGGCCTTGACCTTGACTAGCATGAATGATAGGAGTGGTTTCATCTTGCATAGTAACTTGCTAAATGAGAGGAGGGTCTTCAATGTGTTCTTGGTTAGGTGCATCACTTGGATCCTTGGCTTGTTCTTCTATTGTAGAGGAGGGATCCACTTGAGTAGAGCATAGTTCTTCTCGAGTCGCCATAAGGTGTCCCTCAATGGGGCGGAAAAATCCCACACCCATCCTTCCTATGGCTTCTTGAGGCATTTCAACATCTACATTAGAAACATGAAATTCCACCACTTGGGAGCCATCATTTTCCTCGAAAACCACACTACAAGATTCTATGACAATCCGTGAGGCTTTTTCAAAGACTCTATAAGTGTGGGATTCAGCATCGTAACCAACAAATATACCCTCGATAGTTTTAGATTGAAATTTAGACAACCGAACACCCTTAATCAAATAGAATAACTTACAACCGAATACACGGAAGTAGGAGACGTTGGGTTTGTTTCCGGTGAGGATCTCATATGGAATCTTGTCCAAGCCCTTGCGGATGTAGAAGCGGTTGGAGGAGTGGCATGCGGTGGAAATGGCCTCGGCCCATAGATACTGGGGAGAAGAATACTCCGCCAACATGGTCCTTGCCATATCCAATAGAGTTCTATTCTTCCGCTCGGCTGCACCATTTTGTTGAGGGGTGTAGGTAGCGGAATATTGATAACAAATACCCTCATCACTAAGTAATTCATTCAAAGTGTAGTTCTTGAACTCGGAGCCATTGTCACTCCAAATAACCATGATTTGGATACCGTGTTGATGTTGCATTTGGTTGGTGAAATTAATGATAGTTTGTTGGGTCTCACTCTTGCACTTGAAGAAATAAACCCAAGTGTATCTTGAATAGTCATTGACAATCACCAAGCAATACTTCTTGCCTCCAAGACTTGCCTCGGGCACGACACCAAAGAGATCAACATGGAGGAGCTCCAATATCCTCTTTGATGAGATAATAGTCTTGGCCTTGTGGGAGGCATCATGCATCTTTCCTTCAACACACGACCTACAAACGCGATATTTGGAAAAGGAAACATTTTCTTTAGTCCAAGGATAAGGCCACCTTTGTGAAGACTTTGCAAAGTTCTCATGTTGACATGGGATAAGCGGCAATGCCACAACCACCCCACGTCCGCCTTTCCGAAAAGAGATATTGTTTGAGAGTTGGTAGACTTCGAAAAGTCCACCACGAACAACTCATTTTCAACATGTCCCACGTATGCGACGTCAAGAGTATTGCTCCTCAAAAGGACCACAATATGAGGATCAAAGAAGACGTAGAAACCCATCCTCCCTAAAGCACGAACTGAAAGTAAATTGTAACCAAGGGATTCAACAAGCATGACGTCCACGATAGTGATATCAGAAGCAATCACAACCTTGCCAAACCCCGATACCTTAGAATTGTACTTGTCTCCATAGGTGACAGTTGCATCAATATCATTTGGGTGAAACTCCGTCACAATTTCTTTGCCTCCGGTCATATGACTAGCGCATCCACTATCAATTATCCATTTATACTCACCAGAAGCATAGTCCTGCAAGAGATCATTGACTAGAGTTAGGACCTGAGGAGGGTCCCCTCATGTTAGCAACAAGAGTCTTTGGAAACCCAAATAGTATAGTCAATGTAACCTTCAATGGGACCAACATATTTAGCTTGCACAACAACATAATAGTCAACATATAAGAAATGGTGTGGATTGTTAGTTCCCGCGGAAATGCTACGAGTAGTGTTTTCCCTCATGACACCACCACTCGAAGCAACATTGTTAGCTTGTGCGGGAGTGCTACGAGTAGTGTTGTCCCTAATGACAATACCACCCGAAGCACCATTTTTTGGCCTTCTTCTTGATCTTATTCTTGGCAACATAGACAAGGCCTTGCTTGCCCACTTGTTTCCTTGGATCACTCACTTGTGGTCTAGAGGCAACCACTTGTGGGATAGAGGACACCACTTGTGGGCTAGAGGCCACAACCTTCTCAACTTGAGGGCTCTTGCCCTTGAGCCTTGCTAGCTCATCCTTCAACCTAGCATTTTCCTCAATAATATTTGCATGATCACAATAAGAAGTAGAGGTGCTAGGGGTGTTGTATTGATTAAGTTGAGTTTGAAGTTGTTCATGTAACTCTTTGAGGGTAGAGTGTTCACTCTCTAAGGCCTTGTGAGCCTTGGTGAGCTTTTCAAACTCCTCGGTTAGTTTATCATGACCAACCCCAAAATAAACCTTATCCTTTTTAGCCTTTTTATATTTATCAATTGCAACGTCACGTTCCTTAGTGATATTAGAAACAAGTTCATTATGTGACTCTTCAATAGATTCAAGTTCCTCCTCAAGAGAAACTCTACCATCATACTCTTCCTCAAGAGTCATGGAGAGAGATGCTATCTCATCCGCATCCCTTCTTTCAATCTCACATTTTTTTTCAAGAGCTTCATGGGCCTCTTTCAATTGGCTCATGAGATGATCAAAGTACTTGTTGGTCTCCCCTTGCACGTTAGACATAAAACGTTCCAACGAGACAATTTCATCTTCTACTCTAAGACTAGCATGATTTTCCAATTCATTTTGGGTCTTAGAGTTTGTAGAAGGTGATACCTCCGAGGCTTTAGCCATGAAGCACTTGGCATTGGAGAGAGGATGATTCTCATTGGGGGATTCAAAGAGAGATGAATATGATGGAGTTGAAGCAATAGCAAGAGCGGCCACTTCACTTGTGGTTTCATCTTCTTCATCACTTCCGGAATCATACTCCTCTTAAGTCACTAGCACAAATTTGGTGGGGGACTTCTTGTTGAAAGGTTTCTTCTTGAAGTGAGGTTTCCCGTAAGCAACCTTGGACTTGTCCTTGCGAATGAGCTTGCCACCATGGAGTTCTCTATTCTCATAGGGGCACTCCGCAATGAAATGGTGCTTATCTTGACAATTGAAGCAAGACCTCACTCTTTGAGTCCCTTCATTGCCATAGCGAGACTTGGTCTTCTCCTCAACATATGCCTTGGCCTTGGATGGATTCTTCCAAAACTATTGCACGGTAAGAGCAATGACATCTTTGAGTACGAGATCATATTCTTGATCCTTCAATGGAGCCAAGTCCTGGTAGCAATATTTTTCATACTCAACCTCCCTTGACACAACCTTGTCCTTCAAAGAAACCGATGCCCTTTTTGCATTCATAGGGCTCTAGCACGGTTGTCAAGAGCATTTTTGGTTTGCACTTGATAGGAGCATACTTCTTGCATCACTTGAGTTGAGGTCAAAGAAGCAAAGTCATGTCTTCCTTAAATGCTCTTCAAGTCTGCGGGCTCAAAGGGCATGAGAGAAATCATGTACTTCCTTTTGATCCAATCATCATCAATGTACTTGGCACCAACATTGTTGAATGCGGTGGAAAGAGTCTTGAGCCTTCGGTACATGTCTTTATGGCTCTCACCATCACGCATTAAACCATTCGACCTCATTTCTCAAGGCATCATACCTATTCCTTTGCATACTCTCACTGCACACAAACATGACGACAAGAGCGTCCCATGTTTCCTTGGCGGTGGAATATTGTTGAAGATGAGGCATGTGGTTAGGACCCACGGCTTGTTGAAGAATAGACAAGGCGGTGTAGTTGAGTTGACATTCTACGATTTCTCTTCTTGTCAAGTTCTTGGGGACATGTGGCTTGTATCCATCTCGAGTGACCCTCCAAAGTTCTATACAACAAGAGTTCAAGTGAGTTTCCATATAATATTTCCATTCACCAAAAGAATGTGCATCAATTTTAGGAGGATCTCCTCTAGGAATTATATGGGGATGTGGGATGGGAAGATCGGGAAAATAGAGTCCTTCGACGGCGTGGAATTCTCCTTTTCCTTCCGAACCCTTATCGGTGGAGTTCTTAGTGGAAGCATCTTTAAGTGGTTCACCATCTTTCCCAACCTTGGCACCCTCCGGTGGTTCAACCGTATGGGATGTAGTGGAGGTCTCCGGTTCCTTGGCTTTCATGAATTGCAACATGCGTGTCAACAATTCATCGATTTTTCTCTCCATGGATGAGGTCAATGAATTTTTCAACTCACTAGATCATCCATCAAGACACTCGCCACGAAACCGATGACATCCAGAACATCGACCATAATAAACTCTTAGGCGGTTAAGTCCGATAAAAGAGTCGAGGCTCTGATACCAATTGAACAAATAGTAAGGGCACCTAGAGGGGGGTGAATAGGTGCTACGACCAATTTTATTTTTTCTACAAGGTTAGGCTTGACACAAAGGTAAATTCTCTAGATAATGCAACTACGGTGAATTTACCTATATGACAAGAATAAGCACAAACACAATACAAGCACAAGTAAATGGGAAGGGAACAAGGTAAGCGATATGAAGCACGCGGAGACACGATGTAATCTCGAGTTCCTCCTTGTTAAGGGAGTACGTCTCGTTGGAGGGGTGTGAGCTTCGCCACAAAGGCCTACTCAACGCCACAAAGGCCTCACTCTATTCTCCGATGAACCCCGCCACAAAGGCCTAGTCCACCTTCCACTATTGATCCCCTTTGAGTCAGGAATCAAATCTTTACAAACAAGCTTGGGGCACACACCCACAACCAAATTGGGGGCTCCCAACACCAAGAATCACCAAGTGTAGCAAGAGGTCTAGGTTCTCCACAAATGGAAACCCTATACTCAAATCCCTCAAGAGAATGAGGGGGAAATGAAGAACGGCTCAGTGAAGATGTAGATCGGGGCCTTCTCCTTCAATACTCCAAAGATCAACAAGTTTGGTGGGAGGGATTGGGAGTAATTGAGGATTTGGTGAGATCAATAAATGCTATTCAATGCAATGGGAAAACTAGAGCTCAAGGAGGAAGAGGAGGGGTATTTATACCCCCTCCTCAAATATAGCCGTTTGAGCAGGAAAACGTGTAGCGGAATATCCGGTCCAAGTTTGGACAGGAATATCCGGTTGGCTTCTTTCTGCAGATCTGAATCGACTTTGTTGACTTCAACCAGATTATCCGACTGGGAGTGAATAATCCGGTACCAATAATCCGGCCCACTTCTGTCCCGCTTTGACATCTGAACCGGATATTCCAGTTGATACGGAATAATCCGGTTGGATTCTGTGAGTTGAAGCTTCAGTCCGTAGCCGATTTTGAGCAAAACTACCTCAACCGGAATATCTGGTTCCTTCTGAATAATCCTGTTCAAATATTCCGGCTCATCCCTGTCCTGAACTGGATAGAGACCATCCTAACCAGAATATCCGGTTGCCCAGAATAATCCGGTTAGAATAATCCAGCTCCTCACTGTCCCAAATCTCTATGGCCAATCTTCACGATCTTTTGGGTGATCGATGCGGATGTTAAGTATAACACATGCACGCTAAACAACTCGATAAATAATGTACTTAGTATTGTTAACTAACACACTAAACAACAGGAAAACAAAATGCACTTTCAGTATCACAAATACTTGGGTCTACCTAGCCACTATGTTGAAACAACAAAGTGTCTGTGTTAATATTGATAAAACATTTGTCCATGACCAGGAAAACATGGCCATCTAATATGAACAAGTTTGTCTGTGAGACATGAAAAAGGGTATAACATCGTGTTTATGTTTCTACACGTGCTTATGGGTTTTCTCGGAATCTCATATTCAATAACCATTGTAGTTATAGCATAAAAACATAATACTTTAATCATGAAACAAATGTAAATTATTGTCTCTTGGACCTAGATCCAACAGGGTCCACACCCAAGAAACATTCACAGAGAATGATGAAGGACGCGATCTGCAAAACGCTGTTGGGCGTAAAGTCATGAAGTTGTATGCCATGGACATATAGATGAGCACGGACGAAATCGTGGAGGGGGAGGAAAGGCCTTAGGACCCGAAGTTCACAAATTCCATGCGCTCGCCGGCCTCATGCACCGGGATTTATTCATCTTCAAGGCAGTGAACTTTGTTGTCCTCCTCAGGCGGCACCAGGCCGTTGATGCGCATGATACACACGTTCGTTGGGAGACCCCAAGAGGAAGGTATGAAGAGCACAGTAGCAAGTTCCCTCAGAATGAAACCAAGGTTGAATCGACCAGTAGGAGGAAGGAGTAACTTCAAAAGGTGAAGCAGCTGAGATGGCAGGCGCACTACCGGTTCAGAAGCAACGTGGAACCTGCACAACACAATCAAATCACTTTGCCCCAAACGAAGCGGTGAGGTTGTCAATCTCACCGATTTTGCTGAACTCAAAGAGGTTAAACGTATGGTGTGGAAAACACTAGTAAAAGTATGAGAGAAGTATGAAAGCAGTAGGTGTTTATCAGTATGAGGAAATAGGACTGGGGTCCACAGTTCACTAGTGGTGTCTCTCCATGAAAGATAAATAACATGTGTGGTGAACAAATTACAGCTGTGAAATTGACAGAAATGAAGGCTGCACCGTAGTACATATGCAATACATAAAGATTACTATGTGATTCATGCGGGCATTACAACAAGATACATAGACCGTTATCCAACTGCATCTATGACTAAAAATCCACCCTTCGGATATCGTCCGAACAAACGTTGGGTATTAAGTTGCAAGCAACAGATAATTGCAGTAAGAAAAGTGTGTAATGTAAACAATAACATCATCCTTAGACAAAGCATTGTTGTTTTCTCCCTAATGGTGACAACACATCCTCCACCCGTCATGTTTCTGTCACTCGAGCACAGATGAAAAGGAGGCATGAACCCACTATCGAGCATAAATACTCCCTCTTGGAGTTGCTAGCATCTACTTGGCCAGAGCATCTACTAATAACGGAGATCATGCAAGATCATAAATAACATGAGCATGAAGATAAAATGATGGATTGATAATCAGAAGACATAGCATTCAACATTCATCACATCCCAGCAAACACAACATGTAGCATTACATAAAGATGATCTTGATCATGATATGCAGCTCACAAGATCTAAACATGAGGTACAAAGTGGAGATAACAACCATCTAGCTACCGCTATGGACCCGTAGTCCATGGATGAACTACTCACGCATCACTTCGGAGGAGGGCATGGTGGTGTAGACCCCTCCGGTGACGATTTCCCCCTCCGGCAGGGTGCCGGGGAGAGCTACAAAACCCTCCTTATCTCACAATGACGGTGACGGCGGCCTCGGGTGTTTCTCGGGTAAAAGTGGGATATATTTAGGGTTTACGTCTCGGGGGGATTATATAGGCGAAAGGGCAAAGGAGGTGGAGGCTTGGGGGGCCCACACCACCCCCGACGCGGGCCAAGGGGGGGCGCCACCCTATGGTGTGCCCCCCTGAGCCCCCCCCCCCCCCGGTTCTCTTCGGGACTCCGTGGAACCTTCGGGAATTCTAAGACTTCTGGGCTTCGAACTTTCCAATTCCGAGAATATTTCCAGAAAAACTTTTTTGAAACTAAAAACAACAGAAAACAAGGAACTGGCTCTGTGGCATCTTGTCAATAGGTTAGTCCGGAAAATCGATAAAAATGACATAAAGTGTATAAAAACATGTGGGAAACAATAAGAAAACAACATGGAACATCAGAAATTAAGGATAGATTTATGACGTATCAACATCCCCAAGCTTAGTTCCTACTCGTCCTCGAGTAGGTAAACGATAAAAACACAATAATTTCTGAGGTGACATGCTACCAAGATAAACTTGATCATCGATAATGTAAAAGCATAAGTAAGATGAGATCATAGAACTTCAACACAAGCATGATAAGTAAAACTTTAATAATAAAGCATAGTAATCACTTTGCATCATGAGAAGTAACTCAAATAAAAGATCATGAATAACAATGCAAAGAAAGATATACGTTTGTTTCAAGTATAGAGAAAGCATGTCAAAGTGATATTTCGCTAGTCCTTAAGAGTGGGGCAAAACATAAATGTCAGGACACCTTCAAAGTTCATGATGAAGACTAGAACAAATAATTAGAGAACAAGCAATAACACATCATGAACCAATTAATAATGTTTCTGGGAGAAATGCACATAAAGCTCAGAATGGCAAAAATACTCTCTCAACTTTGCATACAGTTAGAAGATGGAGACTCAACATAAAAGTAAAAGAAAGGCCCTTCGTAGAGGGAACTAGGGATCAACTCATGTGCTAGAGCTTTTATTTTATTAAACAGAGGTATTGAAAAAAAATTAAGAGGGGTGTATGCTTATGTCAACGAACGGTAAACAGAAAATATAGTATGTCACAAGCCAACTAGACTTCACAAGAGTGGCTCCCATAGAAGGACACATCTGGGTAGAAGGTCATCCCTCTTTCTCTTTTGTTTACACAATTATGCTTTGACTGATAAATCAAGGGCAAAAATAGTGAAGAGAATTTGATTTCTTAATTTGGGGTTGGACACCCCACTGCCATCTCTTCTATCATTGGATAAGCGGATGAAGCCAATAGTCCAGGGTGTGAAAGTCCAATCAACAAGTGAGATAAAGATTCTCTATTTACAACCTCATGAGCTAAAACAGGAGCACCAAAACAGTAGTAATTTTGAAAGTTTTAAAGGTAACACATGAGCAATTTACTTTGGAGTGGCGGTTAAATACCACATGTAGGTAGGTATGGTGCACACAATGGGAAAACTTTGGTTTTGGGGAGTTGGATGCACGAGTAGAGCTCATACTCAGTACAGGTGGAGGCTAGCAAAGGACTGGGAGCGACAAATCAAGAGAGCATAAGAGCCATAATCATGCATAGCGACATAAACATCATTAATCAAAGCATAAGTGGTACCACAAGTTCAAAAACTAAATGATCATGGAGGCTATTAGTTACTGGTTCATAGTCATAAACATGGTGTGAGCATGCGCCAAGTCAACCAAATAAAACATTCAAAGGAGAACACCACAAATTTATGCTTCAATATGACAAGAACAACTCATGATTCTTTCAATGGCACATCAAACACTCTCAGCTATTTGAGGATAATCATTCTAGTCAATAACCACAAGGCTTTAGAACTAAAATAACATCTAGCATGATATTAAAAGTTCTAGCCACGGTCTATACAAGCTTCTACTTGCACCGTTAAAAATTCTACATCAAGCGACAGTTTCTTTTCCCAACAAGCACCATACAAAACATGCTTTAACAAAAACTCTCTACATGATGCAGCAAGAAAACATGAGAGTACTCACAAAACACTACTAAAACTAATATCTCTGAATAATAGATGCAGTGAAAACGAGAGCTAAACATGAATTTTCGCAGCAACTAGAAGAAAAACTAAGAATACTAGCATAGCAAGTATTCAAACGAAAAAGCGGAGCGTGTTTCTCTCCCAAACAAGAATGCTAGGATCCAACTATATTACTGAATCAAGGAAACAAAAGAAAACAAAGGAAAACAAAATAAAAACAAACAGACGCTCCAAGTAAACTTCATATGATGTGACCGAATAAAAATATAGTTTCACGAGAAGTGACCTGATAGATAGTTGATGAAGAAGGGAACGCCTTGGGAATCCCCAAGATTAGATGCTTGAGTATTATAAAAATATGCTTGGATGAACCACGGGGGCATCCCCAACCTTTGACCTTGCACTCTTCTTGATCACATATATCACCTCTTCTCTTGACACTTGAAACCTTCCTTCACACCACACTCAAACAGTAGTTCGCATTAGAGGGTTAGTGCAACAAATAAAAATCCATTGGTTCTGTATTGAACAAGGGCTATTGATACTTTTAAACATTAGCTACAGTCAGTGATGTTTCGTGAAGCAAAGAAATCCACTTGACATCGCAAAAGAGCAAATGCAAGAAAAATGTCAGAATCTGTCAAAACCAGAACTGTCTGTAAAGACAAATTTTTTCGAGGCACTTATGTTGCTCAGATAGAAAAACTTAAGTAACGAAAGAGTTGAGGAATTAGCTAAGTAATAAGCACAAAAACTTTCAGATCATTCTGATCTTCCAGGATTTTATACTTTTTTTACAATGGACAGAAAAAATCTGTTTCCTGCGCAGAAATCCGAAAACCAACTCCAACTCTCGTCAGAAACCTTACTTGGCACTACTAAAACATGAAAAGAAAGATACAGAGGAGTTGCTACAGAAGTATACAGCCCCTTTACTCAAAGAAAACAGAGAAAAACAAAGCAAAAATAAAACCATGGGTTATCTCCCAATAAGTGCTTTTCTTTAACGCCTTTTAGCTAGGCCTAGAAAAGTGGAATCAAGTGTTTTCAAATAAAGAAGATGATCACATGAGAAATATGAATTAAGAAAAAGAGAGCATCAAGAAGCAATTATAAAACAAATTTAAGTCTAACCCACTTCCTATGCATAGGAATCTTTTAAAGAAATAAATTACAGAAGCTCAAACTAGAAATCATGGGAAGGTAGAACAAGAGCAACTTCAAAACTTTCAACAAAAAGAGAGGTGTTTTAGTAATAGGAGAATTCTTATAGCCATATTTTCCTCTCTCATAATAATTTTCAGTAGCATCATGAACAAACTCAACAACATAATTATCACATAAAGCATGTTTGTCATTGCCTAAAAGCCCACAATTCATATCAAGCTCAAAAATAGTGGGATCAAAATTAAAATTAGCTTCTCTTTTTCCCACTTTTGGCAATAGCAAAACAAGATAATTGGTCACTCTTAAAAGGTATAGGACACATTATAGCAATCCTATTTTCAGTAGCATTATAATTTATAACAACAAGTAACATAGGACCATCATCAAGAGCATTATCATAAGATTTATCCAAGTAGCATGGATTATCATAAATAACAGTAGCAATATCATTCTCACAAGTTTCATTCATAGTAGAATCAAGATCACAAGTATAGCAAGTATCAATTTCATCAAATAATGTATGAGTTAAAGAGTTACTATCATTGGGAGGTAGACATGGGTAGCTCCATTCTTCCTCCTCTTGATCATCACTCTCCTCCTCTTTTTCATCCAATGAGCTTCCAGATATAGCAATTTCTTCTTCCATAGGCTCCTGCAAGGCATTAGTCTCTTCCTTAGGTTGAGAGCATTTATTAAGATATTCCATTATGTAGTAATTACAATCCTTGTAATTATCAGAGCAATATTCAAGTATAGCATAAATCTCGTATTTATAAGGTGCATCATCAATACTTTCAAGTAAATAAGCAATTTTGAATACACCCTTCCAAGCAATAAATTCTTCAATTTGTCCACATCATATAATTCATAATTTCCCTTAACATAAGAAGATATGGTAACATTATCATTATACTCACATTGAAAAGGGGAGGTGTTTATACCTCCTACAACAGCAAGATTTATCAAAGCAATAAGTAACATTATAAGTAGAGCACGAGTTTTTAGCATAGTCATGCAATTTATTAATCTACTCCCATAAGTGTATTCCTTTGTGTGACATGCGGTGTTCCTTATAATATTTTTGGTTTTCATCTGTGAACCCACCTTGCCTATAAGATCTAGTTTCAAAGGCATCAAACATTGATAGCAAGCATGATAAAGCAAAAATAACAGCTAGATAAAGAACTATTTTTTTTGTGTTTTTGATAAAGAGAGGCAAACAAGACAAACTAAAATAAAATAAGCAAAACAAAAACAGAGTAAAGAGATTGGAAGTGAGAGACTCCCCTTGCAAAAATTCTCTTCCTCCCCGGCGACGGCGGCAGAAATTTAGCTTGATGCATGTGATACACACGTTCGTTGGGAGACCCCAAGAGGAAGGTATGAAGAGCACCGTAGAAAGTTTCCCTCAGAAAGAAGCCAAGGTTGAATCGACTAGGAGGAGGAAGGAGTAACTTCAGAAGGTGAAGCAGCTGAGATGGCAGGGCGCACTACCGGTTCAGAAGCAACGTGGAACCTGCACAACACAATCAAATCACTTTGCCCCCAACGAAGAAGTGAGGTTGTCAATCTCACCGGTTTTGCTGAACACAAAGAGGTTAAACGTATGGTGTGGAAAACAGTAGTGACAGTATGAGAGCAGTATGAAAGCAGTAGGTGTTTATCAGTATGAGGAAAAGGACCGGGGTCCACAGTTCACTAGTGGTGTCTCTCCGTGAAAGATAAATAACATGTGTCGTGAACAAATTACAGCTGGGCAATTGACAGAAATGATGGCTGCACCGTATGCATACGTAAGACATAAAGATTACTATGTGATTCATGCACACATTACAACAAGATACATAGACCGTTATCCAACTGTATCTATGACTAAAAATCCACCCTTCGAATATCATACGAACAAACGTTGGGTATTAAGTTGCAAGCAACAGATAACTGCAGTAAGCAAAGTGTGTAATGTAAACAATAACATCATCCTTAGACAAAGCATTGTTGTTTTCTCCCTAATGGAAACATCACATCCTCCATCCGTCACGTTTCTGTCACTCGAGCACAGATGAAAAGGAGGCATGAACCCACTATCGAGCATAAATAATCCCTCTTGGAGTTACTAGCATCTACTTGGCCAGAACATATACTAATAACGGAGAGCATGCAAGATCATAAATAACATGAGCATGAAGATAACATGATAGATTGATAATCAGAAGAAATAGCATTCAACATTCATCAGATCCCAGCAAACACAACATGTAGCATTACATAAAGATGATCTTGATCATGATAGGCAGCTCACAAGATCTAAACATGAGGTACAAAGTGGAGAGAACAACCATCTAGCTACTGCTATGGACCCGTAGTCCATGGATGAACTACTCACGCATCACTTCGGAGGAGGGCATGGTGGTGTAGACCCCTCCGGTGACGATTTCCCCCTCCGTCAGGGTGCCGGGGAGAGCTACAGAACCCTCCTGATCTCACGATGACGGTAACGGCGGCCTCAGGTGTTTCTCGGGTAAAAGTGGGATATATTTAGGGTTTATGTCTTGGGGGGATTATATAGGCGGAAGGGCAAAGGCGGTGGAGGCCTGGGGGCCCCACACCACCCCCGGCGCGGCCAAGGGGGGCGTGCCACCCTATGGTGTGGGCCCCCTGAGGCCCCCCTCCGGGTCTCTTTGGGACTCCGTGGAACCTTCGGGAATTCTTAAACTTCCGGGCTTCAAACTTTCCAATTCCGAGAATATTTCCAGAACAACTTTTCTGAAATAAAAACAACGGAAAACAAGGAACTGGCTCTGTGGCATCTTGTCAATAGGTTAGTCCGGAAAATCGATAAAAATGACATAAAGTGTATAGCAAACATGTGGGAAACAATAAGAAAAAAACATGGAACATCAGAGATTAAGGATACATTTATGACGTATCAGCCGTACCTCCGCAAGTTCTCGAGCTGCCTGTTGGAGAAGATGTATTTTTGCAACCCTGTGATTGTCCTCTTAAGAGCGTGCCATCGTGGAATCATTCTCCCTTGACGCTTTTCATCTTTGCCATCACAGAGCAGTGAGGATGGCTAGAAGCTTTTTTCGTGCATAGAATGGCTGTGGAATCGAGGAAGAAGAAAAGTGCAACAACGATGAGAATGCAGGAAGGGATTGATTGTTTTCCCTGTCTCCCGTTATTTATAGGAGGAGCAAGTAATCTAGGCCGTCGATCCCATATGAGCTCCACGTGGATGGCGCTCTCGTGTACACGTGGGCCGTGGCACATGAAAGCGAACCGGTGCACCACCACTTCTCCCATCAGCGCAAAAATTGATGAGGTCATTATTCCTGGATCCTCGATTCTTGCGCATTGTGTGGTAAAATCTGGTCAGCTGCAGAGCACGCCACCATCATCCAGAAAAGTGGGACCATCTAGTCTTGTCCCATCAACTGCTTAGCGCAGGAGCCGTTGTGCGCCATGACACTATCATTGACACAGGCAACGTTGGATTTTATCTGAATACTTTGGCGGCTGATAATCATTCGACACACCTTGAAAATATACCTAGGTAGAGTACCTCCTCGGTATGTGGTAGAAGTTGCCTAAGTTGAAACATTCCTCGTGGTAATTTACAATGCCAGTCTACACTCACAACTCGAATGTGAAACATGAACATTTTAAAACCCCAAATCATATCAACTGCGCAACATATCTATATGTCGCTCTTACGGCGCAAGCGTAAGACCCACGGATCGAGTCCATCAGTCAAGGAGTTGCATCGTTGTGCTATCTAGTTGTTTCCGTGCCTACGACATGATAAAAATCCTAACAGACGCGTTAGGTACCTTATAACGAATGTTGGAGTTTGACTTGGTAAGGCCTCCGCGGCACAAGTCGAGCTACCCTAGTTATTTCCAGATTCGAGCCCAGTGACTCAAATTTGAGAAGGTTAGCAATGCTTTGCCCAAGCGTGATTAACGGCCCCCGATCCGTCGAGTGCGCCGGGCTCGCTAGACCATTTCTCTCAACTCCAATACTTTTTTGGCACTCCGGTAAAAACTAGTCCGATGAACTTCCAATCTGGAAAATCTCTTTTCAGGTTGTCAATTACTGGACGGACTTGAGAAATGTTTGGGTTAGAGTCTCTATTCGAGTCTTCGACTCAACTAGACACTCGGAGGCTACTGACGTGAGCATAACAAATCGGTTCCCACAGTTGGTATACCTGATGCGGGCCAACTATGGGTCCCTCGAGTGGTCCATCAAGATACAAGGATCCAATCCCATTACGGGTGCGGGTTGAAGTCCAACTCGGGGCAATGAATGCTTTGCAAGGAAATAATAGATGAAGCAAACCGATTCAAACTGTGTCCGACTCTTCTACAACTGATGAGACCCAACCTCCTATATAAAGGCTGGGAGGAATAGTAGGAAACCCTAGACTCATACCGCATACACCGCCTACGTCGGACCTAATCTCAGAGCTGTAGCTTCGTTGTAACCTTGCCGAACTCGCCGAAATAATATCAGACAAACATGAGTAGGGGTTTACCTTCACAAGAGCCCTAAACCTAGGTAAATCTCGCCCCTGTTTCCTGTAAGCCAAGTAGTCCACCGTCACTCATCTTCCCTCACGAAACCCTAGCACCTCAAGCATGTAATATGCCATGGTATCCCCACGAAAGCTCACTTCCCTCCTGCCACCGCCGCTGGCAGTGGTAGGCATACTGGGCCTGCGCTTCCATGGCCAACCACCGCAGCCGAGAGGAGCAGGGAGAAGCCCCCTGCGACCCCGCCACAGTCTTCCTTGGGCATCATCCGCACCCCGTCGCCACCCCTAGCCATCACGACACATGCTGGAGCCCCTGTCACTTCAATTCCATGTCGGTTGTCGTATTATAAATCACCTATTGAGAAACTCGTGCCCTATGATACATAAACTGTTGGATTTGGACCTTTTTAGTGATCTAAAAAACAACTTTTTGTGATGTAAATTTAAATCAAGCCTTTCTTGGATCCTATTTTACATCACCTATTGGAGATGCTCTAATGTAGAGAGCTAGAGAAATGAATAACTACTATTTTCGTCTCTTCGTTAAAGAATGACCCTTCGTACGCAAGATAAAACAATTTTCTCGATGGTTTTAAAATCCAACTATTGCTAGAGACTAGAGGCCATGAAAACTTGTGGGAGAAGGTTGACAAGACTTCGAGAATAGGATGGAATGATAGGGCCATAGCGCGGAGGAGGAGACACATGGACAGGCGGATCGTGCATGGAAGGTGAGAGGATCGGAGAAAGAGAAAACAAAACATGTTTTGTGGGAATGTTGACCTATACAAGAGAGACGATGTGAATATCCTCTACCCCACGATATGTACCGAGAACAAACAACGATAGTTGGTTAATATTATTTGCTAGATGACTTGCGGGACCACCCAACAGTGCGAACCCCGGCCCATCTCTTTCTCGGAAGACCGAGGGATATCCCGGAGCAACGAGAGCCCTCACATACCCCGAGGCATATATCTCTTAGGGGCTAGATAGGTTGAAACGTATATGCAAAATAAAAAAACCCGTCACATTCTGGGGTAGATAGATTTGTCTGACTTCATTTCCATAATTTTTTTTCTACCATATTCCATTGCCCCTTGTGGTATATTTTTGGTGATGATATTTAAGCTGTATGTGTGCCAACTCCAATGCATATCAATAAAATTACGGTAAAGACACTCGAATTGGGTCAAAATACCGAGTGTAACGACAATGTCACACGAGGAGACGGAGGAGGACACACACAAGAAAATGATAGTAGAAAAAGAAGACATAGAGCCACTCCGGTGTGTAGAGTAGAAGTCACGTGAGGGCAGTGGCGGATTCAGCGCCTCTACTGCCCGGCGGTCGCACTGGCTTCAGTCCGACGGCACAGTGTATTTTTATGTTATCAGGGGCTATAAAAAGTTCCCGGGTCCGCTGATGTGAGGGGGACGATAACACGGCGTCACTCGGCGTGACATTGTAAATCGATCAAATCGTGGCGCAATCACGAGATACTAGCAAATCGAACTATACTTATTTGCACAAATTTTTTTTTCCGTGGCAAAGTTGCAGTTTAGTTTAGTTTTTTTTTTTTAGAGAATCCTAGTTGCAATTTCTTTTGTTTTTGAGACACCTAGTTGCAGTTGACGCCGTGACATTGTAAATCGATCAAATCGTGGTGCAATCACGAGATACTAGCAAATCGAACTATACTTATTTGCACAAACATTTTTTTTCCGGTGGCAACGCACTGGACTTTAGTTGCAGTTTAGTTTAGTTTTTTTTTTTTTTGGAGAATCCTAGTTGCAATTTTTGTTTGTTTTTGAGACACCTAGGTGCCTTGCCCTCAAGACAGCGGCCTGCCTTGGCCCGGTGTTCCCATCTGACGTGCCATCTTCCCCAGGCTTCCTCGTTGCAGCCTGTAGAGGAGGAGGGTTCTCCAGAGGTTTCGGCCACGGACGGCCTCGCAGATCGCGTCGCGTCGGCCGCTTCGCCGGGGCCCGGAGCCGAGCCTCGCGAAATACAAGACGCAGGTCTGCATTTCATTTCCGCCCCTGCTCTGTTTCCTTTCCCTTTTACTGTGGCTTCATATAGTGGTGCCATGGAGATATGTTGAGAATTGTTTCACATTCGACCTAGAGAGTGTTTATTGTGTTCTTGACTTGGAAACCTAAGTGTGCTGTTCGGTAATTTCTCAAAGAAAGTTCATGCCTCCGGCCTCTGCATCCCGGCTTACGATTTCATGCCTACCATTTTGGGGAATTCTTAATTATGCTCCCTCCGTCTCATATCCACTTTTATCCAAGTTTGAGACAATTAATATGAGACGGAGGGAGTACTGGCGCTCTCAACTATGCGGAAATAAACCTATGGATATTTCCACGTCCAGGTGCCTGATGCCCATCTTGAAGTTCTGTTACGATACAAGGCCCATATGGAAACTGTCTGGGGAGCTGCAGGCTGCAGCACAAGTCATGATATAGAGGACAGACGTTGATGGTCCAGTAATAGTAAAATCCAGTTCACCTTAGCGTCTTAATAATGAGACTGACGATGTGCCAAATTTTGGCCCCCGCCAAACTTGTTATTATTCCACTATGACAGCAAAATCACATGTTATCCATAACAGTGTGAGATGCTTGTATCATTGCCAATGCCAGGTGGTTTCAATTATCCTCTCATTATCATTTTATCCAACTAAACAGGGGCGTCTATTGGTCATATTCTGAAACAAACAGTAACCGATCGTATCGTGAAATTTTTTCGCGAAAACGCAAAAAGCTTTCCGTTTCGATGCATTGATAGAAAAAGAGAGTTTGTATACACAAGCCCAGAGAAGGGCCAACCCCACACCATACAACTCAACCCGACCTATCTAGGGGAGAAGCTGACGTAGTCCTCTAGCACCTGCGTTCGCCCAGTCGCGCGCCTCGGCCATGATAGTGTCCATGAGGGAGGGGATCGAGGGGCGAGCGTTGTCGAAGACCACAGAGTTCCGGTGTTTCCAGATCCACCAAGCCGTCAACATGATCATCGACGATGTGCCTTTGCGCAAGGCGCGAGGAGTGGCCTCGAGCGCCTGCGTCCACCAATCTGAAAAGACACCCTCCTCCGTGGGGGGTCCCGCCGTGGATCGGATCCATGAGAGGACCTCATGCCAGATCGTCCTCGAGAAGGGGCAACCAGTAAGGATATGCGCCATGGTCTCCACCGCTTGGTCACATAGCGGACAGTGTGCCGCATGTGGGAGTCCTCGGCGAGCAAGCCTCTCACCCGTCCAACATCTATCCTGGCAGGCAAGCCAGATGAAGAACTTCACCCTAGGGGGCGCCCAAGTCGCCCAGTTCAACTCCCACGAAGCTGACGGCAAAGATCCTTCAAAAAGGGCATTGTAGCAAGAGCGAGAGGAGTATTGTGCATCCGACGTCCAGCGCCAGACGAGCACGTCTGGTGTCTCAGACAGCGCGGTCCCCCGCACCCTGATCCAGAGCTGCACATACTGCCAGAGGGCCAAAGGGCTTAAAGCTCCCACTATGTCGGAGATCCACTCTCGCTCAACGAGCGCCTGCTGTACCGTGCGGCGCTTCCTGCGTCGACGGGGGATGAGCGCGAAAAGATCCGGCGCCAATTCCCTCACCGTCTTTCCATCCAGCCATCTGTCTTCCCAGAAGAGGGCCGAGGTGCCATCCCTGACGATCATATAGGTGGACGCATCAAAGATGGCTTTCTCCTCTGCGGAAAACTGCATATCGAGCCCACGCCAGGGTCGCAAGGGGTCTGTGCGTTTCCGCCAGAGCCATCTCACCCTCCGACTGATGGAGGTGCGTGCTAGGTCAGGGATCCCGAGCCCACCCAGCGGCAGCGGGCGACAGACCCTAGACCAATTGACGTGACAGTGGCCACCATTGGCGTCCAGCCTGCCCGCCCACAGGAAACCTCTCAGTATCTTGTTCACCTGTTTCAGCACTTTTTTGTTAAGGCTGAGAACAATCAACTGGTGCAGCTTTCGGCATCATGGATGCTTTCCAAGTGGGTACCTTGTCGGCTAGCCTGTTCACCAAAGGTTGGAGATCCTCACCCGAGAGCCTCCTTAGAGACAGGGGGATGCCAAGGTATTTGACAGGAAATGGTGCCAGCAGGCACTCCATAGTCGCTGCCGCCCTATCCGCCACCTCATCCGAGCATGCGATCGGCGAAACCGAGCATTTAGCAAAGTTCGTCCGCAAGCCCGATGCCTGCCCAAAGAGCTCCAGGATCGCGCGGATGGCGCGTAGTTCCGACTCATCTGGGTGGCAGAAAATCACCACGTCGTCCGCATAAAGCGACGTCGACGTCACCAAGTCCCGGCGCGCAAGGCGCCTTAAAACACCCAACTCCATGGCCTTCGACAACGCTCTGTTCAGCGTGTTCATAACCAGCACGAATAGCGTCAGCGATAGGGGATCCCCCTGTCGGAGACCCCGTCTGTGCCAAATTGGCGGACCCGGCTCACCATTAAGTAACACCCTCGTGCTCGCGGTGGAAAGTAGAATCGCGATCAACTCGCGAAACCTAGGACCGAAGCCCAGCTTTTCCATGATCTCAAAGAGGAAAGCCCAGGAGACCGAATCGAAAGCTCTTGCTATGTCAAGCTTCAGTAAATGCCTTCACCTGACGTGAGGAACATTTGTGACAAAACTTTTAATTCTTCAGTTAGGTGCTTCTTTTGTTTAGATTGCAGAGTTATTGATGGTTTGTCCAGGAACATTTGTACAAACTCCTGCAGCTTATTTACTCTTTGGAAAGCTTTAAAGCATTACACAGTTAGCTAAACTTCTTAAGAAACAGCAAAGTGGAAAAAGTATTTAGCCTATACGCTAATGAAAGACAGATGCCTCCTTAGCTTTCATTCCCTCTCTTGCACCTTCCTTGTGGCTCCTTCACTTATCACGTCACCAATAAGATCCTTAAAGATGGATCTTTCAATGCCCAAAACAATCTCCAGTAGCTCATTATCAAAACTCTTCCATTCTTTCATTCCACATGCCGCCTCCTCGGCTAGCATGCTCACATCTTCTTCCTCTTTGGAGCATCTTACCATGGAGTTTACGGACAGGAGGCCGTCGATCTCTGCACACAAGTCCTTAAAAATTTGCCGCCCACTTAACTTCTTGGTTGGAAGAAACTGTGTTGATCGACTTGTTTGGTGGATATCCATTTTCTTGGTGATGAGTTCATTTGCGAGGTCGAAAATGAGCATACGGTGAAGCTTTTCGGTATCTGGTTTTGCTTGCTCAAGGATAAGGAAAAGCTCTGGATTGATGGAGTAACTACTGGTTAACCACAGCTGGCAGGGCATAGTCCTCAAACTTAGTTCATTGTGCAGGAGACCTGACGCATGAAATATATCATAGATGTACTGGTCATCCTTGGTGCAAGTAACTGATGACAAGATCGCATCAGTCTTCAGAGTTTCATCACTCAAAAATTGTAGGAGCTCAAGCTTTTGGGTGAGGGCTTTCATATTTTCTGGCTTTATCCGGCTGTCCTCGCTCTTTGTCTTCGATGGTGGCGTGTCAGGGAGGCTTGTTAAATTCAAAAACTCATCTGAAGTATGTGTCTTGCCATCTGAAGAAGCGAAGAAGAAAGAAGTATGTTGAGAACTCCGGGCTATCTAGTTAAGCTGTAAAAAAGCAGGTATAGATGCAGGGGACATATCCTAAAAAAAATGGGCTATAAGTTCTTATATATTATTATTTTCTTGTTGCAAATTTCATGAACATGAAAAATCATAGGTCGGTGTTCCCGAAACACTCTAACTTGAACCTTCTAAAATAAACAATCCAAGTTATGGCCCTATAGGGCATTGCATATATCTATGCGAACATTAAAGGACAAACTCGATTGCGTCTGAGATTCGAAGCAATTTTGTTCTTTTCTGTATCTCACAAACATGATTGAGATGATTCTTGAATTTTTGCATGTATATCACCTTGCCTATAGCTAAGAATTTCTAATTTTTTTGAAGTGTGATTTAATTATTTCCACTGAATTTCAAACAATTATATAAATATATACCAAAGCTTGGCCTATTTTGACATAATATGCCCCGGTATCTCGTGTGTCTCATCCACATAAACCACATTCCAACAAACATGTATCACATTCTAGTATAGCAAGTACAACATGTTTGGGTCTTCATAGAGATGTTAGGTACAGGCATGGGCAACAACGGTAGGTACTCTTGATTCTTGAACTATTTAGCACAAGCAAACAGTTGCATATGTCTCTGCAACTGTCAAATTACTGTGATTGTTCCCAGCTTCAAGGACCAAAAGCTATATTTGGTTGCACTGATTACTGGTTGCCTGTAGTTACGATTGTCAGATGTGCTTACAGATAAGTATGCTTGTCATATTGCTAGCAGCATGGGCTCCTGAGTTGATGGAAACTAAACAACTACAAGTATCTCACAGTTGTAGAGTTATGTGGAAGAATAGTTTGTGAGATCAAGTGCTTACCTTTGAACGAATCCGAGACCCTCGTCGATGAAGGAGATGACTCGTCATGATATAACGAGCCGTGAAGAACTGAAACAGGACTCTGGATGTTTTCCAGTGGATGGATCTTCTTCTTGTTCATAGACTGAACTGTAGAAGCTTCCTGGAAAAAGGGTTGCCACTCAGTTATTATAGTAAAATAACATTCACATGCAAGAATTAACGATAGATTCTTCACAGGTTCTAATATATTTATTTCTCTGTACCTCATGATTCAGTGTTGAAGCTGCATTGCTTTGACAGAAAAGTAATGATTTGGCGTTCATTGGATTTGGATAACCAATTACACCAAGATCAACCTGCTTTTCCAAGCTGATTTTGCTTTCAGAAATCCGCAACACCTCATCGTGACTGCAGACGTTTTTTGCTTGTACAGGCCTTGATCTTTGTCTGCCTCTTGTTGACACTGCTTCATTGGATTTCTTGCTTGGAGACACTACATGAACCAGCGGGCGAGGCGTCCTTTCAGGGTCCGCCTTCCTCAGCACCACTCTTGGGCTCAATGAGCTGGAATGCCTCGGTGAGATTGTGCCTTTTACAGGTTCCTTGCCCCCGGAATGAGCGCTTTCGTTGTCAGAATGGATCTTCTTCCTGTTGATGTTCTCACTTTTTCTGGTAAAATTTGGCACGTCGTGCCGCAGTTTACCACGGCCTTTTGACCCAGAAAGGGGAGCATCGAAACAAAGGGAAGCATCAGGTTTTTTCATGCTTCTTGCTGGCTTCATGATCACAATGGGAGATTGAAAATTTTCAGAGTTAGCTGTCAATTCAGCTTCTGCTTTCTGAATGGGCACGAAGCTGCCATCAGTTTCACTCTGACACGGGGTGTCCTCTGTGTGCAATGCTCCCAGTATCCTGAGAGCCCTCAAATCCTTATTGCATTCAGACAGGTTAAGACCTCTGAGCCTTGTTTGCATGTCGGCATAGAAGGATGCATTCGGCCGCTTCTCTTCAGCCTTATATCCTGTTGCACCTCTCTCCGTCTGCCTCCAAGGGGCAGCTTGAGGGAGAGTTCTTGAAGAAGGTATGGTTTCTGGTACTGCGGAATGCTTCTTCAGTTGAGATACAGTGGGATCTGGGCGCATCATCCTGGGGGATTGTGACTGGCGGTCATTTTGTGCGTCATGAACTGTTCTTGGCGATCTTGCAGGCTCGTTAACACCAGGAATTTCTTCCAATCCCATGAGCTTGGCGATGACACTGCTAGCCCGCCGATGGCCCGGTGAATCTTGGGGCTTCAAAGCATCCATGAGATTTTCATCGGATCTTTTGTAAGCAACGTTCTTCTGACGTGAACCTGGATTCATATACTCTTTCCTACTGTCCAAGGACAGCCTAGGGATCTCCCTGGACTTTGCTGAAGGCTTCTTGCTCTCCTGAGCTTCAACCGACCGCAGGAGTTGTCGATCATCACATGAGAAGCGTGGTGGTCTGCCGCATTCGTGGCCATATGCTGGAACGGCTGTACTCCTGTCTACCCCAATCACATATGTTCCATCTTTTAATTTTGAGATCAGCAATGGCCTTGGCGAATCTTTGTGAAACTCTTTTCTCGCCTCCTTGGTCGAGGCCCTTACAGCCAGCTCAGGGGAGTCCCGGATGATGGAGCCCTTCATGGTGTCTCCCGGACTGGTGTTCGCATTTCTGGATCTACCCTCTATCTTGAGTAACTTCAATCTTGGTGAGCTACTTGTTGGCCTCTCAACAGAGGGCTCCTCACTGATGTCGAGGAGCTCCTGTTTCACTGGTTTATCGCTGTCCCGGGACGAGAGCAAAGAGCATGCTGAGGAAGAAGATTCTCTCGATGATTCCATTGAAAAACAACTGGTATCAGTCATTTTTTTGCTGAAGGTTTTATCCTGCATATTTATTTAGTATCGTGTTAAATTAGTTTGCTTCCAGCAGCCAAACTGCATACTAAAAATGTGCATGAGTCACCTCTTTCCTGGAAAAAAGAGGTGTTTAGTTATATGTCACAGTACAGTTGGCAAATTACCAGAGTGATGTCTGAAGTAGATGACCTTTGCACGGAGAAGTTGATGCTGCTGCTACTACCTAGACAATCATGACCTAGACAAGAATATAGAGATTTAAAATTGTTGTAAAATTATTTTGGGGTGTATACCAAAAGACCGAAAATACACCGGTAACAATCTGATTTTTTTAGACAAAAGTTGAATGTCACCAAAATGTGTAATGCAATGTCATGTTATTTTCGCGATGAAATATTGACACGTTCTCGAGTATGCGTATTTGACCATTACTTTTTCAAGAGTGTGTTAGTACAAAATTGTGAGTCGTATATATCATAAATATATTTTCCGCAAGAAATCTGTGTGTACTATTTAAACCTTAATAATTTAAATATTTTGTGTCTATTAGTAGTCAAAGTTTGATTGCATGTTTTCTAGGAAGTCATCTATTCACGAACGGAGGAGTAAGTATCTGAAACATGCAAATGTTTGTTCATTAGTATTATTTTCTGCTACATACGAAACAGTAAATCACTGTGGTCTGTGGGGCTTCACCACAGCTTCAATACTATGTTGTTTGGCATTGATCTGTTGATCATGTAACTCCCAAGAAACGAAAAACGTTCTTGGTTGGCACTATAGATGATATTGCATATTTGATCCCATTATACTTCAGCATCTGCTGCCTGATAACACCGTTCAGAATCCACCTGCACTGTTCTGTTTACTCTCCTCAGTCTAACAACTTGTTCAACTTTAACAGGACCATCCATCTTTTGGAGTGGAGGAAGAACACATGGAGAAGCTGAATCGCAAAGAGCAATTCGTACCTGGACCTGGAGGCACTGTACTCCGGGCTCTGCGACCACCACCACCGCGTCGTCTCGCGGTGAGAAGACCATGGCGGCGGTCAAAGATCTGGAACACGCCGGCCATGCACCCCATCCGCTGCTCGAACTCCGTCGCCTCCTGGGGTAGCATCCGCAGCATTCTCGCAGGCATTCCGGCCAACCCACCGACACCGAACCCCAAGTGGCGCGGGAAGCTATGATTCAGGGCATCACCACCCCCACGTGGGACTTGGACGACAGAACCATGGGCATACCGGAATTGCAACAACTCTGCAACACTAGGAGAGAGTTACTACGTAGGTACAGATCACCACAGAGCTAACTTATTTCTGTTGTGCTCTGTGCTTGCGTGGGCTGTGGCTGGATGGATCGAGTTCCAGAGGAATGTTGCTGGTGGTGGTTATGTATGTCAAGGGAGAGGAGGGAGAGAGGCCATGTGGGGGCGGATCATTGTGGGCATGGGCATGTGATGCATGTCAGTGTCAGGCATCCACGATCCATACATCCTTCGGGCCGTCGGATTCAGCCTACATCCGTCTGGACGCACGTTCCTGCCCCATCTACGGAGGCAGTTTGAACATTGACTTTCTTTGTTTGTTTTGGGATTCGAAGCATTGTCAAAGTATTCTGTAAAAGAAATTCATGTAGACTCCTTAGTAGTAGGAATTCTGAAGGAACTCTAGGTGTCTGACTAAAAGGATTTTCCTTGGAATTTAGGAGAACTTCTCTATGTTGTTAGTTTTGCTTGTAAGACTGTACGGGGTAAGTTTTGTCTCGCTGTGTGCCTTGGGAGCTATTTTGAATGCATTTTTTTTTCCGTTGATTCAAACTTTTTAAATATTCCCTACATTGTGTCTAGCGCTAATCATGTAATCAAGAGTGCGTGGTGAACTGGTGATGCAATCATGTTGTGTTTTTCTTATTTCTGCATTTGTGGACTTACACTAAACTAAGAAGGCCCGAGCCTGAACTTCTCGTCCATGCCCGGCATTTGAGATGCTCTCTTAGGACATGTAGTACAAGTTTTTGCGTTAAAATTACTGGTTACGAAGTTGATGTTGATTTCAGGACTGGGACAGGAGCTGGAGGTATGTAGGGGCCGGATGCAGTACTCATTCCTGTACATTATACACATATATGATCCGTCGTTGAAATCTTGCTGGCATCGACATACCGCTCTACTAGCCTCACCGTGCGTGCCAAAGAAGTGAGTCATTGTCGTAACTGGAGCTCTTCCAGCTAGCTCTGCTCAATCGGCGCATCGTGCTTAGGCGACATAGGTTGTTCGGCGACTCGGTTTGTTAGTGTTAGGTCGTCGTCTTTTTGACGTGGATCACGTTATCGGCATGCAGGGAGGGGAGTAGATAGCCTACTACGCTAGCTAGCTAGCTCCCTTGTGTATAGGTACTACTGTCAATGCTATCGTGTTAAATCCATCTCCGCACTTCTCTTTGTAAGGCCCCGCTTGGGAACTCTCTTGATTTTTGCGGCTGTAACAATCGGCCGGGTGTTTTCCCTGTGCACAGCGATACGGAGGTGGAAAAAAACGGACCTCCGCTGGTCCGTGAAGTTTTCGGTGGAAAACGGACCGAAACAAGGACATGCAGGGAAAATAAACAGTGAACCAAGTGGCTTTACTCACCTGGGTCGGAAAAAATCTCAGATCCGAGAAATACGGCCGTTTTGGCATAAATATGGCAATCCAATCGAGCCCTAAAAGAAAACGGAAAATCTAAATCTAGGGCGCCCTAGCTTTGACTTAACGCCAGGCACCACTTGGAGCCGTTGGATGCGCGATCGACGGCTGAATTTGATCCAGATGACGTTACGCTAACACGTCCCGCACGTCGTCCTTTTTTCCTCGCACCTAAGAGACCAGACAGCCGATGACATGTGGACCCAGCAGGGGCGATCCCATCTGTCATTGTAGACGACCAGGAGACTGTCCTTTTCTATAAACGCGCCAATATCTCTCTCCCCTCTGTTTTGTCTCGGACGTTTCTCCGGTGAAGGAAGGGGCGAAGCCGGTGGATTCCTCCTAATTCTGACGGATTCCGGCAGATCCCTCGCAGGAGAGCGCCGCGAATCAGGTGAGCATCCATCTCCCCTCCTTTTTTCGCGAGTAGATGGATCAATCATGTCGGATTTTATCCACCGGAGCAGGCAGGGGATAGCCAGTCGCCGACGTGTTGCGCCTCCACCCGCTGGCATCTCGCTCGGCGCAAAACGCAGCCGTCGTCCTCTCGTTTTGGAGCTCGTGGACCTGCTATCTCGCTCCTGTTTCCCGGCACACCGTGATGGTGTAGGAGTGCACTCGTTGGAAAACCCCAAAAGAAAGGTATGGTGAGCACAACAACAAGTTTTCCCTCAGAAAGAAACCGAGGTTTAATCGACCAGTAGGAGAAAGAAATCACTTCTGAAGGTGGAAGACAGCTGATGTTGGCGGGGAGTACTACCAGGCTCAGCAGCAACGTGGAATCTACACAACACAATCAAAGTACTTTGCCCCAACGAAACGGTGAGGTTGTCAATCTCACCGGTTTTGCTAACACAACGGATTAGATGTATAGTGTGAAAAATAATACTTGTTTGCAGTAATGAAAAGAGAACAGTGATGGATGTGAATGAGAGGAAAACAGTAATTACAGTAAGAAAACAGTGGTTGTATTATCAGTGTAAAGAAATCGACCGGGGTCCGCGGTTCACTAGTGGAGTCTCTCCAAAACAGATAGATAACATGATGGGTAAACAAATTACAGCTGGGTGCATGACATGATGATCACTATGTGAATCATGCGGGCATTACAACATAATTCATAGACCGTTATCCAGCTGCATCTATGACTACTAATCCACCCTCAGAGCGTCATCTAATCAAACCTCGGGTATTAAGTTGCAAACAACAGATTATTGCCTTAAGTAAAGTGTGTAATGTAAACAATGAAAACATTGTTGTTTTCTCCCTAATGGCAACATCACATCCCCCACCCGTTACGTTTCTGTCACTCGAGCGTGAGTGAAAGGGAGGCATGAACCCACTATCGAGCATAAATACTCCCTCTTGGAGTTAAAAGTATCAACTTGGCCAGAGCATCTACTAGTAACGGAGAGCATGCAAGATCATAAATAACATAAACATGATAGATTGATAATCACTGGACATAGCATTCAATATTCATCGGATCCCAGCAAACACAACATGTAGCATTACAATAAGATGGTCTTGATCATGTTACACAGCTCACAAGATCTAAACATGAGGCATAAAGAGAAGAAGGCATCCATCTAGCTACTGTTATGGACCTGTAGTCCAAGGATGAACTACTCGCGCATCACTCCGGAGGCAGGCATGGTGATGAAGAGGCCTCCAGTGATGATTCCCCCTCCCGACAGGGTGCCGGGGAGAGCTTCAGAACCCTCCCGAACTAGGGTTGACGATGACGGCGGCTACATAACTTTTTGTGGATGGAGGCTCTGGTATTTAGGGTTAACCCAAGGAGGAGCTTAAATAGACGAGAGGGCAACATCGGTGGGCGGCTAGGGAGGCCACACCACCTGGTGTCGCGGCCAAGGGGGGGCGCCACCCTATGGTGTGGTGGATCCAGGGCCCCCCTCCGGGTCCCCTGCGGACTCCGTGTACGTGACAGATTTCTAAGACCCTGAGATTTTCTTTCGTCCAATTCCAAGAATATTTCCAGAACAACTTTTCTAAAACCAAAAACAGCAGAAAACAAGAACTGGCTCTATGGCATCTTGTTAATAGGTTAGTCCCAGGAAATCCATAAAAATGACATAAAGTGTATATAAAACTGAAGGGAATATGCCCGAGAGGCAATAATAAAACGGTTATTATCTTATTTCTTTTTTATGATGAATGTTTATTTCTCATGCTAGAATTGTATTAACCGGAAACGTTGATACATGTGTGCTTAGTAAACAAACAATGGTTCCTAGTAAAGCCTCTCTTTTAGCTAGCTCGTTGATTAATAGATGATCAAGGTTTCCTGATCATGAACATTGGATGTTATTAATAACGGGGTCATGTCATTAGAAGAATGATGTGATGAACATATACCCAAAGAGAATATAGTAATGCGATCAAGTCATTTAGTTTACATTGGTATATCAAACATACGAAGTAACTTATTCCTTAGACCATGAGATCATGTCAATCGCTGATACCGGAAGAGTGCTTTGATGGCATCAAACGTCACACCGTAACAGGGTGACTATAAAGGTGTCGTTAAGAATTCGGAAAGTATTAGTTGAGGATCATGGATCAAGAGTGGAATTTGTCCATCCAAATGACAGAGAGATATACTCTGGGCCCTCTCGGTGATATCACATCGAAACCGCTTGCAAGCACGTGATATGATCACAAGGATGTTATATCACGGGAACGAGAAAAGAGTACTTGTCGGTAACGAGATTGAACAAGGTATGGTTGATACCAATGATCGAATCTCGGACAAGTAAAATATCGCGAGACAAAGGGAATAATTCACGGTGTTGTTGGTTCACACGATCACGAGAGTCATCGTTGAATATATAGGAGTCATCACGGATCTCCAGATCCCGCTGTTGATTATTGATCGGAGAGGAGTCTCGATCATGTCTATCTTATTCGCGAACCGTAGGGTGACACACTTAAGGTTCGACGACGCGTTTGAGAGGATACGGAATATCGAAGAATATTTTGGGCAGCACCGAAATTGTTTCGGGGAAAATTGAAATAGTTCAAGGGGTTTTTCGTCGAATGGTTGTTAATAGAATTAACAAATGATTCGAGGTGCTATATGCAAATGTTTGTTAATGGAATTAACAAATATAAATAAAGAAATAAAAATGTTTTATTTATTTATTAAAAGAAAACCTTTGGATTTTCCAAGTGGGAAATAATGGGAGCATGAGTGGGTGTGAGTGGAGCTTCCACTCACATGAAGAGGGAATAGGTGGGGGCACCACCATGGCTGGCCGCACCCCACCTTTGGGCTGCCTCCCTCTCCCTATAAAAGGAGGGTGAGGGCTCCTCCTCATTCACACAATTGCCCACTCCTTTTTCCCTCCACCCGCTGCTCCATTCCATGGTCTCCGGCTTGGCGAAGCCCTGACCGTGGGATTCTTCTTCACCACCACGCCGTCGTGCTGCTGGAGTTTCCGAGGGATCCTCTACTTCCGCGCCCCGCTGGAACGAGGGAACGGAGGTCGTCATCAATTGTACGTGTGACCGGTCACGGATGCACCGCCGGATTGCGGTGCCCATCTTCTCGCTATCGGGATCGGTGTGAGTACGACTACGCCAACAACGAGATTTGATCTCGTACCACTTTGAGTCTTCGAGGGTATGTGTTCTCCTTAACCCTTTCGTTGCCCGTTGCACTTCGTCTCCTAGATTAGATCTTGGCCTTTCGGGTGTCTCTCGCGTAGAATTTTTTTTGTTTTCTATGCAACGAACCCTTCAGTGGTATCAGAGCCGGATCTTTGCGTAGATGTTTTGTACGGGTAGAACACATAAGTGTATGTGGGCGTTGATGATCATGTTATTACCTCTTTGATTATTTTATGATCTTAGTGGCATAGTGGGATGAAGCGGCTCAGACTAAACTTATGTGTCCACGTACATGAGACTTGTTCCACAACTGACATGCAACTTGTATTGCATAAGTGGCTTGCGGGTGTCTGTTTCTCCTACTATAGTTAAGATCTAATCTATGAAGGGTTGTTAAAAATGTGTTTATCAACGTTGGGTTGATGTTCGTAGGTATGAACGGTTCTATCCTCGAAAGCCCTAAGCCACATAAAATATGCAAAAATAAATTAGAAGCGTCTAACTAGTTTTTGGTGGGCATGTGATGTGATATGGTCAATATTACAAATTTGATTATGAGATGATCTATTTTGTAAATTATTGATATGCCGGAAGGTATCCATATGATTGTCTTCTTATTGATGGACAATCAAGATTGGGGTGCCATGGTACTTGGTACCACTCCGGTGGAATGATGGAGATCATACCATGATGCACATGATGGAGATCGAGTGCAAGGAGGACCATATCATATCACGTTATCCTTACATGTGATGTTTGTGATGTTAATCCTTTTATGCATCTTGTTTTGCTTAGATAGCGACGGTAGAATTATAAGATGATCCCTCTCACTTGGTATCAAGATAATAATGTGTTCTTCCTTAAGTATGCACCGTTAAGAAAGTTCGTCGTTTCGAGACACCATGTGATGATCGGGTGTGATAGACTCAACGTTCGCATACAACGGGTGTTTTCAAGCCTAGCATGTACAGACATGGCCTTGAAACACACGCAATACTACGGTTCTACTTGGCGAGTCTAGCATGTACAGACATGGCCTCGGAACACGTGACCGAAAGGTAAAGCATGAGTCATATGGATGATATGATGAACATGTCGATGTTCGCCTTTGAAACTACATCATCTCACGTGATGATCGGTTTTGGTGTAGTGAATTTGGTTCGTGTAATCACTAAAGACGCCTAAGAGGGATGTTGTTTTTGAGTGGGAGTTCATGGTTTAATTTTGAATTAACTTGAACTTATTTATCATGAACAACAAATCAAAGTGAATTTGCACAACTTGTAGTAGTCATTGGCATCCACATAACTACCTTACACTTAGATTGTTAATTGAGATATAACTGTTATGATCTGGTAAATACCATTTAAGATTGGTACCGTATTAGTTAAATTTAAAATTGAGTCCTATTGTAGATTTTTGGTATTTCCTACCTAGCTCCATATGGTTAATGATTTATTGATCTAGAGAGCAAATAATTCCTACTTAGAATCTAGAGTCATGGTTGCTTCCGTATTACTTTATCTTCAAAAGAATGTTTTGTTGATCAAGGTGATTTAGGAACTGAAAAGAGTTGTTTTCAGAAACAATCAAGTGAAAGATATATTGATATCTAGAAACTTATTTGTGGCAACATGACTGAGTATAATTTAGCGTGACAATGTTTGCTTATATTATCTGAATATATGCAAATTTAGCGTGACAATGTTTGCTTATATTATCTGAATATATGCAATGATTGAAGACGCTAGGCGTTTGAATATTCCAAGAAGTTGGGCGCTAAAAATTATCCTCTAAATCCCTTCCTTCGAGCAATAGTAGCTTAATCATAAAATTGTTATGATGGGATGGATTAGAAGTATGGGTAAAGTAGTTTACCTTACTTAGAAATTGCTAAGAGTGGAATCTAGAAGAATGCTATTAATATGGTGATATTAGTAGAACAATCAAACTCAAAGTATGGCTCAATGGGTGATAGTATATGACTAACACGCCAAAGAAAATGAGCTAGTACGGCTAGCATTGTTTGATGTTGAATGATTCTTCTGTAAAGGAAAGAGAATATTGAAAATAGAATTACAAAAAGATATATGGCAGAAAAAGAAGATAACTGGAAAGGTCCAGCTCAGGAGTATATGCTTGATATACAAGTTATAGATGTATTACTAGTTAACAAAGTATTTTTTGGTATTTTGATACCACATTGGTTGGTATGAGTTGTCATACAAAGCAACGCAATGCAAGAAATACAAGGTCCTAAAAGGAACTAGTAATAGATGTGGAATCGATTATGACAAGAACATAAATAAAGTGTTATTGTGTTCATTGTCGTATCGAACCAAACAGTCAAGATTTATTTGAAGAACTTAATAAGTTGTTATTTTGTTCTAGTCTTTTGTGAGAACAAATGAGATTGTTCAAACTATGACCATATTCCATAATTGATGGATATGTTAATATAAATCATGTTGGTAAAGTAAACATCTATAAGACTAAATGCTAAACGTTGCAAGACGTTGAAGAGTTTCACTTAAATTGTGACACCACCATTTTAGTTCATATCAGAAAGGAAAACATGAAGGAACTCCATATTGATGAACTTCCGGAGTCATTTTATTTTGAATAAATTGACGCTTGTGAGACCTGTTCCAAAAGATGACTAGAATTCCGTTCTTAGGACAAAGTAGAATGGACGACTAATTTAGTGGAGATTATACATATTGATGTATATAGTCCATTATGTGTAGTCATGTATGGTGGATTAATTTTTCCTTCATAAAATTCTGTCGATGACTTGAGTAGATATGTGAGTATATCTATTTAAAGGGAACAGAGTTTGATATTTTGAATTGGTTCAAAAGTTTGTTAATATGAAGTTAAAATAAATGTAACAATATAATCAAGTATTTATGATTAGATCATAAAGGATAAAATTTGAGTTACAAGTTTAGCAAAACATCTGAGAAGTTGCAGAATTGTTCTACAACTTATACTTCTCGAATACCCCACATTAGATTGGAGTATTCAAAAGACAAAATCAAACCTTGTTTGACATGGTAAGATTAATAAAATTGCCATTATAATTGTGTAGTTTATACATTAAGGACACCCGCTTTCACACTGAAAAGAGCACCATCATGATCCGTTGAAATTGACAACATATAAGATATGTTTTGGGTAGTGACCCGAATTGTCATTTTTCTTAAGTTTTGGTATGCATAGCATGTGTAAAATGTTTACAACCAAAATAGGATAAATATATGTTTATAAGGTTATCCCAAATAAAACATTGGGTATTTCTCCTATCACCAAACCAAAAGACAAATGTTGTTTGTCAGAAAGGGTTGATTTCTCGAGAAAGTAGTTCTTGCGAAACAAGTGAGTGGGAGCACGGTACAAACTCAACAAGATTAGAGAATCTTCGTTATCATGTCAAGAGTAGCGCAGCACTGGAACTTGTTCCGGGGTTTGCTATTTTGACAAAGTAGAAGACACTACATGTGTTGTAGATACTTCGGATGAGTTTGCGTACTGAACCACAAAAGTCCTAAAACTTTGTACTTAGACCAACTTGTGGTTTAAGAGTAAAGTGTTGTTTTGACAACAAAAGGACATGGACCTTATAAAGGAAGCAAATGATGGGCCCTGACTTCGTAAAATTGACTATGAGTCATTATATCCGCCATAGTATCCTTGTATGAATATCAAGTATGTGACTTGGTAGTCCTTTCGATAGGCTTGATGCCTAACGATAGCAAAAGGGTCTATATAGTGACAAAGACATGAATTTTACATCCTTTGAAAGTTGTACTTATCGAAAAGTTGTTTTCGACGAAGTTCAAAGAGTTGACTACTACAAGATTTTGATCTTCCGTAGTGATGTTTTAGTCTTTGCGGATAGTTCTAGCAAAAGTTACATATTATGATATGGCAGTTGAATAACAAAACCAACTCTCCTCTCGAGGAAGTTTGATCAAAGATGTGTACTTGACACAGTCTGAGATTTTTGTAAAATTCAAAAGGTTGCTAGAAAGGTATGCACAATTCAATGGTTGAAGTGAGCATAACGAAGTTGAAATCTTTACATTAATGAAGTTATCAAAAGAGTTTGATTGCATCATGAACGATAAAGATGCTTGTAGAATTACAAGAAATTAAGTGGGAGCGCTATGACATATTTCCAATACTTTATGTAGATGACATATGGTTGATTGGAAAATATGTATTTTAAATTAACACGGTTAAGATTTTCGATTTCATATTGATGAAAGGCTTAGAAGATATTGGGCATCGATATCTATAAAAGATGGATTGACGCACCTGATATGATTGAAGCCAAATTACGTAGATGAAATATTGAAGTAAGTCAATATCAAAATGACAAGAAGGAGTTCTTGTCCCATGGAAAATAATTGAGCAAGATTCATGTGTTTTGACACATGATGAGCATCATTGAAATCGATATTTCTAAGTCATGTTTCCATGCTATGTACACAACCAGATGAGTCCTATGCTATAAAATGTTATAGAAGGATAATTCATATGATGGTTAGACAACAGTGGGAGAGATCCTTGTGTCATTTTAGAAATTCTAAGGATATGTTTTCCTATATAGTAATGACAAAATATTAGTTGTAATATGTTACACTAATAGTCTTGTCATTTATTCAAGTAATTTTATCTCAATTAAAATATGTGATGAAGGGTAGCACAATAGGATGGAAGAAAGTTCCATGCTGGATTTGAAAGAGTTTCAAAATTAAAATATTGTGACAGATACTACAACAAAGGCTAAAGTATATCGTTGTGTTGGCAACTGATAATAAGTGTATTTTGTGTCAAGGAGTTCTTTATTGAACTTGGTGAATTTCCAAGAATGCTGAAACTATGAAGCTACATTTTCACAATGTTAGTAACATCAGTTTAAGCTGAGGAATTAAGGTATCACTGGAACTTGGTGAATTTCCAAGAATACTAACACTATGAAGCTACAATTTCACAATGTTAGTGACATCAGTTTAAGCTGAGGAATTAAGTTTTCACCGATTGACCATATATATACAAAGCCATCTCATTAGAGAGTGAGTGATGCGTGTAGACGCAAAGAACATGCAAATACAATAGGACCTGAACATTTCAGATCTTTTTGATGATGTTTACCGCATGCGAAGCATGGTAATAACACTGGTAGGCATTATGTGTTAAAGTGCTTACAGACTAGATTATTGACTCTAGTGCAAGTGGGAGACTGAAGGGAATATGCCCGAGAGGCAATAATAAAATGGTTATTATCTTATTCCTTTTTTATGATGAATGTTCATTTCTCATGCTAGAATTGTATTAACCGGAAACGTTGATACATGTGTGCTTAGTAAACAAACAATGGTTCCTAGTAAAGCCTCTCTTTTAGCTAGCTCGTTGATTAATAGATGATCAAGGTTTCCTGATCATGAACATTGGATGTTATTAATAACGGGGTCATGTCATTAGAAGAATGATGTGATGAACATATACCCAAAGAGAATATAGCAATGCGATCAAGTCATTTAGTTTACATTGTTATATCAAACATACGAAGTAACTTATTCCTTAGACCATGAGATCATGTCAATCGCTGATACCGGAAGAGTGCTTTGATGGCATCAAACGTCACACCGTAACAGGGTGACTATAAAGGTGTCGTTAAGAATTCGGAAAGTATTAGTTGAGGATCATGGATCAAGAGTGGAATTTGTCCATCCAAATGACGGAGAGATATACTCTGGGCCCTCTCGGTGATATCACATCGAAACCGCTTGCAAGCACGTGATATGATCACAAGGATGTTATATCACGGGAACGAGAAAAGAGTACTTGTCGGTAACGAGATTGAACAAGGTACGGTTGATACCACTGATTGAATCTCGGACAAGTAAAATATCGCGAGACAAAGGGAATAATTCACGGTGTTGTTGGTTCACACGATCACGAGAGTCATCGTTGAATATATAGGAGTCATCACGGATCTCCAGATCCCGCTGTTGATTATTGATCGGAGAGGAGTCTCGATCATGTCTATCTTATTCGCGAACCGTAGGGTGACACACTTAAGGTTCGATGACGCGTTTGAGAGGATACGGAATATCGAAGAATATTTTGGGCAGCACCGAAATTGTTTCGGGGAAAATTGAAATAGTTCAAGGGGTTTTTCGTCGAATGGTTGTTAATAGAATTAACAAATGATTCGAGGTGCTATATGCAAATGTTTGTTAATGGAATTAACAAATATAAATAAAGAAATAAAAATGTTTTATTTATTTATTAAAAGAAAACCTTTGGATTTTCCAAGTGGGAAATAATGGGAGCATGAGTGGGTGTGAGTGGAGCTTCCACTCACATGAAGAGGGAATAGGTGGGGGCACCACCATGGCTGGCCGCACCCCACCTTTGGGCTGCCTCCCTCTCCCTATAAAAGGAGGGTGAGGGCTCCTCCTCATTCACACAATTGCCCACTCCTTTTTCCCTCCACCCGCTGCTCCATTCCATGGTCTCCGGCTTGGCGAAGCCCTGACCGTGGGATTCTTCTTCACCACCACGCCGTCGTGCTGCTGGAGTTTCCGAGGGATCCTCTACTTCCGCGCCCCGCTGGAACGAGGGAACAGAGGTCGTCATCAATCGTACGTGTGACCGATCACGGATGCACCGCCGGATTGCGGTGCCCATCTTCTCGCTATCGGGATCGGTGTGAGTACGACTACGCCAACAACGAGATTTGATCTCGTACCACTTTGAGTCTTCGAGGGTATGTGTTCTCCTTAACCCTCTCGTTGCCCGTTACACTTCGTCTCCTAGATTAAATCTTGGCCTTTTCGGGTGTCTCTCGCGTAGATTTTTTTTTGTTTTCTATGCAACGAACCCTTCAAAAATATGTAGCATATGGCATGAAAACAACATGGATAAAAACATCCCCAAGCTTAGTTCCTACTCATCCACGGGTAGGTAAATGATAAAAACAAATAATTTCTAAGGTGACATGCTACCAACATAAACTTGATCATCTAAATTGTAAAAGCATATATAAGCTGAGATCATAATATTTTAAACATAAGCATGGTAGATATAATTCTAACAATGAAACTTAGCAATCATTTTACATCATTAAAAGTAACACAAATAAAAGATCATGAATAATAATGCAATTGAAAGTTATACGTTTGTTTCGAGCATAAAGAAAACATAGCAAAGTGATATTTCGCTTGTCCTTTTGGGCAAAACATAAATGCCAGTACACCTTCAAAGTTCATGTGGATGACTAGAAACAATTAATTTGAGAGCAAGTAATAATGTATCATGAATCAATCAATAATAATCTTTGGGACTAATGCACATTATATTCAGAATGACAACTACGCTCTCTTAATTGTGCATAAAGGAGACTCAACATAAAAGTAAAAGAAAGGCTCTTCACAGAGGTAAGAAGGGATTAACTCATGTGTTAGAGCTTTATATTTTATTAAAACAGAGGTATTGAAAACATTTTTAGAGATGTGTATGCTTATGTCAACGAATGGTAAACAGAAAATACAGTACGTCACAAGCCAACTAGACTTCACAAGAGCGACTCCTATTGAAGGGTGCAACTGGGGTCAGAAGGTCATCCCTCTTCTCTTTTGTTTACACAATTTTGCTTTGACTCATAAATCAGGGGCAAAAATAGTGAAGAGAATCTATAGTAACCAATTTTGGGGTTGGGCACCCCGCTACCAGCTCTTCTATAAATTTGGATAAGCGGATGTGCCACTATTCCAGGTGTGTAAAGTCCAATCAACAAGTGAGATAAAGATTCTCTATTTACGTCTTCATGAGCTAAAACAGAGGCACAAAACAGTAATAATTTTTAAAGTTTAAAGGTAGCACATGAGAAATTTACTTGGATTGGCGGTTAAATACCACATGTAGGTAGGTATGAGGGACACATTTGGCATACTTTGGTTTTTGGGAGTTAGATGCACGAGTAGATCTCATATTCAGTACAGGTGGAGGCTAACAAAAGACTGGAAGCGACAAATTAAGAGAGCAGTAATGGTCATAATCATGCATAGCGACAAAAACATTATTCATCAAAGAATAAATGGCATTACAAGTCAAAAAATAAATGATCATAGAGGCTATAGGTCACTGGTTTGTAGTCATAAACATGGTGTAGCATGCGCCAAGTCAACCAAATAAATCATTTGAAGGAGAATACCACAATATTATGCTTCAATGTGATAAAAACAACTCATGATTCTTTTAATGGCACATTAAGCACTCTAAGCTATTTGCGACAAGCCATGCTAAAATAATAATTACTAAGCATAGAATTAAAATAACATCTAACATGACATGATAATATCTAGCCACAGTCTATACGAGCTTCTCTTTGCACCGTTATAAGCACGAAATATTTTACTACTGCTTTCCAACACCAATAAGTTCAAACAAAAACAAAAACTCTCCAAGAGATATAGCAATGAAACAAGAGAGTACTATATCTACTCTACTAGAACTAACAACTCTCAATAAGAGATGCATGAAAATAAGAGCTAAAAGGATTTGCAGAAGCTAGAAGAAAAACTAAGAATACGAGTATGAAAGACAACGAGTATTCATATGAAAAAGAGGAGCGTATCTCTCTCCCACACAAAGAATGTTGGGTTCCAACTATGTTTATTGCATCAAGGGAAACAAAATAAAACCGCCGCTCCAAGTAAAGTGCATATGATGTGACCGAATAAAAATATAGTTTCACTAGAAGTGACCGGATAAATTGCTGATGAAGAAGGGGATGCCTTGGGAATCCCCAAGATTAGACGCTTGAGTCTTCTTGGAATTTGATGGGATGAACCACGGGGGAATCCCCAAGCTTTGGCTTTTCACTCTTCTTGATCACATTATATCACCCTCTTCTCTTGACCCTTGACAACTTCCTTCACACCAAACTCAAAGTAATTCTCATTAGAGGGTTAGTGCACAATCAAAAACTCACATGTTCTCCTTGGACACAAGAATTATTAATAATTTTTAAACATTATCTACAGCCATTGATGTTTTATGGAGCAAAGAAATCCACTCAACACAGTAAAAGAGAGAATGCAAGTAAAAAGGCAGAATCTGTCAAAACCAGAACATTAGTAAAGACGAATATTTTTGAGGCACTTACGTTACTCAAATCGAAAAACCCAGAACTAGAAAAAGTTTCGGAAATAGCTGAGGATTAAGGACAAAAATTTCCAGGTCGTTTTGATCTTTCTGTGATTTTATACAAATTTAACAGTGGACAACAGAAATCTGTTTCCTGCGCAGAAATCCAAATCTAACTTCAACTTTCACTAGAGATTTTACTTGGCACAACAAATGCGACAAAATAAAGATACAAAGGAGTTTCTACAGAAGTAAAAAACACCTTGAATCAAAGAAAACAGAAGAAAACATTGCAAAAGTAAAAACATGTGTTATCTCCCAAGAAGTGATTTTCTTTAATGCCTTTTAGCTAGGGCCAGAAAACAGGAATCAAGTATTTTCAAGTGAAGAAGCATACAAAACAATACCACGAGGCTTATGTTTACCTTTCTTACCCTTATTCTTACTTCTAGGGAGCTGATGATTGAAGCCCGGTTTGGAGGTGAAAGTCATGGTACCTTTTCCCACATCAATAGTTTCTCCCAAAAGCTTTAGCAGAGATCTTCGAAGAGTAATTTGGCCTCCTCCTGCACATTCAATAACAAGATAATCAGTGGATACCGTTCTCCCTAGGGTTTTTGTAAACACTCCCTCAGCTATCCCAATGGGAAATATAATGGTGTTATTAGTGAGAGGTATTTCTTCTCCTCCCTCAGAATGTCCCCAGAGACTCAAAGATTCATAAATCTCTTTAGGCATAAGACAAAATTCAGACATAATATCACAACGAGCATGAAAGTTTTCACCATTTATAACAACTTTAACTGTAGGGATCATATTTGAGGCTTCAAAATTTATTGGTACATAATCAAAATTTTCACGAATCTGATTATAACCTTCTTTTAAGCAAGATACATGTGTCTCAAGAGTGTTTAATCTAGCATAAATGCTTGCAAGGGCTATATCGGATTTACTAGGTGAGCTATAGGTTGCAATCAATTTTTTCATGGCATTAAAGGCTTGATCCCCATCATAATGAAGGAAATCTCCTCCTACTACAGTATCCAAAGCATATCTATAGCAAAGAACAAGACCAAAGTAAAAACTACAGAGAAATAGTCTTAGAGTCATTTTAGGTTCAGTTTTACAATAAGAATCAAAAACCCTAGACCAAGCTTATTTAAAACTCTCTTCACTTCCTTGTTTGAAAGTGATGATCATTTCCTCATGTGACATGGTAAAAGGGACAAGAGCATACATAAAGGAAACTTTAATTAGGAACATATTTTTTTTTTGTTTTTGATAAAGAGAAGCAAACAACACAAAATAAAATAAAATAAGCAAAACAAAAAACAAAGTAAAGAGAATGGAGGTGAGAGACTCCCCCTGCAGAAATCCTCTTCCTCCCCAGCAAGGACGCCAGAAAACAACTTGATGGTGCAGGAGTGCACTCGTTGGGAATCCCCAAGAGGAAGGTATGATGAGCACAACAGCAAGTTTTCCCTCAGAAAGAAACCGAGGTTTAATCGGCCAGTAGGAGAAAGAAATCACTTCTGAAGGTTGAAGACAGCTGATGTTGGCAGGGTGCACTACCAGGCTCAGCAACAACATGGAATCTACACAACACAATCAAAGTACTTAGCCCCAACAAAACAGCGAGGTTGTCAATCTCACCGGTTTTGCTAACACAAAGGATTAGATGTATACTGTGGAAAATAGTACTTGTTTGCAGTAATGAAAAGAGAACAGTGATGGCAGTGAATGAGAGGAAAACAATAATTGCAGTAAGAAAATAGTGGTTGTAGTGGTTGTATTATCAGTGTAAAGAAATGGACCCGGGTCCACAGTTAACTAGTGGTGTCTCTCCAAAACAGATAGATAACATGATGGGTAAAAAAATTACAGCTAGGCAATTGACAGATATAAAGTCTCCATATGCATGATTCATGCGGGCATTACAACATAATTCATAGACCGTTATCCAACTGCATCTATGACTAATAATCCACCCTCGGAGCGTCATCCAATCAAAACCCGGGTATTAAGTTGCAAGCAACAGATTATTGCCTTATGTAAAGCGTGTAATGTAAACAACGAAAACGTTGTTGTTTTCTCCCTAATGGCAACAACAGATCCCCCACCCGTTACCTTTCTGTCACTCGAGCGTGAGTGAAAGGGAGGCATGAACCCACTATCGAGCATAAATACTCCCTCTAGAGTTAAAAGTATCAACTTGGCCAGAGCATATACTAGTAACGGAGAGCATGCAAGATCATAAATAACATAAACATGATAGATTGATAATCACTAGACATAGCATTCAATATTCATCGGTTCCCAGCAAACACAACATATAGCATTACAATAAGATGATCTTGATCATGTTAGGCAGGTCACAAGATCTAAACATGAGGCATAAAGAGGAGAAGACAATCATCTAGCTACTGCTATGGACCCATAGTCCAAGGATGAACTACTCACGCATCACTCCGGAGGCAGGCATGGTGATGAAGAGCCCTCCGGTGACGATTCCCCCTCCTGGCAGGGTGTCGTGGAGAGCTTCAGAACCCTCCCGAACTAGGGTTGACGATGACAGCGGCTACATAACTTTTCGTGGATGGAGGCTCTGGTATTTAGGGTTAACCCGAGGAGGAGCTTAAATAGGCGAGAGGGCAACATCGGTGGGCGGCCAGGGGGGCCACACCACCTGGTGGCATGGCCAAGGGGGCGCCACCCTATGGTGTGGTGGCTCTAGGGCCTCCCTCCGGACTCCGTGTATGTGACAGATTTCTAAGACCCTGGGATTTTGTTTCGTCCAATTCCGAGAATATTTCCACAACAAATTTTTTGAAACAAAAAACAACTGAAAACAGGAACTGGCTCTGTGGCATCTTGTTAATAGGTTAGTCCCAGGAAATCCATAAAAATGACATAAAGTGTATATAAAACATGTAGCATATGGCATGAAAATACATGGAACATCAGAAATTATAGATACGTTCGAGACGTATCACACCGCTACCCACCCCGGCCTCTCCGCTCGCCGGAGCATCTCCAGTTACTCTTTCTCGGACGATTTCCCGTGCGTTATTCCGTCGCTCGGCTCAATCAAACATTCTCGCTTTCCCCACCTCAAGCCTAAACCGCGCGCGCACTTCTCCATTGGAGGTTCATGCATGAACAGAGAGTATACCTGGCCATGGGCAGCCCGGCCCAACCTGAAAATCTCGGGCCGGGATTGGGCCTAAAATTTGAGCCCGACGGTCGGGCTGGGCCGGGCTTGGGCTTGATGGAAGTGCATATTTGGTCGCAGTCGGGCCGGGTCGATCGGGCCTGGCCGGGCGATTTCTATGGCCCGACAGTCTGGCCGGGCTCGGACGTGAGATTTGCACGCCGAATTTTTTTAGGCACGGCCCGAAGTCTAGCCTGAACTTTGTCTAGGTATAACAGAGAGGCTGCCATGGCATCCGGAAGAGCAATGATGCCTCCTGGGATCGTTGTGGCCCCGTCCCTCTCCACGCCAAGGGGATCGGCGAGAGACCGAGGCGACCACAACCTCCTTGTCATGCTCATGACCTATTCCATTTCTCCGAATGACCATTTCTCTATAGGTAGCATCGTTCCCACTCGTTTGTCTCCGACATGATTTTCCATGGGTTCATGGCATATCCCCTGGCAAATCCGTTATGTAGTTATCGATTAGTCATCTCGACAAGTCCCTCGGATGATCCGATAGGGTTTCGATTAAGAGAACGAAGTGGACGCTGGTGACAATCGTCGGCTAACAGGGGCACGATTTACCCAGGTTTGGGGCCCTCGTAGAGGTAAAACGCTTACTCCTGCTCTTCTGATGTGTATTATGAATAGATCGATTACAAAGGTGGGTGCGCAAGCTGAGAGATTGGATCTCGAGCTTATGGCTATGGTCGTGGAAAATAGATTCGATCCCCTTCCCCGTGGTTCTCCCGGCCTTTAAATAGATGGTCGGGTCTCAAACCGTACCGGGGGTTACAAACCCTAGCTCTAGGTCGATGGAAACTTTCCTTCTTGAACCGCAAGTTTTTGCGGGTGGGCTTCCACTGGGCCTTCTAGAGCTGCAGGGTAGCGCCTTGTATTGGGCCTTGGTCTTAGGCCTTGGATCGGGTAGGCCCACTCGACAAGTCCTGGAGTCATCGCCACGTCAGTAGCCCCCGATTGTTTGTTCGACTGAGAATAGTTGAGTAAGCACACAAAGTCCGTCCATGGATTTTTGCGACTGGTCGTTTAATCACCTGACTTCAAGGGCGTGTACCATGTATGGGATTTACTCGAGTATTGAGTGGTAAATGCGCCTTGTGTTGGCTTTTTTAGCAGAAGGGTACGGCTCAGTCGCTTGGCTCTCCCTAAAGATCAGAGCCAATTAATCGCATCTAGGAAAAAAACAGTTCGGGCCTACGCGAATTCGATACCTCCGACTCGAACTCGGTGAGGTGATCGTTGCGACTGGGCTGTAGAGGTCTTATCGAGTCGAACTTAACCTTATAGCGGTACCCGACGCGTCCGCTAGGATTTTTCTTCGTGTTGTTGACACGGAAAGTTTACTGGAGGGCGCAGCTCGAGTGCGATTCCAGGCCCACAGGAGAGATCCTTGGGTCTTACCTTCGTACTCAAAAGAATACGGCATCCGGGTGTGCCTAGTCGGCCGAACAACCCGGGATTAAAATGACGTGTTAGTACGTCGTGATAGCATATTGCGGGAGCCGCACACTCGCGATTTCCGTTTAGATGCGCAGCGGGTGCTTTCTTCTGTCCCTGACTAGTAGCGAGTGCCACTTTTGTTGTTCTTCAGTTTTTGGGAGATTCATACGAAAGAAATTTCGTGTCATGAGATCCCTACGAAAGAGATTTCATGTTGAGTGTTTGTACGAAAGAATTTTCCTGTTCTGAGGTCCATACGAAAGAGTTTTCGTGTTGATGAAGTGCGCAATGACGTCACCGCACACTCGTCTGCTCCCGATGGGACGTGGCGTAGTGGGTCAGAGCGCCTAGGGCCCACTTTGCCAGCTTTTTGACTGGAGACGAGAGGTCGTGCTCCGGTTTATCCGCTGGCCGCGCTATAAATACGCACGATCTTCGTAAAGATCGTGCGGGGGTAGTGGCGATGATTGCCACATTCGTGGATCAATGGCTCACAGTGGCCTAGCCTTGGTATAAATAGTGGGCCTTAGGGGAAAAGTAACTTCCCCGTCCCTCATTCATCTTCTTCCTCCTCTGGCGCACTCCTTCCCTTCAACGAGAGAAAACCGAGCCCCAATGGCGGGAGCCAAGAAGCGTGGCACCGCCGTGGCGTCCGGCAAGGAGGTGGCGAGTGCCTCCATGGCAGCCCCGGTGAAGAGGACGGGCGACTGGCGCCCGTCCAACGCCACGAAGAAAAGCATCGCCGAGATGCACAGGGAGGGCTGCTCCTTCCCGAGGGCTCCAAGCGCGTCCGGACGTCAACGAAGAAGGAGGAGATGCCCAATCCCCTTGCCACCAAGTGCGTCATATTCTCGGAGCACGTTGCCCGAGGTTTGTCCGTCCCTGTCTATCCCTTCCTCGTCGGGCTGTTGTATGTCTATGGCATACAGCTGCACGACCTTCCTCCTAACGCGACACAACACATTTTGTGTTTTATCGTGCTCTGCGAGTGCTTCCTCGGCATTTTCCCGCACTGGGGGCCCTGGAAGGCCATCTTCCAGGTGCGGATTTTCCCGGAGAAGCCGCTGCCAGGCGAAAAGACTGGAGAGCCGTTGAGGACCGGAGGCTTCGGGATCTAGGCGAATAAGGACTTCCCCTACCTGGAGATGAGTTCTGTCGACTCAGCTCAAGGGTGGCGTCAGAAGTGGTTTTATTTTGAAGACAACGGCGCGGTTGGTGTTCTAGAATTCTACCCGTTCGCCGTTTTGAAGCGGAGGAAGTCCTGGACACACTCGCTATCAGCCGAGGAATCAAAGATAGTTTCCCCTCTACTCGCGAAAGTGGCGCACTTCCGCAACAAGGAGCAGGGAACTCCGCTAAACGGGATACATCTGACGGGTGTATTACTGCGCCGGAGGGTCCAGCCTCTTCAAGAGAGGCCGACTAGCTTGTGGGAGTACACGGGCGTCAACGACCGGAGCCGGACGTGCAACGATGTTCTTTCGAATGCTGAATTGAAAAAGAAGATCGCGGCCATCACCAGTTTTAAGAAGGGAGAGAGCTACTCGGCGTTCCCTCTCACCCCTTTCGATGCCGAGCACCCTCTGACTGAGGTAAATTTCCTGCACTTCCTCTTTACTCTATATTTCTTCTCGTTTTGGGTTTTCGTCGATTGAGACACCTCATTTTCCTCTTTTTCCATTGCAGAACCAGGATGTGGTGACGTGCTACCCGCCACTTTCTGCGGATGATGGCATCTCGGATCTTCTGGAGAGCAACGTCGAGGCCCCTCCCAAGGCTAGCGTTGCGGGCGTGGAGTCTAGTTCCGAAACGAGAGGAGGTGGACGAGGAGGAAGAGGAGGAGGACGAGCCGCTTCTTCATCGCAAGCACCGCAAAGCGGAGGAGGCCGAGGTCACATCCAAGGACAACTCCTTGAGTGATGATCGTGTCGAGGAGGTTGAGCCCATCCGAGCAACTCCCCTCAACGTGCTTCCTCCCACCATCCACCAGTCAAAGATCTCCATGGTCTGGGACCCAGACAACCTCGACGATGATGATGAGGACGAGTGAGTCTCGTGTTTTTCCTTTGTCGTAAAGTTGCTTTCTTCTGTTCTGATTTTAACTCCTGTTTTTAGCCTCTTCACCATCAGCGCGGATCTGTTTGCTTCTTCGACTCCGTCCGTGAAACAGAAGGAGGCTATCGCGAATCCTGCTCCAACTGCAAATCCCACTCGACAACCCCCAAGCACAGCGAAGGCGGTCGATGTTCCGGAGTACGTGATGCCTAGTTTGGCGGGCGGGCGGCCTAGATATATCAGGGCATCAGCGAGCAGGGAGATTTCGGCCAGTTCGGCTAAACCTTTGTCAACCGTGTAGGGCAAGGTGAGGTCTTCTTATTTTTTCTATCGGGCGCACGGCAGTGCTCCCGATGGGAGTAGCCTCCGAGTCTATGGTCGACTGCTTGCAGTTAGCTATAGACTCAAGTCGAGACTTTTGCTTTCTTGTCTATTTCTTAATTCTGTTTTTTCTCGAGTGCACGGCAGTGCTCCCGATGGCTGGCGTGAGCCAGTAAAATCCTGCTCGAAAAGCTTTCCCTATGATTGCTCTCCAGCTTGCGTGGTGCCCACAGTCTCCTTGGTGTATGTCATGGAATAGTTCATTTCCATCCTCGGGTGCGATACACTTCTGGAGCACTCCTGCTATGCTTTGCTTGTATAATTCTCCTTTTACCACCCGAAAGGATTTGCTGCGTCGAACGATCTGTCTTGACGCACAAATGTTTTCTAGGAGCTGCTTGTTTGTCAAGTAATCGAGATATTTCTGTGTCCAAGTTGGTTCGACCAGGAAGACTTGCCTTGAGAAGTTATGGATGAGTTCGATGTAGGCAATTTGCTGACTGGCCTCCATTTCTGTTGTTGCGGGTGTCTTTGCTTGCTTTTTGACCTTGACTGACATTTTTCTTATTCTTTCGAAGTAGATTCCTGGTGGAATAGGGGCGTTTGTTGACCCTATGTTCATCAGTCTATCTGCTTCTTCATTGCTTGATCGCGCAATATGTTTCAGCTCACACACTTTGAAATTTCCTTCGAGTAGGTTGTACATGTCGCGATAGGCGACCATGTTATCCGCGACGGCGTCACACTCCTTCATCGTATGTTGCACGATAAGATTAGAGTCTCCATAGATCATCAATCGAGTGGCTCCGCAGGCGATCGCCATCTTCATGCCGTGTAGGAGTTCCTGGTACTCTGCATAGTTGTTGGACAATGGGTCGTCAGAGGGGAAATCGAGTTGCAGAACGTACTGGAGCTTGTCGCCCCTTGGCGATATGAGGATTACTCCGGCTCCGGCTCCCTCTTTTCTCTTCGACCCATCGAAGTACATGATCCAAGAGCTCGTGTATTTGGGTGGCCATGGGGTTTGCAGCTCTGTCCACTCGGAAAGGAAATCTGCGACCACCTGGGATTTTAGGGTGTTGCGCCTTGTGTATATGATATCCCAGGCGCCTAGCTCGATGCTCCACTTTGCAATTTTTTCCGGATGCGATAGGATTGTTCATGATTGTACCGAGTGATGCGTCGTTTAGCACCGTGACGGTATTCTCTTGGAACTAATGCTTGAGCTTGCGGGCTGTGAAGACTACTCCATACGCGAGCTTCTGGTAGTGGGGGTATCGTTGTTTGCACGGCAAGAGTACCTCGTTGAGGTAGTATATTGATCTCTGTACACCATGTGCCTTTCCCTCCTCTGGTCGTTCGACCACTAGTACTGTGCTGACCACCTGATTTGTTGCGGCTAGATATAGGTACAGAGGCTCTCTTTCCTGAGGTGTGGCCAATATCTTCTTGCTTTGGAGTACCTTTTTTAGGTCGATGAACGCTTGCTTTGCTTCAAGGGTCCACTCGAACTTGTCAGTTTCTTCAGCAGTTTGTAGAAGGGGAGCGCTTGCTCGCCCAATCTTGCGATGAACCTACTGAGGGCTGCCAGTCGTCCTGCGAGCTGCTGCATGCCGTAGTGATTTGTCGGTTCTTTCATCATCAAGATCGCCTGAATTTTCTCCGGGTTGGCTTCAATTCCCTGGGGCAGAGACCAGATAAATGAGGAGTTGTCCAGCAGGAACCCCGAAGACGTATTTTGTCGGGTTGATCTTGATTCTATATTCGTTGAGGGCGTCGAATGTCTCCCTGATATCATCGAGGAGTGTGTACTCCACTCGAGTCTTGATGACAATATCGTCAACCTACACTTGTACGTTCTTGCCAATGAGCTTGGCGAGGCATTTTTTGCATGCAGCGCTGATATGTTGCGCCTTGTTTTTTAGCCCGAAGGGCATTGTCGTGTAGCAGTATACACCGTGTGGTGTGATAAATGATGTCTTCTCCTCATCCTCCTGCTTCATCCTGATTTGGTTCTAGCCCGAGTAGGCGTCCAAGAAGGAGAGGCGTTGACAGCCTGCTGTAGAGTCCACGATCTGGTCAATCCGTGGTAACAGGAAGTTATCCTTGGGGCAGTGTTTGTTCAACGACGTGTAGTCGATTGTCGGGGGGCTACCCCCCGAGTAAAGGTAAGGTTGGTAAGATTTGATGCTTGAGGTATTGTGTACCGAGTAGCGGATTACCGAGATGACCTTGTTAGAGATCCTCCTAGGTACCGAGTTGGGGGTATCGAGTTGGATCTATCTCTGAAGGTAACATCAAGAGCAATGGTGAAGATATGAGTGCCTGCCCGGATTATCCGAGTTGCACTTGGAGAATCCGGATAGGCATGATCCTGCTCTTCTCGGAGGGAGGTCAACGGAGCAGTTGTAATCCTACATATCCAGGGAGAGTACGCGCGTGCGGTTCAACTTACTAGGCGTGATGATGCGTATGCATATGCTGGTACAGTGCACTGTATGGGCGAGGCCATGTCCTGTCTCTAACAAGGGGGACAGGACATGGCAGCGACCATGACAGCGGAGACTTTCGGCGTCTGTCAGCGAAGAAGCGGAAGCGTGCGCTAAAACATAGTGTGTAGTCACCTAATCTTGTACTATAAGTTGGTGACCACAAGTATATAAGGTGGCCACACCCCTCCTTCATGAGGGTCGCCGGTTACTTGAGAAGAGAAGTGCTGCTAGTTTGTAGAGAGAGAGAGAGAGACATTGTCGTGGGATTATCACGGCAGACGTTACCGGGGGTAACTGATCTTGGGGCAAGACGACACAGGCGTTTGGGAGAGGGTTTAGCTCAGAGGAAAACATGGTGGAACTCGATCTGGTAGCCGGCAATCAAGTCGCCGAGTCTCCGATCTCAATATATTAACTCGATCTCTTGTATACACTCGATGCTCGATATCAAGCGGTACTATTAGGGTTCTTGGATCTCTCAACTAGACCTAGGGGTCGGTTTATAAAGCACCCGTACCCCCCGGCTTGTCCTCCAAGACACACCCTGAACCCTACCCGGACACGGCATACAAACCCTAACCTTCCTTTACCGTAACCCACAATCCGGGTTACTAGGCCTACAAACTTGGGCCTTCCGGAAGTTTCTTTATCCTTAGCCGGATCCTGCACAGAGTCCTTTGGGCCGGATTACGCCTTGGAATTGGCCTACCGGGTTATTATCCCTCCATCAGTAGTCCCCAGAATAGCTTGGGCTTCACGGATTCTTCCTTGAAGTACTTGCTATTCCCTGCAAAAATACCAATCTCACAAATGTATGGAGGCCGGGTTAAGATGCTTTGACAAGTGGCTAGGCCCAACTCCACGGTGGCCATATGGTAACCCGGCTCTTCTCCAAATATCCGGCTTAGCTTTCCGGGTCTAAGCCCTGATAAAAGTGTCTAGATTCTGCACTTTACTCGATAATTGACCTTGATATTATGAAGAATATCTCCTTCTTATTTCTGCCCAGATATCACGTTCAACACTTAAAGCATATTTCGCAAAATTCAAACAAATAGCCGTTACTCCGCAATCCCCGGCTCCCGCTCGCGGAACCAAACTTATCCACATGAACCATTATAAATATGCCCGAAGGGGTAACCCTAACCCCAACGGCTCACTTCCCCCCATTCCTCTTCCTTTCTTCCTCCGTGCTCAATCTCACAGAGCGCCGCCACGGAAATCCCACGCGCGTCTCCGGAGCCTATTGGCCGGCGGCTGCGTTCCACCACAGCTCACTCTGCACCGCCGCCAAGATCCGCCGCCAAACCCCCAACCGGCCCGTCGGGAATCGCAAAGGGGCACCAGTCTTGCGCGATTTGCCTCCGTCAAGCTTCACTTCAATCTCCTCCAGTAAGATTCCCATACCCATTAATTAGCCTCCGCAATTTCTTGATTTTCTTCAAATTAGATCTAGGTCAACCCGCCGGTCATTTTCCCGGTCATGCCGAATTAGATCGCTTGTATTCATTCTAGCTCATCCAATACGTGGGATATAGACTTTATTGCATTTTCCTACCTTCCACATTTGTTAATTTTACCGCAAATCTAGAAACGGAGTCTCTAATCTGGGCTCGGGCCACTCAGAGTTTCCGCCCTTATCTCTGTCACCCGGAAAATCCTCCCCTTTCCGGTTCCTTTTATTCGCAATAAGTGCCTGTGCAACCATTCATCGTCCTCAAAAGCTCTTTTAATGCATAGACCTCCATAACTTTTATTACGATGCTCGATACCCGGATAATTCGAACCTCACTCTGCAGATTGACACTCGGATAGTATGCAATTTCCATGTCTCGATGTCACCCGCCGATACTCGGCCAGCTCACAGTTTCCGTGTCTTATTCCTTGTATCCTTCTACCTCGTGCTTTGCAGGTCAACCACATGGCTCCCAAGAAGCAGGGAAAAACACCGACCAAGACCAAGACCACCAACTCCATATCCGCCAACTGGGCGCGATCTACGGTCACCAAGGCCAAGTTAGAAGAACTGGTCGAGCTAGGAATTCTTCCCCCTCAAGAGGATATCCAGTGGAGGGTGCCGGGTAAGGAGACCCGGCCTACACCGGCAAAGGATGAGGTAATATGCTTTGTAGAGCACGTGACTCGCGGCTTTCGTCCTCCGGGTCACCCCTTCTTCCGCGACGTCCTGAGCCACTATGGCCTTCGTGTATTTGACATAGGTCCTAATTCTGTGTTAAATATCTCCCACTTTATCGTCCTTTCCGAGTCATACTTGTGCACTCCGCCAAGTCTGGCTCTTTTCGTTGAGCTTTTCCAGTGCAAACCGTGCCGCGAAAGCGGTGATGGGGCACTTCTCGCTTGCGGCGGGGTTTCTATCCAGCGCCGCAAGAATTCTCTGATGCCACCTCTTACCCTTAACTCCCACGTCAAGCACTGGCAGCTCTCGTACTTTTACTGCCAAGACACTTCCCCACCCGGCCAAAAGAAACTGCCGGGTTACTCAGAGGGCCTTCTTGACATCTCTGAGAAATTTAATGCCTTTGCCCCTGACTCGGACAGGGAGGCAATTCAACCTCTGCTAGCCAAAATCACCACTCTCGCGGCCCAAGGTCTCATCGGGCTCAACCTGGTGAAAACTTGGGTCGACTTCCGGATTCAACCTAATTCCATCCGCACAAAGTTAATGTGCGAGTATTCAGGGCAAACCACGGACCCGCTCCGGTACTCTGACAACAGCTTCACTGCTGGTGACACCCATAAAACTATCAAGGGTTTTCTGACAGAAAAACTTGAGGTAATCCGCAACATAGCCGGGTTAGAGCCCTTCACACTCGAGAACCCAGCCCCCAAGGTGAGGATCCAATTTTGACGTCTTTTCCCTTGCTCTTTCCACTTGATACAGTTGATAACCCTTGTACTAATACTTTTATTTCAGGCTGATGATGATTTTTGGAAGATCAACACTTCTCCTAGCTCCGAGAGTCCAGAGGAGCAAGAAGAGGCCGTTAACTCGGACGAAGGTGCTCTCCGGATTTTACTTGGTTCCTTTAAGTTCGTCGCAACTCCTTCATTTTCTAACTAACTTTGATGATATCCAGAACAAGAGGAGGACGACGAGGAAGAAGAAACTGACGGCAAAGTGGAATCCGCCAGCGATGAAGACGAAGTGGAGCCGACAATTAAAGTCGGATCTAAGAGAAAACCCCGAGGGGTCGTCTTCAAGGTTTCATATCGCCTCCTTGTATTCAATTCGTATTCCTTTGGTGATATACATGAGCTAACTTGGCATTATTCCACTGACCGTATTTGAAGGAGTCGCCTATGACCAAGCGCAGAGCGACTCGGAATTACCCGGGTGATGACGCTCTTAACCCGGGTACTCCGTCGTCTCCGGCTCGGCGCACCGGTATTTACCTTATCCTTTGTCGGTAGAAACAATCTTTCCGAACCATTCTCTTACAAAATCTCACTTGATATTATTCAGATTCGCCCGGGTCTGGCAACGAATTCCCTTCAGACTTTGCGGTGAATCCCGGGTAAAGTTCCTTTTCTGACGTTCTATCGCATTTTCATCACCCTTTCCTGATTGCACACTGACTGCTCACTCTCACTATCTGTAGGGCCACTGTCGTTATTAGTGACCAAGAGGATATGGCAACCCATAACCCGGGTAAGGGAAACCCAGCTGATAAAACAACAGCCGAGTCTAGCGGCGAAGAACAAGCGTCACCAATAAACCCGGGCACACAAGAAGCCGAGTATCCGATCGCCTCCCACACAAGCAAGAAGAAAAGAGCTGCAACCTTGGGTGCGGGAGAAGGAGCATCGGAGTCCGACATTCGAATGACCCGGGTGCCGCCTCCCACTAAGAAGAAAACTCCTTCTCGGAATTTCCAAGGCCCCGGGTCCTCTGATACGGGTAATGACACTTTTGATCAACTGATGGACACTCTCCTCACTATGAAGACTTCTGAGAGCAGTATTCTGGAGCGCATGGCCGCAGAGCACCAGGTAATAATACTTGATATCTCGTGGTGCACGCCTAGTCCCCAAGTTCCGAGCATGACTTGCTGAAGTTGTGCTTGGTACTTTACGCAATACTCAGCTTGCCATAATATCCGACTGATACTTGTGCTCCTTGCTACTTACAGGCGCAGATTACTCGGTCTGATGAAATTTTGCTCAAGACCGAGCAACTTCTTCTTGCCGAGGTAAAGCGGAGAGAAACCCTCGAGGATGACGTGGAAAACTTGAAGAAGGATGTTTCTAAATACCAGAAGAAGTGCAATACCGCTCAAACCGCACTGAAGAAACTATCGGACCAGGTCACCGATACCTATCAGATCTTGCTTAGTAAGTGTTTGCTGCCGACTGTCTTCGGGCCTTTACTTTATTGTATGATACTCGGGATCACTAATACGTCCTTCCTTTGCTTCAACTGCAGGTGCCAACCTTGCGGCCCCAGAGGAGGATGCCCTTGCAAAGGCTAAAACTTTAAAGACTGTGCTCCGGACGTTCTTTGCCGGCACGAAATTTATATTGGACGCCGTGAAGTGGCCTACTGAAGTATACCCGGGTGAAGAAAATCTCATCAAAGCCTGCTCCACCGTGCCTGGCTGGATTGAAATATGGAAACGCTCGTCATGCCGGATTGGTATGACCCGGGCCTTTACCCTGGCTAAGGCTTACTTTCCAAAGCTTGACCCGACAAAAATAATATCCGGGTTTCCAGAATTTAAAGCGGATGGCTCCAAGTTTACACCCAAGGACTTCAAGGCCGTACAGTCTGCAGTGCGTCATTCGGCCACCACTTTAGCCAATAGTATGGATCTGAACACGATTATGAGTTCATACGATGCTGAAGGCAAAATTGTTACAGAGGAAGCACCCCCGCCTTTTGATATTTTGGATAAATGGGCTGCTGATTCGGCTAGGAAGAGGGAAGCAACTGCGAAGAGAGAGGCCGAGTTATCAGGTCCAGCCACCTCTACCCCAGCTGTTCCTCCACCAGTCCGTCCTGCCGCAAGGAATCCGAGTGATGATGCCGGAAAAAAGCAAGTCCAGGAGCAAGACCCGGAGGGTAAGGGAAAAGATGTGGACTCTACTCAGGAAGCCGAATGAGCAAAACGCCATAAAAATACTTCAATCATTTGATGTTTTTACTCAAAACAAGTATTCTTTTGACAGTGCGCCTGTGCACCCTTGATACTAGTGTCGCAACTTGTAACGCACTTTAATTCTGTGATACACCTCGTGCCTTTCTAGGCCTTTTGATGAACTTGATACTTGTCTATTTTTGGACTTATTCTTGATATCCGACTTTTTTATTTCCTCTTTATTTCCGAGTATCGTGGGTTTTGACAGGTGGACTTTTCTTTAAGTCCCCAAGTCCCCACGACTCGGACGTTGGGGTCTTTCGAGCTTAGCAACGAAACAGCTTGATTCTGTTTCGAAACCCACAGTCCCCAAGGCCCGAATATCCGAGTCTGTGGTGTGTGGTTTTTTCGAAGAGAACAAACTTGTTGTCGCTAAGTCGAAACCCAGAATTGTTTCATGTAGATAATGAAGTTATGCCTGATAATCGTTGAGTTTCCAGCTATTAGCCTTGTACTCTGCATAACTTGTGGTTTAGATGACCCTTTTGACTATCTTGTACTGTAAGCCGGCTTTCGCGTGGATACCATGTTGTTACATCTATACGAAAACAGGGTCAGACAAGTCCCATTGGGCTTCATGGCTGATTGTAATCGTAAGCGAGCAAATCATGCCACTTTAGTGCGAGTCACATCGAGCTTAAGTAAGAAAAGTCAAGAAAATTTGGCTCCTTTGTCCAGTTATAAGATTGCAGCCGTACTCGTTTGCGAATAATCGGCCCTTATAACTTATAGGCATCAAGGCCGGGTCTTTGGGTTTGTGGCTGCGCTACTTGAGCAACCAGCCCCCGAGACCTATATATACTCAACATTCTTAATGATACTGATGTATTGATGTCACATGGATACTACTTACTTGTAATCGGAGCAAAGGCTGTAACAAGATAGGACTTGATAACCATCTCTTTATTGATGCGAGAAAGTTTGGATCAGCAGGCCGCCTCATTAAAAACCTTCCAGTCCCCTTAGGTACCCTGGGTAGGAAAAGAGCGCGTCTGAAACCTGCTGCCCGTTACATTGTTTAGTTCTTCTTGGGCACCGGTCCCGGGCTGGCGTGACCGATACACATTCTCCACATGTTGGACTTTTTCATGATGAGTACCGGGTTTACTAGCCAACCCGGGTGAGGTGTTGCCATAACGTGGCTGGTTGTGAGCGGCCGTGCAGTTTCTTCTCTTATAGCGGATTGTTTGGGGGAGTCATCCTCGATAAAAGCCACCATTTTAGTATCTTGTGCTACCTTGGACTTTGCTCTTTCGCCTTCAGTACTCGGCCTTTTTGATGTGGTTCTGTCCTCCGGGTCTGCTTGAGACCGGTAGTGCTTGAGTTCTTCTTTTCTACAGGCTTGCTCGGCCATTGCTGCGTCTCCTTCATCGCATTCAGCTGCTATGTCTCGATTTCCATGTATGGTAATGGTCTTCTTGGGACCCGGGATTTTTAGCTGTAGATACACGTAATACGGCCTAGCCATGAATTTGGCATAAGCCGGCCTTCCGAATAACGCGTGATAAGGACTGCGCAATTTGACCACCTCAAAGGTGAGCCACTCAACTCGATAGTTATCCTTTGACTCCCCAAAAGCTACCTCCAATGCGATTTTTCCCTCGGGGCACGCTGAATGACCCGGCACTATCCCATGAAAAATTGTTGAGCTTTTTTGTAGCTGAGACTCCTTGAGGCCCATGCGTAGGAAGGTTTCCCAATATAGTATATTGATGCTGCTTCCACCATCCATCAAAACCTTTTTCAGCTCATACCCATTGACCTGTGGTGCGACTACTAATGCCAAGACTCCCGGGTGTTCTACTCTTTCTGGGTGATCCCTTCTGCTCCATGTTACATCCTGTTCTGACCATCTCAGGTATCTCGGGACAGCTGACGAAACTAAGTTGACCGCTTGTTTCAGTATCTTTTTGTCCTTGTTAGAACCTCCTGTGGTATGCACGTGATATTGACCCAATTGTTTGGGGTTAGCCTGGAAACCTCCTGCTCCCCCTTGGTTATTACCTTGATTTCCAGCCGCCGGGTTACCGGCTGGGGGTGGGCCGTTGCCCGGATTTCCCCCTGGACCCGGTCCTCCTCCCCGTCCTGCACCTCGCATAGCTCTATTCACTTCCTCATTTTTCCATCTTTGTAAATCGGCGCACTGCTCCAAGGAGTGGTTAGCTGGCCTGCCGTTCCTGCTGTGCTTTGGGCATGCCATTCTGAATATGTCCCAATTGTTACTCGGTCTTGGTGGTCCTTGATAGTTTCCTCCATTGTGATTACCTCCGTTGAAATTTCCTTCTGCTCTGGGTCTCGAAGACCCGGCCTCTGTGTTGGCGACAAACTCGGAGCCTCCTTCAAACGGGCGCTTGTTCTGGCTATTTCCGTTATTACCCGGTGCTGATCCATTGCCGGTTCTTCCACTATTACTTGTGTTTGCTTTTACCTTCTTGTCATCAACTTCCTCCTCTGTAGTATCTGTCGCAGCGTGTTTGTTGCACGCATCCATCAATTCTCCCATTGTAACCTCCGACGCATTCCGACTGGATTTCATGCGAGTTAACTTTTGCACTAAAGGTATATACTTGCATGTTTTTTCCATAGCTTGTAGTGCATCCTTGGGCTGAATATCTGTGGACGAGTGAAGTATCTCCATAACCCGGCGCACCCAACTGCGCGCCGACTCTCCCTTCTTCTCGACGCATCGCTCTAGATCATCAATAGTGAACAATTTTCTGCACGTCCCATGAAAGTGCTTGACAAACGAGGTCTTCAATTCCTCCTAGGACTTGATCGATCCTTCCGGCAAATTGGTGAACCACAACTTTGCTGCTCCTTCTGACATCATCAAGTACATGAACTTGGCTTGGAGATTCTCGGATGCGTTGCGAATCGACATTGCCATCTCATAACTGCTTAGCCATGTTTCTGGATCCATAGTTGGCTCGTAATTCACTACTTTTCTTGGCTCTTTGAATTTTTCCGGGTAAGGTTCAGCTCTGATATTGTCCGAGAGACACTTGGGTCCTGCAAGAATGGTCGAGGCCGGCCTTGCTCGAGAAACGTGTGATCCAGCGGGGGGCGCGGCGCTGCGGGTAGTCCATGCGCTGCAGACCCGGCCGCGGCCCTCCGAGCCCTGGAACTGTCCACAACAGCCTGTGCTGCTGATGCTGCCTGAACGCGGAGAGGAGGCGGCATTTGCTGCTGCTCTTCCCTCCGCCGTGCTGAACTTTTTTGGATATTCCCTTGTTGCTGACTGGTGTATGGCGTCCCGTGCATCCCACTTCTATGATCCGGATAATTGGCTTGCTGCGCCACCGCAGTGTGCAACAGATCGATTGCTTGCCGGGTCTTCTCTGCATGGGGTGACTCTCCCACGGGGATTTGATTTAATGCGAGTGTTGCCGCATACACGTTGTCCATGGGATTGTTGTAGTGACCTGCTGGCGTGCGAAATCGTGATGATGGTGGTGGTGGTAGATCGTTGCCGGTTGTGACTCTAGTCTGTGGTAGGGGTAACCCGGCCCGCTCATTTGCCGGATGTGCCCCCGCTGTTGCCGGTTGGGGTGCGGTTCCCTGGTTCACCACTGGTATCGGCTGATCCTGAGGTGTGATAAATAAAGCAGCCGGATTAATAACCCCACCCGTTGCTGGTAACCTAGTTTGGCCTTTGATGTACTCTAGATGTTTCCTCTCGCAGCCGAGTTTCCAGCGCATCCAGCTCACGTTGCCGTGTGGCCATCCCTTGCCTTTCTGCTTCTACTTGCCTTCTTTGCTGTTCCAACGCACGACGAGCCACATCCAGATCCCTGACACGTTCTGCTGCGTTTTCTGGAGTGATAACCGTAGCAAGAACCGTGGGGTCTAGGATCAAATTATTATCGAATAAGGCCGGGTGACGCGGGTTCGAAGGACCCGCCCCTGGTGTCCGGTTTCCCAGGAATCCGAACGTATTTGCGTGCAACTCCTCGTCTGCTGCACGGCTGGTCACTGATGCCGATTCTCCATCAACCCGAGCCAGAACCGGGTCTCCGTTAGCCGCGCCCTGCTGCTGGGCCAATGCCTGAGCCGCCCCGACTGCTGCCGCGGTTGCGTTCTCTTGGTTGAGATTGGCCGCGGGAGCCGTGTAGACCGCAACTCGGCGTACGATACTTGGTGTAAATTCATGTTGTTCTTCTTCGCCGTTATTCTCTTCATACCGGTTCTCCAACAGATCCAGGATAGACTCGGTATCATCCTCTCTTTCGACCCAGTCGCGCGGGGTCCATGCCGGTTCCTCCGGCTGTTCCCACTTCGCGATGGGTTCTTCCGCCGGATATGTCGTTCCAATTGATTCTTCATCTTCTGATTGGATATAAGTGGCTTCCCCTGACACAGAATCAGATCCAAAATTGTCAGGGATCGAACCGGAAGTACATACCATACCAATGAAGACGCTGATCCGGCCGATTGTCACGACGGATCCGGATTCGAGGTGATCCGATTCTGGCCCCCAGCCGAAATCGTCCATCGTCTTTTCTCCTTTGCGGTCGATGTAGATCTTGCCGACGACAAGATTCTCCATGTTCTTCCGAGCTTCTCCCGTGATGTAAACACCTTTGGACGCAGGCCCCACGGTGGGCGCCAACTGTCGTGGGATTATCACGGCAGACGTTACCGGGGGTAACTGATCTTGGGGCAAGACGACACAGGCGTTTGGGAGAGGGTTTAGCTCAGAGGAAAACATGGTGGAACTCGATCTGGTAGCCGGCAATCAAGTCGCCGAGTCTCCGATCTCAATATATTAACTCGATCTCTTGTATACACTGGATGCTCGATATCAAGCGGTACTATTAGGGTTCTTGGATCTCTCAACTAGACCTAGGGGTCGGTTTATAAAGCACCCGTACCCCCCGGCTTGTCCTCCAAGACACACCCTGAACCCTACCCGGACACGGCATACAAACCCTAACCTTCCTTTACCGTAACCCACAATCCGGGTTACTAGGCCTACAAACCTGGGCCTTCCGGAAGTTTCTTTATCCTTAGCCGGATCCTGCACATAGTCCTTTGGGCCGGATTACGCCTTGGAATTGGCCTACCGGGTTATTATCCCTCCATCAGACATAGCAGTAGAGCTTCTTCTTCCTCTAGCTCCTTGAGCTTGTGGAACACTTGTACTCGGTTACCATATATACACAGAGAGAGGCAGGAGTAGGGGTGTTACCTCCTCACGAGGCCCCGAGCCTGGGTAGATCGTGTTGTTTGCAGTGTAGCGAGCGCGCCATCTAGGCGTGCGATCCCTCCCCGGATACCCACAGTGTCCATCGGCCCCAACTTTAGCCATTCTATGGCATTTGTCTTTACATCACCACGACAGTTGGCGCCCACCATGGGGCCAGCAGCAGCGCTGACTGGTGTTTCTATTCGGATGGGACCTCTTCTTCGTTCGGGAGAGCACGTGGTTTGTGGCCTTATCCATAGATTTGGCTCCTTCGACTTCGTCACCGACAACGCCGGTGATTTCGGTGGCGGGCCTGTGCCCGCATGCGGCTCTTTCATCGGCTTCGGCGCGCACTTGGTGTACGTCGCCACCACCGTCATCCGCGAGTACCCTGAGGTGGTGCTCGTTGCTGAAGATCCTCCTGTCGTTCTCGCCGCCCGCGGGCAGCACACTGGTGGCTCTGCGGATAGCGTGGAGGTGATGATGACCGGTCCGGCTCCTGCTGCCGGGAAGAGCGCGACCGGTGGCGCTGAGGCTGCTGACAAGTTGGCTCGGCCGACTCACAAGCCGCTGGAGAGAAAGGAGAACCTGCCGGGTTACAAGGCTCCTACTGCATCGACCACAAGACCGGCTCCCTTCGCCGACATCATCAAGAAGCTGAGCATACCCGTAGCCGTGGATGCGGATCCGGTGGTGTTGCGGGAGTACCTCGAGGAGCAACGCCAGGCCTTCCTGCTGGAGGCCACCGAGATGGCGAAAATCAGGCAAGAGTTCGATCTCGACCAGAATGAGTACACTAGAGCTGATGGTATTACTCCTGTTGGCAATAATCCTAGTCGGATAGGGATCATACGGAACTGAGGCCGTAACCTCTGTGCTGAGTTGGCTAGAGATGGTAGAACTGCTAGCAAATCTGCTAGTGCTACTTCAACTGGTAGGCCCAAGTACAGTTCTTATGCAAAGAACCTTAGGGCGGCAGAGGCAGTTGCTGCCGAGTTGCCAAATCTAACCGGTGAAGGTTGCGCTAGGCAGCAGGACCGGCTTAATGAGCTTGTTCTTGAGGCAGGCAGGCAAAATGAGGCTTTACGGAAGGCAAATCTGGGAGCCGGTGCATCTCATGTGGTTCAGTCGCATGGGGGAGATCCAGAGGCTAGGCCTCCTCCCCTCATCTCGCTGGTGGAGGATCTCGGAGTGTGAACTCCGGGAGACACAAACATATCCAAGTGTATGACCCGGCTGTCGCCGGGAAATAGTTAGCTGTAGAGCAGCAACCCGGGCAAAAACACATTGTCCAAGATGGGCATGATGCTGCCCGAGTTCAGCAAGGAGGACAAGGACGCAACCGAGGTGGTCCATCTCGGCACCCGGTAGTCAACCCGGTTCAGGCTCAACCTGGTGCCGGACCTGTTGTTTAGCCACAGGCGGTTGCCCCTGCGGTCAACCCGGTTCCCCAACCCGGTACTGGACGGCAGGACCGGTACAATGATGGTTACTCGGCAATGGAGCAAGCCGGGTACCAGAGAAATGATCGCTATGCTGATGATGGAGGGCTCGGAGATCGGTTGGGGCCCCGAGTGCTGCAGAGTGATGCAAGATACAAATTTGACAGGATCTACCTGTCGGAGGAGATGGAGCTGCAAGGCCCTCCAGGACCGCTATGTTTCGGTCCCAGGATCATGAGTGAGCCCGCTGTGTCCAAGTTCCAGCTGGCTAGTGGGACCAAGACCTATGATGGCAGCACCAAGCCGGAAGATTGGTTGAGTGAGTATGTCAATGTCGTGCACATTACCGGTGGTAACCGCAGGTGGGCGGTGAGATATGTGCCACAAATGTTGGAGGGTCCAGCTCGGATCTGGCTGAACAATTTTCCGAGATATAGCATTAACTGCTGGCTTGACTTCTCGGAGGCCTTAATTAGCAACTTCACAAGCACCTACTGAAGACCTAACCGGCCACAACAACTCTCTGCGTGCAAGCAGAGGGAAGAAGATACTGACCGAGAGTATCTGCCTCGGTGGAGCAGATTGAGGAACACCTGTGAAGGTGTGAATGAGTCTCAATCCATTGCCTGGTTCGCTCAAGGTTGCGGACATGGCAGCATGATGTGGAAAAAGTTGCAGAGGGAGATGCCGAGTACATTGGCTGAGACCATCAAGATCGCAGATATGTATGCACTCGGAGATCCCACACAGCCTTTACTGGACTCGGTTGAGCCGAGTAGGAGAAACCGCAACAATGATGGTCTGGGATCCTCCAGGCGGAATGACCGCCAGGATTTCCGAAACAAGAGGCGAGATGACAGGTCGAATGTCCTCTATGGCTCAGATCATGTAGCCGCGGTGGATCCGGATCAACCTAGTGCGGGAAGCAGTCAGAGGCAAAAGAATGCTGGGCCCCAGTATGGGCAAAACCAGAACTACAAGAAGTAGTGGACCGACCAGAAGAAGTCGAACGATGACCAACAAATGTTCACTTTTGAAATGATGAGGGATGGGCCGTGCAGCTACCACACTCGGCATCCGAGTAGGCCGGCTAACCATACCTCCAGGCAGTGCAGCTGGTGGGACCGGATTGTAAGTGAAGTTGTGGGCCAGTTGCCAGCTCCGGATTCAACACCCAGCCTATCTGGGCAGCTGCACCAAGGCCTGCCGAGAATCAGAGAAGGGAGAATGTGAATCAAGTGGCGCAAACAACAACAACACCCGCAACAACTACAACAACAACAATCCCAACAACAACCGCAACAACAACTTCAACAGGAACAACAACAACAATGACAATGCTGGTGGCGGAGGCTGAAATCAGTATTAGGAACACCACCAGAGTTACATAGTGTTCACCACCAAGTCGGATGACAAGCATAGCCTGCACAGGCTGGCGATGGAAGTAAATGCAGTGATGCCAGCATGGCCGGATTACATGTACTGGTGCGACCAAGATATTGTCTGGTCTCGGGCTGATCATCCCAGGATCATGCCAAACCCGGGCATCTATGATCTAATGCTGGACCCAAACTTCATTGGGCCCGAGATCAACGTCAAATTCACCAAGGTGTTGACAACGGAAGCGGCATCAATATTCTATATAGAGATTCAATGGAGAAACTCGGGTTCACCGAGAACATGTTGCTGGCCAGCCGGACTACCTTCCACGGCATTATGCCGGGAGTATCTTGTGCCCCTATTGGCAGGATTTGGATTGATGTGCTCTTTGGCACCAGGGAGAACTGCCGGACTGAGTGCTTGCAGTTCGAGGTAGTTGATCTGCAGAGCCCTTATCATGCTCTTCTCGGCAGGCCAGCTCTTTCCAAGTTCATGGCCTCAACTCATGCGGCCTATTTGAATATGAAGCTTCCTGGCCCCAATGGCATTATCACCATCTCGGGTGATTATAAGCGCTCTCTGGAGTGCGCATCAGCTGGATCTCGGCGGGCCGAGTCGATGGTCATCGCAGCCGAGAAGAAGAAGATACACGAAGTGGTGGCCATGGCCCAGGCAAGTCAACTAGGCATGCCCGGGATGCCTAGCTCTCAGCACGGTGCCACCTTCCAAGCCTCTCAGGAGACCAAGAAGGTGCAGATTGACCCCGAGTTCCCAGAGAGTGTTGCCATCATTGGTGCCGGGTTGGAGGAGAAATAGGAAAGCGAGCTCATCCACTTCCTCCGTGAGAACCGGGATGTCTTTGCATGGTCCAAACAGGATCTGCCTGGTGTCCCGAGGGAGTTGGTTGAGCACTCTTTGCATGTGAGGCCGGATGCCAAGCCGATGAAGCAAGCCTTGCGTCATTTTGTTGTTGAAAGGAGAAAGACCATTGGTGACGAGATCACAAGGCTGTTGGCTAGCGGATTTATCATGGAGGTGCTGCATCCGGACTGGCTGGCCAATCCGGTCATGGTCGAGAAGAAGAAGGATGATCCTATGGTTGCTGTGGTGTGGCAAATGTGTGTGGACTACACCGACCTGAACAAGGCATGTCCCAAAGATCCATTCCCGTTGCCCCGGATTGATCAGTTGATCGATTCCACAGCTCGGTGTGAGCTGTTATCTTTCATTGATGCATACTCTGGTTTTCACCAGATTCAACTAAACCTAGCTGATCAAATAAAGATTGTCTTTATTACCCCGTATGGGGCTTATTGCTATCCTGTCATGTGCTTTGGGTTGAGAAATGCAGGGGGCACATACCAGAGATGCATGCAGAAATGCCTGCATGAGCAAATAGGCAAAAATGTGCACGTGTATGTGGATGATATAGTCATAAAGACCAAGGAGAAACACACACTCCTAGAGGATATCCAAGAAACCTTCGCAAATTTGCGGAAGTACCGGATGAAGCTGAACCTGACCAAGTGCACCTTTGTTGTGTCGGCAGGGAAGTTACTCGGTTTCCTCGTATCCAGCCGAGGTATCGAGGACAACCCCTCCAAGATCAAGGCAATTGAAAACATGTCTCTACCGTGATCACTGAAGGATGTGCAGAAGTTCACCGGGTGCCTGGCATCCCTTAGCCGGTTCATTGGGAGAATGGGAGGAAAGGCCTTGCCTCTGTACCAGCTGATGAAGAAAAGTGACAAGTTTGTCTGGACTCCACAAGCCGATGTGGCATTCCGAGATTTGAAGACCATGTTGGGTACCGCTCCGGTACTAGCATCCCCACTGCCTAAGGAGCCCAAGTTGCTCTATATTGCAGCTACCAACCGAGTTGTTAGTGTGGTGGTGATAGTGGAGCGAGAAGAGGAAGGGAAATCTGTGCAAAGGCCTGCGTATTATATCAGTGAGGTGATCTCCAACTCGAAGAAAAATTACCCTCACTGTCAGAAGATGACAAATGGGGTGTATATGGCTGCCAAGAAACTCAAGCACTATTTCCAAGAGCATCCGATGACGGTGGTGAGTACTGCCCTCATCTCGGATATTCTGGGCAACAAAGATGCAAGCGGCCGAGTAGCCAAATGGGTGATTAAGCTAGCAGCCTACACTCCGCTATATGCGAGAAGAGAAGCAATCAAATCCCAAGCTCTAGCAGATTTCTTTGTTGATTGGGCCGAGATGCAATATGAGCCTCCCTTGCGGGAAACAAATTATTGGCGAATGCATTTCGATGGCTCCAGGGTGAAAGAAGGTCTCGGTGCTGGTGTTGTGCTCACCTCACCCAAGCTGGATCAGCTCAAATATGTCCTGCAATTCACATCGCGGCATCCAACAATGTCGCCGAGTATGAGGCCTTAGTCCATGGACTAAAAGTATCCAAGGAGATTGGTGTACGCCGAATAATATGCTATGGTGACTCGGATTTGGTGGTTCAGGAAGCCTCAGGGACTTGGGACGCATTGGATGCCAATATGGCTTCCTATCGGTTCCTTGTCCAAAACATGTCTGGATTCTTTGATGGGTGTGAGTTCCACCACATTCACCGAACTAAAAATGTTGTTGCGGATGCTCTGTCCAAGTTGGGCTCATCTCGGCAATTCATCCTGGCAGGAATTGCTTTGGGGCATCTCAGGAAGCCGTCCATCAAGCCATCACCCGAGTCGGATTCGATATTTGTCCCGGCTCAACCAGATTCAGAAGTTGTGCCAATGGAGGTAGATGTGGGGTGGATCATGGAGAACTCGGGGAATGCCTCCCTCATCTCGAGGACTGCATCTCTCATCTCGGGGACTGCTTCGCAGAACCCGGGGACTCGGGACTCATTCCCATCTCGGAGCTTGTCATGTCGGCAGAGCCTATGGAGGTTGATGAGCCAATATTTCCTATCCGGCCAATACCAAGTTGGGCTCAGCCCATCATGTCTTACCTGGTGGATGGTACTTTGCCGAGTGGGGAGATCTTGGCCAGGCAAATTCAGAGAAGATCCCAGGGTTACACCATCGCCAACAAGGAATTGTACAAGAGAAGTGCCACAGGCGTGCTCCATCGCTGCGTTGAACCATAAGAAGGAGAACAAATTCTCCAAGAAATACATCAAGGGGAATGTGGGCACCATGCCTCATCTCAGGCTCTGGTGCAGAAAGCTTTCCAGCACAGTTTCTATTTGCTTACTGCCTTGCAGCAAGCAGAAGATCTAGTGAGAGGTGCCAGAGATATGCATCCAAGATACATATGCCAGCCTCCAAGCTCAAGACCATTCCCATTACTTGGCCATTTGCAGTATGATGCTTGGACATGGTGGGGCCCTTCAAGCCAGCTCGGGGCAATATGACTCACATTTTGGTCATGGTTGACAAATTTACCAAGTGGATTGAGGTGAAACCAATCCAGACGTGTGATGGGCACACATCAGTGACATTCTTGAAGGACATTATCCTGAGGTACGGCTACCCGCATGGAATCATCACGGACAATGGAACAAATTTTGCTGAGGGGGCCTTTGCTTGGTTCTGTAAGGAGAAGAGGATCCGACTAGACGTTGCGTCAGTCGCGCATCTGGAATCAAATGGGCAGGTTGAAAGAGCTAATGGCATGGTCCTATCCGAAATAAAGCCTCGACTGATTGAGCCATTACAGCGAACCCCAGGTTGTTGGCTGGACGAGTTGCCGACGGTGTTGTGGAGTCTAAGGACTACCCCTAACCGATCTACTGGATACACACCATTCTTCCTGGTATATGGAGCACATGTCGTGTTGCATACTGACCTTGAGCATGACTCACCCAGAGTGACCCTCTATACTGAGGCAGAGGCAAGAGAAGCCCAAGAAAATGATGTTGATCTACTAAAAGAAGCAAGAGAGTTAACTATGTCGAGATCATCTGTATATCAACAGAACCTGAGACGCTATCATAGCCGGAAGATAAGCCCACGGGTATTCCGAGAAGGAGATATGGTGCTTAGGCTTGTGCAGCGCATAGCCGGAATGCACAAACTTTCCCCTCCGTGGGAAGGGCCGTTCATTGTGAGCAAGGCTCTGCACAATGATGCATATTATCTCATTGATGCACGAGAACAGGAGAAGAACAGAATGGACAAATCCAGAGAGGAGACCAAGCGCCCCTGGAATGTAGCTCTACTCCGCTGTTTCCATTCCTGAAAATGCATTGTATGTATATCCTTACCGAGTTCAAATCCATGTCGGCACTCCGAGTAGGAACTCGAGGACTGCCTGTGCCTAACTTGCTATGTGTATTTTTTCTTTATCTTTGTATGTCGGTTAGTCATATCGGAATTTCATGTGTAAGTCTAGTAATGTGTTTAAACATAAGGTACAACTCTTTGACTTTGCTGATGTCCGAAACCCGGCTTCATGGCAAGCAAGAGAACAAGCCAAGGGCCAATGAACACACGAAAAACTACTAAGGAAAGAAAGAGTTAATCAACCGGCATAAGTTGTTTTTTCTTCTGTTTTTTGGCTAAGTGTTGGGCAGTTTTACTTCTTATCTTTGAAATGTGAGTATTATAAACTTGGTTTTCGAAATCTCGTGACTCGTCTGTCAAAAACCACAAGTGGTAGACAAGAGCAAAGAAGAAAAAAGCCGAGTGGATAAGAAAACGAGCTCGGGGACTCGAATTAAAGCAATCCGGCAGTCAGCTAGTCTTGATCGAACTTAATAAAAGCTGAGTGGAAAACGATAATATAGTATTTCTTACAACTGCACCCAGCATACCGGGGATCTGATAAAATGTTTGAGAATGAAAAGCAGAGAATTAGGCCGTGGCCAAAGGAGTGGAATCTACATTAGCCCCTGCCGGGTTGGAGGACTCGGTGGCAGACTCAGAAGCAGCTGTCGCAGTTGGAGGCTCAGAGGTGGCGTTCTCGGCAGTAGGCTCTCAGGTGCTCAACTCAGGCACATGCTCGGAATGACCATCTCGGTGGTGACGATCTCGGCAAAGGGAGTGGCAGCCGACTCGGCGGTTTTGGCGGGCTCGCTCTCGATCGCGATTTCTTTGTCCACCTCCTCGGAGTCGTTTTCCTTCTCAGAGTCATTGTCGTCATCCTCACCTTCGTCATCAACATCATCAGCTGCATCGTCGACCTCCTCATCTTCATCCTCGCTCTCGGTGTCAGGCTTGGGGGGCATCCACATACTCCTTGGTATCGGCGTATGAGGCCAACCGGTATGCTGTCTCCTTGCGAGCTCGGACGCAAGCCTCTTCCGAGGACCATCTAGACCTGGTACACATAAACTTGAGAGCATTGAGGTCAATCTTGTCATACTAAGATAGGATGAAGTGCAGTGCCTTGTCTGCGCCAGCTCGAGCTGCGGAAGCGCGCCATTTCTTGAGGTGACCCATGACTTGGTCCAGCTTCTCGGCCAGTTCAGTAACTGTCTCGAGGGGTTCAGTTTCCGGACAGAAAACCTTGTGCAGCCGGATTTCACTGGATACAAGGCTGGCTCCCATTCTCTTGAGGGGCAGAACTCGGGCTTTGATGCCCTCAATTTGATCCTCAATAGTGACGATCTTGGTGACGTCGAAGCTGACTTCCGCCCGTAATTGCCTAGCCTTCGCAACAGCCCTCTCGGCACCAAGATCCAGGTCGGGGAATGCCCCTGAGAAATAAGATGTCGGAGTTAAACCAAGATCAACTCGAAAGAGCAAGTTAGATGTTAGAAAAAAGTAGAGGGAAGGTGAAACTTACATCTCAGTTCCAGGATGAGGTCCTTAAGCCTGGAGAACCACATGTTTGCGTTGGAGGGGTGTCTATCCAGCAAGACGCGTGAGGCACTCGCCATCTGATCGAGTGTGTGGTTCCGCTCTTTGAGGATCTGGATCTCCTCCTCCAACTCGGCCTTCTCGGCAGCAACAACCTCCTTCAACTCGAATTTATCCTTCTAGCCCTGCACCACCAGCTTCATCGTCTCGGCCAGCTCCAACTTAAGCTTGGTCACTTCGTTCTTCTCGGCTTGGAGATCTTCCAGGAGCTTGGACTTGTTGTCGTTGATCTCCTACTGCGTCTCGGCCAGTGAGAGACAATCTTGATGTTTTTCAACAAACAATTTGTGCTCAGCTATACAGAAAACAGTCCGTTTAGGAAGATGATGGGAAAATAGAAACAGACTAAGGAGGAAGAGAAAAGGGCTTACTCTCCAAGGCAGAGATCTTGCTCTGTGCAGATTCAGCCAAAACAGTGCACTTCTGGTGCTTCTCGGTGAAGATCTTATGCTCGTCTATAGCAAAAAAAGCAAAATTAGCCAAGAAAGAAGAAAAAATGTAAACATAAAACACAACACAGAGAACGAGGCCCTTACTTTCCAGAGAAGAAATCTTGGCAACGGACTCGGTCAGCTGCTTCTCCAGGATAGCCGTGAAAGATAAAAGAGAGCTCGAGTTAGAAAATTGATGCAGAGAAAAGCATACGCAGTATCTCGGTGTGGAAAAAAGTTACATTTGCATTCTAGCTCCTTCTGGAGGTTGACGATGTGCTCAGTGGCATCCCGGTGGGCCCAGAGAAGCTTCAGGTAGAGCTTGGCACGAGTCTCGGTACAAGTCTGAGAAAAAACAAGAAAAGGGTTAGTTGGAAGATTCGACCCGAGTAGACTTGAACTCGGTCGAGTATTGCCTACTCGGCCCAAATCTCGGGGACTGGATATAGGTGTTGATCTCGGGTTCCCAATTTGCAATCTTAGAAAAGCAGGAAAGAGAAGCTGTTACTTACCCGGGAGGTGTGCTCGACATCTTCAGCGGCAGTGCGCAGGCAGAACATTTTATGCGCCAAGGTGCTGCTGGAGGCCACAACTTCCATGGATATCGGACCAACGTCGGCCTGGTTCTAATCTTGGCGGTAGTGGTCCAGTGGGCCCAGTTTCTTCCCGGCGTGGACTGGATCAAGGTAGCCGATCCGGTCCAGGGTCGCATCTAGGTCCTCCCGCAGCGGCTCCATGCCAAGTCCCTGGTGCGGCACGATCTGGGTGTTTGTATTAATGGCCAAGGTGTCGGCCTTCGATTTTGGCCAGGACTTCTTCTCCTGCACATCATGTTTCTTCGACCAGACTATGGGAACTTTTACAAGTCCCTCCGTCGTGGTCTTGGAGCTGCCCTCTCCATCCACTAGTCCCTGCGATGGAGCGAACTTGGCCTGATGCCGAGTGCGAGGGAGATTTCTAGTTCGGACTGTTGGGGCTCTCGGTGGCGTTGGGTTTGTTGCTGCTGCTGCTGGAGGAGTTGGGCATGTGGATGTTGGTGTTGGGCCTGTAGTGGTTGCTGCTGCCGGTGGAGTTGGGCTTGTGACCGTTGGTGCGGTGCCTGTTGCTGCTTCTGTTGTTGTTGTTGTTGATGTGGCTGCTTCTGCTGCTGCCGCTGCTTCCAGTGGTGTCATTGTTCTTGGTGGTGTTGCTGCTGCTGGAGGAACCTGTTGTTGTGGCACTTGTGGCTGCGCCATCTCTTCTGCCTGCTGCTGCTCTTGCTGTTGCTCGGTGGCCGACTCTGGATTTTCTGGAGTCTCTTGAGTGTCCATCTCGGCGCCCATGTCACATGCGCCGAGATCATGTTCTTCTCTGTCCAGGAGGGACATCTCGGCCCGGTCCGTGGCATTGGTGTCCATGTCCTTGGCCTCGAGTTTGATGATGTCGCGGGCGTCAGGAAGCGCGATCACGGGAAGGAGTGCAGTACTCGGTCCCTGAGATCTGAGCTACGTGCTAACCACGGGCGTCTCGGAGAGCTTAGTCTCAATCAGATCACTGCAGGAAAGGAATAGCAGAAGGATGAAGAAAGTGCAAACACAAAGCATCTCGGTCAAAAGAGGCAAAAGAACAAAGAATATGCAAACATAAAGCATCTCGGATGTTACTTACCCGTCCACCATAGGCCGCTTGATCTTCCGGCGGCTCGTTGTGACCTTGGCGCTCTTGTTCCCGGATTTCTTCTGCCTCTTGGATGGAGGCTCGACTTCGCCGCTCCCAAACCTTTTCCTTGCTTCAACGAGGGCGACCATGGCCACGGGAGTCGCTTCGATCGCATGTTCTTTCGTGTCAGCTGAGAACGAGGAAAAAGAGTAAGCAAATGAGACCAACAAGGGGTCATGTATTTATAAAAAAAGTGCAATTGTTATCACTATCACCTTCATCATCCTCGGACCAGTCCCGGATTGAGGCTGGGACTCAAGGCTTACCGGCTTGGGAAGCAAGATGGGCGTCCGGGATAGGAAGTGTGTCTTGGTTGTCGAACTTCTCGACGTCGTCCTCAGCCCGGTCCTCCTTCCAATTATCTGTGGGGGCCACCTTGTCTTCCTCTCTTTGTCGCTCAAAATGCTGCACATGCGAAACACAAAGCATAAATAGCAAAACAGATGATCTCGGAAGATACCGAGATGAACTTTACTCGGTGGCACATGCGAAACACAAAGCATAAGGAATTGAATGATCTCGGAAGATACCGAGATGAAAGCAACTTGGTTGAATGGATAGTACTTACTCGGGGCGCCAGCCTCTCTCGGCTATAAGGCTTGAATCCCCACTCCCAAACTTCCATGAGGTTGGCCTTGGCGATGGACTTGGCCCATATGGCCACCTCCTTATTGCTAAGCTCAAAGGTGGTGGTGCGCGTGCAATCTCGGGCCCCGCCCATGAAGCACATCTTGTGGGCTCTAAGCTGCAGTGGCCCCGCGGCTCACCCAGGTGGCGAGCAAATCGTCAGCTCGGAGCCCGCTCTCGGTGAGTTGCTTTAGCCGGCTGTCGACGCGGTTCACCTCGGGCACAGTCTTTTTCGGTTTGTACCCCCAATTCACAATCGCGGTGGGGGCGAGATGCGGAAGGCAGGGAGCATGATGAGATCTACCTTGTCGGTATTCTTCACATAGAAAAATCCCCCCTGCCATTTGCGGCAGGAGTCAAGGCCCTGAACCCAGGCGAACTCGGTTCCATTCCGATAAACGATCATGGCAGTGCCACACTGGGTCATACGTTTGGGGGCATTTGGATTGAGGGTGTTTGGAAGAACTTGTTGGCAGAAATGGAAATACTTAGCCCAGATGTCTACCGTGGGGTAGAGGCCGAGGTAAGCTTCCGAGAAAGACACGAAAGAAGAAAGAATGGTGATGGCGTTGGCAGGAAGATGATGGGGCTGCAAGCCAAAGTGGCGAAGAAATTTTTGGAGGAACTCAGAGATAGGGAGACCAAACCCGCGTTTGAAGTGGCTCAGGAGACCACGTACCCGCCGGCTTCAGGTGTGGGTTCGATCTCGTTGCCGGTAGGCTTGCAGATCACGCCCGCTGGGACGCGGCGCGTATCAATCAACCACTTGATGTCCTTGGCGTCCACGTTGGACCCTTCCGAGGCTCCGCGGGTGGACGCGGGTCCTTTGAGCTTGAGGTCGTCCACGAGGTCGATCTCCATCTTGGCGCGTTTGGATCTCGGCTCCTCCGAGTTGTCCGCGCGCGTGTGGAGGGGCTCAAGCCGCAGAGGACGAAGAAGATCGGCAGCGGCGCGGAAGATAAACGCTGTGGCGTACTTTCCACGGCGAGGAGCTCGATGGAGATCGGAGAGAAGGGAAGTAGAAGTGTGGTGGAAATGAGTTGTGGAGATTCACGAGGCGCGGAGAAGTTCTTGTGTGCGGCCGCGCTCCGGTGAGCGGTATCGCGCAGCGGTGCGGTGCTCTCTTCTGTGCGCGGTGGTGGTCGACGCCGTGCGGTGGAGCGATGAGCTCTGTGTGCGGGTGTGCGAGGAAAAAGGAGAAGAGGCCGGAGAAAATGGAGAGGAAAACGAGGCAGAGGGCACGGCGTGGGTATTTATACCCCTATAACGCAATAACTGCTCAGGATCTAGTGCGGGTATTGTCGTGGGACCGCGCCCAGCAGAACACACGTAGCGGAATTACCGCGCGTAACGGGCGCAGTGAATCCCACGTTCTGGGACGTGAGCACTTGAGTGCTCTGTGAACGGATGCGACGGCGCGTGGGCCCAATGTGAAGTGAGGGGTGTGGGCATGGCGCGTGCGCTGCGACCACACAGGAATCGAGGCGACGTGGGCAGCGGTTCTGCGCCACGTGGTAAGCCTTCTACGCGAAGATAACTAGGCAATCTCACCTTGCACGGCAAAACCTGTGGAAATTGGCTAAGAGCTGGGATCTCGGTACAATCCAAAGGAGCATGGCTAACTCGTATGTTAGAGGAAAATTCACTAAGGAGTTGGTGGATTGAATCCGAGTATGAGATGGAACTCGACCGAGATGGGGACATCTCGGATAGACATTTTGGAAGATATTGGTTTAAGCTGGCACGGCCAAGCGTCCAAGTTCACCGGACCATACCAGCTTCGGGGACTAATGTCGGGGGGCTACCCCCGAGTAGGGGTAAGGTTGGTCAGATTTGTTGCTTGAGGTACTATGCACCGAGTAGCGGATTACCGAGATGACCTTGTCAGAGATCCTCCTAGGTACCGAGTTGGATCTATCTCGGTAGGCAACATCAAGAGAAATGGTGAAGATATGAGCGTGTGCCCGGATTATCCGAGTTGTACTTGGAGAATCCGGATAGGCACGATCATGTTCTTCTCAGAGGGAGGTCAACGGAGTAGTTCTAATCCCGCATATCCATGGAGAGTACGCGCGTGCGGTTCAACTTAATAGGCGTGATGATGCGTATGCATACGCTGGTACAGTGCAGTGTATGGGCGAGGCCACGTCATGTCTCTGATAGGGGGACAGGACATGGCAGCGACCACGACAGCGGAGACTTTCGGCGTCTGTCAGCGAAGAAGCGGAAGTGTGCGCTACGGCACAATGTGTAGTCACCTAATCTTGTACTATTAGTTTGTGACCACCAGTATATAAGGTGGACACGCCCCTCCTGGGTGAGGGCCGTTGGTTACTTGAGAAGAGAAGTGCTGCTAGTTTGCAGAAAGAGAGGGAGAGACATAGCAGTAGAGCTTCTTCTTCCTCTAGCTCCTTGAGCTTGAGGAACACTTGTACTCGGTTACCATATATACACAGAGAGAGGCAGGAGTAGGGGTATTATCTCCTCACGAGGGCCCGAACCTGGGTAGATCGTGTTGTTTGCAGTGTAGTGAGCGTGCCATCTAGGCGTGCGACCCCTCCCCGGATACCCACAATGTCCATCGGCCCCAACTTTAGCCATCATATGGCATCTGTTTTTACATCACCACGACATCGATTCGCACGCAAAGGATGTTAGTATTTTTCTTCGGGACCAACACCGGGTTTTGTCACACCCCTGTTTTTAAGCACTTGTATAATAGTATTTTAGCAAGCCTCTTAAGACTTTTGTAATGCAATTAAGTGGAAAACATGTTTGTGTAGTATTGTTTATCTATGCAAATTAAGTGGTGTGTTCTTTTCACTCACATGAGGAGCTTTTCTCCTAAGAAAAACATTGTTTTCTATTTGTTTTCCACTAAGGTCCTTAAGAGATTTTTTTTTTTCAAGACTTGAAGTAACACTTTGTTTAAACTTAAAAAGGTGTTATTGTTGGTTTGGAATCAACTTGAACTTGAAATAAAATTATTTGGAAAAGATTTCATTAGATTTTCCAATATAATTTTTGCCCTGAAAAACAGCCAAGTAGCTGTTTTCAACCCTTGTTTTCCATCACAAGGATTATCCAATTATGGATTTTCTTTGATCAAAACTACTCTCTGTTATTAGTAGAACAAAACTACACTCTTGGAAAAACCTACAAAGAAAATTAACACACAATGCCATGATGGTTTTTGAGCCATCTTGTTAAGACAGAAAATTGAGCATTTTAAAAACAGAGAATGTACCTACTTTGCCATTTATTTTCAGAGCCATAAACCCATCCTTTTTCAAATCAAATGGTTGGATCTGAAACTTGGATAGTTGTTCTTTGTTGAGCATTTTAAATCACTCATTTTAGAGCTTGTTTGCTTGGTGAAAACAAGTCCAACTTTTGCTATCTCTGTCTGCTTTTCCAGCACTTAGAAAAATTCAGAAACACTGCCTAACTGAATTTTTCTGACAGAACAGTGATTACACCTTTGGGCTTGATGTTTTTAGCTTGTGTGTACTGATCCAAGCCAGGCCACCTTGCCAATTCGAAAACCTTGTTTATAAACTTCTAGAAGGTGGCATTGGATCCTCCTTTGGCTGACCAGGGAGGGAGAAATGTGAGGTGGGTTTTGACTAAAGAGTGATGTCACAAATAGTGGTTGAAATAGTGTTAAACTTTGCTTTTACCCATCACTTGGCCCTTGCTGTGGCTTTGCTCACACTTGTGTACTGGCTTGACCCCTAGGCACCAATTGGAACCATTGCCAACCGTGGAGAACCCCCAAAGGGCAGGGCAATGCCCATGCCATTGCCACCCGAGCACCCCCACCTTGGCCTCGTGCCTACAAAGCACTCGAGCCCTATCCCTCTCGCCTGGACACACCACACCACTCCACTACCCAACCCCCGAGACGCCAGGCCGTGCCTCGCCGTGTGCGAGGAGCACGAGCATTTTTCTCTCGCCGGCCACCGAGAGAACCACCTCGTCGTTTCAACCATTCCCGTGCGTGTGAGCTCACCCTTTTCGCATGCACGCACTCCCCGTAACCCTAGCCGTCTCCCTGACATCCTCCTGCCCCCTCTCGCTTGCAGGATCCGCGCCGTCGTCCTCGGAGCCGCCGCGGGACGCCGTCGAGCCGCCGCCGTGCACACGCGTCGCCATCGCCCGTACCCGCGCCACAGCAACGCCCAGGCCACCCTCTTCCACCCCTGCACCACCCCTCCACGTTACTCGAGCCCTAGGTGAGCTACCGCGAGGATTCGCTAGGTGTTCGTCCGGGTTCAGAGAGAGAGAGAGAGAAGAGAGGCGCGGGGAGGAAGAGAGCGGGTGAGCCGTCGATCTGCGAATCGACGGTCCCCTTTGAACCTACCGATTCGCGCGCACGCGCGCGCAGGCGGGCTGCGCCTCGCGTTAGTTGGGCCAGGCGCGCCAAATCTGGCCCATCTAGCATTTTTCTGTTAGATTCATTAATACAATTTTTCTGGCAGTAAATATAGGTGTTAGCTTTAGGCTTGGAAAAGGTAGCAAACATTTTTATTCTACCTTGCTAATTTTTGTACTCGTAGCCATACAAAATATCAACCATCTCCCACTGGCAGAACCATGTTTTGAGTTTTTATTATTTTTCTATAAATCATATGCCAGACAGTACCCTAAAAATTGAAATGAATAGAACTTCAAAAATACAAAACATTTTTGAGCAAACTCAACTGTTTTGGAAAGCCCTTTTTAATACCTACCAGTAGAATTTTAGTTTGCACCAAGGTGAGCTACCATTTGGAAATGCCATCCATTTTGGTAAAGCATCTGTGAGCTATTCCATGATTTTTAGGGGGAGTTTGGGATATTATTTTTGAGTGAGGCAAGTTGGAGAGGCTTTGTAGTGATAAGGACTATCACATCCTATAAGGATTTACTTTTTGGAGCCACAGAAAAATTTAGAGAGACAGAACAAGTTTTGGTTACCTTCTGTCTAAATTTTAATTCTAGATCTTGCTTTATATGTTAATATTGTGAGGTGCAAATGATGTGTTCTTGCTTGTGATGTTGTTTTCCATTGTGGTTATGATGCTTACAAGTTATATGAACATGTTAGAATAAATGGTTTGAATGGTAGCATTTTAGAACTATTTTTCCATGCATAGGTCTTGCTAATAGCTAGATTTTTATGTATGTTTTGAGTAGATCTTTAAATGATTTTTAGGCTTGTTGCTAGATTAATTCTCATGAAACCAGTACCATTTAGGTACTGTTATTTTGGTCATAGCACCTCTGGATGCTTGGTGCTTGTGTTTGAAATAGGTTTAAAATAGAAATGCTTAAGGACTAGATTTCACACTAGGATATTCATGTATGCTTTTTGTCTTGTTTTCCACTAGGGAAAAATATGACTCTTGGGTGTTGAAACCAGAGGATGAAAAGTACTTGTGGCAGTATTTCCTTAGGGTTTTCACCTCTGATAGATTTCCTCTTAAGTAGCACAAAAGCATGAGTAGCACTTGGGTGACTAGGAATAAATCTCCTCACATGTGTAGCATTTTAAGCATATTTTTCCTTGTTTCCTAGCTAGGTTTTTATGAGATTTTTGTGAGATCCAGTAGCATTTATGGTACAGGTTGGAGGTATATTTTGCCTCTGCTAGCTTGCACACTTGTGCATAAAATTAGCTAGAATAGCCTAAACTAGTCTAGTAGTTTTCCTAAATTTTCTACTAGTATGAGTAGGAGTTTTTGGGTGCTTGTTTGTTTGTTTTGAGCACTTTTATAAAAGTGACCAGAGGCTTATTAACCTCTTGGTGAGAATATTTGCTAGTGGAACACCCACTGGTATGTTTGCCTCATGGTGGAAATTAGGCTTGACTTGTTGTCATGAGCTTATTTCACCACTTGAGTAATTTAGCAAATTATATGTGCTAGCCATAGAGATTGTTGTGGGAATTTTTAGACTTCAAAATGTGATTTATGTGACACCCTACTGTCTAGTAACATGTGCTTTACCCCACTGGTCCATAGTGTTCTTAACTAAGAATCATTGTTTTGGCCACACATAAGCACTAGGAAAAAGCAGATTTTTCCAACTATAGTTTTTATGCCAATTTTTCTTAAGGGAAAAATTGAGAACTTTGGGTGGTACTTCTTGATTGCTTGCTGTATGTATTACTTGTAGCATTGTTTGTCTTGTTTGGTTCTGAAAGTGTGTCTTTATTTCTTTTTACGACGTTAGAAAACGAGGAGGAAGGATTTGCTGAAGAAGGGTATTGCAACTCCTGTTACTTTCAGGATCAGGACCATCACTTGTACCAAGGCAAGCCATCCTAATGCTTGCTGTATAACTACTTATCATTATCTATCATGCATGCTTTTCACTTCTGAAGTTTTTACAAAACTATACCTTCAAAACTATTTTTGTGTGAATCCTACTACTACTATTAATATTACTAGTATAAGGACTCATAATAATAGTCAACTTGGTATTACCAAGCCCTTAGACACTAAATGGTATATAAATACCATACACCCACTTAAAACTTGAGTTCTTAAACGAACTAAATAAAATGTGTTTTTGTAAACAAATGCCTTACGGAAGAAAAACCCCGGAGGAAGGGTGAGACCCTGTCTACCGGAAGGGTTGTTATGATGGGAAATTTTATGAGAAATGTTTACAAAAGACACATAACCTAGTCTTCGCTGGACAACCATTATCGTACTGCCACTTTACCCCAATATGGGTAGGGGCTTGATTACAAACTTGTTATGGTTAGTATATGTGCTATCTCAAAGGCTATAGGGGATTGGATCCTCCGAACCGAAGTGTCGCTAGGAGTGAGTATACGGGACATCTAAAGTGTGGGATTAATTTTCCCTCCGGATGCAGCAGTTGGGTCTCCTGTTTGGGCGGTGTGGGACATGGCTTGCCAGGGAGGGGAAACCCCAATTGAAGAGATAGTCATGTACTAGCTTGTACAGAGTGGATAGTCAAGACCTGTTATCTGATGTTCTCATAGGTTGGGAACAGTCCATGGTTGTTTCATGGCGGACTCTGGATCTAGTGGAAATGTGTACACCTCTGCAGAGTAAAACTATTTCGAGATAGCCGCGTCCTCGGATATGGACGGTTGAATGGCCATGTAGCTAGTATTGTGTCAACTTTTCAAAAGAGGTTTTGAAGGAAGGCTTTTGTACCTGAGAGGTACTATGGAGGAATGACTTGGTATCTGTGAGATACCGATGAGAAAGAAACTATTACTAAAAGTTTCTGAAAAGAAAAACTTTCTTTTCCAAAAGAATTATAAAACCTCCAAGATATGTGATATCTACGAGAGCAAAACTACATTATTTTAAATGATTTTTTTTACAAAGAGGTAAACTTGAAGAATCAACCATGGCAAATCTTTTATCTGTCATGGGTAGCTGAACCATATGTATGGCCTACCCACTCCACCAAATAAGCATGTATGCATTATTGTAAGCTAATAAAGGATGTCTTGTTGAGTACATTCAAATGTACTCATTTGGTTTCGCCCCTGGTATCTACTTGTCAGACTACGAGGAGCCACCTCAGGAGGAGTACTATGAGGAGGAGTTCTACGCTGATGGCCCTGCGAGTTAGGATCGTCTCCCAGTCAGCAGCCTGTAGGATGAGGCGTGACTCGGGTTCTACTACGCTATGCTTATCGTCTTCCGCTGTGTTTACTTTGAATGTCTGTCCTGCGTGACAGTTATCAAGAACTTGGTCATGTGACCATTTATGTAAGACTCTATATTCGTGTAATGGATGATGTATTCTGTATGCCAACTACGTATGTTGTTCACGACTGGTTCTTCTGGGATCGTGAATGAATGCATATGAGGGGTTCTGGACCTACCGGTCTGGGGCCTCTACAAAGTTGGTATCAGAGCCATCCTGACTCTAGGAGACCTTAGTTAGCATGGACGTTAGTGTATACTCCGATAATCTAAGTTACTAATACAAAAAAAATTGGATATATGACTAAGTATAAAACTATTCCCTATATCCCACCACCTCTTTGGGTTAGACTCTACTTGCATTAAAGTTATTTCTTGCATGAACCTAAAATCTTGCACACTTGGATCTAATTTAAACTATACTTAAAATTTTGTGTAGATGGATGTGGACATCACCGTGGCTTTTCAGTTGGGACGTCCACGTGGCGAGTCTTTCCTTTTCGAGGAGAGGCTAGTATCTATGGCTACTGTGTTGGGACGGCCACTTCCGGAGCTGCGAGGAGGACTAGTTGTCGGGGCACCTCTGGAGGGAGACTGGTACGCGGAGGTCACTATCCGCGCACCTCTGGCTAGCCCGACAGTGGAGGCCTACGTGTACCGTGTTGTTGATCGTTCTTGGAACGAGGCTGCGGTGCGCGTGATTCAGGAGTCAGTAGCACGTCTGGCACACATCGGGGAGTACATGTTCATCGGTTCCCGGTTCGAGCTGATTGGGAGGCGTGATGAGGATGGCATACCACTTCCTGTCGAGCCAGACTTTACCACTGTTGGTCCCCACCTGGACGAGATGGAGATTCTGTTACACCGCACTCAGCTCAGGTTGGACGACCAGCGTCTTGACACCCTCCACGGCATATTGGTGCACCAAACACTGATAGCCGAGACTGACGAGCTGAGGGCTGAGCTTCACGACAGCCAGGAGGAGAGTGGAGCTCTGGCTCAGCAGTTGTCCCAGTTGAGGGAGCAGTTGGAGGCTACTACCGCGAGGCACCGTGCCTTACGGAGGCAGCTGAGGGCCACCCGCCTTGGCCATGCACGCCTCACCACTAGACTGACGGCCCTGGAGGGGGCTAACGCCGTTCTGCGCGGCAGGCTTCAGATAGCTCGTGACGACATAGCCACGAGAGACGCTGCCGTAGAGGAGCTGGAGGAGGAGGCCGCAGAGCTCCACAGGGAGATTGAGGATCTTCTGCCTATTGAGGACGTTCCCTCCGACTTAGAGGGGATGGATATGAGCGAGGCTAGCGAGCAGGATGATGATGACCTGCTTGACGAGGAGGAGGAGGACCCTGAGGAGCGTATCTTCGACGTTGGGGACAGCGACGACTCTGTGTAGTCGCTGCCTTCTCACCCTTAGCACATGGTGCTGGTCTAGATACTAGTTAGGTATGCTAGATCGTTTTGCTAGATAGTTTGCTAGTAGTAGCCTTGCGATGACCCCACCAATCGCACCCCCTGTAGCTCGATGAAGCCTTCCTTGTATGATATGGCTTGTGATGTGTGTGTGTATTGTAAGAAACTCTGTTTAATTATGGTGATGAATGAAATGTTTGGCTTGGTTTTCTGTTGATTGTCACTACCTTGCGTTCATTTCATTCAAGTTTGCGACTGCCCCGCTCTTGTTTTTGAAACTTATCGCTAGTATTCCTTTTGTTTAAATATTAAGGTACTGGGTTTTCAAAAACAAGAATTTATTTCTTAGACTTACACATTTTTCACTTCAGCATGGCACCCCGTCGCGAACCCCCACCGCCACCACCACCCACAGTGGAGGCGCTGTTGGCCCTGCTGATGGAAGATCGCCAGGCCAGCCGAGATGAGAGTGCAGCTACCATTACCGCTCTGCAACAACTAGCTGCTGCCGCCAACAATAATGGCAATGGCAATGGCAATGGTGCTCGCTCGAGACTGAGAGACTTTCAGCACACCAACCCCCCAGTTTTCACAAGGATTGTGGAGCCTCTCGATGCTGACGACTGGCTCCGCACCATTGCGAACAAACTGGAAGTCGCTTCAGTTGAGGAGAATGATAAGGTCCTGTTGGCCTCCCATTTTCTCGCTGGTCCTGCCAGGACTTGGTGGGAAACTACACGTGAGACTGTTGCTGCCGGTCACGTGTTCACCTGGGAGGAATTCTCTGCAAGGTTCCGCAAGTATCACATTCCCCAGGGAATGATGGCACTTATGCGGGAGAAGTTTCTGAATCTGAAGCAGGGAAGTATGCCGGTGTCTGAATACTGGGAGAATTTCACTACTCTATCCCGGTATGCACAGGATGATATTAATACTGATGCTAAGAAGAAGGAGAGGTTCTTAAATGGGCTGGATGATGAGCTCCAGTGCTCTCTAGTAGTGGTTCCATTCCAGGATATGGAGACCCTTGCTAATGCCGCTATGGTGCTGGAGCACAAGCGGAAGTCTGCTGATGATAACCGCAAGAGGAAAATGACTGCTCATGGGGGACCTAGTGCTCAGAGGACTCGCAACACTCCGTATGCGAGGCCACCAACCCACAAGGCGCCTGCTTATGCACCCCGCCCCAGCCACAACTATGCACCAAGGCCCAACAACTACAATCACCCTGCACCGTATGCACCAAGGTACGGAGGAAACAACTATGGTGGTAACCATGGAAATCACTCTGGGTATAATCATGGAAACCGCTATGGAAACAACAATGGAGGAAATGGGAACCACACCAACAATGCTCCCAAGCCAAACCCGAGCTCAAAGCCTTCTGGAGGTTGCTTTGCCTGTGGAAAGGAGGGCCACTTCGCTCGTGAGTGCCCCAACAAAGCTACTGCTCCAGCCCAGCCTGCTGCAACCAAGATGAACCATGGTCCTTCCACTGGACGACAGAATAGGATGAAGGGACACCTGAACCATATCAATGCTGCAGAAGCTCAGGAGGCACCAGACATGGTGATGGGTATGTTTCCTGTCAACTCGGTACCAGCCGCAGTACTGTTTGATTCTGGTGCATCACATTCCTTTGTCACTAAACCGTTTGCTGGGAAAAGTGGTATGAAGCATTCCCGTATGCATAACCCTATGTTAGTACAAATACCTGGGGATAGTACTAAAGCCAACCTAATTTGCAATGAGGTACCAGTAGAAATTCAAGGGAAAACTTTTCATGCTGATCTTATAGTGCTGGGATCCAAAGGGATAGAAGTGGTACTCGGTATGAACTGGATGGCCAAGTATAAGGGAGTTATCGATTGCACTAAGAAATCTATTGAAATGATCTCAGAGGATGGGGAAAAGGTTGCGTACACTGCAACTCGACCCTCGTCACAAGTTCACTGCCACACCGGAATAGCACACCCTGTCCTTGAGGAAGTCCCGGTAGTTTGCGAATACCCGGATGTTTTTCCTGAAGAATTACCCGGTATGCCCCCTGATCGGGATATCGAGTTTGTGATCGAGTTAGTGCCCGGAACTGGACCCATAGCACAGAAGCCGTATCGGATGAACCCGAAGGAATTAGATGAGTTGAAGACTCAGCTGGAGGACATGTTAAGGAAGGGGTTGATTCGCCCTAGTGCATCGCCATGGGGATCTCCGATCATTTTTGTGGGAAAACGGGACGGTACCACTCGTTTATGTGTGGACTACCGCAAGCTTAATGATGTTACCATCAAGAACAAATACCCGTTGCCCAAAATTGAAGACCTGTTTGACCAGCTGAATGGGGCTGTAATCTTCTCTAAGATTGACCTTCGGACTGGTTATCACCAATTGAAAGTCCGTGATACTGATATTCCAAAGACTGCTTTCACCACTCGTTACGGGCTGTATGAATACACCGTAATGTCCTTTGGTCTAACCAATGCCCCTGCCTATTTCATGAATCTCATGAATAAGGTATTCATGGATTTTCTAGACAAGTTTGTCGTGGTCTTTATTGACGACATTCTCATATATTCGAGGAGTGAGGAAGAACACGAAGAACATCTGAGACTTGTGCTCGGAACACTTCGTGAGCATCAATTGTATGCTAAGTTTAGTAAATGTCAATTCTGGTTGACGGAAGTCGGATTTCTTGGACATGTAGTATCTGCGGGAGGAATATCTGTTGACCCTGCTCTAGTTCAGTCTGTGGAGAAGCGTGCTGCTCCGACCAACCAGACTGAAGTCAGATCCTTTCTGGGTTTGGCAGGATATTACCGCAAGTTTGTTCAGGGATTCTCGAGTATAGCCAGACCCCTCACCCAGTTGCTCAAGAAGGATAGCAAGTTCCTATGGACGGACAAGTGTGAAGAAAGTTTCAATGAGTTGAAGCACCGACTGGTGTCTGCCCCTATCCTTATAATGCCAGATGTCACCAAGAATTTCGACGTATATTGTGACGCTTCTAAACTTGGTCTTGGAAGCGTGCTTATGCAAGAAGGGAAGGTGATATCTTTCATATCCCGCCAGTTGAGACCCCACGAATTGAATTATCCCACTCATGACTTAGAGCTTGCTGCCGTTGTTCATGCTCTCAAGACATGGCGGCACTTTCTTATGGGCAGAAGAGTGGAAATTTACACGGATCATAAGAGTTTAAAGTATATCTTTACTCAACGTGAGCTCAACATGAGGCAGCGCCGCTGGATTGAGCTCATTAAAGATTATGATCTGAGTATTCATTATCACCCGGGAAAGGCAAATGTGGTTGCAGATGCTCTTAGTCGAGAGCCGGCCTCTCTAAATGCTATGATCCTAGTAAGGCAACCCGAGTTGTGGAAAGAGCTGGACCAGCTTGGCATTGAAGTGGTCAGCTATGGCATGTTAGACGCCATAGAGCTTAAACCAACCCTGGTTGACCAAATCAAAGAAGCGCAGAAAGGCCAGAAAAGTATTGATGGGATTAAGGCCCGCATGGAGAAGGAAAAGGTTGCTGGGTTTACCATCGATGCTGATGGGGGATTATGGTATGAAGGCCGTATTTGTGTTCCCTCTGAATCTGATCTCAAGCAGACCATCATGATCGAAGCTCATGAGACCATGTATTCTATCCATCCTGGAGGAACAAAGATGTATCAAGACCTGAAAGAAAAATTCTGGTGGCATGGAATGAAACGAGAGATTGCTTCATTTGTAGCCAAGTGCCATGTCTGCCAGCAAGTAAAAGCCGGGCACCAGCGTCCCGCTGGATTGCTCCAACCATTGCAAGTGCCTGTTTGGAAATGGGATGAAGTGGGAATGGACTTCATCACTGGACTTCCTAGGTCCAGCCGAGGAAATGATTCTATATGGGTTGTCGTGGACAGGCTCACGAAAGTTGCTCACTTTATTCCCGTCCGGACCACCTATCGTGGAGACCAGCTTGCTGATCTTTACATTTCTCGGATTGTCAGCCTACACGGAGTCCCAAGCAGGATTGTATCTGATCGAGGTACACAGTTCACATCTAGATTTTGGAAGAAGTTGCACGAGAGTTTGGGAACCAAACTAGCTTTTAGCACAGCATATCACCCGCAGACTGATGGACAAACAGAGCGTGTGAACCAAATTCTGGAAGACATGCTCCGTGCTTGTGTGTTGTCCTATGGAATTAAATGGGAAGACTGTCTGCCCTTCGCAGAGTTTTCTTACAACAACAGTTATCAGTCTAGCTTGCAAATGGCCCCTTTTGAAGCTCTGTGTGGACGTAAATGCCGTACACCTTTAAATTGGACGGAGACTGGAGACAGTCAGGTTTTTGGTGTGGACACTTTGAAGGCTGCAGAGGAGCAAGTCCAACTTATTCGGGAACGTTTAAAGACAGCTCAATCTCGTCAGAAGAGTTATGCTGATACGAAGCGTCGTGATGTCTCTTTCAGCATTGGAGATTTCGTGTACCTTCGTGTTACGCCACTCAAAGGGATGCAGCGTTTCCATGTCAAAGGAAAGCTGGCCCCCAGGTATATTGGCCCTTTTAAGATCTTGGCACGTCGTGGCGAAGTTTCTTATCAGTTAGAATTACCTGAGGAGCTATCTGCTTTTCACAATGTTTTCCATGTGTCATTGCTCCGGAAATGTCTTCAAGTACCGGAGAAAGATCTCTCGTATCAAGACGTGGATTTCAGGACCATTGACATAAATGATGATTTGACTTATCGTGATAGACCCCTGCGGGTTCTCGAGGAAATTGTGCGTGCTACCAGGAGGCGTGCTATAAAATTCCTTAAGATTCAGTGGACCAATCACTCTGAGGAAGAAGCTACCTGGGAGCGTGAGGATGATATCAGGAAGGAGTTCCCTGATTTTCTTAAAGCCTAGACCCGCGAATCTCGGGACGAGATTCTTTTAAGGGGGGGAGATTTGTCACACCCCTGTTTTTAAGCACTTGTATAATAGTATTTTAGCAAGCCTCTTAAGACTTTTGTAATGCAATTAAGTGGACAACATGTTTGTGTAGTATTGTTTATCTATGCAAATTAAGTGGTGTGTTCTTTTCACTCACTTGAGGAGCTTTTCTCCTAAGAAAAACATTGTTTTCTATTTGTTTTCCACTAAGGTCCTTAAGAGATTTTTTTTTTCAAGACTTGAAGTAACACTTTGTTTAAACTTAAAAATGTGTTATTGTTGGTTTGGAATCAACTTGAACTTGAAATAAAATTATTTGGAAAAGATTTCATTAGATTTTCCAATATAATTTTTGCCCTGAAAAACAGCCAAGTAGCTGTTTTCAACCCTTGTTTTCCATCACAAGGATTATCCAATTATGGATTTTCTTTGATCAAAACTACTCTCTGTTATGAGTACAACAAAACTACACTCTTGGAAAAACCTACAAAGAAAATTAACACACAATGCCATGATGGTTTTTGAGCCATCTTGTTAAGACAGAAAATTGAGCATTTTAAAAACAGAGAATGTACCTACTTTGCCATTTATTTTCAGAGCCATAAACCCATCCTTTTTCAAATCAAATGGTTGGATCTGAAACTTGGATAGTTGTTCTTTGTTGAGCATTTTAAATCACTCATTTTAGAGCTTGTTTGCTTGGTGAAAACAAGTCCAACTTTTGCTATCTCTGTCTGCTTTTCCAGCACTTAGAAAAATTCAGAAACACTGCCTAACTGAATTTTTCTGACAGAACAGTGATTACACCTTTGGACTTGATGTTTTTAGCTTGTGTGTACTGATCCAAGCCAGGCCACCTTGCCAATTCGAAAACCTTGTTTATAAACTTCTAGAAGGTGGCATTGGATCCTCCTTTGGCTGACCAGGGAGGGAGAAATGTGAGGTGGGTTTTGACTAAAGAGTGATGTCACAAATAGTGGTTGAAATAGTGTTAAAATTTGCTTTTACCCATCACTTGGCCCTTGCTGTGGCTTTGCTCACACTTGTGTACTGGCTTGACCCCTAGGCACCAATTGGAACCATTGCCAACCGTGGAGAACCCCCAAAGGGCAGGGCAATGCCCATGCCATTGCCACCCGAGCACCCCCACCTTGGCCTCGTGCCTACAAAGCACTCGAGCCCTATCCCTCTCGCCTGGACACACCACACCACTCCACTACCCAACCCCCGAGACGCCAGGCCGTGCCTCGCCGTGTGCGAGGAGCACGGGCATTTTTCTCTCGCCGGCCACCGAGAGATCCACCTCGTCGTTTCAACCATTCCCGTGCGTGTGAGCTCGCCCTTTTCGCATGCACGCACTCCCCGTAACCCTAGCCGTCTCCCTGACATCCTCCTGCCCCCTCTCGCTTGCAGGATCCGCGCCGTCGTCCTCGGAGCCGCCGCGGGACGCCGTCGAGCCGCCGCCGTGCACACGCGTCGCCATCGCCCGTACCCGCGCCACAGCAACGCCCAGGCCACCCTCTTCCACGCCTGCACCACCCCTCCACGTTACTCGAGCCCTAGGTGAGCTACCGCGAGGATTCGCTAGGTGTTCGTCCGGGTTCAGAGAGAGAGAGAGAGAAGAGAGGCGCGGGGAGGAAGAGAGCGGGTGAGCCGTCGATCTGCGAATCGACGGTCCCCTTTGAACCTACCGATTCGCGCGCGCGCGCGCGCAGGCGGGCTGCGCCTCGCGTTAGTTGGGCCAGGCGCGCCAGATCTGGCCCATCTAGCATTTTTCTGTTAGATTCATTAATACAATTTTTCTGGCAGTAAATATAGGTGTTAGCTTTAGGCTTGGAAAAGGTAGCAAACATTTTTATTCTACCTTGCTAATTTTTGTACTCGTAGCCATACAAAATATCAACCATCTCCCACTGGCAGAACCATGTTTTGAGTTTTTATTATTTTTCTATAAATCATATGCCAGACAGTACCCTAAAAATTGAAATGAATAGAACTTCAAAAATACAAAACATTTTTGAGCAAACTCAACTGTTTTGGAAATCCCTTTTCAATACCTACCAGTAGAATTTTAGTTTGCACCAAGGTGAGCTACCATTTGGAAATGCCATCCATTTTGGTAAAGCATCTGTGAGCTATTCCATGATTTTTAGGGGGAGTTTGGGATATTATTTTTGAGTGAGGCAAGTTGGAGAGGCTTTGTAGTGATAAGGACTATCACATCCTAGAAGGATTTACTTTTTGGAGCCACAGAAAAATTTAGAGAGACAGAACAAGTTTTGGTTACCTTCTGTCTAAATTTTAATTCTAGATCTTGCTTTATATGTTAATATTGTGAGGTGCAAATGATGTGTTATTGCTTGTGATGTTGTTTTCCATTGTGGTTATGATGCTTACAAGTTATATGAACATGTTAGAATAAATGGTTTGAATGGTAGCATTTTAGAACTATTTTTCCATGCATAGGTCTTGCTAATAGCTAGATTTTTATGTATGTTTTGAGTAGATCTTTAAATGATTTTTAGGCTTGTTGCTAGATTAATTCTCATGAAACCAGTACCATTTAGGTACTGTTATTTTGGTCATAGCACCTCTGGATGCTTGGTGCTTGTGTTTGAAATAGGTTTAAAATAGAAATGCTTAAGGACTAGATTTCACACTAGGATATTCATGTATGCTTTTTGTCTTGTTTTCCACTAGGGAAAAATATGACTCTTGGGTGTTGAAACCAGAGGATGAAAAGTACTTGTGGCAGTATTTCCTTAGGGTTTTCACCTCTGATAGATTTCCTCTTAAGTAGCACAAAAGCATGAGTAGCACTTGGGTGACTAGGAATAAATCTCCTCACATGTGTAGCATTTTAAGCATATTTTTCCTTGTTTCCTAGCTAGGTTTTTATGAGATTTTTGTGAGATCCAGTAGCATTTATGGTACAGGTTGGAGGTATATTTTGCCTCTGCTAGCTTGCACACTTGTGCATAAAATTAGCTAGAATAGCCTAAACTAGTCTAGTAGTTTTCCTAAATTTTCTACTAGTATGAGTAGGAGTTTTTGGGTGCTTGTTTGTTTGTTTTGAGCACTTTTATAAAAGTGACCAGAGGCTTATTAACCTCTTGGTGAGCATATTTGCTAGTGGAACACCCACTGGTATGTTTGCCTCATGGTGGAAATTAGGCTTGACTTGTTGTCATGAGCTTATTTCACCACTTGAGTAATTTAGCAAATTATATGTGCTAGCCATAGAGATTGTTGTGGGAATTTTTAGACTTCAAAATGTGATTTATGTGACACCCTACTGTCTAGTAACATGTGCTTTACCCCACTGGTCCATAGTGTTCTTAACTAAGAATCATTGTTTTGGCCACACATAAGCACTAGGAAAAAGCAGATTTTTCCAACTATAGTTTTTATGCCAATTTTTCTTAAGGGAAAAATTGAGAACTTTGGGTGGTACTTCTTGATTGCTTGCTGTATGTATTACTTGTAGCATTGTTTGTCTTGTTTGGTTCTGAAAGTGTGTCTTTATTTCTTTTTACGACGTTAGAAAACGAGGAGGAAGGATTTGCTGAAGAAGGGTATTGCAACTCCTGTTACTTTCAGGATCAGGACCATCACTTGTACCAAGGCAAGCCATCCTAATGCTTGCTGTATAACTACTTATCATTATCTATCATGCATGCTTTTCACTTCTGAAGTTTTTACAAAACTATACCTTCAAAACTATTTTTGTGTGAATCCTACTACTACTATTAATATTACTAGTATAAGGACTCATAATAATAGTCAACTTGGTATTACCAAGCCCTTAGACACTAAATGGTATATAAATACCATACACCCACTTAAAACTTGAGTTCTTAAACGAACTAAATAAAATGTGTTTTTGTAAACAAATGCCTTACGGAAGAAAAACCCCGGAGGAAGGGTGAGACCCTGTCTACCGGAAGGGTTGTTATGATGGGAAATTTTATGAGAAATGTTTACAAAAGACACATAACCTAGTCTTCGCTGGACAACCATTATCGTACTGCCACTTTACCCCAATATGGGTAGGGGCTTGATTACAAACTTGTTATGGTTAGTATATGTGCTATCTCAAAGGCTATAGGGGATTGGATCCTCCGAACCGAAGTGTCGCTAGGAGTGAGTATACGGGACATCTAAAGTGTGGGATTAATTTTCCCTCCGGATGCAGCAGTTGGGTCTCCTGTTTGGGCGGTGTGGGACATGGCTTGCCAGGGAGGGGAAACCCCAATTGAAGAGATAGTCATGTACTAGCTTGTACAGAGTGGATAGTCAAGACCAGTTATCTGATGTTCTCATAGGTTGGGAACAGTCCATGGTTGTTTCATGGCGGACTCTGGATCTAGTGGAAATGTGTACACCTCTGCAGAGTAAAACTATTTCGAGATAGCCGCGTCCTCGGATATGGACGGTTGAATGGCCATGTAGCTAGTATTGTGTCAACTTTTCAAAAGAGGTTTTGAAGGAAGGCTTTTGTACCTGAGAGGTACTATGGAGGAATGACTTGGTATCTGTGAGATACCGATGAGAAAGAAACTATTACTAAAAGTTTCTGAAAAGAAAAACTTTCTTTTCCAAAAGAATTATAAAACCTCCAAGATATGTGATATCTACGAGAGCAAAACTACATTATTTTAAATGATTTTGTTTACAAAGAGGTAAACTTGAAGAATCAACCATGGCAAATCTTTTATCTGTCATGGGTAGCTGAACCATATGTATGGCCTACCCACTCCACCAAATAAGCATGTATGCATTATTGTAAGCTAATAAAGGATGTCTTGTTGAGTACATTCAAATGTACTCATTTGGTTTCGCCCCTGGTATCTACTTATCAGACTACGAGGAGCCACCTCAGGAGGAGTACTATGAGGAGGAGTTCTACGCTGATGGCCCTGCGAGTTAGGATCGTCTCCCAGTCAGCAGCCTGTAGGATGAGGCGTGACTCGGGTTCTACTACGCTATGCTTATCGTCTTCCGCTGTGTTTACTTTGAATGTCTGTCCTGCGTGACAGTTATCAAGAACTTGGTCATGTGACCATTTATGTAAGACTCTATATTCGTGTAATGGATGATGTATTCTGTATGCCAACTACGTATGTTGTTCACGACTGGTTCTTCTGGGATCGTGAATGAATGCATATGAGGGGTTCTGGACCTACCGGTCTGGGGCCTCTACAGGTTTGCTAACCAGGTGGATATCTTTATTTCCCCGATGAACTTGGCGGCTAGCAATCTGTTCACCTCTTCTCCGAATGCTTTCTGTTTTGGCTCGGAAAAGCGTCGAGTAGTCTGTTTGACTGGCTTTGCGTCTTTAAGCACTTCAAGTGAGTGCTCGGCAAACTCCCTGGGTATTCCTGGCATATCTGAGGGATGCCAGGCGAAAATCTCCCAGTACTCACGGAGGAGTTCGACGAGCATGCCTTCCTATGTGGATGATAGGGTGGTGGATACGATCGCCGTCTTCGCGGAATCTGTCGGGTGCACTTGATGCTTTCGAGTGTCGCCGCTCGGTCTGAACTCGAGTTCTGGGGCATTCTTTTTGGTGAGTGGCATCACAAAGTTATTTGTGGTTTTTGCCAACTCTTCCATCTCCTCTTGAATCCCGAAGGATTTCGCAATTTTGTTGAATTCGTTGTCGCACTTGTCTGACTTCTGGAAGTCTTCGTTTATGGTTATTGTGTCGTATTCTCCTAGGAGTTTTAGCTTGAGGTAGGCGTAAGGGGGTACTGCCATGAATCTCGCGAATGTTGTTCGGCCGAGAATGGCGTGGTACTGCGATGGTCAGTCGACTACCTCGAAGTCGAGAAATTCTCTCATGTAGTTTCTTGGGTCTCCGAGTATCACCTCCAAGTTGATTGTTCCGAGTGGTCGGACGGATTTTCCTGGTACTATCATGTGGAAGGATGTTTCCGATTCCGCGAGTCCGTCCAGGTTCTTGTTCATCTTGTGGAGTGTGTCCGCGTATATGATATTGATTCTGCTGCCACCGTCCATGAACACCCGGGCTAGGTCGTAGTTGCCTATTTGCACCTGGATGACGAGCGTGGCGTGTCCTGGTCAATACACCCGTGGAGGGTGGTCCTCTTTAGAGAAGTTTATCAGCTGCTCTGACAAGTCTTGGACGGTGGAGCCTGTACTGCCATGATAACTTGGCGTGTGTTCATCTTCTGGACTCTGCGGGACGGGCAGACCTTCTGTACCATACCTAGGAGCCCCTAGGGATTCGGGTATCCGTTAGCTCCTTGGTTTGCGGCGGGTGGCGCTGGTAGCACGGCTAGCGCCAAGTTGTGGTGTCCTGCGGGTGGAGGCAGGCGTGGTGGTTGGTATCCTCCTGGCAGTTGCGGGTATCCCTGGCTGATGGCTGCCCTATGCTTCTTCGTGTATGCCTCGTGGATATCTTGGAACTTTTGACAGTCCTTGAGGAGGTGAGTGGCCTTGGTTTTGCCCGTGCGCTTATCTGTAAATAGATGCACAGAGCAGTATCCATCAAGGTCTTCCTCGGGAGTTTTATCGTCTGGTTTTGGCTTCCACTTGCGATTTCCGTGGGATCCGCTGTCACGGTTTCTTGTGAACACGGCCGATACCAGTTCCAATTGATCATCCTAGTCGTAGTTCCAATTGAGGAAGCTTTCTCGTTGCGCAGGGATTCTTCGCCATTCTCCCATCTGTCCGCTATCACCATTAATTCCCCGATTAATTTGGGTGCGGATCGCCCCAGTTCTTCTCGGAAGGCGGCGCGCGGAGCACCCTTGGTGAAAGCTTCGACCGCGACTTCCTCTGATATGTTTCCCGTTGTGTTCTTGTGTGTGGTCCATCTCTGGATGTACTCGCGGGTAGACTCGCCGCTTTTCTGCCTGCAGGCTCGCAATGCCTCGATAGTTGCTGGCCGCTTGTATGTCGCCTGGAAGTTCTTCTCGAAGTCGCGGATGAGATCGTCCCAGGATCTTTAGTGTGCACGCGGTCTTCCTTCGAGCCAGCTTCGAGAAGCGCCTTTGAGGTGCGGGTTTATGTACTGCATGGTTGTTATCTTGTTCCCGCGCTAGCATTTTAGCGCGGTCAGATAGTCTAAAAGCCATGACTTGGGCTCTTGCTAGCCGTCGTACTTTGGGACCTCTGTTGTGAGCTTGAATCTCTTGGGCATCGGTGCCTCATGGATGCTGCGGCTAAAGCACATCGCGCCGCAAGCTTCCTCGTCGGAGGAAGTGGATAGCGATCGGGCACGGTTCCTGCGCGCTCGAGCTTTGTCGACCTTGGTCTGCATGATGTCTCCACGCGTGTCGTATTGAGTTCGATCACGATTATCCTCCTGCCACGTTACCCTACTGCGGTGTCGCGAGCGGATTTCATGGTGACGTGGGCTGCTGTCACGATTTCACGGGCTATCATCATCACTGCGTGGGCTGTCGTTGCAGCGCCAGGCCTCTTTGCCCCTAGGGAGACGAGGTGATCCTTTGTCTCCTCTTTTTGGTAATGTACTCTCACGTCTGCGAGGTGTTTTATCCACCCGAGGTGTTTTATCACCTTCAGAGATTGTTGTGTTTGTGCGATTCTGGGCGGCGATTGCTGCTCCGGCCATGCCTAGTCCTCTCTGGACCTGTCGTTGTTCCTCCGCGCGGGAGTCGTTTTCGGGCGGCTAGTTCGCCTGCAAGTACGTAGTTGCGGCCAGAAACGCATCAGCGAGGGTTGTCGGGTGTACATTGCCTTCATCATCGACGTGCATGAGGGAAGTCTCGAGAGACTTGCTGACTTCACTGAGGGACCCTTGGTCCATGCGTTTGCTTTCGCTTTCGCGTTCGCCCGAATGTTATCGGTTGGCCCGAATGTACTGCCGCTTTCGCCCGAATGTTATCGGTGTTATCGGTTGGCCCGAATGTATTGCCGCTTTCGCTTTGATCCAGGAGGCTCGCGAGACCTTGATGCATTCTCGCGCTGCTCGGCTCTCCTCCGTTTCGTCGGGTTTTTTGGCTGAATCTGCCATGCAGACTTGGGCCATATATGGCGCGTGAGTCCTAGGCGTAGGCTAGCGATTTTCCCGAATCTGGAGGGTTCTTCAGTCGCGATCATGTTGAAGTCGCGCATGTTGCAGCGGATGGAGCCACCGCTGGGCGTTGGGTCGCGACTAGCAACATCAAATGGCGATTCGAGGGTCGCCGGGCTCGAGACGGATTCAGAGTCCGATTCTCCGAGCTCGATCTGGTCGGGGAAGTGCAGAATTCCCGCCTTGCTGGCATGGAAGTGGAGATTGCCGAACGTCAAGCTGACGCTCCTCTCGAGTCCGCTGAACGCCAGGCGAGATTCCGGCGAGTGGGGCGCGTAGACGAACGAACTGAAGCAGATTGGCTCCGTTGGAGTCAATGATCCCAGGCTCCAGCTGAAGCTCGGTGAAGACGAGGCTGAAGATGTCGTGGGTCCAGCGCCTGCCGTTCCCACAGAAGGCGCCAATTGTCGATTAGTCATCTCGACAAGTCCCTCGAAAGATCCGGTAGGGTTTTGATTAATAGAACGAAGTGGGCGCTGGTGACAATCGTCGGCTAATAGGTGGGCACGATTTACCCAGGTGCGGGGCCCTCGTAGAGGTAAAACCCTTACTCCTGCTCTTCTGATTTATATTATGAATAGATCGATTACAAAGGTGGGTGCGCAAGCCGAGAGATTAGATCTCGAGCTTATGGCTATGGTGGTGGAAAATAGATTCGATCCCCTTCCCCGTGGTTCTCCCAGCCTTTAAATAGATGGTCGGGTCTCAAACTGTACCGGGGGGGTTACAAACCCTAGCTCTAGGTCGGTGGAAACATTCCTTCTTGACCCGCAAGTTTTTGCAGGTGGGCTTCCATTGGGCCTTCTAGAGCTGCTGGGTAGCGCCTTGTATTGGGCCTTGGTCTTGGGCCTTGGACCGAGTAGGCCCACTCGACAGGTCCTGGAGTCATCCCACGTTAGTAGTCATGGAGTTTCCGTTGCTAGATTGTAATGTTGTTTTATAGAAGAAATTGGGGTTGTGGAGGGTTTGATTAGACTGCCGAAACACGATTATAGTTTCCCACAACCCCTTGTCGTTTCCTATGTTTCATCCTACCCACGGCGAGGCGCGACTAGGCCAAGTAGCACAGGCACGCCCGTTACCTTGTTGCAGCATTTCGTCTACGCGGTAGAAAAATCGAATGTGTATTATGTTAATCCTCTTCCAACATTCGTTTCCCCTCTAATGACGTTTCCGTCACATTATAGGTGACTGGTTTTAATCATGCTTTTTGCAGGTTGCACAGGTAGAATCCAGTGCTAATTGTAATTCTAGTGGTGTTCAATTAGAGGTTAACCCACCACCTAACCCCCCCCCCCCCAGCCTATTTAAGTTTCTGTCTGTTTTTGTAGGTGTAGCTCATTTGTCATGCTTGTATATGAGATTTTGTAGTGGGCATTTATTCGTTACGTAACATGGTTATAGATAATTTTATGTAGATATATATATGCCAATTGATTTTCTGTTTTTTCAAGTGGCGTGCGTGTGTTTTTTTTTTTGCTTTATAATGCAATTACGATGATTTTTTTATTAGTGTGGCATCATTGCTTTTTAGGGGAGATATGGTGTGTTTTAACATGTTTTACCTTCCAAGGATTTTTTGTGTGCACATGAAAGTCGGCATATTTTTTTTGTGTGTGTGCTCGATTTTGTTGTTTTTTAGTCCATGCAGTGTAGAGGTTACTTATGAATTCATATGCAATGTTTCTTGTTTTTATACTTTTCCATGGGGAGGAAACAGAAACTTGTCAATAGAGCTGCTGAGGGTGTTGCTACAGGTGCTACGAAGCGCACACGGAGGAACAAGCAGAAAGTTGTTCATGACAGTGGAGAGGGTTTCGTTGAAGATTTTGATGTAAAACCACAACGAAATAGGGCATCACCGTGTCAGATCGTAAAGTTATATGATCATATCAACAATGACTAGGCAGCCGAGATTGTTAACATAAAGTTAGATAGTTTGCTTGGCATCAAATGCAATGTTCTCCATAACTCTGTCATCAGCTGGTTTGCTGGCACATATGATAAGCACAGCCGTGAGTTTGTGATTCCGGGTCGTGGAAGGATTCCATTGAATGATCAGATGATTTTCCGATCTCTAGGGCTCCCCATTAGCGATGAGCTTGTTGTGTATGCTATGGATGCTGATATGCAGGCTGAGCTAGGTCCCCGTCTGTTTCCCGGAGAATCCAGTACTCCAATCAGAACTTGATTGTTTAAAATCCTCAAGGTCATGGATAGTTGCGATGAGAGGTTCAAACAGTTATTTGTGATGTACATCATGTGTACATTCATATGCCCAACCACCAAGAACAAAAAAAGCAATAGGTGTTATCCTGTTTTGGTGAGTACCTATTTTTTGGTCTATTTTTCTTGATAACTTTTGTCGTTTCTTGGGGTGGTAAATTCTACTGTTCTGGATAGTAACTTTTACTTTGCTATCATGGTTACTCTACTGGCATGGTAACTGTTAGTTTTTTGGCATGATAACTTTACCTTATGTTTTTTTTTCTCAGGGCAACATTGGAAATTTAAAGAATCTTAATTGGAGTAAGTTTATTGCTGATCAACTCCATGAAGGTTTATCTAATGGCCAATACAATAAGAATTGCTTATTCGGCTTCGAGGTACATTTGTGTTTGTATATATTTTTTCTTCGCTTCAACTTTCGTTTGCATGAATACATTGTCTAATTTTCATTTTTCCTTTTTTTTGTAGCTTTTGTATGTTGATTCTCTCGATGTAAGTGGTATAAACCTTAATCTCCCCGATGGGCGTTTTGCTATAAACATCTGGTCCAGAGAAGATATGGACACTGTCTTGGCAGCTGATTTGAAAGTCGATGGGAAGTCTTTTGGCAATCTTCCAGTACGTTATCAAATCCTGAAATTATGTTCTGTTTGAAAGTGGATGGGAAGTCTTTTATTTCTTTTTCTGTTCATGTGCTTGGTCATCTTGTGGAGCAAGTCTCTCGATGTTGCTTACGTTGGGCATGTCAAAAATGAGTTGTATGTGGTAAACTTTTCGGAGTCAACCAACACTCAAACGATGTCTCTTTAGTAAGGCCGACATAGGGTGGTTGTGGCGTCGCGGCTTATCCCATGTCAACATGAGAACTTTTCAAAATTTTCACAAGGGTGGCCACATCCTCGGACTAAAATAAAATTTTCCTTTGCGAAAGATCGTGTGTGTAGGGTTTGTGTTGAATGAAAGATGCATGATTCTCTGCATCCAAGAAAGACGGTTATTTCATCAAAGAGGATTCTAGAACTTCTCCATGTTGATGTTCTTGGTGTTGTTCCCGAGGCAAGTCTTGGAGGCAAGAAGTATTGCTTGGTGATTGTTGATGACTACTCAAGATACACATGGGTCTATTTCTTCAAGTTGAAGAGTGAGACTCAACAAGCTGTCATCGACTTCTCCAATCAAGTTCAACGTCAACACAATGTTCCCATCATGGCTATTAGGAGTGACAATGGCTCTGAGTTCAAGAACTACACCCTTAATGAGTTTCTTAGTGAAGAGGGTATTCTTCATCAATATTCCGATGCATATACCCCTCAACAAAATGGTGTAGCCGAAAGGAAGAATCAGACCCTCATGGATATGGCTAGGTCCATGTTGGCGGAGTATAAGTCTCCCCAATATCTTTGGGCCAAAGCCATCTCTATGGCTTGTCACTCATCTAACCGGCTATACATTTTCAAAGGCTTAATAAAGACTCCATATGAGATTCTCACAGGCAACAAACCAACTGTCTCTTACTTCCGTGTCTTTGGTTGTAAGTGTTTCTATTTGGTAAAGGTTGTTTGTTTATCTAAATTCCAAGCTAAAACTATTGAGATACATTTTTTGGTTATAGTGCCCAATCCCACACTTATATAGTCTTTGACAAGGCCTCACGGATTGTCATTGAATCTAGTAGTGTGGTGTTCGAAGAAAATGATGGCTCCCAAGTGGCGCAATTTTGTGTTCCCGGTGTAGATGTAAATTCCTCAAGAAGCCATAGTAAGAATGGGTGTGAGTTTTTCCGCCCTATTGAGGGACACCTTGTGGATGATCGAGAAGGACTATGCTCTACTCAAGTGGAGCCCTCGTCTACATTAGAAGAGCGTGCCAATTGAGCAAGTGATGCACCAACCCAAGAACAGGTTCAAGACTCTCCTCTTGTTGACCAAGTTGCTATGCAAGAACCAAGATCTCCTATCATTCAGGCTAGCCAAGGTAAAAAGAAAGACAAACCTTCTTTATCTCAAGTTGAAGCAAGCCATAATGATTATCAAGGCCAACAAGCCGGTCAAAACGGGGAGCCAAATGATAAAGATGATCAAGTGATCCCTCCTCGCAATAATGAGGCGATCAAAGCCCGTCGTGCAAAAAGGGTTGCAAAAGCTATGAAGGAAATTCATTTCTCGGATGACGAAGTGTTGGGAGAACTTAGAGGCAATAGAATAACAAGTGCTCAATTAGCAAGATTTAGTGAGCATGAGGCTCACATATCCATGGTGGAACCAAAGAAGGTGTTTGAGGCCCTTGAGGATTCCAATTGGGTGGAAGCTATGCATGAAGAACTCAATAAATTTGAGCGAAACAAAGTGTGGAAGCTAGTTGAGAAGCCCAAACATTTCCGCAATGTTATTGACACCAAGTGGATATTCAGGAACAAGCAAGATGAGCATGGTATTGTTGTAAGGAACAAGGAAATATTGGTATCTCAAGGGTTCTCTCAAGTGGAAGGCATTGACTTTGATGAAACATATGCTCTTGTGGCTCGCCTTGAGTCCATCTGTATCCTTCTTGCATATGCTTCTTCGCATAACTTTAAATTGCAATAAATGGACGTCAAGAGTGCCTCTCTAAATGGTCCATTGAAAGATGAGGTATATGTCAAGCAACCTCTGGGGTTTGAGGACCCCAACTTCCCTAACCATGTCTACAAGCTCGATAAGGCGCTCTATGTACTTAAACAAGCACCACGTATGTGGTATGAGCATATTAGAGAGTTGTTGCAAGACCGTGGGTTTGAAGTTGGGAAAATTGCTCCCACCCTTTTCACAAAGAGGGTTAATGGGAAGCTTTTCATATGCTAACTAAACATGGATGATATTATCTTTGGCTCAACTAACAAAGTTTTGAATGATGAATTTTCAAAGCCTATGCCTGACAGGTTTTAGGTGTCTATGATGGGAGAGCTCAAATTCTTCCTTGGCTTTGAGATCAAGCAATTGGCTCATGGGACTTTCATTTCTAAAGCTAAGTATACCCAATACATGCTCAAGATGTTCAAATTCCAAGATGCTAAAGGAAAAGACTCTCCAATGCAAACCAAGTGTGATCTCAAGCGCAATCCGGATGGTAAAGATGTGTACCAAAAGTTGTACCATTCTATGATTGGTTGTTTGCTTTATATTTGTGCTTCTAGACCCGATATTGTGTTGAGTGTAGGGGATGTGTGCAAGGTATCAAGCGGCGCTCCTAAGGAAAGCCATTTGACGACGGTCCATAGGATCTTTCGGTATTTGGTTCATACCCCAAGATTTGGATTGTGGTACCCAAAGGGGGCACATTTCTCTCTCAGCGGGTACACGGACTCAGATTGGGCTGGTGATCAAGATGGTAGGAAATCGACTTCGGGGGCTTGCCAATTTCTTGTTATGTCCTTGGTGAGTTGGTCTTCTAAGAAGCAAAATTTCATATCTCTCTCCATCGCCGAAGCCGAGTATGTGGTAGCGGCTAGTGCTTGCACTCAATTGTTATGGATGAGGCAAACCCTCAAAGAATATGGTGTTCTTTGTGATAAAGTGCCTCTTCTATGTGATAATGAGAGTTCCATCAAGATTTCCTACAACCCTATGCAACATACAAGAACGAAGCATATTGAGATTCGTCATCATTTCATTAGGGACCATGTTGCTCGTGGAGATATTGCACTAGCCTATGTGCCAACCAAGGATCAACTGGAAGGTATTTTCACGAAGTCACTTAATAATGCAAGATTTATGTTCTTGAGGAATGAGCTAAATATCATTGATTCAAGGATCTTGACTTGAGGATCTTGCACACACCTATAGTTGGCTATGTGTTTGGGTTTAGGAGTAGACATGGACATAGGGGGAGTGTTGTCCTAACACATTGGGCTCTCCCTCTCCCCATTATGCCCAAAGCAAATAAATCATTGATATCTCTCTTTTCAAATGTTGAATTGTGAACTAACAAAAGTTGAGTAGTGGTAGTGCATTCAAGATATATCTTCGCAATGTCATGCCCGAATGCTCTTACATGGTGGCTTAGGCTGCCAACCTCTTTGTTGCGGATCTTAGTTGGGATTTTATTTGGATTTCATCGCATTTCATTCGTTTTCCTAGCTAAGTGTTTTGTGGGAAACTTTCTCTATCTTGGCATTTCCTTATTTGATTCTTGCAAGAATGAGGGAGAAGTACCATTTTTAGTTTGGCATTCTAATCCTAAGCCTCCTTATCCAAAGCCAAAATTCTATCCTGCACACAAGTCTTTGTTTTGAAACTAGGAAGTTCAGTTCTGGAGTTAGCCGGAATTTCTGGTCCAAATGTGGATCAGAATTTCCGATTGACCTAGAATATCTGGTTCAAGTTTGAACTGGAATATCCGGCTGGCGAAATACGTAAATATGGGAGTACGGGGTGAGGGGCAGTTTTCCTGGTCCTCTTCCACCCCCCCCCCCTCCATTGTTACCACCTCCAAGAACCCTTGCCCTCCCGGCGACTTCCTCCACCGTATTCTTGTGGTTTTGACCAGATCTGGTGCTCCTCCTCCCCGGGAACCTTCTTATCCAAGCACTTTGCTCCATGGACGCGGGTAACTCCCCCACATTCAAATCTAGGGTGTTCATCCATGTTCCTCTTTGGAGACTTGTTTTTCTTGAGATTGCTTGGTGGTAGAGGTTCCTAGGATGTTCCTTTGCATGCTAGAAACAATAGGTTAGCCTCCACTTAGTCTGATCTAGTTTTAGATCTAGATGTAAATCACCCAAGTTTTCAATTTCGTGGAACCAGATTATCTGGTTCAATACTAAACCGGAAATTCCGGTTGGGTTGTGTCCCTATTTTCCAATTTTTAGACCTTCCGTGATTTTGCTAGGACTTTTTTGTGATCGCATTGTGGATGCTTCTATATTTTCCCTAGTATGAGTCACGTGCCTTGACTTGTGTGTACTCATCTATATGATATCCATCTATTATTCTGCTTTCGCAGGTTGTTCCAATGTTGACTCTCTGTCGGGATCTTGCAAGCACCCCAATTACCGTGCATATAGTGATGAAGATCTTGATGCTGCTAGGCCTCCAAGGAAGACAATTGTCACGCAAAGGTCTGGAGTTGTGAAGAAGTCTGGACCCAACAAGAAATATAAGGCTCAAAGGAAGAATGATACGTCCAAAACGTATCTACTGTTCTGAACACTTTTGTTGTTGTTTTCTTCTAAACTTGTGAGTTTTGGATGCAACTAACACAGACTAACACCGTTTTCAGCAGAATTACCTTGGTGTCTGGTTTCCGTGCAGAAAATCAACTTTCAGGAAAATGCCCTAAAAAGATCATAAAGTCCTTATTTTACCCGAAGACCCCCGGAGCTAGAAGATGAGACGGAGGGGGGCAAGGAGGGGCCCACATCACCTGGTAGCGCGCCTCCCTAGGTCGCGCCACCACATGGTGTGGCCACCTCAGCCACCCCCTCGGCCTCCCCTTTCTACTACATAACCCCCGTGACCTAAAAACCGAGGGGTTCGTCATATTCCAGAGAAACACACCACAGCTTCGCCGCCACCTCGAAACCCAATTCGAGGATCAGAAGTTCCTGTTCTGGCACCCTGTCGGGACAGGGATTCGGAGGAGATCATCGCCATCGTCATCGCCACCACTTGTCCTTCAACCATCCATGATTCCCCATCCATGTGTGAGTAATCCCCGCTGTAGGCTGAGAGGGATGGTAGGGATTGGATGAGATCATTTATGTAATAATGCCAGATTGTTAGGGCATGTTGCCTAGTATCCGTTGTTAGTGTTGTATATCGTTGTTGCAACTTGTTATGCTTAATGCTTGTCACTAGGGCCCGAGTGCCATGATATCATATCTGAACAGGTTATTGATTCATGAGGATAATTATGTTTGTTGATCATACCTGCAAGCTGTTTACACATGTCATTGTCCGAAACCGGAGGGGATGGCTGTGATGTGAGGATCACATGTGTTCACGAAGTGTTAATACTTTGCTCTGGTGCTTTATTAAAAGGAACACCTTAATTACCAGTAGTTTCCCTTTAGGCCCCGCTGCAATGGGCTCGTAGGACAGAAGATGTTGCGCAAGTTTCTCATTTCGATCACGTACGACTAAATTGGAACACATGCCTATGGTTTGCCTAGTACTTGGATGCTTTATTATTATTATCTATCTGCGGTGACCATGTTTTGATTGTTATATGAACTATCTTATCCATTCAACGCCCGTTCATCCATCCCTATGCCTACAGTATTTTAATCCTGTTGTTTCCCACAATTGCTACCATTGTTACTATTTTACTCCTGATGTTATTTTACTCTTGCTACTGCTATAAAACTGTTACCACTGATAAACTGTTGCGATCAAGTCTACTTTCAGGTGCAGCTGAATTGACAACTCATATATTAAGGCTTATAGATATTCTTTTGCCCCCTTGTGTCGAATCAATAAATTTGGGTTTTACTTCCCTCAAAAACTGTTGCGATCCCCTATACTTGTTGGGGAGCATAGCTTTATTTATTTGCCCACTTGAATGTGATATTGTCCACTGCAAGATTTTCATCATGGGTAAAACTCGTGATGGAAAAGTTCCTATATTACCATCCACTACAAGGAGAGGTACAACCCTGAACACCTCTGTTGCTCTTGATTCACCGTCTGTGATGAGTAAGCTTCTTACACCACCACATGTTACACACTGCTACTTCTGCTGAGTCTAAAAATGCTTCTGATACTTTTGATGATGCTTCTGTTGGGAATATGCCCTAGAGGCAATCATGTATGTTGTATTCCGAATGTATTCATAAAGTTATTAAGTCGTCCTTGTTTTGAACATCTGATACATGTCATTGAATATGTGATTCGATTGTGGAACTATGTATTCATGTTGTTCATACTAGATTGTCCTTGGTCATTTAGGTTGTGCTGGACACACATCCTAGACTAATGTGAGTGTTGGCTGATGACACGGTTCCACTTGTCATGGGCATGGTGATGCCATTCCAATGTACACAGACTTGGCTAAAGAGTTTAGCAAGTCGGACTGACCCATATTGAGATGCAACGAGTATGTCGTCATTTGCATGTATCAATCAATGTAATCCTTAGACCTGAGATTGTCGCACAATCCGAGTTGTGGATCACCAACTTAGGTTCTATCAAACGATGTTTCGTGACAAGGCAGTTATAAAGGCAGAGTTCGGGTCGAATGAGAAGCAAGCTGCGTGATGTGGATAATCAAGATGGGATTTTGCCCCTCTGAATGGAGAGATATTCTCTGGGCCCTCTCGAGTGATTGATGGCTAGGTTGAGACTCCAAGTGCAGAGTGTGTAGCTAGTGGCAAGCCTTCTTCCCCACGAGGGTGACTCGAGGGTTTATATCAAACTCTTGGGGAGCCAGTATTTCAGCAGTTGTCTTCCAAGCTTCCTCCAGGATCCTGCAAACAAGAAGAGAATTTTGTTCCCTCAACCTCACCAAGTGGTTGTCAAGCACAAGTTGTGAGACTTCTAAATTGTAATGCAAAACTGAAAGTAAATGTGCAATAATTAAATCTACTACTAAATGAAAATGAGAAAATAAATATGCAATGGATTATTTTTGTATTTTTGTGATGCAAGTGGTGATGGAGATAATGTAAATTCGAATTAGAGATGCAAGTAAAGTAAAGTGCAAGTAAAGTAAATTGCAGCAAATTAACTAGAGTGTTTTCTTATATTTAAAATAGGACTGGGGTTCATGGTTTCACAATTGCATTCTCTCAAATAAAGTAGTAGACGGTGGACATAAAGAATTACATGTGAGATTACAATAACATGTTTAACATTGATTACTTTCATATGGGCATCACGTCCTAGCATAGAGATCTCTACGGTCATATTGATCCCTCTTATACTCCACCAAGATGCGAAATAAATCATAACACCTCGATAATTAAGGAAAAACCAGAGTATAGCTTTAAGCAATGTGACATGAAGTTGAAGTAAGAACTTGCTAGATCTAGTTATGGAGATTGATTAGTGTCACTTCAAATCCCTGGTAACAAGGTACTCCTTTTTATCCCTAGTGAGGTAACTAAGAAAGGTTTAACAAAACCTAAGTGGATCGCTGAACTTCTATCACTTTCACAGCACTAGCCACCCCCCGTTACTCCAACTAATGCACCCATCACCCGACACACGCTCTCAAGAACTAGATTGATCAAAGATAGCAAATAAGAACGGGGTACATAAGATACATCTACTCAAATAACTCAACAGAAACAATTGCAATCTCAGATTCAATAACTCGTAGAAAAGATCCACCACATAGGAATTACAACGGTGCGCGTAATCATGTGAGGCAGCTCATACGGATCTAATTAGTGAAGCACATAGAGAGAGAGATAAAAGTGCTACTTCCACAAACCCATAGCCCTGGGGTGGACTACTCCCTCTTCATGGAGATGTCGATGGAGATGACGTTGGAGGGGTAGGAGATCACACCGGCGGCGCCCCGCCGGAGTTTTCCCCCTCCAATCTGGAAAATATGCAAAATTCATCTATGCATTTTACATGCATCAACATCCCCAAGCTTAACCCATGCTCGTCCTCGAGTATGAAGGTGATAAAACTAAGATGGGTTTTGCATATTGAAACAATCATGGGATATCAAGGAGGATTATTCATTCTACATATAATCAAATGATTAATACTAGAAATGAGTAGCAATATACAATTCATGTTGTAAGAAATATCAAATATGCAAGAAAAGATGCTTCATGAAAGTTCACAAAGTGTATAATGAAATAAAAACACTATGGACCAAATGCATACACAAAATGAAAAAATAAAATCCTATATTGGTCAAAGAATAGCATAATGGAGAATAGAAAATATGGTGGACACTTTGCAGAAAATTGAGTAGAGGTAAAACATGATCGAGTCTTATTTAGCCTCTAAATTATTCAACTAAAATTACTAATTGAAATGTGGTATCCATTGATCTAGGACTGTCATTGCCCCTTTATCACTAGCATCTTAAAATTGTGAGTATTGAAGTAATGAGAATGACAAGGTGGTTGAAAGCCTCATGCCCCGTGAGTGTGAAAACCTACTCCATGATTACTCAACTTAAGATTCCTAATAAGCTTTGTACAATCATAATAAGTATTAATGACATCATAGAGAACCGCAAAGAGGTACCTCTTGCCCCATGACATGGAAACAAGCCCATGTTACAATGACAAGATGAACAAACGGAGTAGACTCATCATCCTTTTTATTTTCATTCACTATTATGCATAGCTTCTTATTTTATTATAGGATGTGTTGTAGAGTCACTCAAGCTGTAAGTAAATTTCCACCATGATAAAGCATGGCTTGGGTTAGCGGCCCAATGCGTTTCTCTAGTCATATAGATACTTACTCATCAAAACTTACCATTCTTCTATTTCATTTCGGCATGGCAGGAGTCCAAAAACAAAAGTACATGATATCAACCAAATGTAATTTTTTTTTGTGCAATGTTGAAAGCTTTCCGGTGATACACGTTTATAGCTAGCTCCCAACCACACACTTGTCAAACGCAAAACTTTTGGTTCCCATTATTGGGTCATGTTTATTAGATGCATAAAAAGTAAAGTGTGCCTTCAAAAGTTCGTGAGAGTCCTATCCCAAGTTCAACCCATGACAATTAATAAAGTGAATATCTTAATTTAGAACATAAATAACACAATAACATGGTGAACATACTCGGAATAGCAATGAAGCTAATGGGAAGATATGGTGGACTCGCTGGAAATACTTGGCTAAGGAGTGTTGGAAACAAGTTTTTACTTGTTGGAATTTTTAAATTTTTGGGCTAGCAAGAGGGAGATAGTTGACCAGATACTATGCATGCATATGTCCATAGAACTACTCATTTCATGAAAAACTAAATAAACCAGCAATTAACATCAAGGACATGAATAAGAGATACCTCAAGACAACATTATTGCAAATTTCTACACATAAAAAGCCTATAAATCATGCAAACATATGTAGCTCTTCAAATCAACCATGGCATCCCTATTCCAAGTCATAATACTAGCATCCAATACATTCCAACCCCAAACTCCAGTAGATCAATCTCATATAAAATGATGGTGGTGGTCTTATCAAAACAAAAATAAAAACAAAAACTAGACGCTTCAAGTCTCTACGATAAATGCTTTGCTTAGAAAAACAGAAAGTAGACGTGTGCTAACCAAAAGAGTGTAGCTCCAGTGGGGTGTTAATCACATCCCCAAGCTTATGTCTTTCACCATTCTTGGATGTCTTGAGACGCAGCTCCTCTATTCCCTATGAAAAAACTTCACAAAACATGTTTCTCCCATTCTTTTTCTGTGGGGTGAGATTAACAAGGACAAACAAATCACATGCTTTCTGTACAAATTCCAAATCAAATGCTCCCGTAGATAGAAAATAAGGTTTATTATGTTGTATGTTCACTCTCTTGCTTGAAAGAATCATGGAAATTTGATTCGCAAGCCCAAAGAGTGCATAAAACAAAAGAAGGCAGAATCTGTCCAGAAAAGCAGCAACAGCAAAACGAATGTTTTTCCCTAGGCTAGACTCGTCAAAAAATTAAGCCAATTTTTGTTCTTACAGAGGATGAAAAGTTGCAGAACATACCAAAAAATTAGCTCAATCCGACATACCAATAAAAAACGTAAAATCATACGGTGAGAAGACTCGTGCTAAAACAGAAATTTCATGCACTAGGATAGCAACTTATAAGTCCAAATGGGTTTGACTTGACTCTTTATTGAAAACTCCAGAATTAAAACAAAAAAACTAATCTCTTGAGACAGCAAGAGGACACTAGGAAAATCCAAACAAAAAATAACCGGGTTGCCTCCCGTAAAGCGCTTTCTTTATAGCCATATAGCTAGGCTTTACTTACTTGATAATCAAGAGGGATAAAGCTCATGAGGGAGCTTGTTCTTCAGCGTGCCCCTATTTCTTGGGAAGTGCTCCATGATTTTCTTGTGAGGGAACTGAAACTTGACATTACCTTCCTTGGAGTCTATGATTGCACCTGTAGTACGAAGAAAAGGTCTACCCAAAATAATAAGACTAGGGGATTTATCCCCCATATCCATAATAATGAAATCAACGGGTACAAAAGTCATGTGCAATTCAATCATAACATATTTTACTTGTCCTATAGCATGTTTAGTAGAGTTATCAGCAAGGACAAATTCACTTGAGCACTTTTCTAAATTTTCTAGTTCTAGCAATTCATATAATTCTTTAGAGAGTACCCATACACTAGAACCTAGATCTAACATAGCATGGTGAATTTCTTTTCCAATTGAAACTAGCACCTTGGGGATCCATGCATCCCCAAGCTTAGGAGGTATCATGGCCTCATTCTTGTACCTAGCAATTTTTTCTTGCAAGACATGATTAGCAATATAAGATCCAAAGCCAGGTTGATTAACATTTATAGTGGGATCACTAGCAATTTTTTGTAGAGTAGCAATAAGTTCTTGCAAGCTACTTTTTTCTAAATCAAGCAATGGATCCTTAATTTCAGTAAGCATCATAATTTCCTCTACTTTACTCTCTAATTTAGCTAGCATGCTTGATTCGTGAGGACTAATTTCATCTTTGCTAGCAAGATAAGACATATATGGAAGTAAATATTCAGGGTACTTCACTATTTCATTCAAAGTTTCTTCTAACCTAGTAGGGACATTCTCACTTGTATTCTCAGCAATATGATCAATATTTTTAATAATAGGAGCAGAAATAGTAATAGAATTCATTCCTACACTAGGTTGTGCTTGTGGCTTTCCTGCTGACATGCTTAATAGAGTTGCTTGATTATCAGCTAATTTCGACAATGCTTTATCTAAATTCGAAGATTGAAGTTGCAATCCTTTAATATCACTACTAATGGATGCAATAGACTTATTTAACTCATGTATCATAGAATTGTGACTAGCAACTTGTTCCATAAGCAATTTATTAGATTCAGAAATTTCACTAGAAGGCTTCCACTTATTTTCATTAGCATTAGGATATTGAACAAAAGGTTTATTTGGCACATAAGGAGGTTTACTATATGAATTGTAAGCATTACCAAAACCATTGCTACCATAATTCCTAACAAAATTAACATCCACACTTTAAAAATTACTACCAACTAGCTCCTGCAAAGGCACATTCTCAATATTTTGTTTATTAATAAAAGCAAGAATAGTGTCCATTTTAGAAGACAAATCATTGGTTTCTTCAATTGAGTTTATTTTCTTAGTGGGATTGGGTGCTCTTTCAGTATTCCATTGACTATAATTTTGCAATATTGTAACACCCGGGGGATTTCTCCCCCACTTAGATTTTGGTTGTTGTTTTTTTTTTCTTTTTGCATTGCATTGCATCATGCATCCTACGCATTGCACCTTGTTTTCAAAACAACTTAAAAAGTTCAAACCAATTTAAACTTTCAAACATGTCCAAAGTTTCCAATTAAAAATTGCAAACTAAACAACTCAATTTGGTTTCAATAGTCTTGAATTTGAATCAATTAAATCGCTTGTTAATAAAATCCCCCTTTATTAACACCCTAATGGTAAATTCAAGTTCAAATTCAAATCAATGTCACAATTTGAAATTTTCAAAAACTAAATAGCATGCACTTGGGCATTTGAAGTGGTTAATCCATTAAAATTGGGTTCATGTTTTTAACCCATCAAAATCCCTTTCTTTTCTTACCTTTTCTATTTCAAAAAAAGGGAAAGGAAAAAGAGTAAAAAGAACACGCTGGGGGAGGCAGGCCGTTTGGCCCACCTACCACCCCAGCGATGCAGCCCACCATCGAGCCCACCCATCTCCCCCTCGAGAGCTCACCTCTTTCTTCTTCCTCGTACGGCAGGACATCCAGATTGTCCACGTAGCCACTGCCTTGAGGTGACGGCCGGGAGCACGCCCCTCCGCCTTAAGACCACCACCCACTCGCCTCCTGCTAACCCTAGGCCTCCCCTTCCCCTCTCTCTCATGCCGCCGCCATCTCCCTCCTTCCCCTCCTCCTAGTTTCTTCTCTGTTCCCCTGTTCTTCTTCCACTTTCTGAACCCCACCCAACCAAACTGCAGAGAAAAGCTCCGTCAGAGAAGCTCGTCGCCGCCGCCTCCATGCTCCCCGCCGTGCCATCTTGAGCACGGGAATGGAAAGGCCACGGCCCGGTCTTCTTCCTCGCCGATTCCCGGGGCCGGAGCCGCGCCAGGGAGGCCGTGCGCTCCCGGAGTCTGCCGTGGGCAGCCACTGTCTGGGCGCCGATCGCCGTCTTCGTCAAGCACCGGGCGATCCCCGGGCCTGCCCTCGTCTTCAACCCCCGGTGAGCCTCCGCCCTCTGGCCCTTCCCTCTCCTCTCCCCCTTGCTCTGTGCTTCCCCGCCTTCGCGCGGCCATCGTCGAACTCCGGCGAGATCGCCCTGCTGTCCGTCCCGTGCAGCGAACGGCCCTGCAGGCGATCTTCAGATTCGTCAGTCATCCCCCCGTTTGCACCTCATATTGCTCCAGATCCGTTTCCTTTCACGAACCGCAGCCTAGCCCAGTGGCCAGAGCCCTCCGCGCGCTCGCTGAGGTCACGGGATCGAATCCCCGCCCACGGGATTAAATCCCCTTTTTTCTTCTGGATATAACGTTTTGCATCGAGCCCCCTGGTCTTCCCAGTTTTGCACGCTAGCCCTTCCACCCTCTGTTTCCAACACGCACAGGTCCCTGGCCATTAAAATACATTACAGAATTGCATCCAAACTCCAAACTTTAATAACTTGCGCATACAAATTCCAAATTCAACATTTTTAATATGTATTCCATACTAAATTAAATTCTCTACATGTTTAAACCATTTGTATACTGTTTTGAACATTTCAAATGGTTTCAAAAATTCAAATTCAAACAACTCTTTCGAATTTGGTCAAATTCATAACTAACTCAAATTTAATTCAAATGACACAAATTTTATATGTTTTCCATTCCAAATTTCCTGTACTTTTCAAATATGCAATTTGTTCACTGTTTTTCCTAATTAAAATTGGAGTAATAATTCAATACTTTAATTACACCTTTTAAATGGCAAAATTCATAACTTGGGCAATTCAAATCCAATTCCAACATGTAAAATATGGTTCCCATGCAAAATTTAACAAGCTTTCCAAATATAAACTTTGTTTCCTGTTTTGAATAATTAAAATTGGTTAAATAATTTAAATCTTGTTTAATTCATTTAAAATTGCTAAATTAATAACTTGGTCAAACTAAATTCTTTTTGAACATGTAAAATATGTTTTCCATCCCATTTTTCATGAACTTTGCAAATATCAACTTTGTTTTCTGTTTTAAACAAGTTAAATTGTTGAAAACAACTAATTATTTATTTAATGCATTTAAAATTGCTAATTTGATAACTTGCTCATTTTAATTCCAAATCCAACAAATAAAATATGTTTTCATACCAGAAAAATGCACTTAATCTGTTCATGCCATCCATGCCTTTGTTTGCATCTTCCATATTGAATTTTACTAGGGTTATGCATGTTCACCTAAATAACAAACATGGAATGTGTTGGGGTGCTTAATTAAATTTGTCCCTATTCCATTTAATTTGGTTTAGCTCATCTATTATTTGTTTTCCATGCTAAACAATATTTAATATTGATGGTTAGATAAATAACGTAAACCTTCCTAATTAAATGTTGGGCTTTTGTCTCAACTTAAATTGGTTAAGTTGCATCCCCGCATGTCATGCATCCATATCTTGATCATGCTGGATCTTTTGTCGTAGCAGTAATTGTTGCATCCGGTGTTTGTTCTAGTTCGTTGCTTCTTGGCGAATAGGACGTTGAGATGATGTGAGCAACGACAAGTGCTGCAGATGTACCTCTACTTGCTGGATTCCAGGCAAGTATACTCACTTGCTACCTATGGCTGCCTTTCATCACTTGTTACTGATTCTTCACGTTGCCTTTATTCTAGCCTTTTGATTCGATGCTTGTGTCTCGATCCTATCATATGTTTACCTTGCAACCATGATATAGCCTTCCTTCCACTTCCTATTACCTGTTGTTTGTTTACCTTGTTGGCCCTCGTGTCGTAGTTGCATGCTTAGTGTTGTTTGCGCTCAAGTCTTGTTGTCCGTCTTATCACCTGTTTAGTTTGATAGTTGGGTTTCAACTTAATCAACAACATGTTAATGCTTGGGGTAATAATAATTTGATGATAAGGCACCGGCAGGAGGCCCGGCGTGATTTTGAGGCCTGCTAGTGTCGACCTTAATTAGGAAAAGGGTCTTGTCCTCCGATCCATGATGAGCGCGCTAACCGCATGTGGAAAGCGAGTATGGGCGCCCCCCGCAACTTTGATTCGATTCGCATCTCGTCCAAATCGCCTCATTTAGTTCGGGTTTTCCATTTGCCGCATGCATATGCAGGTGCGAACCCTTGGCGCCAGGGTGGAACTTTTGTAGTCGGCATTTAGGGAGACACGTTCTTAGAGTGCTATGAGGGTCCCCTTTTCTTCGTGGGGCTTGATTAGTCGCGCGCTCAATTGCACGGGGTTCTTTGGGCTTGATGCGAAGAAGAGTTGGGTTGTGTTGAGTGCCTCGCTTGGTGGAAGGGCCTTTCCATCTGGCGGGTCATTCTTACGTGTACGGCCAAATTGGTGCATCCCTGCAGGGTTAATCTTCTCGAGAAGCCGTGTTGTCCGCGGTTATGGATGACTTGGTAAAAGTGCTGGATAACAAGTACTCAGACAACTTACACTTAACGATGATAACTTGACTAGTAATATAGATTACCTCCACCATAAAAATGAATGTCACCTTAATCAACAGTGTGAGTTTCCTTGGGTTGCTTCCTTAGTAGGGGGTAACACTGGATGGGTATTGTTTGGTGAGTAGTTATAGTTGGTTTTGTCGCGCTATCTTATTCCTTTCTTTTAGCCGGAAGTTGTAGCGCGTCTCTTTAGTTTGTTAGTGCTGCCCGCTGCCGCCTCTTTGCAATAACACCTTCCTTCCGTTGTACCCAAAATATTTGTATCTTGTGATGATTGGTTACGCTGGTATCTTGTGAGTATGGATTATCCACTTGCCAGTACTTAATAGTACTGACCCACGATTCCATTTCGTGGCTGCATATTCCACATTGCAGTCAACAGGTTTGAAGTCTGACGACGTTAGCTTGGGAATCCCTCTGGCTTGGCCTGGGCAGGGATTGGACGCCATCGGTTATCTTCAGGACTCTTAGTCCAATTTGTATCTTGTCCGTAGTCGGACACTATGTTGTTTCTTCCGATTTCATTTGGATCTTTGTATTGTATCAGTTGTATCCTTGACTCGTTTGAGTCATCTTGTATATACCTCCTCTGTTGTTGTTGTGGATTATTCATGAACTGTTGTAATGTTATCACAAGTGGCAACCTGGAATCGGTTATTATGTGGATTTTGGCGGAAATGCTGAAATCTGCATAGTGCCCGATCTCGGGGCGTCACAAATATGCTTTCTAATATGCTCTTAGCCTCACCTACAGTTTTACTCATAAAGGCACCTCCAGCAGCAGAATCAAGTATATTTCTAGACATGTAGTTTAGACCATTATAAAAAGAGTGTAGTATGGTCCATTCATTTACTCCATGTGATGGGCATGTTCTAAGCATTAATTTAATTCTATCCCATGCCATGGCTACATGTTCATTATCATTTTGCCTAAATGAGAGGATATTATTCCTATTTTACAAAATTTTAACGGGAGGATAATATTTCTTAATGAAAGCTTCTTTTAAATCATCCCAAGACTTTATACTAGCTGTAGGTAGTGAAAGTAACCATTCTTTAGACTTTCCTCTAAGTGAAAAAGGAAATAATTTCAGTTTTAAAACACTACTTCCCACATTTTTATATTTTTTCAAATCACATATTTCCATGAAATCATGAAGATGCATAGAGGCATCCTCCATAGCACTACCACCAAATTGCTCTCTAGTAATTAAATTCAATAAACTAGGACTTACTTCATAGCTTTCAGCTTGTATTTCAGGTGTAGTAATTGGCCTAGCAATGAATTGGTCATTGGGTGTATTTGTGTAGTCACTTAATTTAGTTCTATCACCCATTTTAACAGTTTTTATGTAGTTTTTAATTTTTTATGCAAAACTGAAAAGTAAAGTAACTAGGCAAATTCGAAATACTAAAATAAAATAGATAACTAAATGCAAAACTAAAATGCAAACTAAAATAAAATATGCAAGACAAAACAAAAACAAAAACAAAAATAAAAACAAGACAAGAAACAAAACAATCTACTTGAAAGAAGGTGGAGATAGAAAGGACGGTACTCACGTAGGTGCAACCTCCCCAAGCTTAGGTGTTTGCACACCTTGTTGGTGATGAAGACTTCTTGTGAGCTCCCTTGGACAACTCCTTCACCTATGGCTCCCCGGCAACGGCGCCATAAAAACGCTTGATGGCTAGGTTGAGACTCCAAGTGCAGAGTGTGTAGCTAGTGGCAAGCCTTCTTCCCCACGAGGGTGACTCGAGGGTTTATATCGAACTCTTGGGGAGCCAGTATTTCAGCAGTTGTCTTCCAAGCTTCCTCCAAGATCCTGCAAACAATAAGAGAATTTGTGCCCTCAACCTCACCAAGTGGTTGTCAAGCACAAGGTGTGAGACTTCTAAATTGTAATGCAAAACTGAAAGTAAATGTGCAATAATTAAATCTACTACTAAATGCAAATGAGAAAATAAATATGCAATGGATTTTTTTTTGTATTTTTGTGATGCAAGTGGTGATGGAGATAATGTAAATTCGAATTGGAGATGCAAGTAAAGTAAAGTGCAAGTAAAGTAAATTGCAGCAAAGTAACTAGAGTGTTTTCTTATATTTAAAATAGGACCTGGGTTCATGGTTTCACACTTGCATTCTCTCAAATAAAGTAGTAGATGGTGGACATAAAGAATTACATGTGAGATTACAATAACATGTTTAACATTGAGTACTTTCATATGGGCATCACGTCCTAGCATAGAGATCTCTACGGTCATATTGATCCCTCTTATACTCCACCAAGATGCGAAATAAATCATAACACCTCGATAATTAAGGAAAAACCAGAGTATAGCTTTAAGCAATGTGACATGAAGTTGAAGTAAGAACTTGCTAGATCTAGTCATGGAGATTGATTAGTGTCACTTCTAATCCCCGGTAACAAGGTACTCCTTTTTATCCCTAGTGAGGTAACTAAGAAAGGTTTAACAAAACCTAAGTGGATCGCTGAACTTCTGTCACTTTCACAGCACTAGCCACCCCCTGTTACTCCAACTAATGCACCCATCACCCCACACACGCTCTCAAGAAATAGATTGATCAAAGCTAGCAAATAAGAACGGGGTACATAAGATACATCTACTCAAATAACTCAAGAGAAACAATTGCAATCTCAGATTCAATAACTCATAGAAAAGATCCACCACATAGGAATTACAACGGTGCCCGTAATCATGTGAGGCAGCTCATACGGATCTAATTAGTGAAGCACATAGAGAGAGAGATACAAGTGCTACTTCCACAAACCCATAGCCCAGGGGTGGACTACTCCCTCTTCATGGAGATGTCGATGGAGATGACGTTGGAGGGGTAGGAGATCACACCGGCGGCGCCCCGCCGGAGTTTTCCCCCTCCAATCTGGAACTTCTGGTCTCTGTTTCGGTGTTTCGGCGGCGCTCCTCTCCGTAAGGGTATGGGGACCCTTTTTATAGTCGGTTTTAGGTCAAGACGGAGTCGGTAAGTCGAAGATGGAAGGAATTGGGGCCACAAGGGCCAAAAGGGGGCCTCTCACGCGGCCAAGGAATCTGGCCGCGTGGAGGGTCCTCTTTTGGGCCTCCTTGCCCAATTCTCGTGGATCCTTTGCCCGCAAGTCTTCTCCTTCCAAGAAAATGACCCCCGCAGATTTTCAGGTGATTTCGCGGAAGTTTGCCCCCTGAAACGTCAAAAATATAGAAAACGGGGTTTCTGACAGGCAGGGTTAATTCCATAAAAGTTGGGGGACTTTGTAATTTAACCCCAAAATACTATAAAACATTGAATTATACCCTTATATGATGCAATATGTAATAGAAAACCATGTGAAAATATGCAAAATTCATCTATGCATTTTACATGCATCAGTGATATGATTCTGGAAGCATGTCCATGCGCAACTCGGTTAAGTGTTAACCGAATCTGTTGACTAAGAGTTAGTCAGATGAATCATATATCACGGACCGAGAAGAGAGTTGAGCTATTAAGGGATGACGATAAATCGCCTATAGTTCGACAAGGTATATCGTGAGGCAAAAAGGGACTAAGATGAAAGTCACATTGGAAGGTATGTCGTCATGACTCAATGGGACTTGGGAGTCGGCACGTTCTGCTAGGAGCCGCTACCGATTGATCGATGGGACTCGGACTCCAATCATGTCCAAGTCTCCATGAGCCTGAGGGTCACACACTTAAGAGCGGGAGCAAATGTATTGGTTGGGTTGGACCCGAACCGGAAATGGACTGGTTTTGTGAGTCGGACTCACAGAGGGAATGGGCCACAAGTGTTGTGAAGCCCACTACCATTCTCTATATAAAGAGGGGCGCAGGTTGCCCATCGGGCATGTTACTCCACTCCCATGCGTTGGGAACCCTAGCCCCACTTAGTCCAGCCGTCGCACCGGACCTAGTAGTCCGCCGTCGGAGCTCCTCCTCGTACATGTGGATACCGGCAGAGGTGTTGTAAGTTCAACACTTCGGTTCGCGGGATTGGATCGGCTGGATCGGATCGTGGGACTGCACTGCATCGACGCGCTGCATCGATAATCCGCAACCGCGCGTCTAGTGGTATTCCTCGTGGCCTTCTACCTCGGCTAGATCTTGGAAGTACCGCCTATGAATTTTTTTTGTTTATCTCTACGCGCCAACAGCTTCTATTGTGCTTGATGATACTGGTTCACTAGGTCCTTTCCTAGATGCTACAATTTCTAGATCTAAACAAATCGAAAACACTGAAATTCCTGATGAAAATACTGGTACACCTGTTAATTCACCCGAGTCTAGAGAAAGTCCTAGTGATTATCTTGAGGAAACTTACATTGAACTTGATGATGACTTTATTGAAGAAGTTCATGCTACTACTAGTGCAAGTGCTCTTAAGAGTCTTATTGCAAGACGTGTTGTTAAATATAAACCTTCTCATGATGTTAAGTTTGCTACATCTCCCATACACATTAAAGATAAGGATTATGATTTCTCTCTAGATTTATCTTGCATATCTATTGTTGAGAAAGTACCTTTTTGTGGTACTGGTAATGAAAGTGCTGGAACATATGAATGAGCTCTCATCTTTGAGTAGTTTATTTTCTAATGATATTAAGAAATGCACTTACTTTGTTGCTAAGATCTTTCCTTTCTCATTGAATGACAAAGCTAAAACTTGGTTTGGTTAATGCTTTCTTTCAGAATTTTTTTCCTGCTAGTGCTCAACATGCTGCTTTGCAGAGAATCTTTAACTTTAAGCAAATTGAAGGAGAGAAAATGCTTGAATCTTGGGCAAGAATTTGTTCTTTACTAAGAGCTAGGCCTAGACATCAATTACCTAAAAATGAGCTCCTAGATATATTTTATAATGGACTAACTGTTGAATCTAGGACATACCTGGATAGTTGTGTTGGTTGTGTTTTTAGGAAGACGACTCCTGAAGAAGTGATACGGCATAAACGTATCCTTAATTTGTGATGTTTCATGTTGTTTTCATGCCATATGCTACATGTTTTCCTTACAATTTATTTCATTTTATCGATTTCCTGGAACTAACCAATTAACAAGATGCCATAGAGCCAGTTCTTGTTTTCTGCTGTTTTTAGTTTCTGAAAAGTTGTTCTGGAAATATTCTCGGAATTGGAAAATTCAAAACCCGAAAGTCTTAGAATTCCCAAAGGTTCCACGGAGTCTCGAAGATGCCCGGAGGGGGCACACCATAGGGCGGCGCCCCCTAGCCGCGCCATGGGGTGGTGTGGGCCCCTCGGGCACCCACCGCCATCGCTCTTTCGCCTATTTATTCCCCCGATGCGTGAACCCTAAAAATATACCACTTTTCCACGAAAAACACCTGAGGCCGCCATCATCGTCAACCCGAGATCGGGAGGGTTCTGGATTTCTCCCCGGCACCCTGTCGGGAGGGAAAATCATCACCGGAGGACTCTACACCACCATGCCCGCCTCCGGAGTGATGCGTGAGTAGTTCATCCTTGGACTACGGGTCCATAGCAGTAGATAGATGGTTGTTATCTCCCCTTTATGCCTCATGTTTAGATCTCATGAGCTGCCCTACATGGTCGAGATCATCTTATTGTAATGCTACATGTTGTGTTTGTTGGGATCCTATGATTATTGAATGCTATATCTCTTGATTATTAATCTATCATGTTGTCTTCATGTGTATGTTATTTATGATCTTGCATGCTCTCCGTTGTTAGTAGATGCTCTGGCCAAGTAGATTCTAGTGACTCCAAGAGGGAGTATTTATGCTTGATAGTGGGTTTGTGTCTCCTTTGCATATATGCTCGAGTGACAGAAATGTGACGGATGGAGGATGTGATGTTGCCATTAGGGAGAAAACAATGATGTTTACATTGTTTACATTACACACTTTGCTTACTGCGATTATCTCTTGCTTGCAACTTAATACCCAAGGTTTGTTCGGATGATATTCTGAGGGTGGATTATTAGTCATAGATGCAGTTGGATAACGATCTATGTATCTTGTTGTAATGACCGCATGAATCACATAGTATTGATCATGTCATGCATGTTTCATCATCTATCAATTGCCCAGCTGTAATTTGTTCACCACACTTGTTAGCTATGTTTTATGAGAGACACCACTAGTGAACTGTGGATCCGTTCCATTTTCTCATACTGATAATACAACCACTGTTTCCACTGTTTTCACGATGCTACTGTTGTTTTCACATTGTTCTCATACTTTTTTCCACACCATACATTTAACCTCTTTGTTATCAGCAAAGTCGGTGAGATTGACAACCTCACTGCTACGTTGGGGCAAAGTGAATTGATTGTGTGTTTTTTTGACACCAATACTGTGGGGGGGGGACCCCCACAGCCCCCACTTTATTAAAAATAAAAAAGAGTTACAATATGTACAATATTTACAGGGGGATCAAGGGAGTGAATCAATCCATGATGTCAAAAAAAGAATGAGATCTCTCTTCACCCTGTAATTAAGCAGGGTGACCTCATAAACAAACAAGGCCTTCCATCCACGGAAGGTGGGTCTAATATTGTTAAAAATCCATCCATTCCTCTATTTCCAAATTCCCCAACAAGCCAAAAAAAATGATTTTAGTGAAACAGGGACCATGGAAATGCTTTTTTGGCAAGTCTTATTGCATCAGCAGTACTGCCCGGTGACCATGAGATTTGCAGATAGTTCCAAATTCTTGTACTGTAAGTACAATTAAAGAATAAGTGCCTCCAGTCCTCATATATATGAGCAAAAAAATAACACATTCATAAGAGTCACCAACATTCGAATGTCTTCTAATCAGCATATCTCTGGTGTTGATCCTATCATGCAACAATAACCAAGCAAAGAATTTATGTTTTGACTGGCACTTACTCTTCCAAATCCAAGAAGATGTCACATCATTTGGAAATTGGGAAAAACGAAACTGATAGACATAACTGGGAGAAAATTTTGAATTTGCTATGGAACTTTTCCATTCATCTGTCTTATCTGGTTCTAAAAGAAATTTCCGTCTCATTGCTTTTAGAGCCAGTAATTCATTACGATCCTGAACTGTTAATGGTAGGAAAAATTGTGCAAACAATCTTCTGAAAGGAAAAATTCCCTTACTGACTGCAGCTTGTCCTACGCAAAAGAAAATAGCCAAAGAAAGGTCACCTTGAGAAGTTGAGGCTGCCACTTGTCTTCCCAAAAAAGAGCAGTGATGCCATTCCCAACAGAACAAGTGGTTATATTCCTATAATCATCAGTTAAAGCTAGGATTCCTTTCCACCAGAAAGAACCTGAGTCAATTACAGCATGTGGCACCGAATTGTAATAGTATGCATAACTTATAAGCTGTACCCATGGAGTTTGCTCCTGATTGTAAAACTTATGAAGGTGCTTTAATAACAGGGCAGAATTCTGATTTTTCAAATTGATAATTCCAAGCCCACCCTTCTTCTTTGGCCTACACACCATGGGCCAGGATGCAAGAGAATTAGCCTTTTCTTTCCCTTTTTTGCTCCATAAGCAATGCCTTGTAGCTCTATCAATTACTTCAATAACACCAACTGGAATAACCAGAGAGAGCATATAATAAGTGGGCAAAGAAGAAAGAACAGAGTTCACCAGCACCAACCTATCTCCATAAGAAAGGAAAGATGATGTTGCAGATAATCTTCTTTCCACTCTATCAATGAGAGGAGAAAAGTTCTTAATGTTGGATTTAGTAGTGCCCATGGGCAAGCCTAAATAAGTAAAAGGCATGGTACCAAGTTGGCAATCAAAGAACTGTGCAAGATCAGTGGCCTCATCAGGTGAAAGATTTAGAGCGATCATTGAGGACTTGTGAAAATTAACTTTCAGACCTGTGAAAGCAGCATAGGTTTGCAGGATCCCTTTCAACACACTCAAATCAGTTCTGCAAGCTGGCATGACCACTAGGGTATCATCTGCATACTGAATAATGGGAAAGTTTGTCCTGACAGGAATATGAGGGGAAATCAATCCATCTCTGTGTGCTTTGTTGACAAGGCTTTGTAATAAATCAACACCTTCAACAAATATAAATGGTGAAACAGGATCTCCCTGCCTGACACCTCTTTTACAAATAAATTGTTTACCTAGAATTCCATTAAGTAACACATAGGAAGATCCAGAAGCAAGGATTTCTTTAACCCATAAAATGAACAAATCTGGAAAACCCTTTGCTCTCAAAACTTGAATAATGGCATCATGATCCTGGGTATCAAAGGCGTTTTCAAAATCAATTTTAAGAACCACTATTTTCTTCTTGGACTGATGGCATTGGAACAGAAACTCAAAGGACCAAGAAAGACAATCTTGGATGGTTATTGCTTTGATGAAACCATATTGATTATCATGTATAGTGCTACAGATTATGTTCTGCATTCTGTTAGAAATCAACTTGGTAACAAATTCCAAACAAGTATTTGTTAATGATATTGGCCTGAAATCATTAACTGCCGGTGGGGAATTGGTCTTAGGAATGAGTGTGATATAGGAGCCATTAATGCTTTGCAAGGAGAGTTGCCCTGAATGAAACTCATTGCATAATTGAGTGAAATCATCTTTCAAAATACTCCAGCATTTTTTCACAAACATGCCATTGAAAACATCAGGCCCAGGTGCTCTATCAGTTTTTAAACTCTTCATGACACCTTCTATTTCCTCACTGCTGAAAGGATCAAAAAGACAATCCAAATTGCCAGTAGGCTGGATTATATTGGACAAAGGAAAAGACTGTGCAGTTGGAATGGATATTCCCATTCTATTCTTGAAACAGGACCAGAATGTTGCAGCTTTTTGCTGATGGTCAACCATGGAAATCCCATCTTCATTCTTTATTTCAGAAATTGTATTAAACCTGAATCTTTCAGTTGCTTTGGCATGAAAAAACTTAGTGTTTTCACCACCTAGTTGTACCCATCTCATGGTACATCTCTTTTGCCAATATGCAGACTGAGAAAGGATCAATTTTTTGAGATGATTTTTAACAATATTCCTAAAATTAAACTCAGGCCTGCTTAAGTTCCTTTCTTCTTCCAGATTATTCAAAATCAAAATCACCTCATTACATTTGGCAATCAGGATTTTGAGGTTTGAAAGACTCCTACCCCACCTTTTTAATTCATGCCTAATGTTTTTGAATTTAGCAATTATAACAGCAGCAGTATTATTGTTCCTCACTGGCCAATTCCAAACTCTGTCTACAAATTCCATAAAACCTGCCTGGTGAATCCAATGATTTACAAACGTGAAAATCTAAGCTTTTGGAATAGATGTTAAAATAGAGATGACACAAGGAACATGGTCAAAAGTGGATTTAGCAAGTGGCATAACCATGGTATTTGGGTAAGCAATGGTCCACCAAGTACTTGTAAAAAACCAATCAAGTTGCTCAAGGAGGGGTTGGTCTTGCATATTATACCAGGTGAATGCTCTTCCTTTCAAAGGAAGCTCAATTAATCCCAGATGGCAAATGACTTCATTAAAGATGAAAATGTCATTCATATCTGCTCCAGGTTTATTTCTGTTGTCAACAGACCTTGTAAAATTGAAGTCACCAACCAGAAGCCAATTTTCATGAGGAAGAATAATCAGATCATATAGCCATTGGACAAAAATATCTCTTTCTAAACCTCTGCATGGGCCATATTCAGTAACAAGAGTCCATGAAGTGTGATTATGTTTTGAGGTGAAACATAACTTAAGGGCAGATTTATGACTTTGAAGAAAAGCACCATAAAAAATAGAGCTATTCCAGAGAAAAATGATTCCACCTGATGCTCCAACAGAGGGAGTGAAAACAAATCTATCAAATCTCTTTGGACAAAAGGATCGAATAAAAGTGTGGTAAAAAATTTCACACTTTGTTTCTTGCAGACATATAATAGCACATTGACTTTCGTCAATTTTGTTGTAAACAAGCAGTCTTTTATTTTTATCATTGAGGCCCCTGACATTCCAGTCCAACACCTTCCAATCTAATAACCAATAAGTTGTATTATCCATTAAGAATTGGATAAATTATGACAAAAAGCTTGCAACAGGACCAGCATGTTACAAAAACACTTGCAATCTCATGGAAAATAAGAACAGAGCTTGGATATTCCAGTAGCATTTCCTCAAAAGAGACTGGTTGCAGTATTGATCTTACAATAAAGAGAGCCAAATACATAACCCAAAATGACATTACAGTCACTAAACACGGACCATTAAAACAAAAGAATTGTCCTAACATTATTACTTCTTCTTGGTATTGTTAGTATCTTGGACATCATCAAGCTTATTCACTATGATATCATCTTCAGCTATCTCCAGGCCCCTGCCAACTTGTTGTAACACATCAATTGGAGTATGTGGAGTGACTGGGCTAGTGTCATCAGCAGGCCTAGCAAATCTTGGCTTCTTCCTGGGCTGTGGCTTATCTTGCAGAGGAACAAGTTTGTACCCATTGTTCAGAGTTGCCTGCCTGGTGCTTCTTCTGATAGATGACTCTACAGAAGGTGTACCAATCTTATTCCTCCTCCTCTTTGTAGATCTTGCAACATAGATACAAGGAGTGTTTGTATGCACAGAAGCAGCAGTAGTTTCAATAGGAAGATGAGAAAAAGTGTCAGGGAAAGCTTCAAAACATAATCTCCTAGCTGCTCTATGTGCCTTAAATATTTTCTTGTGGGCAGTAAACTGAAAAACAACTCCTTTAAAAGGAGCAGTTACAGATGTCACCAGAGAAAAAGGGCCAACAAACAAACTAGTTGGACTGATAGTTGACAGGATCTGCTAAGGAACAAATTTGCTCAAAAATTTCTCCCATCGCATAGAAGGAGGGAGTGCAGGCCCATACAGGTGTGAGTTATGTTGCACCCAAGGCCAAACAATGTTGCAATGGTTAGGCATTGGAACAATAACATTAGGAACCTGTAACATATTGACAACCAACAAATTTTGATCAATAGAATTATCTGAATCATTGAGAACTGCAGAATCTGAGTCTTGCAAGGGTAAGAAATCATCCCAGTCCCCCACTTGCTCTGCAATGTTTTCCTGTTGCTGCATATCCCCACCTTCCTGCTGCTGGTCAGCACCTGCTACAAAAGGAGGGATGTTCCAGCCTTGTTCAGGGTACTGAGGCATAACAAAATTTTCCAAATCTTGCTGAAAATTTCCAGGAAGAGGGTGTGGATCACCATCTAGTGGCATTGGATCTTCATCAGGAGGAAGAACTTCAGCAAATTCAGCAGAAAGAATATAACAAGGAGCTTTCCAGGACTCTCTGACTGCACCCAGAGAACTAAAATTGCCAAACACTATATCTCTGGTGACCAGCTGTGGTGAGATGAATGTGACATAAACCATAGTTCTTTCTAAAGCGCCATCAAGATGATGCCAATGGTGGAAACTCCCAAAAGAAGCAATTGCATTGGCTATATCAGTGTCATAGCGAAAATCATAAGGAACACCAAGTACCATAATCCAGCCAGTACGGGCACCAACAGCATATTTGTGTAACCGAGTACGAAAATATTTTCTTGGAATTCATAAGGACCATTCTGCACCAAAGCCGTGCGAGCTGCAGGACTACAAATCTGGAAGAGACTCGTACAAAAAAGGCAAGGCTATGTATCATCAACAATACGCTGCAAGTTTTGTTCAACGAAATCATGGACCTGCTGCCTCCAAAACTGTTCCTCCTCCGGTGGCTCGACAATGGCCACACAGAAAGCTTCATGGGAGCGAGGTGGAGCCACCGCCGGAGTGTAGAAGGTGCATGGAAGCCTCGACGGACCACCATCAATGATTTGGTACCCCGCAGGAACCCATCTCGCCGGGTAGAGCTCAAAAGTGGCCATGGAATCCTGAGAAACCGAGGAGGGCGTGTGTGGGACGGGAGCAGAGTTATTCCCACAGGTGGCGGTGGGCTGGTCAGAAATAGTGGAGGAGGTGGAATCCGGAATGGCATCGTTTGACTCCGAAGAGTCCAAGATTGGAAACGGGGCTTTTTTCTTAGGCACCCAAATTAGGGATGAATTTTTCTTACCAAGACAATTTCTCTCAATGTGACCATAATAGAAACAACTGCGACACCTAATTTGATTGGTGCATTGAATTGTGTCATGTTTCATAGATAAGCAACGACCACACTTCCAAAAACGGTAGGCCATGTCATCAATAACTGAATTGAGCCCTTGTTTACCCGAGTCTTCGAGATTAGAAGCATTATCATGTCCTGACAAATCAGTGCTGACAATATCTTGGCTTGGAACTTGGGGAGCAGTGAATGACCCAAAAGTAATGTCCAAAGCCTTGACGTTGGGATCCTTATATCCTTTGCAAGCCTCATAGCTGATAAAACCATAAAAAACAAGCTTCTTGCTTATGGAATTACAAGATTTGATGCTAGACTTTGGGATAGGTAATTTCAAAGCAGCAAGACCAAGTTGGACTTTCTTTTTAGACGGACTGACAAGAGTCCATTCACGGTTGCATTCTGATTGCCAAGATCAAAATTCACTTCTCCAATGTGGACCCCTCTTCCCCAAAGGTTGAAAGAGCATTTAAATTGTGTGCAAGAGAAATTTTTGAGCTTGTAAATATGAAATCCAACCAATTTATTAGACACGGTGAAGGAGAAAGTTCTGTTGTGAAGTAATGAAACTTTCAAGCTTCCACAAAACCCTCCAATGACTGCCTCTAGGGAAATGGCAACTGAATCTTCAGATAAACGAAAGTTGGCACATGCAAAGGGGACCACCATTATGAAATGACCAGAATTCCAAGTGGGGTGAACCGTGGAGGAAACAAGATTATTTATCTCCATGGCAAAGTTGAAACCATGGGATAAATCCAAACCCATTGAGATAGCATCATAAACCGCTGAGGTGCAATTTTCCTCGGGGTGCGCACTAGACATGGGATCCTCAGATGTGGACACATTAATGATCCGCGGGGTTTCAGGCCCCATTAAAATAGATGGATCTCCTGCAGTAATTGCCGCAAGATCATTGGAGCCATTTGAATCCATAGTACATGCATGATCATTGGGAGAAATGACGCAAATGCCAACTAGGGCAGTGTGAGCAGGAAAACGTACCTTGAGTCCAAAATCAATCCTCCCATTACAAGAAATGTGACGTCCAACCAGGGACGTACCTTTAGCGTCCTTGAGAGCAATCCAATCACGCTGATGTTCCTTGATCCATAAGTGAATGGATCCATCATAAGACTTGACACGTACCCGATCCAGATCTTTGAAGCTTGAGTAAGTAACCTTCCCGATCCATGCAGGGGGAATGGAGGGCACCATTAGGGCGGCGAGGTGGTGTAGGATCAGAAGGTTGAATCAGAACGAGGAGTTGACGGCCGGAGATGGGAGATCGCCGGCGGCTAGGTCAAGGTGGAAGGAGGGATCCGCCATCTTGGGGAGATCGCCGGCGGCTAGGTCCATTCGAGTTTGGCAATGTTGTGAATTGATTGTGTTGTGTAGGTTCCACGTTGTTGCTGAACTGGTAGTGCGCCCTACCACATCAACTGCATCAACCTTCAGAAGTTGCGTGTCCCCCTACTAGTCGATTCAACCTTGGTTTCTTTTCTAAGGGAAAACTTGATGCTGCACTCACCTTGTGCTTGGGGACTCCCAACGAGCGTGTGTTTACACTCCATCAAGCTTTTCTGGCGTCGTTGCCCAGGAGGAAGATAATTTCTGCAAGGGGAGTATCTCACTTCCAATCTGTTACTTTGTTATTGTTTTGCTTGTTACTTGCTTTATCATGCTTGCTATGAATGTTTGATGTCTTTGAAACTAGATCTTATTGGCAAGTTGGGTTCACGGATGAACAAAAAAAATATTATAAGGAACACCGCTTGTCACAAAAAGGGATACACTTATGGGAGAAAATTAATAAATTGCATGACTATGCTAAAAACTTGTGCTCCACTTATAATGTTACTTATTGCTTTGATAAATCTTGCTGCTATAGGAGGTATAAACACCTCCCTTTTCAATGTGAGTATAATGATAATGTTGCCATATCTTCTTATGTTAAGGAAAATTATGACTTTTATGATGTGGAACAAATTGAAGAATTTATTTCTTGGAAGGGTGCATTCGAAATTGCTTATTTGCTTGAAAATATTGATGATGCGCCTTATAATATGAGATTTATGATATACTTGAATTTTGTTTTGATAATTACAAGGAATGAAATGGCTATAGCCTTGAATGTCTTTATAAAGGCTCTCCACCTAAGGAAGAGACTAATGCCTTGCAGGAGTCTATGGAAGAAGAAATTGTTGAATCTCGAAGCTCACTGGATGAAAAAGATGAGGAGAGTGATGATCAAGAGGAGGAAGAATGAACCCCATGTCTACCTCCCGATGATAGTAACTCTTTAACTCATACGTTGTTTTATTGCAATCCATGCTACTTTGATAAATCTTATGATAATCCTGTATTTACTCCAACTATTGATATGCATGATAATGAGGAAGTTTGTTTAGAAAATGTATATGATAATGCTATAGATGATGGTCCTATGTTACTTGATGTTATAAATCACTAGCAAATGTGCTCGTGCGTTGCAACGGGATACAAATTCTCGCATGCCCTAGCAATCATTTCGTGTTCCAACTCTCGTCATTGCCATCATCAACGAGTTAAATTTCCACCTATTCATGATGAACATGATCAATTCAAGGCAATAAGCTTGGTGTAAAGAGATATTGGATGCTACTAACATGATTATTTTGGCATTAGTGGAGCAGGAAAGATCTCCGGTGATTAATCATGAAAAAGCAATATTTTGTGATCTTGTGTGATTAATGGTCTAAAGTATGTTGGTCGGAAAAAGCAATATGTTCTACATTTTCTTAATTATTATCTAGAAAAGTATATCTAACTAAAAAAGTTAATAAATATTTAAATCTCACATATAACTAACTAATGTAATCGTAAAAAGCCAATGTATTAGGCATTACCTGATCATGACAGATTAGTTGTTAACCTACTTTGACAAATAATATGGTGCGTATTTCCTGGATGATGGTACGGATGCGTGGAAAGGCAGTACATGCAGTTGGCGGCGCTGCCTAGTCGCAGGTTCGTAGCATTCTTTGAGTGCCGGAGTTTAGACACAGGGAGGAGACAAAATTAGGCAATCTTGTAGTCATGCATTATATGTGAATTCAGAATCGTGAGACACCTAGTTATGCAATCTAATAAGCCATAATGAGATTATGCCAGAGCCATGCCCGTAGTATAACCGTTGTAACTACGGTTAGCATAAATCTTGCCGCAAATAGTATTGGGCTATTGTTCCCTGTGATACGTCGTTGGTGATGCCCAATCATTGTGGCGGGTTGGCCTCCCTGTACTACGCGAGGTATTTCTTCCCGATTGCTTTGTCTTAGGGCGTGAACTCTTCAGGTCATGCTCGCTCGACAGGATGCTATCGACGGAGCTGGTAATTCTGGCGGGAGCGTGCATGTTTCACGGGAGTAATGGAACAAAAATAAACTTTTTTCTGAAAAACGTTGTCAGTACCCAAATTTTACCCATAGTCGATAGACCCGCGTAGAACAATTTGAACATCAAGTTGACACAAAAGCAACAAAAAGGGTTGGAAGGGTAAGAAATAATCGTTGATATATTCTTATGTCTCATAACTTCATATAGATTTCGCTGATATGACCTCTCTTGGTATACATTAAAGATATTACGAAAAATATCCTATTACCTTCAGTATGATCAGATGCTATGGGTCAAACCATAGGCGGACGCAGCGCCCCTATTACCCGGCGCTTGACCGGGCTTTCGGTCGGCCAGACGTGCGCATTTTGTGCCGTATGCAATGTTTACAAAGACTAAAAAAACCATTTTAAGCCCTTTATCTACTGTTTGCCCGGGCTACCAATTATTCCTAGGTCCGCTACTGGGTCAAACTGATATGAATTTGTAACTATTATAATTTTAGTTGAATTAACCTATGATTATAGAGGAAGTTATATGATACGATCGTACAAAAAGGAAGTGACATTTGGTTGATTTCATGCAGTGTACATGAACTTCCTGGTAGTTGAATTAACCTATGATTATAGAGGAAGTTATATGATACGATCGTACAAAAAGGAAGTGAGACACATTTGGTTGATTTCATGCAGTGTACATGAACTTCCTGGTTGTCTTTTTTAGCTAATGGATTTCCTTTGTGTGTATGTAGTTAATTCTGTGCACTTAAATAGCTGTGCCAGAAGCTGCTAATCTAAAACGCTAGCCTATTGAAATTCGAGGGCAAAGCACACTAAACAGACCGAACAATAGAAGCAAAAAATCAAATATCTAGGTATTTTGAAGGGGAACAAAACAACAGCCGCGGGCCATATGCTTGGTTCGTTGGTTGGGTCATAGAGCAGCCGCAAGGCCCATGACCAGGCAGTGTGCCCATTCGTCCCTAACTCTACATGTGATACGGACAGGTTGGCTACCAAATCTTCAGTTGCGAATACTTTTGAAAAAACAGAAGTTAGGCTGAAGCTTACCTGAGTGATTCACGGCGATGTTGCAGGCAAGCGTCCTAGGGTTATTGGCATGCATCCGTTGGGAATCGATGTGCTGGACAGATGTGTTCGATGAGATACTGAAGCAGAGATGGAAGGAGCGGGACAGCAGGATGGTAGAGAGAGGAAGAGGGACCAGGTGGCACAAGAACAACCAGATCTGAAGAAAAAATGAATAGAGAACTCGGTGGCAGCCGGTAATCTCAAAACGAGGTCAGCAGCTGCCATCAGAATAACCACCGGACCAGAGAACTCAAGAACATATAGGAGGAGCATATACTGACGAGGAGCTTTGGGGATGGCCTGGCCGACGAACTCGGACACAGGGACAGAGCACGCTGGATCTACCAGAGGTGAGGGACGGGGGATTCGAGGCCAGGTGATGGCGGTCAACGAGGCCCGTCTCGAGTTCTGGCGTGAGGCATGGCTCAATTTTTGTCTGCCGCTCCTGTGTGCTGTTGGGCTCTCATCCGAAGGCTAGGTCGGCGGAACTCGCGACGTCGCCGGGAGCGCACAAGATATGCGGGGATGGGCTAGGTAGGGGTCGGGCGTTTCCTTTCCTCCCGCTGGAGGAGAGCGGCGCTGACACGGATGGCAACTTCTATAATTAGATATTACGAACCGTTCCGTGGCAAAAAGGTAGTGGTATGTGTTTTGGTGGGAGGGCAAATCGGTAAAATTGCGTTGGACAAATTTTTTGGCAGAAACCTTAATGTCTTTATTAGTAGGTATAGATAATACTACTGAAAATGGGATTGCTATTAGTAGTCTCGTACCTTTTATGAGTGATCAATCATCTTGTTTTAATATTGCTTAGAGTGGGAAAAAACAAAAGCTGATTTTAAATTTTGATCCCGCTGTTTTGGAGCTTGATATGAATTGTGTGATTTTAGACCATGATAAATATGCTTTATGTGATAATTATGTTTTTGAGTTTGTTCATGATGCTACTGAAAATTATTGTGATAGAGGAAAATATGGTTGTAGGAATTTTCATATTGCTAAAACATCTCTCTTTTTGTTGAAAAGTTTTGAAATTGCTCTTATTCTACCTTCCCATGATTTATAGTTTGAGATTCTTTAATTTATTTCTTTACAAGATTCCTATGCATAGGAAGTGGGTTAGACTTAAATTTGTTTTATACTTGCTTCTTGATGCGTCTTCAGTTGAAGACACTTGATTCTATTTTTCTAGGCCTAGATAAAAGACGTTCAAGAAAAGCACTTCTTGGGAGATAACCCATGGTTTTATTTTTTCTTTGTTCTTCTATGTTTTACATGAGTCAAGGGGTTGTATATCTAGCGTTCCCACATTTAAATAATGTAAGAACATTTGTGTTATTGTGCTAGTCCCTGGATCAATTGCTAGCACCACGGTACAAGATGAAATATCATGCAAATGCATCAAATTCTATTACATCGCATGATCCAATCTTTACAAAATAATATTACAACTTGCATAGTCTTAGAATACTAGCAGAAAACAAAGTAATACAACGAAAAACATAGAACAACATTGAGCCCATCTTCTTCATGCGCCACGGGCAAAACATGTTGGCGGTAGACTCGAGATCCTAAACAAAATTCTCACTCGTCTTCAGATTTATCTACATGATGGAATATGCAACCATAAGGGGGTCAATACAATTTAATGTATTGGCAAGTAACACTATGGTGGATATAAATGGCAATACTAACACTACATGCTTATTTGGCTGAGTGGAGTTTTGTCTAAGTTTTCATAAACCCAGTTTTCTCCTATCACTTTTGTAAAACAAACTTTTCTTTTCAAAGGATGGCATCATTGGATTAAGATCCAAGCACCACAACTACTGTTCACTTGGTCAAAATTTTACTTATTGAAAATGGTGATGTGATTCTTCCGTCCATCCTTGTCCAGCTGCTCATAGTTGTCCATAACCGGGGACACGCCTAAGATCTTAGTTTGTTGACTCTGCAGAGTTTGTGCACTTTCACCTTCAGACTCGAATCAACCCAAACATCCTATACACCCTGAGTGCATTAAGGAAAGGAGAATAACTGAGACGAGATCTTTCAGAAGCAAGAATTCAACCCAATGGCAAGACCCGTTCCACCTATAATTATGCTACATCTGCTTGTCAAGCCCAGGGTGAATCCTCACAACTTAGTTGATCAAGACAGAGCCCATATACTAAAGGTTGCACTCTAAGCAATCTAAACTTGGGGAACATCATAATCACTTTGTTCCTGGGTGGAATTCCTTCAAGTGAAAACCCCTCGGGGAGACACTCAATTATCAACATCCATGCACTACCAAATCCACCCAGGTGGTTCATTGAAGTTGTTACTTAGAATTTTTCCACAACATCAAGTAAAACAATTTATAATATTGCATAGCATCCACTAAGTTCTAAGGCTATCAAAATAACAAGGGTAAAGGAGATGGATACACACTACTAGGATAATAGCATAGCATAGTACTTTAGAAAAAAAATCACCTAGCATGCATACTACTAAAAACTCTAGCAATGCATAGGAAAATAATAAGTATTTGATGGCGTGTTACTTGCCTTGTTGAAGTTGGTGAAGAAATCACACTCTCTTCACAATAGATCGTTGCTCTCCGTACAATCTATATATTGAAAACACAATAACAAAATAAACAAGCATCCTAGCAATCAAACATACAAGTGAACATACAAGGCAACAAACATAACAAAATGGGTTTATCCAGGTTGTCTAAGACAAGGTCAAGATTTCAGTTTAAAAGATTCATTCTCTAATGGTTTCATACTTGTTAAGGAGTTTCCAAGGGTTTACTTGGGATGGACTAGGATGAGTTTGATGTGATCTAACTTTATTATAACCATATTTGTCGAGGAAGTTCCAAGAGTTCACCAAGGGTGATCATATCACTTCTTCAACTAAGGTAGCACATAACAATGTGTAACACTTAGTCATTTTCATCAAGACCTTTGGGTGATCTAAGTTAGTCTCTCCATTTTGGTTAGGGTAGGTATAGAGTCAACTAACTTCATAACAATAGAGATAACAAGATAAAGTTTTGGGATTTTCCACTTGGGTCAAGGGTTGGACAAAAAACAAATTGTTATTCTTCAACTTGTATGGGTTGCTCCAAGTCTTCACATGCTTGTCTTCTTGAAGACCATCTTCATGCTTCTATTGTAGTTTCCTCCTTGTTGTGAAGCCTCTCTTGAACTTGATAAAACTTCATGGTTTTCACTTCACTAATTGGTTTAGGTATGGGATGGGCACAAATACCACTAAGTCAAAAATAGAAAATAAAGAAATATAAGTGATAGAAAGAGAGGGGAAGATATTTTCTCCTTGATTTCTTCATACACTTGTACTTCCTTATTTTCATTCTATTTTTTGTGGAGTCCAAGTCCTTCCTTCAATATCTTCCATGATCTTCCTTGTAGCTCTTCATGTTGCCACCAAGTTGAAAATGAAGTATCTCCTTGTGCTTGAGTCTTGATTTCCATTTTGCTAACTTGATGAATTCTTGAAGCAAGAATAGGAGAGTGGAGAAGTAGGTAGACAACTATGGTACCAGTATTTAAGGTTCACTACTTGGTATTATATATGGTTGACACATTCTAGGGACTTTGTCTTGGCTCCAAAATAGCCACCACAACAAAGGTAAAAAGGATAGAAACAACTCCATGACATAAACAACTAGGTGGACTACTATGATGGATGTTTGGCTAAAATTACATGGTCATGGTCCAAGAGTGTCTAAATGTTTAGGCAGTGATGTCTCTGGTTTAAGCTTACCAAATGGAACAATTTTTCTTAAGGGAACATATTCTAATTATTTATAGAATTAAATCTATGTCAAAAATATTCAAATAGACAACTTAATTCTAAATTCAAATTTAATTTGTCTAAAAATTATTTTGGGACAGACGGTACAAAAGTCCACATCCTAAGGTTTCCAAATATATTTTATTTGCAATTTTTGGATTTGTAGAATTTGAATTATGCCAAAATTCACCAAACAAGCATATTTGAATTTGAACAATTTTTAAATGGTCAAATTTAAATTTTGCCAGTGCCAAAAGATTCTACACATCCAGAGGATTTCAAAAACTCCTAGTTTACTAAACTTTCACTTATGAATCAAAAGATATGATAGATCTAAGATGTAGGGACTTTTCTGCAAAATTGCTATTTTGTTTTTATTCGGAAATAAATCCAGAGACGAGATGGGCTAAAATTGCTTATCTGTCGCGCTGGGCGACGGATAGAGAGTGGGCTTGGGCCGGCTGTGCGCTGCGGTGAGCAACAAATAACAAACGGGTGCACTGCTGATTGGGTTGTGACTGGGCGACACGCAGCGTGCTCCTATTGGCTTATACCTCTTCGGTAAGTGATTCAACAGGGGCCAATAGATCAAGATCTAACAGGAAGAAATAAAACACAGAGGAGAGGATGGCTCACCAATGCGGCTCTTCGTTGGAGAATGTCACGCGGCGGCCGGCGGCGCAGATTGCTTGACGGCGGTGATGCTACACGGGGTCCCTCGCCCTGAGAAGAATACGACCGCGAGCGCCAAGGTGCGGCAAAAGTTATGGAGGAAACGACGTCAATCATCTCCTCTCGTAGCGGCTCCGCGGCACGGCCGGAGTGGTGTGGGTGCCGGTGACCTTGGGGATGTCGTCATTCTCGTCGATTTTCTTATCAAAACAAAGAAAAGCCGACATTAGGACACGCGCGCAAGAGAGGGAAGGAGATAGATACAGAGAAGGGGCATCAGGCTTGCCTACCTTGTCCGGAATCGAGCAAAACAACGACGGATGGATATGAACTCCAGCGAGGAAATACTCTGCGCTAGGGGCACAATTCTGCAGGGAAATAGAGGGTAAATGAGTAGGAGGAAGAGGGCTTTACGAGAAGGTCTCGGGGCACAGATTAATGACTCGAAACGGCAGCAATCACTCAGTAAAAATTTGAGTAGAAACGGCATGACAGTTTCTAGGGTTGAAGATGTGGTGACGTCACAACTGACATCATCATTTTATTCTAATTTCTCCTGTTTTCTTATTTCCTTTATAACTTCTGTTTTCTTTATCCTATTTACCTCAAATAAATTTCTAAAATCTTGAAATGAAATTTTCTTTCAACTAAGCACATTTGAAAACTATTATGGACACTTTTTTTTTCAATTATATATAATTCACTAATAGCACTTAATACCATTTTAAATTAGAAAGATGATAAAATGAGGTTTTTGATTAAATAAAACTTCAGAGACATGATGCTCGTGATGGTGACCGTGGAAACCCCAAGAGGAGGGTGTGATGAGTAAGCGGCAAGAATTTCCCTCAGTTAAGAACCAAGGTTATCAATCCAGTAGGAGGAAGAGGATCTCAGGAAGGTTGATGCCACTGACGGTGGTGCTGGCGCTTCACCGGTGTCATCAACAATGTGGAACCTGCACACAACACAACCAAAATACTTTGTCCCAACCGTACAGTGAGGTTGCCAATCACACCGGTCTTGCTGAAAACAAAGATTAGACGTATAGTGTGGAAAATGATGTATGCTTGCAGTAAGTAAAGAAAGCAGTAAATAGTTTGTGGTTATTTAACAGTGTGGAAAATGGACCGGGGTTCATAGGTTCACTAGTGGTGCCTCTCCATAAAAGATAGCATGTTGGGTGAATAAATTACAGCTGGACAATTGACAAATAGAGGTTGCACCGTAGTGCACAATATAACATGATGATTACTATGATACTTAGTGCGGGCATTACAACAATATACATAGACCGACATACATCTGCATCTATGACTAATAATCCACCCTAAGGTTATCATCTCAACCCCCTTAGGTATTAATTTGCAAGCAACAGATAACTGCATTAAACAAAGTGTGTAATTTAAGCAATGATTATGCACGCGGGCACTCTCACCGCTGTTTTCTCCCTAATGGCAACATCACATCCCCCTTCACGTTTCTGTCACTCGAGCAAGGTGGTGAGGAGGCATGAACCCACTTATGAGCATAAATACTCCCTGTTGGAGTCACTAGCAACTACTTGGCCAGAGCAACCACTAGCAATAGAAAGCATGCAAGATCACAAATAGCATATGCAAATAAAGACTATAATAAACTTGGCATAAGGTCAATATTCATCGGATCCCAGCAAACACAGCATATAGAATTACATAAGACCAATCTCGATCATGATGGGCAGCTCACGAGATCTAAGCATGGAGGCATATGAGGAGAAGACAACCATCCAGCTACAACTACGGACCCGTAGTCCAAGGATGAACTACTCATTCATCACTTCGGAGGAAGGCATGGTGATGTAGAAGCCTCTAGTGATGATCTTCTCTCCGGAAGGGTGCCAGAAACATCTTCAGAACCCCCTGATCTAGGGTTGACGATGACGGCGGCTGCGGAACTTTTCGGGGATTTTTTATCAGGTGCTTAGGGTTTTCCATCCGGGGGGATTAAATAGGCGAAAGGGCAAAGGCGGTGGAGCTCCATGGGCCCCACACCTATAGGTGGCACGGCCAGGGGGACCCGCGCCACCCTATGGCGTGGCCCCCTGTTGCCCCTCTTTGATTCCTCTTTGGTCTTCTGGATGCTTACGGGGAAAATAGGACTTCCGGGCTTCGAACTTTCCAATTCTGAGAATATTTCCAGAACAACTTTTCTGAAACTAAAAACAACAGAAAACAGGGAACTGGCTCTGTGACATCTTGTCAATAGGTTAGTCCGGAAATCGATAAAAATGACATAAATAAGGGAGAAAACAAGTAGCACTTAACATAATATGATCATGGAGCATCAGAAATTATAGATACGTTGGAGACGTATCAAGCATCCCCAAGCTTAGTTCCTACCCGTCCTCGAGTAGGTAAACGATAAAACAATAATTTACGAGGTGACATGCTACTAACATAAACTTGATCAATCTAATGTAAAAGCATATGCACGCTGAGATCATAAAACTTTAAACACAGGCATGATAAATAAAACTTTAATAATAAAGCATATCAATTACTTTGCATCACAAATAGTAACTCAAATAAAGGATCATGAAAAATAATGCAAAGAAAGGTAAACGTTTGTTTTAGGTACAGAGAAAGCATGGCAAAGTGATATTTCGATAGTCCTTAAGAGTGGGGCAAAACATAAATGCCAGGACACCTTCAAAGTTCATGAGGAAGACTAGAACAAATAATATCACATCATGAAGTAATTATTGATGCTTATGGGAAAAATGCACATAGAACTCAGAATGACAAAAATGCTCTCTCAAATGTGCATAAAGTTAGAAGACGGAGACCCAACATAAAAGTAAAAAGAAAGGCCCTTCGCAGAGGGAAGCAGGGATCACTCATGTCCTAGAGATTTTATTTTATTAAACTGAGGTATTAAAAGTTTGACACTAAGTGTCTAAATTTTGGGAGATGTATGCTAATGTCAACGAATGGTAAACAGAAAATATAGTACGTCACAAGCCAACTGGATTCACAAGAGCGGCTCCCATGGTGAAGGACGCAACTGGTGTAGAAGGTCATCCCTCTTTCTCTTTTGTTTGCACAATTATGACTTGACTGATAAATCAGGGGCAAAAAATAGTGGAGAGAATTTGTTTGCATTAATTTGGGGTTGGGCACCCCGCTGCCAGCTCTTCTATCATTTGGATAAGCGGATGAAGCCACTACTCCAGGGTGTGAAATCCAATCAACAAGTGAGATAAAGATTCTCTATCTACGTCCTCATGAGCAAAAACAGGAACATAAAGCAGGAGTAATTTTGAAGGTTTAAAGGTAACACATGAGCAATTTACTTTGGAGTGGTAGTTAAATACCACATGTAGGTAGGTATGGTGTGCACATTGGGAAAAACTTTGGTTTAAGGGAGTTTGGATGCACGAATAGAGCTCATACTTAGTACAGGTGGAGGCTAGCAAAAGACTGGGAGCGACAAATCAAGAGAACATAAGAGCCATAATCATGCATAGCGACATAAGCATCATTAATTAAAACATAAGAAATATCACAAGTTCAAAAACTAAGTGGTCATGGAGGCTATTCGTGACTGTTTTGTAGTCATAAACATGGTGTGAGCATGCGCCAAGTCAACCAAATAAAACATTCGAAAGAGAATACCATATATTGATCATTTACTATGACAAGAACAACTCATGAATCTTTCAAGACATATTAAACACTCTCAACCATTTGAGGCTAATCATGATACTCAATAACCACAAGGCTTTAAAACGAAAATAACATTTAGCATAGCATGAAAAAGTTCTAGCCACAGTCTATACAAGCTTCTACTAGCACTGTTATAAATTCTACTTCAAGCAACATTTTTCTTCTCCTAACAAGCACCATACAAAACATGCTTTAACAAAAATACTCTTTATGATACAACAAGAAAACATGCGAGTACTCACATAATACTACTAAAACTAACAACTCTAATAAGAGATGCATGCAAAACAGGAGCTAAATAAATGCAGCAGCTAGACAGAGATTAAGAATACAATGTATTCTCATGAAAAAGCGGAGCGTGTCACTCTCCAATAAAAGAATGCTGGGGTCCAACCAAGCTTATTGAAAAAGTAAAAACAAACTGAAAGAAAAAACAAAAGCAAACTGAAAACAAAAATAAAATACATTCCAAGTAAAGCACATAAGATGCGACCGAATAAAAATATAGTTTCACTAGAAGTGACCTGATAATTTGTTGACGAAGAAGGGGGTGCCTTGGGAATCCCCAAGCTTAGACGCTTGAGTCTTCTTGGAATTTTCTGGGGTGTACCACCAGGGCATCCCCAAGCTTAGGCTTTTCACTCTTCTTGATCACATCATATCATCCTCTTCTCTTGACCCTTGAAAACTTCCTTCACACCAAAATTCTCACAATCTTCATTAGCAACGTTAGTGCAATTGAAATAATAAATTTACATGGTTCAGTTTAAACACAAGTCTAACACTCAAAAACACATTATCTACTGTCACAACTTCTTTTAAAACTCTTTTTCTCAAAAGAACACCAAAAGAAAGAGATTAAGACGCAAATGCGATAAAAGGCAGAAATCTGTTAAAAAATAATCGATTTTTCAAAATTCTTCTGTTGCTCAAATCAAAAAGTGGAAAACCAATAAAATTTGCGTATATACTTCAGGATTAAGCACAAAAAAACTCAGGTCATTTTGAATTTTCTGTGATTTTTAATGGAATTAACAGTGGACAGCAGAAATCTGTTTCCTGCGCAGAAATCCGAAATATAGCCTCAACTTTCCACTAGAGGCTTTACTTGGCTCAACAAAAACTCAAAAGAAAAGATATAGCGGGGTTGCTAAGGAAATAGAAAGCACCTAGGTGCAAATCACACCAAATAAAATGAAAGAAAGCGGGTTGAAAACAGTGAAATAAAACGGGTTGTCTCCCGGTAGTGCTTTTCTTTAACGCCTTTCAGCTAGGCATAAAAGGGCAACTCAAATATTTTCAAGTGAAGAAGCATCAACATCATATCTTGCTATAATAATAGATTCAAAAGGTAGCTTCATATTATTTCTAGGAAAGTGTTCCAAACCTTTCTTGAGGGGGAATTGATATTTAATGCTCCCCTCTTTCATATCAATAATAGCACCAACAGTTCTAAGAAAAGGTCTTCCCAAAACAATAGGACAAGAAGCATTGCATTCAATGTTCATAACAACAAAATCAACATGGACAAGGTTACTTTTAACCATAATAAGAACATCATCGATTCTACCAAGAGGTTTCTTCTTAGCATTATCAGCAAGATGAACATCCAAATTACAGTGTTCCAACGGTGGTAAATCAAGCATTGTATAAAGCTTTTGAGGCATAACAGAGATACTAGCACCAAGATCACACAAAGCATTGCAATCAAAATCATTTACTTTTATCTTAATGATAGGCTCCCAACCATCATCTAATTTCCTAGGGATAGATGTTTCAAGTTTCAACTTTTCTTCCCTAACTTTGATGAGAGCATTGGTAATATGTTTAGTAAAGGCCATATTCATGGCACTAGCATTGGGTCTTCTAGCAAGCTTTTGTAGAAACATAATAACTTCAGAGATATTGCAATCATCAAAATCAATATTATTATCATCAAAAGTAATGGAAACATCATCTCCCATACCTCTAAAAATTTCAACACTTCTATCAGAAGCAATTTCAGCAGTTTGAGGCAATTTAGCACGTTTCACCAAAGGAGTAGGGACTTTATTAACACCAATTACTTTACCATTGATAGTAGGAGGTTTACTAGCACTTGGGGCTTCAGTTTTACTAGTGGTTGTGATAGTTCAAACTCTAGAAATATTATTCTTTTTAGCCAATTCATCCTCTCTTTCCCACCTAGCACGTAATTCAGACATCAACCTAACATTATCATAAATTCGAACTTGGATGGCATTGGTTGCAGAAAAAGGATTATCTTCAATGGTTTCAGTTTTAGCAGCCATTTTATTGATCAAATAAAATTGTGCCTCTGACAGGGCCGAAATACTAATCTCAGCACTTGAAATTTTACCTTGCAAATCAGAGATTTCTCTATTCAAATTTCCAATTTGTTGGCTAATAGTTCTCAACATAGCAGATTGTTCTTCCATAGTTTTAGTAAACAACTTATTTTGTTCATATTGCATTTGCATACAGTTCTTAGTTGCTTTTTCAACTTCTACAATCCTTTCTTCACTAGGCATTCCAGATCTACCATAAGAATAACCACTACCACTATTAGGAGGATAGGGCTTATAATTGTTTCCACCAAAATTACTTCTATAAGCATTGTTGTTAAAATTATTATTTTTAATAAAGTTTACATCAACATGCTCTTCTTGAGCAACCAAAGAGGCTAAAGAAACATTATTAGGATCAACTTGATCTTTACCATTTACAAGCATAGACATAATAGCATCAAGCCTTTCACTTAAAGAGGAGGTTTCCTCAACAGAATTTACCTTCTTACCTTTGGAGCTCTCTCAGTGTGCCACTCTGAATAATTTATCATCATATCATCAAGAATCTTTGTTGTATTTCCCAAAGTGATGGACAGAAAGGTACCTCCAGCAGCTGAATCCAATAGGTTCCTTGAGGAGAAATTCAGTCCTGCATAAAAGGTTTGTATAATCATCCAAGTAGTTAGTCCATGAGTGGGACAATTCTTCACCATAGTTTTCATTCTTTCCCAAGCTTTAGCAACATGTTCATTATCAAATTGTTTAAAATTCATTATGTCACTTCTCAGGGATATAATCTCAGCAGGAGGATAATATTTTTCCAATGAAAGCATCTTTACACTTAGTCCATGAATCAATACTATTTCTAGGCAAAGATAGCAACCATTCTTTAGCTCTCCCTCTCAAAGTGAAAGGAAATAATTTCAGTTTAATAATATCTCCATCCACATCTTTATATTTTTGCATCTCACATAGTTCAACAAAATTATTAAGGTGGGCAGCAACATCATCAGTACTAATACCAGAAAATTGCTCTTTCATAACAAGATTTAATAAAGCAGGTTTCATCTCATAGAAAGTAGCAGTAGGAGCAGGTGGAGCAATAGGTGTGCAAATAAAATCATTTTTGTTTGTGCTAGTGAAGTCACACAATTTAGTATTCTCAGAGGAACTCATTCTAGCTGAATAAAAGCAAGCAAATAAATAACAACTATGAAGTAAACTGATTTTTTTGCGTTTTCAATATAGAGAAGAAAAACAAGACAAAAATAAAAACAAGACAATAAACAAAATAAAGAGGTTGAGAGTGAGAGACTCCCCTTGCCATAAGACTTCTTCCTCCCCGGCAACGGCGCCAGAAATTCTTGATGCTCGTGATGGTAACCGTGGAAACCTCAAGAGGAGGGTGTGATGAGTAAGCGACAATAATTTCCCTCAGTTAAGAACCAAGGTTATCAATCCAGTAGGAGGAGGAGGATCTCAGGAAGGTTGATGCCACTGACGGTGGTGCTGGTGCTTCACCGGTGTCAGCAACAACGTGGAACCTACACACAACACAACCAAAATACTTTGTCCCAACGGTAAAGTGAGGTTGTCAATCTCACTGGTCTTGCTGAAAATACTTTGTCTCACGCGCTTAAATCATCTTGTTTTGGTGTTTGTTAACAACACATGTATCCTTAAGTGTGTTGATGCATTTTAGGGCGTAAACAACATATTTGATGTGGTGGTGCGGTGTTGCAAAAAGGAGCAAAGCCTGAGGAATCTGTTCTGCTGGAGTTTACTCCAGGCCAGAGTCTCCGGTCTCCCAGACCGGAGTCTCCGGTGTGAAGAAATTCACCAGGGTGTTTCTCTGGATTTTATGTGTCGCCTGCGGTACCCAGACCGGAGACTGTCCGGAGTCTCCGGTGTGGGTATTTCCTATCAAGAATTTGACTAAGGCCAAAGTGGTGTCGCCTGCGGTACTCGGTCTGGAGTCTTACCGGAGACTGTCCGGACTCTCCGGTGTGACTAGTTTTTGTTGCTCTCGTTCGACCCCAGACACTCGTGACTTCTAACTGCTAAGTCAAGACCGGCGTCTCCGCACTGGAGGTGTCCTGGAATTTCTCAAGGTGGTAAAACTTGGTGTCACCTGCGACATCTACACCGGAGACTTACCGGAGACTGTCCGGAGTCTCCGGTCCAGGGGGTCTACGAAAATACTCAGACCGGAGTCTCCGGTGTGAGTTTGGCAGAAAAGCTCCAACGGCTCCAAGACTTTATGAGGGGTATAAATACCCCTCCCCTCCACCTACCTTGGGTTAGCTCGTCCATAATTAAATTCACCATTGTTGGAGCTCCCCAATCTTGCTAGATCTCCCAATCCCTCCACCCAAAAGCCTTGATCTTTGGAGGATTGAAGGAGAAGGCCCCGATCTACGTCTTCACCAACCAGATTTCATTCCCCCCCTCATTTGCTTGAGGGATCTAGCCTAGGGTTTCCTCTTGTGGAGAACCTAGGAATCTTGCTACTCTTTGTTGATTCAAGAAGTGTTGGGAGCCCCCAATTTGGTTGTGGGTGTGTGCCCCAAGTTGTTTGTAAAGGATTCGATTCTCGCCTCAAAGGGGATCAATAGTGGAAGGTGAACTAGGCCTTTGTGGCGGAGTTCATCGGAGAATAGGGTGAGGCCTTTGTGGCGTTGAGTAGGCCTTCGTGGCGAGCTCACACCCCTCCAACGAGACGTACTCCCTTAACAAGGAGGAACTCGGGAATACATCGTGTCTCCGAGTGCTTTCGATCGGTTATCTCGTTCCCTTATCTTTTACTTACTTGTACTTGTTGCATTTATTGTTGTACTAGTTGCATTAATTGCTTTCCTTGTCATATAGGTAAATTCACCTTAGTGCACTATCTAGAGAATTTACCTTTGTGTCAAGCCTAAACTACGAGAAAAAATAAAATTGATCGTAGCACCTATTCACCCCCCTCTAGGTGCCTATACTTTACTTTCACATACCCCCATTTGGCATATATCCGACATGTGAGTTTTGGATGCAACTAACACGGACTAACACTGTTTTCAGCAAAATTACCTTGGTGTCAACTTTCAGGAAAATGCCCGGAAGATATCCCAAAGTCCTTATTTTACCCGAAGACCCCCGGATCCAGAACATGAGACAGAGGGGGCAAGGAGGGGCCCACACCACCTGGTGGCGCGCCCCCTTAGGCCGCGCCATCACATAGGTGTGGCCACCTCAGCCACCCCCTCGGACTCCCCTTTTGACTACATAACCCTCGTGACCTAAAAACTGAGGGGGTTGTCATATTCCACAGAAACACACCAGAGCGCAGCCGCCACCTCGAAACCCAATTCGGGGATCAGAAGTTCCTATTCTCGCACCCTGCCGGGACGGGGATTCAAAGGAGATCATCGCCACCACTTCTCCTTCAAACATCCATGATCCCACCATCCATGTGTGAGTAATCCCCGTTGTAGGCTGGGAGGATGGTAGGGATTGGATGAGATCGTTCATCTAATAATGCCAGATTGTTAGGGCATGGTGCCTAGTATCCGGTGTTAGTGCTATATATCGCTGTTGCAACTTCTTAGGCTTAATGCTTGTCACTAGGGCCCGAGTGCCATGACATCAGATCTGAACATGTTATTGATTCATGAGGATAATTATGTTTCTTGATCATACCTGCAAGTTGTTTACACATTTTATTGTCCGAAACCCGAGGCCCCAAAGTGACAATAATTGGGATAACCGGAGGGGGTGGCTGTGATGTGAGGATCACATGTGTTCACAAAGTAATGCTTTGCTCCGGTGCTTTACTAAAAGGAGCACCTTAATTACCAGTAGTTTCCCTTGAGGCCCTGCTACAACGGGTTGGTAGGACAGAAGATGTTGTGCAAGTTTCTCATTGCGAGCACGTACGACTAAATTGGAAAACATGCCTATGGTTTGCCTAGTACTTGGATGCTTTATTATTATCTATCTGAAGTGCCCATGTTTTGATTATTATATGAACTATCTTATCCATGCAACGCCCGTTCATCCATCCCTATGCCTACAGTATTTTAATCCTGCTGTTTCCCACAATTTCTACCGTTGTTACTATTTTACTCTTGCTGTTATTTTACTACTTCTACTGCTATTAAACTGTTACCACTAATAAATGTTGCGAGCAAGTCTACTTTCAGGTCCAGCTGAACTGACAACTCATATGTTAAGGCTTATAAATATTCTTTGGCTCCCCTCGTGTCGAATCAATAAATTTGGGTTTTACTTCCCTCGAAAACTGTTGCGATCCCCTATACTTTGGGGTCATCAAAGAACTACAAGAATGATCTTACTATTGCTGAGTACACTTTGATTAGTCAGAAAGACTGGTATGCTCATGAGAGAGATGTTGAGATCGAGGATGAAAGATTCTGGTGCATGGAGCAATCCTACATATACCCAGACATCTATTCTGACTACAAGTTCCCTATTCGTCCCATGAACCCAACAAAGCTCCAACGACTCAAGGACAAGGAAGCATTTGCTCAATGTACTATCAATGTGGAGAGGTTTGGTCTTGATGACCTTATGGAGATTCAATGCCCATATAATGTTCCCGTGTGCTTCAGTTCATGTCCACCTTGGTGATTGGAAATGATATGCATCGGTGTTTGAAGTGGATGACTGGCTCAAACTTCTGTGATGTTCTATTTCACAAGTTCGCTCGTGTGTTTGGGTACAAGTGGCGGTGCATCCTTCCATTGGTCACCGTATGCATGAGGAGAAGCCAAACCGGGAACAACTTATGTCTAACATGTATCGCCTGGATGGTTTTATTAAAAGGTGGAAGGGCTCCTTCCCTTCTATAGTCATCTTGTGTGCATCTTCAGGTACTTCATTGCACCGAGTGGAGGTAACAATGATACCCTCACAAGCCCTCTTTGCAACCTGTTGATTCTTGCTAAGCAATGCATTGAGGATCCGGATACTGAGAAGGTGAACTCTATGGATGTCATGGACTTCATCTTCAATGAGCTATACAATGCTATGGTTGGTGGAACACCATCCTCTATGCTCCATACATCATGCTGCTTATCAAGGACACCTTGAAGACTCAGGATTTCAGTAGGCTGCCTATGGAGGATCATCACTACAAGAATCTCTACATCACTAGAGAGAAACATCCAGTGGTTCCTTCGTATGGTTCTGACAGTGGGTTCATGAGAGATGCTCACACTAGTTCTACCGCTGCTCCTCGTGCTCCTCCTATGGATACATCCTTTGTGCCTCAAGTTAGGAAGCTCTCCTGTTTCAGCGTAACATCTTGTGCATGAAGGTGGACATCCACAAGGAGCAGTATCAAGCTTACCGCAAAGATGTTCCCATGTCTAGTTCCCAACATCAGATCCTTCACCATGTGAGTGGTGCTTCAGGCACTCCTCCCTCAGCTCTTGCTCCAACTAGCTATGCTTAGTGGTCCTCTAATGATGTCACACCTTGGGCCAAGATCGAGTCTGCTATTCGTATCATTGCTTCTTCTAGTGCTCGTGCTGCGGATGATGATGAGGATGGACAGGACGATGGCTCGGCTGAGGAGTCTCCAGAAGAGTCTGACGACTAGTTCGTCATGGGTTGAAAGAGCAGTATCATCACTACTTGTCTCCTTTTTGGTGTCTCGATGCCAAATGGGGAGAAGTAGTCTATTAGGTCTACGTGATTTGCATGGGGTCGGGCACAAGCATGTTCTTTTACCATTCTTTGAGAGGTTGTGTCCATTTCTGTTTTATGTTGTTTTATGCTCTGAACTATTTGCTATTTCATTTTTGGAACTATGTTTATTGTTATTGTGAGACTATGGTATCCTAGGATCTATTATTGGTTATCTATGCTGAGGATGATATTATTGTGCGTTGTTTGTTATCTTCACATCTATTCTATGCACAAGGTATGGCTTTCAACTCAATCCCTCAATATAGTTGCTACCTGTGTCTCATTTTGTATCATGTTGTTATCCTGTTGGAAATTGTTCTCCTCATAAGTGTGTACTTGCATACCAAAGGCAAACCAAAATTTATCCACACTTCTAGGGGGAGCAATCTCCATTTCCTTTACAAACATGATCTTGATATGATTTTATTTGCAAATCCTAGTATTGTCATCTAACACCAAAAAGGGAGAGATTGAAAGAGCATTTCTTGATCCCTAGAGTTTTGTGTGTTAGTTAACAATACTAGTGATATATTTCATCAGGTGTTAAGTGGTGTAGGTCGTTAATTTCATCCTTTGCATTGAACACCAATTTGTGTGAAGTTAGATCAACTGTTGCAAGTTTTAGAAGGTAACCGGAAATTTCGAACCGAAAATTCCTGGGTAACCGGATTATCCAGTTTTGGAAAGCACATCAAAACGGCTAAGAAAAGTTATCTCTCTAGCACTAGAGGTAGACGGAAATTTCCAACCGAAAATTTCTGGCAAACCGGATTATCCGGTTACCTCCAGGGCGTGGAGAAAACGGCTAAGGACCCAGCGTTTTCGGGACAGAAGTCAGTCCGAACCAGAAATTTCCAGGCAACCGGATTATCCGGTTTGTGGAGATGAACTCAAAATTTGGCTAAGTCCTAGAAGCTTTTTTGCACTGGACCCTACCGGATATTTGCTACCGGAAATTTCCAAGAATCAGAATTTCCGGTTTGGTCAACAGCACCCGGAATATCCGGTTCAAGTTTAAAACAGAAATTCTGGCTGCTTCCTGCACTCCAACAACCACATTTCGAGAGGGGGTATTTATATCCCGCCTTCTTCCCCAAGATCTCAAGTTTGTCCAAGTCTTCAAGATCCATTTTTAGAGCTCACCAAAAGTACGATTTCTCCCAATCCCTCCACACAAACTCGTTGATCTTTGGAGGATTGAAGGAGAAGGGCCCGATCTACAGCTTCACCAAGCCGTTCTTCATTTCCCCCTCATTCACTTGAGGGATTTGAGTCTAGGGTTTCTTTGTGGAAAACCTAGACTCGATTGTTGCTTACTTGTTGATTGAAGCAAGATTGTTGGCAATTCTTGGGAGCCCCCAATTCGGTTGTGGGTGTGTGCCTCAAGCTCATTGTAAAAGCATCGATTTCCGCCTCGAAGGGAATAAATAGTGGAAGGTGAACTAGGCCTTTGTGGCGAGGTTCACTTGAGAATAGGATGAGGCCTTTATCTCCGCGTGCTTCCGTTATCGGTTACCTCGTTCCTTCTCCTTTACTTTATGTTTGTATCTTGCTTAGTGTTGTGCTCGTGATATAGGTAAATTCACCGTAGTTGCATATCTAGAGAATTTACCTTTGTGTCAAGCCTAAATAAAAAAGGAGTTAAAATTTGAAGTAACACCTATTCACCCTCCTCTAGGTGCCCATACTATCCGTTCAGACTTGTGATGTAGATCATCTAGCTCACTGTCGTGTTCTAGACGAGGTTGTAGTTTCTGGTTGTCATACTTCCCCTTGGTGTGAATTTCAATGCACCATACTTGGGTTTGGCTTCTTCTTTCAAAAATCCATAATGCATGTATCTTCCCAGTCCAAGGAGTGATCCTTGCTTTGCGAGTTTATGGTTCATGTTTGGTTGTTCTTGATAAAAAATCCATCATGAGTGTATCCTCCTAGTCCAAGGAGAGATCCTCGCTCTTCGATTTACGGTCCTTCGGGGTCCATACTCATATGGTCCTGTCACCTCACGAGGGATGGTAGTTGCTAAAAAAATTCCATCATGGGTGTATCCTCCCATTCCAAGGAGTGATCCTCGTTGTGCGAGTTACGGTCCTTCGGGACCATCCTTATATGGTCCTCGCACCTGGTGAGGGATGAAAAGGACCTCGAGTCATACGTCGCCCATCATTAGCTTGTCGGCAGAACTCAGGAGGTATTGTTTTCTTTCTTTATCTCTTCCCATGGGTAATCCGTCAGGTTCAATGATGTATACAATGATGACTAGCATGGAATGGAGTCATTAGCCAAGTTGGCTTTCATGAGTGGTACTTGAGTAGTGGTACCAGCCATTGGATTCATACAAATGATTCAGTTCACTAGCACACTAGGACTTTGATACCTAGAGTCAGTGGGTTGTGGTAACCTTGGATTCAATGGGTTGCGTTATCTTCATGGTTCACTAGTTCTTTGTTACTTGATGATTCTTGGATCACAAGACCTTAGGGTCATGTTTATTAGGTGAAATTTCTTGATCTAGTGCGATGATGGTAAGTTAAGTATGTTATACAAAGACGATTCTTCAACCCATATGTGGCATCATGCCTTCTTGCTATCCCTTCTTATACTTGCTTCTTTTGGAGTTCTTTGAACTCACGTTTGCAATGTTGTTGTTTCCAGGTTTCATATGGATAGCTGCATGCATATGGGAAACTTGGGAGTAGAATTTGTTCCATCCACGTCACATCTTCATACATTCACTAGTATTTGGTGATAGATTCATGTGTAACTTGATGTATCCAAGTGTTGAGTCCTAGTGCTCGTTTGTCGAGCCCTTGTTGAGTTGATATTAGACCTTCGAGGTTAATGGTTGGATTGTATCTTAGTGATTCATGTTTTATTAATAAGATTTCAATTGCCTGCCATGGATGTCCACCGGTACAGGGGAAACTATCCTTCCGCTCATGTTGTAGTTGTGGTAGCATTCCATCTTATTAGTAAGGTGGGGTGTTAAACCCCCATCCCTTGGCGTGAACGAGCGGGAGCGGAAACTTCAGCCCGTGCTCCACTTCTGCTGCCGTGCCGCCAGATCTCGCTGTTGCATCCTGCTGCCCCCTTGCCACCCCCTTCTTCCCATGCCGAGGAAAATCCCCGCCGCCTCCACCCGCTTCTTTTCCACCCGCTTTCTACCGTAGGAGGGCCGAAGCTTCTCCGCGCGTCCGTAGCCGTCCCCGTCTCCATGGATCTCACGGGGAACTCGTCCTTCCGTGCAAAGTCCGGTCCTATATGAGAAACAGACCGTGCTCTTCTTCCCGCGTCTCTCGGAGGCGGCTATTGGAGGATGGTGACCGGTGGGAGCAGGTCGCGCCATCGGCTCGGAGTACTTACCGTTTTCGCAGAAGGAGGTAAGTTTCGGCAATTTCAGTTTGATTCCGGCTTATGGAAGATCGATCTGTGACAGATTTGAATATTTTGTAGATGGATTGGAGTTCATCGTCCTCATCTTATTTAAGTGTTTATTCCAGTTATATCTTGCTCAAATAAAAAAACTTATCGAAGGAAAAAAGGTTCACCAAAAAACTTTTTTCCCATCTGAAAATATAGTGGATCTCATCTGTTAGTGCTCTAACTCCAGAACGGCCCGGTCAGCCGAACTACAAGCCCATCAACTAACAAAGAGCCCAGACCAACTCGTTCCTCCTTCCATCCCCTTCCCCAACCTCTATTTCCCGGGGACACCCGTACCTAGCGACGCCTCGCCCGATCCGACCCCAACACCCACCGTCACCGGTGACAGATCTGGATCGGAGTCCGCTCCGGCGATCCCAGACCTCACCTCCGAATTCCCCGACGCCGAGATGGAGGCTGTCCCAGCCTCTGTAGCGCACGACGGGCAGAAGCAGAGGTTTGACCTTGGGGTCTTCGTCGGCGACCTTCCCCTCGACGACGACGTTGTCAGGTCCGGTCACGAGCTCAATCTACCCCTTCCAGACCCCAGCGCCATATTTATATGCTGCGTCGAAACTTACGCGCTGCTGCGTCTTATTGGTTTTGGTTTGGCAGTGATAATGAGTCGTTGGAGGGGCTGCAGCAGGAGCTCGAGGAGTGCAAGAACGACGAGGTGACGCTTCTTGCTCTATAATTCGTTAATTAGTAGCTTACTGAGGCCGTAAGGCTTGCGAATTCATTTTTCCGCGGAGCTAGCTGTTACGCAAGACATTGGTTATTGTGGATGTCTTATATCTGGAACTTATTTAGCTCGCCAAGACATTTTAGAGCAAAACAGTAGCAGTTCGTTTGTATCTTCCTTGGGCCATTACTGATGTGTTTCTGGATACTGCTGCAGGAAGTGGCAAATATCCTAGCTAATGGCATTAAAATGCGTGATTACACAAAAGGTGTTGAGAACAGCATACGCCAAGTTGAGCTGGATTCTATACAGGTAAGAGCATCTCCAACAGATGCCTAAAAATCTGGTGCGCTAAAATATTTTTTGGGCGCGGAGCCGGCTGCAGCAATTCCTTATGCCCTAAAATAGTGCTTGTCACCCGCAGCAGTTTTCCAGATGCTGTAAAACAGGGCGCCACAAAAAACTTTTTTCTGCGTATGGCTAACAAACAAGATCAAACACATCTAAATAAATTAAAAACAAGTAAAATATATTCACAAATGAAACACTTTATGGGTACTAAATTGATTTTATTCTGAACGGCTTTATCAGTCGACTACCTGATGCAGTTGGGTACTAAATTGCATCAGCAGTGTCACAAAGGAAAGCGAAGCTTTGTGTACATAGATTGCTGCTTACTCCTCAAGTCGCTCGCTCTCATGGCCATCTCCTTGTCGCTGCTTCCTAGCACTAGCTAGTGCGATATCTCCAGATCTCCCATGGCGGACACGTCGCAGCGCCATGGACGTCGGCGAGGTGGAGGTGCCGTGCTCCCGCGCGGCTGGTGCTGCTCATTCGCCGGCGTGCCGCTGAGCCCCGACCACCGATCGTTACCTCCTGCGGTATCTATACCAGCGGCAGCATCCCCCACCGGAGGCAGGGGCGGAGGGGCTGAGTCCTCTCTCTCCTCCTTCAATGGACTCCTTAGTCCTGATTCCGATGCAGCGATGAGTGAATGGAGTCGGTGGACTCCTGATTTCGATCCGCCGACCTCCGCCTCGTCCTCGTCCTCTCGCTCCAGCCATAGCAGAGCCACTTGGAGCTGCCTCCCAGCTCCCGCTCGCCGAGGCCCGCGTGGCTGCGCCTTCGCGTCTGGCCTCCTCCCCGCCAGTCCGTTCCTCCTGTGGACTAGACGCAATTCGGCGCCGCGTGTGATGGGACGGACCGATTCCGGCCAGGTTGGTCGTTGGCGGATTTGGTTGGCGGGCTGTTGCAGCGGGCGCGTGGAAATTTCAGGGTGGCAGTTGGACTTTAGCGCTGCTGATTTTTTTTTGCGTGCGCTGTACCCGGCGCACCAAATTTGCAGCGCAGGATACCGCTTTTTGCTGCGCGCTGGATTTTTTTAGGCGCGCACTATTATTGGGCGTCTGCTGGAGCGTTGTTTCTCACCTCTCGCGTTCTAAAATAGCAGTTTTGGGCGCCGCCACGTTTTTGGACATCTGTTGGAGATGCTCTAATTGCTTGTGCTATTGTTATTTGTGCTACTCTATGATAAGGCTGTTCGCCTCAGATATGCAAGCAACAATTTTCTACTGGTCTAGAGCTGTTTTTCTATACGAATACAATTTGGATGTGATGCTTAGTAGTAACAGTCAACACACGCTATCACGATATTTACTTTGGAAATAAGAGTTAATTAGTTTCTTATGTCGTATGGCTGGTTAGTTTATTCATTCCCTCCATTTTCATCATTGGTGTTGTGTTGAATTCATTGCACATGCATAGTGAAATTATTTTGAAAGCATGGAGTTATGACGTGTTTACTTATTTAGTGCTGCCTAAATATAAATTACCAGTAGCTATGATTTTTTTTGCTTAATGCAATCTTCCTTTTTCTTTTGTAGGATTATATTACAGAAAGTGAAAACCTAGTATTGCTGCACGATCAGATTTGTGACTGTGATAATATTTTATCACAAATGGAAACCGTTCTAACTGGATTCCAGGTAAATGCACATTTACATCTGTTGTGACACGCTGCTTCCTTAATGTACTTGATGCCTGAAAGAGTATCTTTGGATGGCTTTACTTGTCATCAACTTTTGGTGCTACTTATTAGAAGAAACTATATTTTGTTGATTTTGAACGTTTACTGTAAGGAAAATAGTGCTCACTGTCAAGTACCAGAAAATACAAGAGCACATCTCTGTTTTTTCCTAATTTGTCTGGTTGCGAATCAAGGTGTTCTTGGAAGTTGATCATTTTGTTTACCGCAATCTATACTTTGTCCAAGTGTTTAATTCGACTTCCATGATCCTATTTGAGTGCCACCATTTCTGACCCCTTAGGTGTTCAATATTTATCACTTGACTAGACCTTTGTTGCCCCCGCCCCCCCCCCCCCCCCCCCCTATTCTGGCAGTACATGAAATTTTGTGCCTTGTAATTGTAATTAACCAGTTCATTTCATTGTACTAAGTCATATTGCAATTCTTTTGATTTCTGTGCTAGACAGAAATTGGTTCTATAAGTTCGGAGATAAAGGTACTTCAGGAGAAATCTATGGACATGGGATTAAAGTTGAAAAATCGTAAGGTTCGGTTCATTCCTCTGCTGTATCTCTGTGTTATCCATAGTTTTGATGTTCGATTAATTCTTATACCCACATCTACCTTTTAACTAGACAACATTATAGTGATGCATTTAACTGATTGGTCATTGTCTAAGTTGGATCTTGGAAGTACTGTTTTATCTATCTCTGTCCCATAACATAGCTTCTATTCCATAAAACACCTTTCAATATTAGTTAACAAGTTTGTGCTGGAACTGATTCATGGTATTCATAGCTGTAATGCATGCTATTCACTATTTTTTTCACACTGAATATCTATACTGATTCACCCTGTGAAAACACTGAATATCTATACTGATTCACTCTGTGAAAAAAATTGCAGGCTGCAGAGTCCAAGCTGTCAAAGTTTGTTGAGGATATAATTGTCCCCCCAAGAATGATTGATATTATTGTTGATGGAGAGGTCATTACTTACATTCTATCATCATATTAGCTTTACATTATTATTGTGTCTATATACCATCTCCATTTACTGCACTATCATATGATCACTCCTTGATGGACTTAGTACCTATTTGTTTACAACCAGCAACATATGATTACTCCTTTTTCTGAATTTACTATACTGTTTGTTAGCAACCGAGTACATGGCTTTCTGCTATTTGCGGTTCTATGTTAGCTATGGAATTTCTTCTCTTTCAGCTTGTTGTTAATTATCTATTTAATGTGCCTTTACACCCTTTCTTCGGTGATATATCCATTTGCATGACACGTTTTTTGTTGTCGCGTGCCTATATTGAGTGGCTCAGTATGTGTCTTCTATTTTTTGCCCATGTATGGTTTTATTTTGTTCGATTGGTTATGTTATATCTCACAAGGATTCACTATGTTACTCTACAAGCATGATCAGCATCGCTTCTCTTGCAGCTGAAGCTGTGTTCAGTTCAGTATTTGATTGATGTTTTATTGAAAAAAGTATTCTTTGATGGTTCATTGATAATGCTTTATCCAACAATTCCACAGGTTAATGATGAATATTTGAAAACAGTTGAGATTCTAAGCAAAAAAATCAAATTCATTGAAGCCGACTCCATGGTTAAATCATCAAAGGCTCTAAAAGATGTTCAGCCTGAGGTTGAGAGACTTCGGCAGAAAGCAGTATCGAAGGTTTGAAACCAATTTGCTGGCCTTTTCTTCTAATGTTCCAAACTCATATGGTCATACGAACGTTAACAGACCATGTTCTTGTATGCTTAGCATGTGTTTCATCTTCGTATGTGATTATTTGGTATAAAACATAATGTCTTCCGTACTTTTAATGTGGTGCCGGGGATAATGTGCCATGCCTCTGACTTGCCTAATTATGTTGAGAGAGTTGGGTGCTGTTCTACAATTACTTGGGTCGAGGTGTCAAGGTTTATGTGGTAGAACTGAATTATTTTATTACGAAAAAGGATTATATTTTGTTGATCATTCTTTTATTCAGGCTAATGCTGTACTTGATGAGGTTGATGGCATGTAAAATGATGCAACTGTGTCGATTACTAGTGGGGAGTAGTGTTGTCAGTTACTATCGGTATACTAGCTGGACTGGCTGATATTATTTCCTTACAAAATAAGGAATCGACCTGATATCGGTTAGCTTGCACTAATATAGTATGGTGGTTTTTAATGGAAGCTATGAATAAGTCTACCTGCAGACAAGAAACACATCCGATATGTTTCTTGCTCATTTTTTATTTGTATGCAGCCAATTCAACATTAGAAAGCCACAACAGAGTTCTAGTACTTATGCTTTCACATGTTTCTTGCAGATTTTTGAGTTTATCATCCAAAAGTTCTATGCCTTGAGAAAACCAAAAACAAATATTCAGATTCTACAGCAAAGTGTCCTCAAATACAAGTACGCCAACTCTCTTACCATAATTTGTATAATGGCTTCAGTGTTTCAAATTTTAGTGTGCTAGATGATAAAATTACTTTATGCCAGATTTATGTAATTTGGAATCCTCGCCAAAGGACATACAATATTCATGGTTTTTGGCATAGAGCGTCACTGAAGCTCAAGTGTACCAAACATGAAGTTTGATATATTTTCATTAACTATCACCATGTAGTTCAAGTATTTTTATTGAAATTTATGAGTTTTGCATTGTCGTCCTTTTGAATTTAGACCCCCTTTGGTCGAAAACCTGGATAACTAGGATTATTTAAGCCTTTGTGAGACCATCTGTGGCAAGCTCCAACAGGGTTCAAGGGATTGGAAGAGTCCTAGTTAGCCAAGTATGAGAGTCCATGTCCTAGTATGCTAGGTTATCGAGTCCGAAGGGTATTCCTGTTGACGGGGAAGACTACTATAAAGGTCCATGAGTTTAGCTATTGAAATACACAGATAAGAGAAGAACAGTTATTATGCCTTGTCTCCCCTTCTCTCTTTAAAACCTCAGTTTACAACGCTAAATATGGTCATACGATTAAATTGCCCTATATATATTGTTTGTTGGCTATGAAGTGTGTTTTTCGCTCATTCTTTTTAAGTGTATAATTTCTCACGTTGGTTCATTTGTCCTTGTCCTCTTCACTGTAGATACACAATAGTTTTTCTTAAGGAACATGCTAAGGAGATATATGCAGAAGTTCGCGCGGCTTACATTGATACCATGAATAAGGTGAGTGTTACACTGAATCTGATATGATAGGTCTTTTTCATTCATTGTCCTTTGGTTCTCTTCACCATCTAGACAATCCGGTTGAAAAATAATGATCATACGCCTGTACTCGTTGAATCTCCCAGAATAGGTCCTATTCTTCTATTCCCTCCGTCTCAAAATAATTGTCTCAAAGTTGGACAACAATGGATGTATCTTACACTAGAATATGTCTAGATACATCCACTTTTGTCCAACTTTGTGACAATTATTTTGAGACGGAGGGAGTACATTTTGTTGGTAGAATGGCTCTTTGCAGCTATTACGTTAAATCATAAGAAGAATTTAACTAATGCCCAGTTTCTGTATTGGTGGATTCCACTTCCACATTAAAATTGTACCGATCCTTTCCCAATAAATGAGTGTATATTTGCTTCCATTATCATATGGTAGTGCTATATTCGATTTGTATTTATTTATTTATTCAGACCTTTATATATCTGAGGTGTATAGAATAGGTACCATACCATCAAAGTAATACCCTGGCCAATTTTGTGGCCCAAGTGTAGAGCTTCTACGTTAGCGCTACATTTTACTCCCTCCTTTTCAACTGTCCTTTGCACTTGTCAGTCTCCATTTTAAAATAACTGTACATTGAGGGAACTGATTATGTACCTAATGTAATGTTTCCACAGTTCCAGTCTCTGACCCTTCTTTGATGTGTTTGGAAGAGGTTAATTTCTTGTGGCATTTTAATAATGAGGCCGTGAGGGTAAGCATGGTAAATTCACATTAAGCCTGTGCACATGGTGGGCTGAGGACATTTACAATGAAAGAAAAGGTGTAGTAGAGAGTATAGAGCGGTATATACCTCTGAAAGCCTGTGCACATGGTGGGCTGAGGACATTGATCATAGAGGGCTTGAGGAAGAGAGGATCCAAACACATATCTGTGCTGCAATTAATTGCTGCCTGGCCCGGCTTTATTCTATTTTATTGACGAAAAGTCCTTGCTTTATTCTGGTCTCTTCTCTAATTTGCTTTGTGTAATTGCATTTCCTCTACCTTTATATGGACTGCATACCACCTTAATATTTCTGCATGGCTGATACAAGCAAATATAGATTCAAAGACCTTCATTAGTTTTTTGGATATCTTACACTAAATTATTATTTATTCTGATGACATCTCTACCATCCACTTCCAATTTCTAGGTGCTGAGCGCACATTTTCGTGCTTATATACAAGCTTTAGAGAAATTGCAGCTGGATATAGCAACCTCCACCGATTTACTTGGAGTTGAAACTAGAAGTACAGGCTACCTTTTCTCAATTGGAAAAGAACCTCTGAAAGCCCGTTCTTCTGTGTTTGCTCTGGGTGAAAGAATAAATGTATTGAAGGTAATTTACTCATGACACAGTGACACTTTATTTGGATGTAATGAAATTCATCACTCAGCTACATGTGAGCTCAATTGGGTTGTGTGAGCTACATGCTTCTTGGCAACTTATAGGAACTTCTATAAGACTATAACGCCGAGAAGCTATATTTGGGTTATGACCAAAATAAGCCACATAAAGTCTAGCATGCAGCATGAGCACAGCCCATTGATTGGCTCACTGCTAAAATAATAGTTGCTTCAACTACAGAAATACAGATAAAGTGTTGCTAGTTTTGAGACAAGCCTCCGAACAAATCCGATATACCTTTTCTACAGTATACACTGAGAAATCTAGTATAAATGAAATTTCTTGCCACGTCCGTTCTGTCTTGCAGATAAAGTAGAACCAAAGTTTCGGTTTATTAAACTTGCTCTAATTAAATATAGCCTTAAAAGAACTGTTCATGAATATGGGGTACACGTATGATGCAGTATTTGGTGCAAAGGGATCCGCCAATCAAATAATTAAATATGTTTGCTGAATGCTTAATTTAATTCTATCAAGCAAGAGCTACAATGGTTAATTCTGTTTGTCTTGTGCGTTTTGGTATATCAGGATATTGATCAGCCTGCATTGATACCTCATATAGCTGAAGCCAAGTCACAGAAGTATCCATATGAAGTTCTTTTCAGAAGCTTACAGAAACTTCTGATTGATACAGCTACTTCTGAGTAAGATTGTTGTTTCTTTTATTTCTTAGTATACAATGATAAGTGGCAGCCTGATGATATATCAACTGACTGCAGGTACCTTTTCTCTGATGATTTCTTTGGTGAAGAATCTTTATTCCAAGATATATTTGCTGGTTTGTTCCATCCTGCATTTGCATTTCCTGTTTTCTTTGGCACGTCATGTTGTATCTTGCTCCCTTCTCAAAATTGTAAGACCTTTGTCCGAAGTCAAACTTTTGTAAGCCTGACCAAGGTATCGAAATTACACAGATACACTAAACAGATGGGGCAAAATGGAAAACGCACCTATTGTAGTTCCATAATTCATGGTTGTTTCTAACAACAATAAGCTACAGTTTCTAATAGTGCCACTATGTAGGTCAAGTTGGGATTAAGCTTACTACCTTTGTCATAATTATGGTGGATGCGTATGATTTGAAAGTCTCGATTGTTTCATTCAGGACCAATTCAAGTTGTCGATGAATATTTCAATGCTGTACTTCTGAACTGCTACGATGCCATAGGAATTATGCTTATGATCCGAATAATGCATCAGCACCAGGTATTTTTCTTTATCTTATGAAGGAATAACTAGTTAGAAGTTGTATTCCTGTTGTGGAATAAAACCTAAAACTTTTGTTCTGAAAGCTGTCACAGCCTTTCAGGTAGTGTAGAGGGACGGTCATCCTAGTAATATATAAGTCGGCATTATTCCAATTTTAACTTTTCACTAGTCCAGGTATCAACAGATAATTGTCAATTTATGCATTTTTTTATTACTCTGGCTGGTTTTCTCCAGAAACTTGCCAAAACTTAGCCATGTTTGTTTTGCATGATTCTTTGAAGTGGTTCATGAAGTAGTGTAACCTTGTGTAAATTAAATATATGTTGTAAAGCGTGTTAGCAGGATCGGTATAATTACAAAACAGAAATCTAAATGGAGTTGTTATTGTATGCAGCTTATCATGTTTAGGCGGCGAATTCCATGTTTGGACTCTTACCTAGACAAGGTTTGTTCTGACTCCATTGTTTGTTCTTAAATCAACTTTACGTCGGGGTTAACTTTGGGACAGCCCACCCTAAATTTCATGAGAGTCTGTCTTTTGTTCCACATTCCAAAATTTGTTTGAATCATCTTGTATGTTTTGCACAATGGACAGGTTAATATGTCACTTTGGCCTCGCTTCAAGATGGTCTTTGACTTGCATCTGAGCAGCTTGCGGAATGCTAATATGAGGACTCTTTGGGAGGATGATGTACATCCCCACTATGTCACTAGGAGATATGCTGAATTTACAGCATCTCTTGTTCATCTCAATGTTGAATATGGGGATGGTCAGGTCAGTTGATCACATCCAGGTCAACCCAATTGTTCACCTTTTCCAAAATTCTTCACCCCTGTGCCGTCCAATGGAAAGACCGTTATTGTATCCTGTAGAAATTTTAAAAAGTGGTTTTTTCATTTGCAGCTTGATCTTAATCTTGAGCGACTACGGATGGCTATTGAAGACTTGCTTGTAAAGTTGGCCAAGATGTTCCGTAAACCAAAGTTGCAAACTGTTTTCTTGATAAACAATTATGATTTAACGATTGCCATATTGAAGGTTGGTACTTTTGTGTTGGTATCACAATTGCCAGCTGTTTCTGTTGGAAATGTTATTTAGTGTACAAAAAATACTACATGCATTGCTTTGTCTGAATTTATTCCGATCTTCCCTATACAGGAAGCTGGCACTGATGGTGGGAAAGCACAACTTCACTTCGAGGAGGTTCTCAAGAGCAACATTGCAATTTATGTGGTATGCACCTCGTCTTATTGATTGAGGCGGAATTTCTTTGTGGCCAGTGAAGTACCGCTCATTACATTTCTTGATTTTTTGGGGGTGAAATTCCTGTTTTAGAGTTGAAATAGGCATCCACAATAAGCAAAGGTTGACAGGCACTACTCCATAGCAGACTGGTATTCATATTGCTTAACAGTTTAGATCTTACTGAACAAGTTAGCAAAGAGAGGACTGCATTTTGTCACTCTCGAAGTGCTGAACATACCCACGTCATGCTAATTTTTTTACCACATTCGTGAACTAGCAGTAATTGTTAGGTTCTCTTTGGAGTAGTCTGATTGATGCATAAATATTTCTGCAGGAGGAATTGCTTCTGGAGCATTTCAGTGATTTGATCAAGTTTGTCAAAACTCGTACATGTAAGTAGAATTCTGTTACAGCATTGTGCTCCTCTTTCTTTCTTTCTTTACAATGACATCTCTTCTCTGCCTGAATTTTATTAGCGGAAGACGCTGCTTCAAGTTCAGACAAGGCCAACATTGGCGACGTGGAACCGCTGGTGAAGGATTTTGCCAGCCGGTGGAAGGCTGCGATCGAGCTAATGCACAAAGATGTCATCACGTCTTTCAGCAACTTCCTGTGTGGAATGGAGATCTTGAAAGCAGCCCTCACGCAGCTGCTTCTGTACTACACCAGGCTGACCGAGTGCGCGAAGAGGGTCAATGGTGGCTCTGCCCTGAACAAGGACTTGGTTTCCATATCCACAATCCTGTACGAAATCAAGAAATACTCTAGGACCTTCTAGTCACTTCCTCCCGGCAATTTGTACACTAAGACGAGGGTTAGTGTTGTATCCCTACTCTGTAATGGAAATGGAAAGCCCGATTTATGCTGGTACCGAAAAAAGACATAGCTTTCTACAGATCCATCGGGTTACTTTGTGACCCCTTTGTAAGGACGGAATCACGTGTTTTTGTGCTGTTATAGGACAAAACTTACATCTTGAGATGTGGTTCTTCAGTGAAAAGGTATTGAATTGTTGAACGCATCATCTTCTTTTGTAAATTTGTTCAGAACCCTGGACTATTCTTCTGTAGATTCCAAAAATGATCATGGCTCAAAGGTTGTTTCAGAACTATCTTTCTACTTCGAGGAAGAACCGCTTAGAAGTAGAGTAGCACCAAGGAAAGTCCACTTTTCGTCCCTGAACTTTTGATCCTAAAACTTTGCTTACTTTTTCAGGAGTTTAAGGTTTATTTCAGACCAAACAAAAGTATTAGGAGAAAAGTGAACTTTCTAAAAAAAATGATGGATAAAAAGTGGACTTCTACTGGGTTTCGGATTTTTTTTTTAGGGCTAGAAGTACTGTTTTCAGTTTTTTTGAAAAACAGGGCTGTAGTGTGCTCGGGCGCATCTAGTACCAATTGTCGTGACCGGGAGGGCTAACAATCTGTTATACTTTTGTTGCTAAAAGAAGAGTAAAAGACATTTACGGTATAAAAGTTAGGCTCTATGGTTCAGATCAGGTTGGTGATAGTATATTTCGAAAAAGTTAAAGTTACGGTTAGTATGTTTAGCAAAGAAGAGTATTAAGATTTCCTGCATTATTTCTTCTTTATTTAATTATATTAATATTTATATCATAAAAATGTAATCATGAAGGTTAACATGTGGTCTTAGGATGTTAAATTTTGTGGAGTACTTCACGGGAGATATTTTGTCTGACACTCATGAACATGTATATATTTATGCTTCGTATCTATATGTTCTAAGTATTATTACTACTTGACTTTAGGTTCTTAGGTTTATATGACACATGTTAGAAACAAATTAGTTGTCATTTTAGTCGACTCGGAATTAAATTAGATGATATAAGAAATCGATATTTCAAAGATGATGAAACCAATATGGACCCCTAGGATTGTATTATTCTGGATAGACCCCCTAAGAGCACCTCCATTGGCACCCATTTAATTTGTGTCCGGCACCCCCAATGGTGCCCTCTTTGGGGGCGCTAGACGTGTGTCCGCCAATTTGGTGGGTGTCGCCCACAATGGCGATTCCCCCAAAGCGGCGACCCCGAAACAAAAGGCCGATCATCGTTACCCAAAAAAGTCAGCCGCCTACATATCCGGATACCAAGCATGACGATTAAATGAAAGTCTTGGCCAAATCATATCTGACCACTTCTTCATCTTCCTTTTGATTGGGGCTTATATCGACGATGTTGGTTGCCATGATCGAGCGCTCTGCCGCATGCTCGGTGGCCTTGGCTTTGTCATTCACCAAAGCGAGAAAAGTGTCACACCTTTCTTAGATATTGGCGTGCATCTTCAGTTTGTTTGCCGCCGATGCCGCCACCTCTTTCACGTACACGACCATTGGATCTTGGATGGCGTCTTCCGATTCCGTCTTCTTCTCTCTCCTTTGCCTTTTTTGGCCCCAATTGGACGTTCGGCGCTCCTACCCGGCATCTTGGTTTCATCCACCTCGGTGCCCTCCTCCCCCTTGTCGTTCGCTACGAGCCGCCAACTCTCCCACTTTGGGAATTTCTGAATCTTGGTTCAAACATGCATGAACTTGAAAGGCTTCTTGCCATCCATGCTTAGCTCGACGTACATAGTGTGAACATCTTTAATCTACACATAATGGCCAGCGTCAAATAAACATGGCAAGTACACAAAATAAAAGGGCATGGCAAGAACTTCAAAGTCTACCTTCATAACGCCGTTCTTGCTACTCTCGTCTCTCAAATAGCCTTGCTCATGGCACCCATGAAACTTGCTACGAAGACCTTGAGGAATGGCCCACCGGTTTTCAATTTCTTTCGCATTGCGATCAGGAGGTACTTGTGCTATTGGTATACCTTCCATTCGTTGAAGTCTTTGTAAATGTGATTCCAATATGCTTCACGCGTTTATTGTACGCCTCTACCAACGTCGGGGGACACGACCATCCATGATTCTGCCAACAATCCATCTCCAAACTAGACCACGTCTTGCCTCGGCAATCCGGGTTGTTGATGATCTCGTTGGTGTCAACATCATGCACGTCCACCTCATCACCCTGCCCGGGCTCCTCATCACCTTGGCGAGGCTCCTCATTGCCGGCCGGGGTGTCTTCTTGCCCGAATTGATCCTCGACCATGCTGGCTTCATGGTAGCCGCCGCCGGTGCGGATCATGTACCGCATAGCATCCGAGGCCTCCGCCTTATCAATTATACACAATGAACACATCAACTGGCCAGCCGACCTCTCAGTTGACAAAATAAACTGGCCAACCGGCCACATTGAATGCAAACATGGACATAATTGTTGGACACATTTAATGCACACATGCATAACTGGCCATAATGAATGCAAATATTCAGAATACATGTACCTAGTCCGGCTCCGTCATTTGGCCAATCGTGTTGGCGCCGTGATCACCGAAGAGTAGGCCCTGGGAAGCTGTCTGGTCACCGCTTGTGAATCTAGACCGAAGCAGCGTAGGTGAGTCGAAGAGGACCTCCTTGTTCAGGTTGATGCCGCCGGACTGCGTCGGATCGTCGGGCGAGATGGAGAAGCGGGACTGCCGTGTGGTCCGCACAGTGATTGGGTCAGCGTAGTACCACGGCGAAGATGACGACGAGGTCCCGCAAGGGGCGACCCAAGTGGCGGTTTGGCTCAAAGCCAGCAGCACATGAGTGGGCGCCGTTGTCTCAGCCTTTGGCGGCATGGTGGAGGAAGCCAAGGAGGCAAGGCGGCGGCAAAGTTGGGAAACGGAGTGAAGAGCTGCCTTTTGGGCATTCTGCGTGCCAACGTAGAGGAGGGTGGGGATTGGGCGCGCAGTGTGTCTATGACGAGTTGGCCCCACCTACCGGGTGGACTGCCCGGACAACGACAGACGCCCCTAGGCAGGCCCCCAAGTTTGGCGCGTCCCCTGGGGGTGCCGGACAAAAAAATTGATGGATTGGGTCCTTTGGGGGTGACGATGTGTGCGAATTTTGTGCCCGGAGACCCCAATGGGCCATTGGGGAGCCGTTGGGGGGGGGGGGGTGATGCCGGTAGAGATGCTCTAAGAAACTCAAAACAACAAACGCATCATCAAAAGCTAAGATCTTGTCGCAATCATTGGTCATTTCACCATCTATCATTCTAATAACTGGCTTGATAGAATCATGAGAAGACGAGGCTCTGTCGCAATCATCGGTCCTTTCACCATATGTCAAAAGAACAAACACTGGCTTAATAGATGAACTTTTTTTTATACATCTTCATGGTTGATGATGTCCCTTCGTTTGAGTAAGTAACATTTTTTCTTGTCAGTTCATTTTGTGTTATACACGTGTCATTGTACTCACAAATTTCTCTCTTCACGGGACCGAATAGGTGAAAAGATTTAAGTCGTATCATATTAGTTTAAATCTAATACATATAAAGAACATACTGAATATGGCTCAATATATGGACGCAAATTTCTTCAACATGGTTATGCGCATAGTAGCGTGCCACGAGATCCACCTATTCCGTGATATTTTAGTTCATTATATAGATCTAAACTTTTGTGCACGTTACTATACTAAAATATCAAAAAAATTCTCGTGTTACCAATGTTTTATTATTATTTTAGACAATATCTCACTCCGCACAAGACCCAAGTGGTTGTGGAAGGCTTGATTTTGACCGGTTAGCAATATTATTTCATAGCTAGCCTAATAACAGGGAGTATCATATATCAAAATGTGACAAGACGAGAGTATATTTTTTCGGTCACGGTGGTGGTTTATTTTGTATCAATATGATTAATTTATTTTTAAATCCATCATTACAAATTTATTGGCCTTATTGCATTCTTGGCATATTCATATTGTTCGTGTTGGACCAAAAGAAGAAAATTATCTATATTTTGGACCGTCTTCCAAGACCGACTTAGGGGTGCTCATATTTAAAAATATAAAAATTAGCAATAGGATAAACCTTGCGCTTCGACTGGAAAACCCCAAATAGAAGGACACCATCTCCAAATGGGGACGCGAAGTCCCTGTTGTTCCCACAGACTCGCATCGATACGAAGTTTTCCCTTTATTATAACCTTACTTTATTTGTTCAATACTCAATGTTACATTTCATATTTCATATGAATGCAGTGCTATGTCTGGTTATTTGTTTTTTTATTGAGCGCATGCATGGCACGATGAAGCGTCATGTTTTCCGATACCTACGGTGAATAGTCTCAAGCATACTGATTTGCTAAACTGTAAACATGAATTTTATATGATAATGTAGTATAATGTATATGTAGGATGATTTTGAGTTGATAGAACAATTTTTGGTACATCTTCTGAAGTATCAAGACAATGAAGCGGTAAATAATATTTCTATCTTGGAATGAGAAATAATTCATCGCATAAAGATATATACCTTATGAAATAATAACATTGGATATTGTTAGAACTTGTTATTCAATTATAGCTTCAAACTGGTGTTGAATTGTAATATTTATTTAACTAATAAATATTATTTTTGTGCTAGGTGTATTTGAAGTGATGCAACATGTATGGATTATATGTTGTTCGCACATCCTTCCATGGTTTACTTTTCAGAGATGAAATTTATACTGCTCCTGTAACAAAAAGGTCACTAAAATAGATATGTGATTTATATATTTAATAGATGTGAGATTGCACGTGCACATATACTAGTATTTCTAAAAAGTTAAAGTTACGATTAGTATGTTTAGCAAAACATCTCATTGTGATTGTAGTAGGGGTGTACCAACCCATTTCGCCCAGGCGATGTGCCAACCCACAGGTTTCTGTGTTACCAACCTGCCACTCTCACTCTCTGCCAATTCCAAAACTGTAAGCTGATTCCGCCGGTTCCCTAGGGTTTCCTCTCGCTCCCGTGATTGAGGCGATCTAGGGTTTCTCGATGATCTATGACGGTGGATAAATCCCTCACCCCTCATCCTCGCCTCCCCCTACACCGTTGTTGAGGTTATGCCGAACGGGGTATCTCTCGGCAATAGCCCAAAAGCCGGAATGCCAGGGTGGCCCGTGATAAGGGGTGGCCCAATCTTCTCAGTGAACTCACAGATAACTTCTGAATGATAACTAGTGCGCCACTAAGAACTCTCCCGGCTGATCCCTGATGCCAATGCAAAAGATAGCAACCCCAAGGATATTCTCAACTCCACACTCTTGCACAAGTAATCCACCGACTACAAGTGGTTCTGTACCGTCTTATTCCCAGTGGAACAACAGGTAACACGTAAAGTTTGCAGATGAACTTCCAGATGAAGGCTTACAAGCTGTTTCAATCTAGAGGTCTAGGGTTTATGTTTTAACGTAGTCTAACCTATTCTAATTCGCCCAAGGGGTATATATGAGAGGGGGTATGGTGCGGCCACAAAGGGTATTGCGCAAGCAACCACCCCCCAATCCGAATAGGACCCACTTTGGACTCTGTCTGGACTTTGGACTCGACCCAACTGATACAAACCGACCCACCATTAAGGGGTGCGGCCTATGATGGTATACAAACCATGCCTATTAATAATAGGACTTCTACATGGCGCATTTAAACTCTTGGAGGCGCCCTCCCCTTGTTATGCATCAAATAACAATTGTTATTCTTTGTTTTAATCCTTGTAGAACTTGTTTTCCAGCTCCTCTTCATGTCCATCTTCATCCATGCTCAGCTCCTCTTTATGATCATCTCCACTCATGCTTGTGTTATCAACAAACCTGAGAATATGATAGTACATGGATTTAGGTAGTATAAAGCTCTCATGAAGACAAACAATATTTATTACTAGGAAAGAATTCACCTTATAATGAACAATAGTGAGGCTTAATATTTCCTTCCAACTCAAGCATGAATAAATCTCATGGACCTCTATGATATCCCTATCATCCTCCCTTTCTTCAAAAAAATTCCTATGACTCTCCTCCCTTTCTTCAAGACAAGACGTCCTCGGCTTCTGGTAAGCTGAAAGTGGAAGAAACAAAAAGAACAACGTGTATGCACCATACAAATATCTATAATGGGGTGCATTGGTTGTTAGCAGCTCATAAAATTTTCCACATGACATGTGACCACGAAATTGGCATGAAAACAACACATAAATGTCATAACATCTCATAAAATAGCAATCATAATTGCAAATATAAGTGAAGCTCATAAAATCATGATCAAAAGGAGAAACACCTATGTATAAATTCTTATTGTTTAGTATCAAACTAAGTGTTTTCACAGAAGATCTATGATCAAAATTGGTGGTATTAAAGTCAAAAAAATCCAAACAAATTAACTCATTAGATAGTGGATACCATGCTTCAATTGCGCTACTCTGATATACATAACAAAGTAATGGCCGAATAGTAGTACACATAATTTTCTTCTCATGTTTAGTATAATCATCATGTAAATTGCAACTCATTTTGCAAATATAAGTGAAGTATAAATCAGTAACATATGTACTTATCAAGTTTTGTTTGAAATCAAACATATGTGTAGAATCATGCTTAGATTTAGCAAATTGTACACAATCCAAACGAGGTAACACAATGTTAAATTCAGCAATTTTATCACAAGTGATACATATGTGATCCACCATAAAAATTTCAGTCATGTTATAGTCACCAACCAAATTAAAAATAAAGCAAGTAGCATAGGTGCTAGAATTGATATATAAAATTTCAGCAATCCTATTCATAGCACATTGCACATTAATTGGTTCATGTAACATGATGGAATACACAATATTAATAATAAGGGGTGGCCCAATCTTCTCAGTGAACTCACAGATAACTTCTGAATAATAACTAGTGCGCCACTAAGAACTCTCCCGGCTGATCCCTGATGCCAATGCAAAAGATAGCAACCCCAAGGATATTCTCAACTCCACACTCATGCACAAGTAATCCACCGACTACAAGTGGTCCTGTACCGTCTTATTCCCAGTGGAACAACAGGTAACACGTAAAGTTTGCAGATGAACTTCCAGATGAAGGCTTACAAACTGTTTCAATCTAGAGGTCTAGGGTTTATGTTTTAACGTAGTCTAACCTATTCTAATTCGCCCAAGGGGTATATATGAGAGGGGGTATGGTGCGGCCACAAAGGGTATTGCGCAAGCAACCACCCCCCAATCCAAATAGGACCCACTTTGGACTCTGTATGGACTTTGGACTCGATCCAACTGATACAAACCGACCCACCATTAAGGGGTGCGGCCTATGATGGTATACAAACCATGCCTATTAATAATAGGACTCCTACATGGCGCATTTAAACTCTTGGAGGCGCCCTCCCCTTGTTATGCATCAAATAACAATTTTTATTCTTTGTTTTCATCCTTGTAGCACTTGTTTTCCAACTCCTCTTCATGTCCATCTTCATCCATGCTCAGCTCCTCTTTATGATCATCTCCACTCATGCTTGTGTTATCAACAAACCTGAGAATATGATAGTACATGGATTTAGGTAGTATAAAGCTCTCATGAAGACAAACAATATTTATTACTAGGAAAGAATTCACCTTATAATGAACAATAGTGAGGCTTAATATTTCCTTCCAACTCAAGCATGAATAAATCTCATGGACCTCTATGATATCCCTATCATCCTCCCTTTCTTCAAAAAAATTCCTATGACTCTCCTCCCTTTCTTCAAGAGAAGACGTCCTCGGCTTCTGGTAAGCTGAAAGTGGAAGAAACAAAAAGAACAACGTGTATGCACCATATAAATATCTATAATGGGGTGCATTGGTTGTTAGCAGCTCATAAATTTTTTCACATGACATGTGACCACGAAATTGGCATGAAAACAACACATAAATGTCATAGCATCTCATAAAATAGCAATCATAATTGCAAATATAAGTGAAGCTCATAAAATCATGATCAAAAGGAGAAACACCTATGTATAAATTCTTATTGTTTAGTATCAAACTAAGTATTTTCACAGAAGATCTATGATCAAAATTGGTGGTATTAAAGTCAAAACAATCCAAACAAATTAACTCATTAGATAGTGAATACCATGCTTCAACTGCGCTACTCTGATATAAATAACAAAGTAATGGCCGAATAGTAGTACACATAATTTTCTTCTCATGTTTAGTATAATCATCATGTAAATTGCAACTCATTTTGCAAATATAAGTGAAGTATAAATCAGTAACATATGTACTTATCAAGTTTTGTTGGAAATCAAACATATGTGTAGAATCATGCTTAGATTTAGCAAATTGTACACAATCCAAACGAGGTAACACAATGTTAAATTCAGCAATTTTATCACAAGTGATACATATGTGATCCATCATAAAAATTTCAGTCATGTTATAGTCACCAACCAAATTAAAAATAAAGCAAGTAGCATAGGTGCTAGAATTGATATATAAAATTTCAGCAATCCTATTCATAGCACATTGCACATTAATTGGTTCATGTAACATGATGGAATACACAATATTAATAATAAGGGGTGGCCCAACCTTCTCAGTGAACTCACAGATAACTTCTGAATGATAACTAGTGCGCCACTAAGAACTCTCCCGGCTGATCCCTGATGCCAATGCAAAAGATAGCAACCCCAAGGATATTCTCAAATCCACACTCTTGCACAAGTAGTCCACCGACTACAAGTGGTCCTGTACCGTCTTATTCCCAGTGGAACAACAAGTGACACGTAAAGTTTGCAGATGAACTTCCATATGAAGGCTTACAAGCTGTTTCAATCTAGAGATCTAGGGTTTATGTTTTAACGTAGTCTAACCTATTATAATTCGTCCAAGGGGTATATATGAGAGGGGGTATGGTGCGTCCACAAAGGGTATTGCGCAAGCAACCACCCCCCAATCCGAATAGGACCCACTTTGGGACTTTGTCAGGACTTTGGACTCGACCCAACTGATACAAACCGACCCACCATTAAGGGGTGCGGCCTATGATGGTATACAAACCATGCCTATTAATAATAGGACTTCTACATGGAGCATTTAAACTCTTGGAGGCGCCCTCCCCTTGTTATGCATCAAATAACAATTGTTATTCTTTGTTTTCATCCTTGTAGCACTTGTTTTCCAGCTCCTCTTCATGTTCATCTTCATCCATGCTCAGCTCCTCTTTATGATCATCTCCACTCATGCTTGTGTTATCAACAAACCTGAGAATATGATAGTACATGGATTTAGGTAGTATAAAGCTCTCATGAAGACAAACAATATTTATTACTAGGAAAGAATTCACCTTATAATGAACAATAGTGAGGCTTAATATTTCCTTCCAACTCAAGCATGAATAAATCTCATGGACCTCTATGATATCCCTATCAGCCCGTGGTTGCAAGGCTTAGCCTTACCAGGTGACCAAGCAGGCCGAAGCGCAGGGCGGTAGTCAGGCATGTGGAAGGCGGAAACATGGAAGCTTACGACTTGGAGAAGAAGCCGGATGATCATGTCCGTGTATAGCTAGGTTAGCACTTAGACGGTAGAGATTGCCTTGTAAGACCTAGACCGGGTCTCTATGTAAAGCCGGGCAGAAGAAACCCTAAGGGGACAATCTCATTGTAATTTGTACACAGCTTAGCCCTCAATAGTGAATGTTGCAGGAAGTAGGGAGTCTCCTCCGGCTAACCTGAACCCGGGTAAACTCGTGTCCCCCGCCTCCGGCAAAACTCCCTCGACGTTCCTCCCCACATCTCTAGTCAGGACATGGCTCATGTTGGCCCGTCTTGTTGGCCCGTCTAAATCTATAAAACCCCTGACAGCTGGCGCCCACCGTGGGATCAGCTACGTCTAGAGTTATGTTTCGAGCAGGGATTTTAGGCGGAATCGGCGAAACCATCACCGTGGGGCGCGCCGTGTTTGGAGAAACCGGCGACTACGTCATTGACGACAACTCTTACATGCCGGCGAACGAATACCTTGCCGGCGCCTATATATTCCCGACTGGTGGCCACAACATCTTCATCGGTATGATGGCCGAAGCTCTGGGATTACGCGTGGAAATCAGTCTTTTCCGCGCACCACCCTCCCCATCGAAGAAGGATTCAACGCAGGACTCAGATCTGATCTGGCTCACACCTATGTGGGAACCGATCGAGATCTATTCGCCGGTCACGAGGCCGATGACGCCACCAATCCAAGTTATGGAGTGGTGAACGCCGAATATTATTATGTCGACATGATCGGAGCGGAACATGCCACCACGGCCGAGAGCTCCGAACCTGAATCTATTCTGCCTGTTATAAATGGGAGTGTAGATTCGTAAGATGGATCTGACAACACCGCCACCTTAGACGGTGCATCAGACTGTGATGATGGATCCGAAAGCGACTTGGCAAGCAAAGTTGATAAAACTTTCGCGACAAACCATGAGGTTATGATGACCCAACCTGTCGTCCCACTAAAGGACAATAGGACGGATGATGAGAAGCTTCAACCTCCTCCCGTAGCTGGAGAGCATGTCAATGACACCTCCAAAGATGCGACAGCCACAGAAGTAACGACCGAAGAAGAGCATGCTAAAGTTGATGAAGAATCTAACGCCAAGAAGGCAGCCGAGGAAAAGGAAGCCGGGAAAAAGAAGCCACAAGATGACAAGCGCGCTGTCGATAAAAGAACAATAACCAAAGCGGCTGACGTCGACAAACCACCTCACATTTTTTTAAAGGCGAATTCAACACTCGACCGCCACAACCAGATAAGAAAGTGTGGAATGATGTGGACGAGATGAACTTGCTCATTACACCTGTAAGGAAATACGGAACTCCACATATGCTGGAGCTTAGGCAAATCGCCCTCCTCAATCCGTCGTGGAATCTGGTGAACGCCCGAAAACAACTCCAGGAGATGGCTGAAGATAATGAATACAAGCATCCCACCGAGAAAATTTTGGTCAAGAATAAGAAGACCCAGTGTCGATTAGCTGAGCTGGAAGTCGATGACGAAAACCCCGCCATTAGGTGGGTCAACGAAATCGATTGGGCAACTTTCCCCACACGTGAAAATTCCAGAGGGGAGAAGGTATACTGGACGCCAGCTGAGAATACAACTGTGGCCCTTGATATTTTAAAAGCAAACATTATTCGTTGGAAGACAAGAATCACTATGTTTAAGACTTAATAATGCAAGCACTACATCTGCAAGACAGAGGTAAAAATTCTGTTAGATTACTCAAAGACTCGATAGCCTGTCGAACAGCCGCCGGTGGTTGCGGCCCACCAAAGGAACCAAGAGATTCTGGCTCACACAAAAGTGATACCAATGATCCAAATAAAAAGGCGAAGGATCGCGATGTTGTGTCACGAACAGGTTCCAGTCTTAGAAAAGACGAAAAAGAGCGTGCACATGAGGACCACGGCGGCAACTTCGCGGTACAAGTGAAAGACCACCGCCAAAGAACAGGACGAGAGGAACCCCATGATGGCGACAAACACAGTGATGATAGAGAGTGTGCAAGGGAGGACAACAAACATATGCCACCTCCTAAAAAACCATCTGAAAATCGTGACAAGTATGAGCACCCGAATAGCCGGCATAGATCCCGTTCGCCTCGCCGTTCCCGTGAAGCCAATAGTGTCCCACGAGGAAGAACACCACCACGACCACATGGAGGTGGAAGCCAGGGGCACAACACTGACGAAAGGCCTTAAGGCTCGCGTCAAGGTGCAAGCCACCACAATGTCGAAAGGCCACGAGCGGCGAACGCTGACGCGAGATCTCGACTGAACGAGATTAAAGCAGCAAATGACGCAATATATTTCAGACCACCTTGCTTTGCCAAAAACATCCGACACATTATTTTTCCGGCGGGATTCAGCAAAGTGAACGGAACATACGACAAATACGACAATTCATCTGCACCGGACCAGTGGAAGGCTGATTACCACACCGTCATTCAGATTAATGATGGATCCAACCTTGAAGCAGTACGGTTCCTCCCGCTCATGCTACTAGATGGAGTCAGAACCTGGATCGATGGATTGCCGGAAATAAGCACTCATAGTTGGGAAGAAATGCCAGCTGTGTTTATTCAACATTTCCAAGTAATGCACAACCGAGCAAAGGGTATAAAAGAGCTTAAACATTGCCGACAAGAGCTGAATGAGTCTACCTAGGACTTCATCGGAAGATGGATGTCACTGAAGAATACCCTGCCAAGGCGTTGGAGAAGCACATGCCATGCATGCGTTCTTGGGAGGGATGAGCGCCGGCATGGTGCGTGTAATGGTCCAGTCAGCAAAATCAACAAACCTGGGTCACATATTGGAAGTGGAGAACACATTTGATACTGCCAACGATGATTCAAAGGCTAAGACGAAAGCCATTGGCATCGATTACTGTGAGTTGAATACCCGTAAAGGGCGGTCCGACAAAAAAACTAATTAAGAAGGATGAGCAGAGGTCAATCCCGCATTCAGGAAAGGCGGACAAGGCAGTGGTAGAAAGTGGCGAAACAACAATGACGATGACGATGCCAAGATGAATCATCTTCGATAAAACTAGGATAAGTTAAAAATGAGCAGTGCGCCCACCACTCGTGTTTCGGCACACTGTCGCACACTAACGCCCAATGCCATCTCAACATGCACATGATGCAGGAAACCAATCCCGAAAACACTGGAAATAAAGGAAAATCAGGTAAATGCAAGTTAAACAAAAAGAAGAAAGAAGACAGAGAGGAATTCGGTGAATCAGATACGGATGAGGCAATCCAGCATAAGCATACACAAACTAGGCAGCGTAAGAGTGGATCTAAGTACCTGAAAATCCAAGACACAATCAACGTCACGTTCCTAGCCACTCTGTCGGCTCAAACGATCAAGCAGTCTTTTTGTGAAATAAACGCAACTTTCCCAGCAGTGCCACAATACCTGAAGTGGACAGAGACTCAAATAACATGGCATCGAAGGACCATCCAGCTCATACACCCGACCCCGGATGTCACGCCTTTGTGGTATCCCCAATTGTGGCGCATTTCCGGTTCAAGAAGGTGTTGATGGATGGTGGTGCCAACATCAACATTCTATACCTTAGTACGTTAAAGCGGATGAAGTTGTCGGACACGACAGTTAAATCCAAGCAATGTCAAGTTCCACGACATAGTTCCCGAACGAGCAGCCTCATCTTCAGGCGAAATTTCGCTGAAGTCGTGTTCGGAGAAGAGGGCAACTACTGAACAGAGGAAATCTCCTTCGAGGTTGTCCTGTTCGGGAGCGCGTACCATGCTATATTTGGAAGACCAGCTTTCGCCAAATTCTTGGCTTGTCCTTGCTACATGTACAACAAGATGAAACTGCCAGGACCAAACAACATAATCACGGTGTGTGGTGATTTCAAGATGACAAAGGAGTACGATCTATACAACGCGCTTTGTGTCAAAAAAATCATCCACCAAGAGGAGCTCAAGGAACTCGCCAAAGATGTAAATGTGGATGAAGTCCCGGTCCCTAAAGAGAGCATGCTGGGAACACCGGAAGCCTTCGGTACGGCGAACAACACAAAAAAGGTGAACATTTATCCGAAGGACCCCTCCAAGGAAGTTACCATTGGCAACGGAATGGATGACGCATAGGAAAGCGTGCTTGTTGAGTTCCTCCGTGAAAAAGGGGACATATTCGCTTGGAAAATGTCTGATATGCCAGGCACACCCCGGAAACTTGCCGAGCACTCACTCAAAGTCTATACCAACACAAAGCTGGTAAAGCAAGGCCTTTGACGCTTTGCTTACCATAGAAGAAAGGCCATTAGAAAGAAGATTATTCGTCTCTTAGCCATGGAATTTATCCACGAAGTTATCTAGACTGACCGGTTAGCATATCCCCTCTTAGTTCCAAAGGAAGACACATAAATTCTTAGAATGTGCATAGACTATACCGGTCTAAACATGGTATGCCCGAAGGATCCCTTCGCGCTACCACGTATTGACCAGGTCATAGATGCTACGACTAGTTCTGAATTACTATGTTTTTTGGATGCTTATTATGGCTACCACCAGATATACAGATGAAGGAGTGTGACAAAATTAAGACGTACTTTATCACGCCTTATGACACGTACTGCTACATTACCATGCCTTTCGGCTTAAAGAATGTCGGATCTACATAGCAGCGTTGCATGCAAAAAATTTAGCAGAGCAGATAGGCTATAACGTCCACGTATATGTCGACGACATAGTGGTTAGTACGAAAAACAAGAACAAGATGCTTGACGATTTCCGTGAGACATTCGCCAGTCTTTGCAAGTTTAAGATAAAGTTGAACTCGTCAAAATGCGTTTTTGGGTACCAACTGGTAAGCTTCTGGGCTTTATTATCTCTCACAGAGGGATTGGAGTTAACCCGGAGCGATCCAAGAGATTAAGAGACCAGTGTGCCTAAAATAGGCCCAGAGATTAACAAGATCAGTAGCTACCGTCAGCAGGTTTACTATCCGCTTGGTGATAAGGCGTTGCCCCTATACTATCTTCTCAAATAGTCAAAAAAATTCACCTGGACAGAAGAAGCAGAAGATGGTTTACAACAGTTGAACAAAACTTTGTCGGAAGCACCAGTACTAGCAACAAATAGACGAGGAGAAAATGTTGTTGTACCTAAGAGAAACTACATGAGTCATCAGTGTCTCCATTGTGGTGGAACGAAAGAGAGAATCTGTGCAAGAGATCCCGGATCAACATCTGGTGTATTACCTCCGCGAGGTGAATTTGGAGCCCAAGCAATGCTATCACCACTAACCGAAGCTGGCATATGGTGTGTTCTTCGCCTCAATAAAACTTCGGCATTACTTCCAAGGGAACTCCATCACGGTGATAAGCATGGCGCCTCTAGGCGACATCATCAACAACGCTGACGCCACACGTCGAGTCGCCAAATGGGGAATCGAACTCTCTGCTTTCGACGTCAACTACAAGCCTAGGATGGCGATGAAGTCGCATGTTTTGACGGATTTTTTAGCCGACTGGACCAAAGTTCTGGACAAGACACCTCTCCCGGATTCAGAACATTTGATCATGCACTTTGATGGATCAAAGATGCAGAAAGGCGCGGGGGCTGGTGTCGTTTTTAAATCACCAAAAGGCGATACCCTAAGCTACGTGCTTCAAATGTACTATAACAATAGCAAGCAAAAGAATTTTACATCTAAGAACTTAAAACCATATGACTCACTTGGCCATTCGTGGTCTAGGGGCTAGATATGATGGGGCCCTTTAAGACTGCAAGATGCGGATTAATGCACTTGTTAGTAGTAGTGGACAAAAGCTAAACCCATAGAAAAGCTCGATGCGCTACAACTGTCAAGTTCATCATCGACCTAGTCATTTGGTTCGGCATTCCACACAACATTATAATGGAAAATGGAACCAACTTTGCAGTTGGAGCATTAGTCGAATACTGCAAGGAAGTTGGAACTCGACTCGATTTAGCCTCGGTGGCTCATCCCCGGTCAAACGACCAAGTGGATCATATGAATGGTTTAATCTTGCAAGGTTTAAAACCACACTTGGAAGAACATTTACACCGCGCCGCTGGAGCATTGGTGTAAGAATTACCGTCTGTTCTATGGAGCATCCGCACTATGCCAAATAGATCAACAAGGTATATGCCGTTTTTTCTGGTGTGTGGAGCAGAAGCGGTACTCCCGACAGATATGATACACGATTCACCTCATGTACATGCCTACGTCAAAGACAATGCACAAGTAACTAGGCAAGATAGACTGGATCTGCTTGATGAGGAAAGGGAAATCGCCTTGTAGCGTCCCAACTAGCAAAATTTGAAACAATTTCATAGTCGCAAAGTGTGGCCTCGAGAATTAAGAGAAGGAGACTTGGTTTTCTACAAAGTACAGAAAAAGGAACACAATCTCACCCCGACATGGGAAGTGTCGGAGAGTCGGTCTATCAAAGTCAGGGGATCTGGATATGTTCGAACAATGGGGGCTAACCACGCTTACACCTCATGTGGCCTCGTGAGGAAAGGTTGAAGCGGAAAAAAATGGTGACACACGGAGTTTACCCAGGTTCATGCCACCTTGCGGTGTAAAACCCTACTCCTGCTTGTCTGTGGATTGCACTGCGATTGTTATAGTACAAGGTGCGAGCTTGTGCTCGATTCTGACTATGGAGGTTCGAGGCTTGTTCTCTCGTCCCTACTACGGGAGCTGATGCGTGTGAACACACGTTCGTTGGGAGACCCCAAGAGGAAGGTATGAAGAGTGCAACAACAAGTTTTCCTCAGAAAGAAACCAAGGTTGAATCGACGAGTAGGAGGAAGGAGTAACTTCAGAAGGTTGATGCAACTGAGATGGCAGGGCGCACTACCGGTTCAGCAGCAACGTGGAACCTACACAGCACAATCAAATCACTTTGCCCCAACGAAGCAGTGAGGTTGTCAATCTCACCGGTTTTGCTGAACACAAAGAGGTTAAACGTATCGCGTGGAAAACAATAGGAGAACAATATGAAAGTAGTAGTAACAATATGAAAGCAGTTTGAAACAAGTGTGAAAGCAGTGTGTGTATTATCAGTATGAGAAAAAGGACCGGGGTCCATAGTTCACTAGTGGTGTCTCTCCGTGAAAGATAAATAACATGCATGGTGAAAAAATTACAGCTGGGCAATTGACAAAAATGAAGGCTGCACCGTAGTGCATATGCAAGACATAAATATTACTATTTGATTCATGCGGGCATTACAACAAAATACATAGACCGTCATCCAACTGCATCTATGTCTAATAATCCACCCTCCGAATATCATTCGAACAAACGTTGGGTATTAAGTTGCAAGCAATAGATTATCGCAGTAAGCAAAGTGTGTAACGTAAACACTGTAAACTACGTAACCACCGTTGTTTCTCCCTAATGGCAACAACACATCCTCCATCCATCACGTTTTTGTCACTCGAGCACATATGCAAAGGAGGCATGAACCCACTATTGAGCATAAATACTCCCTCTTGGAGTTACTATTATCTACTTGGCGAGAGCATCTACTAACAATGGAGAGCATGCAAGACCATAAATAACATATTCATGAAGATAACATGATAGATTGATAATCAGAAGACATAGCATTCAACATTCATCAGATCCTAGCAAACACAACATATAGCATTACATAAAGATGATCTCGATCATGTAGGGCAGCTCACGAGATCTAAACATGAGGTACAAAGTGGATAAGACAACCATCCTGCTACTGCTATGGACCCGTAGTACAGGTATGAACTACTCACGCGTCACTTCGGAGGAGGGCATGGTGGTGTAGACCCCTCCGGTGATGAATTCCCCCCCCGACAGGGTGCCGAGGAGAGCTCTAGAACCCTCCCGATCTCGGGATGACGATGACGGCGGCCTCGGATGTTTGTCGGGACAAAATGGTATATTTTTAGGGTTGTCGTATCGGGGGGTATAAATATGCGAAAGGGCAAAGGCGGTGGAGGCCTGGGGGCCCCACACCACCCCATGGCGCGGCCAGGGGGCGCCGCCCTATGGTGTGGCCCCCCTCCGGGCCTCTTCGGGACTCCGTCGAACCTTCGGGAATTCTAGGACCTCCGGACTTCGAATTTTCCAATTCCGAGAATATTTCCAGAACAACTTTTCTAAAACTAAAAACAGCAGAAAAGATGGAACGGGCTCTGTGGCATCTTGTCAATAGGTTAGTCCGGAAAATTGTTAAAAATGACATAAAGTGTATAGCAAACATGTAGGAAACAACATGAAAACAACATGGAACATCAGAAATTTAAAAGCATAAGTAAGCTGAGATCATAGAAACACATAATTTCTGAGGTGACATGGTACCAACATCCCCAAGCTTAGTTCCTACTCGTCCTCGAGTAGGTAAACGATAAAAACACATAATTTCTGAGGTGACATGGTACCAACATAACTTGACCATTAATAATGTAAAAGCATAAGTAAGCTGAGATCATAAAACTTCAACACAAGCATGATAAATAGAATTTTAACAATAAAGCATAGCAATCACCTTGCACCATGAGAAGTAGAACAAATAAAAGATCATGAATAACAATGCAACAAAAGATATACTTTTGTTTCAAGCATAGAGAAAACATGGCAAAGTTATATTTCGCCAGTCCTTAAGTTTGGGGCAAAACATAAATGCCAGGACACCTTCAAAGTTCATAAGGAAGACTAGAACAAATAATTAGAGAACAAGAAATAACACATCATGAATCAATTAATAATGTTTCTGGGACAAATGCACATAAAACTCAGAATGACAACTATGCTCTCTCAACTGTGCATAAAGTTAGAAGATGGAGACTCAACATTTAAGTAAAAGAAAGGCCCTTCGCAGAGGGAATCATGGATCACTCATGTGCTAGAGATTTTATTTATTAAACAGAGGTATAAAAGTTTGACGCTCCTCCCAACCATCTTACACAAACCATGGCTAACTGAATCCTCGGGTGCATGCCAACAATCACATACCTCGAGGAGTGTCTATGTTTTTTTAGAGACGTGTATGCTTATGTCAACGAATGGTAAATAAAAAATACAGTATGTCACAAGCCAACCAGACTTCACAAGAGCGGCTCCCATACAAGGACGCATCTGGGTAGAAGGTCATCCCTCTTTCTCTTTTGTTTACACAATTATGCTTTGACTGATAATTCAGGGGCAAAAATAGTGAAGAGAATTTTTTGTTATTAATTTGGGGATGGGCACCCTGCTGCCAGCTCTTCTATTATTGGATAAGCGGATGAAGCCACTAGTCCAGGGTGTGAAAGTCCAATCAACAAGTGAGATACAGATTCTCTATTTACGTCCTCATGAGCTAAACAGGAGCACAAAACAGGAGTAATTTTGAAAGTTTTAAAGGTAACCCATGAGAAATTTACTTTGGAGTGGCGTTTAAATACCACATGAAGGTAGGTATACTAGACACATTGGGTAACCTTTGGTTTTTGGGAGTTGGATGCACGAGTAGAGCTCATACTCAGTACAGGTGGAGGCTAGCAAAAGACTGGGAGCGACAAACCAAGAGAGCATAAGAGCCATAATCATGCATAGCGACATAAACATCATTAATAAAAGCATAAGTGGTACCAAAAGTTAAAAAAATAAATGATCATAGAGGCTATAAGTGACTTGTTTGTACTCATAAATATGGTGTGAGCATGGGCCAAGTCAACCAAATAAAACATTCAAAGGAGAACACCACAAATTTATGCTTCAATATGACAAGAACAACTCATGATTATTTCAATGACACACAAAACACTCTCAGCTATTTGAGGATAATCATGCTAATAAATAACCACTAGGATTTAGAATTAAAATAACATCTAGCATGATATGAAAAAGTCTAGCCACAGTCTATACAAGCTTCTACCTGCACCGTTATAAATTCTACTACAAGAAGCAGTTTCTTTTCCCAACAAGCACCATACAAAATATGCTTTAACAAAAACTCTCTAAATTCTACAGCAATCAAACATGAGAGTACTCACATAAATCTACTAAAACTAACAACTCTGAATAAGAGATGCAATGAAAACAAGAGCTAAACATGAATTTTTGCAGCAACTAGAAGAAAAACTAAGAATACTAGCATAGCAAGTTTCCAAACGAAAAAGCGGAGCGTGTCTCTGTCCCAAAAAAGGAATGCTAGGGTCCAAATATATTATTGCAGCAAGGAAAACAAAAGAAAAACAAATAGACGCTCCAAGTAAACTTCATACGATGTGACCGAATAAAAATATAGTTTCACTAGAAGTGACCTGATAGATTGTTGATGAAGAATGGGATGACTTGGGCATCCCCAAGCTTAGATGCTTGAGTCTTCTTAAAATATGCTTGGATGAACCACGGGGGCATCCCCACGCTTTGACCTTGCACTCTTCTTGATCACATATATCACCCTCTTCTCTTGACCCTTGAAAACTTCCTTCACACCACACTCAAAGAGTAATTCACATTAGAGGGTTAGTGCAACAATAAAAAATTTATGGGTTCATCATGGAAACAAGCGCTATTGATACTTTTAAATATTAGCTATAGCCTATGATGTTTCGTGAAGCAAAGAAATCCACTTGACATCGTAAAATAGCAAATGCGAGAAAAATGGCAGAATCTGTAAAAACCAGAACAATCTGTAAAGACGATTTTTTTCGAGGCACTTACATTGCTCAGATCGAAAAACTTAAAAATGAAAAAGTTGCGTAATTAGATGAGGAATAAGCACAAGAAATTGCAGGTCATTCTGTTTTTTTGTTAGTTATACAATTTTTTTACGGTGGACAGCAGAAATCTGTTTCCTACGCACAAATCCAAAACCAACTCCAACTCTCGTCAGAAACTTTAATTGGCACAAATAAAACATGAAAATAAAGATACAAAGGAGTTTCTACAGAAGTATACAACCCCTTGAATCAAAGAAAATAAAGAAAAACAAATGAAAAATAAAACCATGAGTTATCTGCCAAGAAGTGCTTTTCTTTAACGCCTTTTAGCTAGGCCCAGAAAAATGGAAGCAAGTGTCTTCAAGTGAAGAAGCATCCAAATTGTAATTTGTTCGAATAATAGAATCAAAAGGAAAATTAATTATATTTCTTGGAAAGTGTTCCATACCTTTCTTGAGTGGGAACTTAAATTTTATATTCCCCTCTTTATTATGAATAACAACACCAACAATTCTAAGAAAAGGTCTTCCCAAAACAATTGGACAAGAAGCATTGCATTCAATATCCAAGACAACAAAATCAACAGGGACAAGATTATTATTAACCATGACCATAACATCATCAAATCTACCCAAAGGTTTCTTTCTAACATTATCAATAAGACGAACATCCAAATAACAGGGTTCTAATGGTGGTAAATCAAGAATATCATAAAGTTTATTGGGCATAACAGAGATAATAGCACCAAGATCACATAGAGCATTGCAATCAAAATCATTCAATTTCATTTTAATAGTGGGTTCCCAACCATCATCTAGATTCTTAGGGATATAGGCTTCACATCTTAATTCATCCTCTCTAATTTGCATGAGAGCATTTGTAATATGTTTTGTGAAAGCCATATTCATAGCACTAGCATTAGGATAACTAGCAAGCTTTTGCAAGAAATTAATCACTTCAGTTATGTTGCAATCATCAAAGTCAAGATCATTTTTATCAAAGATAATGGGACCATTGTCTCCCATATTTCTAGAAATTTCAGCATGTTTATCAGGAACATTTTTAGCAGTTTCAGGCTGTTTTGCATTTTTAATAGCAGAAGGAGTATTTCCTACACCAATTAATTTACCATTGATAGTAGAAGTTTTTGTAGCATGAGAAGCTTCAGTTTTACTAGTGGTGGTAATGGTGCAAACATTATCTATATTATTCTTTCTAGCTATTTCATCTTCTCTTTCCCATCTAGCATGTAATTCAGCTAACATCCTAACATTATCATGAATTCGAATTTGGATAGCATTCAAAGTTTTGCTTTCTTTAACATTACGAGGAATAACCTTTAGTTTCAGAAAATCAACATCAAGAGCAAGGCTATCAACTTTAGAAGCAAGAACATCAATTTTGCCAAATTTTTCCTCAACAGATTATTGAAAGCAGTTTGTGTACTAATAAAATTCTTAAGCATGTTCTCAAGATCAGAGGGTACACTTTTATTGTTGTTGTAGGAATTACCATAAACATTGCTATTATTGGGAGGATATGGCCTATAATTGTTGCTACCAAAATTATTCCTATAAGTATTGGTGTTGAAATTATTATTTTTAATGAAGTTCACATCAACATGCTTTTCTTGAGAAACCAAAGAGGATAAAGGAACATTATTTGGATCAACAGGAGAATGACCATTCACAAGCATAGACATAATAACATCAAGTCTATCACTCAAAGAGGAGGTTTCTTCAACAAAATTTACCTTCTTACAAGTTGTATCTCTCTCAGTGTGCCATTCAGAATAATTTACCATCATATCATCAAGAAGCTTTGTTGCTGACCCCAAGGTAATGGACATAAAGGTTCCTCCAGCAGCTGAATCCAGAAAGTTTCTTGAATAAAAATTCATACCTGCATAGAAGGTTTGGATGATCATCCAAGTAGTCAGTCCATGAGTGGGACAATTCTTTACTGAAGATTTCATCCTTTCCCAAGCTTTAGAAACATGCTCATTATCAAGTTGCTTAAAATTCATAATGCTACTTCTTAAAGATATAATCTTAGGTGGAGGATACTATTTACCAATTAAAGCATCTTTACACTTAGTCCAAGAATCAATACTATTTCTAGGCAAAGAAAGCAACCATTCTTTAGCTCTTCCTCTCAAAGAGAGAGGAAACAATTTCAGTTTAATAATATCTCCATCTACATATTTATTTTTTTGCATCACACATAGTTCAACAAAATTAGTAAGATGGGCAACAACATCATTAGTACTAACAACAGAAAATTGCTCTCTCATAACAAGGTTTAATAGGGAAGGCTTTATCTCATAAAAATCAGCAGTAGGAGCAGGTGGAACAATATTTGTGCTAATGAAATCATTGTTGTTGGTGCTAGTAAAGTCACACAACTTAGTATTCTCAGGAGTAGTCATTTTAACAAGACTAAAAACATGAATAAAACTACAACTAGAATAAGAACTAATTGTTTGTATGTTTTTGATAAAGAGAAGCAAACAAGACAAAATAAAATAAACTAAGAAAAACAAAAACAAAGTAAAGAGATTGGTAGTGAGAGACTCTCCTTCCATAAATTCTCTTCTTCCCCGGCAACGACGCTAGAAATGTGCTTGATGCGTGTGAACACATGTTCGTTGGGAGACCCCAAGAGGAAGGTATGAAGAGTGCAGCAACAAGTTTCCCTCAGAAAGAAACCAAGGTTGAATCGACCAGTAGGAGGAAGGAGTAACTTCAGAATGTTGATGCAACTGAGATGGCAGAGCGCACTACCGGTTCAGCAGCAACGTGGAACCTACACAGCACAATCAAATAACTTTGCCCCAATGAAGAAGTGAGGTTGTAAATCTCACTAGTTTTGCTGAACACAAAGAGGTTAAACGTATGGTGTGGAAAAAAGTAGGAGAACAGTATGAAAGCAGTACTAACAGTATGAAAGCAGTGAGAAAGCAGTGTGAAATTAGTGTGTGTATTATCAGTATGAGAAAAAGGGATGGGGTCCACAGTTCACTAGTGGTGTCTCTCCGTCAAAGATAAATAACATGCGTGATGAACAAATTACAGCTGGGCAATTGACATAAATGAAGGCCGCATCGTAGTTCATATGCAAGACATAAATATTACTATGTGATTCATGCGGGCATTACAACAAAATACATAGACCATCATCCAACTGCATCTATGTATAATAATCCACCCTCTGAATATCATTCGAACAAAAGTTGGGTATTAAGTTGCAAGCAATATATTATCGCAGTAAGCAAGATGTGTAATGTAAACACTATAAACTAGGTAAACACCGTTGTTTTCTCCCTAATGGCAACAACACATCCTCCATTTGTCATGTTTCTGTCACTCGAGCACAGATGCAAATGAGGCATGAACCCACCATCGAGCATAAATACTCCCTCTTGGAGTTACTAGCATCAACTTGGCGAGAGCATATACTAATAAAGGATAGCATGCAAGATCATAAATAACATATGCATGAAGATAACATGATAGATTGATAATCAGAAGACATAACATTCAACATTCATCAGATCTCAGCAAACAAAACATGTAGCATTACATAAAGATGATCTCGATCATGTACGGCAGCTCACGAGATCTAAACACGAGGTAAAAAGTGGAGAAGACAACCATCTAGCTACAGCTATGGACCCATAGTCCAGGGATGAACTACTCACGCATCACTTCAGTGGAGGGCATAGTGGTGTAGACCCCTCTGGTAATGAATTCCCCCCCGACAGGGTGCCGGGGAGAGCTCCAGAACCCTCCCGATCTCGGGATGACGACGACGGCAGCCTCGGGTGTTTCTCGGGATGAAGTGGTATATTTTTAGGGTTGTCATATCGGGGGGTATAAATAGGCGGAAGGGAAAGGCGGTGGAGGCCTGGTGGCTCCACACCACCCCATGGCGCGGGCAGGGGGCGCCGCCCTATGGTGTGCCCCCCTGTGGCCCCCTCCGGGCCTCTTCGGGACTCCGTGGAACCTTCGGGAATTCTAGGACCTCCGGACTTCAAATTTTCCAATTCCGAGAATATTTCCAGAACAACTTTTCTGAAACTAAAAACAACAGAAAACAGGGAACTGGCTCTGTGGCATCTTGTCAATAGATTAGTCCGGAAAATCGATAAAAATGACATAAAGTGTATAACAAACATGTAGGAAACAACATGAAAACAACATGGAACATCGGAAATTAAGGATACGTTTATGACGTATCAGGAGCCAAGGGGATCCTTATGGACCTGCGTTTGGGCCTCCTTCCCGCTCATTCTGTGTGGGAAAGGGTCACCACAAGGCAGCAAGGAGCGAACAGTACCCTGCTGATACGTCCATTTTGCATCTCTATTTTATATCGTAATTTACTGTTATTCATCAATATATTTCATATTTAGAGATGATACTTATGTTATTTCATCTATTTTGCTTGTTTTACAATTATTGGAGAATAATTCACCAGGACTAGAAATCTGCTAGAAAAAGCACCGCCAAGATACCCTATTTCTGAAGACCATAAGAAGAAGGGGGACATCAGAGATTTCTTATATCATCCAGCCAGGAGGGGAGCTAGAGGGGGACCACCAGGGGCCCACACCACCTGGTGGCGCCCACCCTTGTCGCGCTGCCACGTTGTGTGGCCACCCTGGCCCACCACTGGCAGCCCCCTCTCGTGTACTTCATCCCTAGGGAACCCTAAGACCTAGAGAACCATCGAGGAAATATTCCGCTGCCTCCTCGGGGCGAAAAACAACATAGAGAGAAAAGCTCTCTGGCACGGAGAAATCTGCTGGGGAAATTCCTCCTCGGAGAGGGAAAATCATCGCCATCGTCACCGTCATCGCTCCGGGCATCATCGTCATCATCACCACCAGCACCATCATCCTCACCATCCACCTCCGTCCCGCTGTAACAATTAGGGTTCCATATTGTTGTTTTCCACTAGATCTCCCTCCCGGGGTGGATTACTTGTTAGTAGTTGATGCTTACGAGATTTATCTGTGTTTGCACTTTATGACCAGATTGTTATTCATCATTATATCACCTCTGATTATGATCCATATGATGTCTTGTGAGTAGTTCGTTTAGTTCTTGAGGACATGGGAGCAGTCCAGATGTTAGTAGTGGAATTATGTTGAAGTAATATCTAATGGTTTGCTATTTAGGTTGTGGTGCTATTCTTCTAGTGGTGTCATGTGAACGTCAAGTACATGACACTTCACCTTTATGGGCCTAGAGGGATGCATTGTGTATTTGGCTACTAATTGTGGGGTTTCCGGAGTGACAGAAACCTAAAGCCCCGTTAGGAAACAGATGCACGAGGGAGTGTAGGATCCCAGAGTTTAAGGTTGTGGTTAGATTTATCTTAATTACTTCTTTTAGTTGCGGATGCTTGCAAGGAGTTTAATCACAAGTATGTATTAGTCCCAGTTGGGCGGTGCATTAACATAGGTTCACCCACACAACACCTATCAAAACAACAAATATTAATCAACCGCATGAAACGAATGCGCTTGACGAAGTTCCCATGTGTCCTCGAGAGTTTGGTCATCATAAGTAAACCAACCAGATTTTCCTTTGCTGTAAAAAGGATTGGGCCAGTTGTTGCAATTATTATTAATGTATTTTATTTACTCGCACTTTATTTATCTACTATATCAAAAACCACCAAAATCCTGTTTGCTAGTGTTTATATTGAATCCTCTATCCAACCTGCTTGTCAACACCTTCTGCTCCTCGTAGGGTTCGACACACTTATTTATCGAAAGTACGACGATACACCCCCTATGCTTGTGGGTCATCAAGCCTATTTTCTGGTGCCGTTGCCGGGGAGTGAAGAGCTATTGGTAAGTGGAATTGGTAAGAGAAACTTTTACTGTGAGTGTTGCTTTTATTTCTTTCTGCTGCTTTATTTTATTATGGAGAGATCTCCATTTGGTTCCCTATTTAGGAGTACTGCTGCTACTACTAATGTAGTAGATGACCCGCTATCTTCTCAATTGGATCATTTTAAAATACCTATGAAAATTGTTGAACGTGTTATGGATAACTGCTATTTTGGAGATGGAACTGTCCATCCTGGTGATCATTTACTCTTCATACATGAATTATGCGAGTTATTCTGGTGTGCAGGTATTACAATGGACCAAGTTAAGAGGAAATTATTCTCTTTATCACTGAAGGGTAGAGCTGCGGAATGGTTTAAAATACTGAAGAGTGGCTGATCTATTGGATGGGAGGAGATTGTACCTCTCTTTTATTCTAAATTCTATCCTCCCAGTGAGATTCATAAAGATCAGAATCAAATATATAATTTCTAGCCTCATGATGGAGAGGGTATTTCCGAAGCTTGGGGAAGATTGAAGTTATTAATGCTCAAATGCCCCATTCATGAGCTCCCTAGTAATATTGTTATTAATAATTTCTATGCAAGGCTTTCTCTTCATGATAAGGATTTATTGGATGCTTCTTGTTCTGGATCGTTTACATGTATGAAAGGAGAAGCTAAATGGGATCTTCTTGACCGTATTCAAGAAAATACTGAAGGATGGGAGAATGACAAAGATAGAAAGTCAGGTATAAATTATGATTATGAATGAATTAAATCTTTTGTGGAAACCGATGATTTTTATAATGTTAGTGTTGTTTGTGGTATTGACTCTCAAATCTTTGCAAACTGTTTAAGGCCTTTTCCTCCTACCTTGATATTCCCAAAAAGGAGTGGAACAAGTACCATGCACCTTATAAAGATACTGTTAATTGTGTTCCTACTAGAAATATGGAAGTTCATACTGTTAATCCTGCTGTGCCTGAACCTTGTATTGAGAAAATGCCTTTCTCTGCTAGGGTAAAGGAACATTCTATTATAGCTAGTGTGGTTAACAAAATTACAAAGAAATCTATATAACCTGATGAACAAATAATTGTTGAACCTGTAGTAGCAATAGTTAAAGACCTTGTCTCTGAAAATGTAGAAGATGGACACATTATCTTCTGTGAGGATGCTTCTAATATTGTTTCACACCCTAGTAAATCTAGGAAAACTAGTGTTTCTGTGCTTTCTGTTAGGATAGGTGATCATTGCTATTATGGTTTATGTGATATTGGTGCAAGTTCTAGTGCTATTCCTTATGAGCTTTATAGAGAAATCATGCGTGAAATTGGTTCTTGTGATCTTGAAGATGTTCATGTGGTTATTCAGCTTGCTAATAGACAAACTATCTCTCAATTGGTATTGTTACAGATGTAGAAGTTTTATGTGGTAAAACTAAATATCATGTTGATTTTCTAGTCTTGGTTCAGCTGCTAGTAAAACTTGTCCTATCATTTTTGGTAGACCTTTCTTGAACACTTCTGGTGATGTTATAGATTATAAGAAGGAGAAAATATTAAATAAATTTGATGGAAATCTTATGAGTTTAATTTTTCTAAATTTTCAAGAGATCCTTATGAAACAGAATTGTCTAATGAAGATTTTAGAGTTTAACAACTTGCCTCTATTTCTCTTGCCCCTAACAATGCTTTGCAGCAATACATGGAGGACCACGAAAGTGAGGTTTTTATGGAAGAAAGAAATGAGATTGACGATATTCTTCTTCGTCAACCAGCGATGTTGAAACATAATTTAATTCTGGAAGACTTGGGTACCACATTACCACCCAAGGAGGTTCCTGTTTTTGATTTGAAACCTTTACCTAATGACCTTACATATGCTTATATTGATGATAAGAAGACATATCCTGTTATTATTAGTTCTAGAATTTCAGGTAAATAAGAGGAAAGGTTATTGGAAATATTGAAGAAACACCGTGGATATATTGGATATACTCTTGATTATTTGAAAGGGATTTCCCCTGCTATATGTCAGCATGCTATTAATATGGAACCTGATGCAAAGCCAATTGTTGAACATCAACACCGTTTAATTCCTAAGATGAAGGAAGTGGTAAGAAATAAGGTATTGAAACTCCTTGATGCTGGTATTATTTATCCTATTGCTGATAGTAGGTTGGTAAGTCATGTTCATTGTGTCCCTAAGAAAGGAGAATGAATGTTGTGCCAAATGAAAATGATGAGCTTATTCCTCAAAGAGTAGTAGTTGGTTATAGAATGTGCATTGATTTTAGGAAAGTTAACAAAGTTACTAAGAAATATCATTATCCTTTACCTTTTATTGATCAAATGTTAGAAAGGTTGTCTAAGAAAACTCATTTTTGTTTTCTTGATGGTTTTTCTGGGTTTTCTCAAATACCTCTTAGGAAACAAGATCAAGAGAAAACAACCTTTACTTGTCCTTATGGAACTTATGCTTATATAAGTATGCCTTTTGGTTTGTGTAATGCTCCTGCTATGTTTTAAAGATGCATGTCTGCTATTTTTCATGATTTTTGTGAGGAGATTGTGGAAGTATTCATGGACGATTTCTCCGTCTATGGGACTTATTTTGACAACTGCTTGCACAATCTTGATAAAGTTTTGATGAGTTGTGAGGAAACTAATCTTGTTCTTAATTGGGAGAAGTGCCACTTTATGGTTAATGAAGGAATTGTTCTTGGACATAAAATTTCTGAAAGAGGTATTGAAGTTGATAGAGGTAAAGTGGAAGCAATTGAGAAAATGCCCTGTCCCAGGGTTGTTAAAGGTATTCGTAGTGTTCTTGGTCATGCTGGTTTCTATAGGAGGTTTATTAAATATTTATATAAAATACCAAAGCCTCTTACTAATCTTCTCCAAAAAGATGTACCTTTTGTTTTTGATGATGATTACAAAGAAGCTTTTGAAACTCTAAAAAAAGGATTTAATCACTTGTCCTAATGTTCAACCACCTGATTGGAATTTACCTTTTGAAATTATTTGTGATGCTAGTGATTTTACTGTAGGTGCTGTTCTTGGATAGCGAATAGATAAGAAATTGAATGTTATTCATTATGCTAGTAAGACTCTTGATGCTGCTCAAAAGAATTATGCTACCACTGAAAAACTGTTCCTAGCTGTAGTTTTTGCCTGTGATAAGTTTAGACCTTATATAGTTGATTCAAAAGTTACTATTCACACTGATCATGCTGCTATTAAATACCTTATGGAAAAGAAAGATGCTAAGCCTAGGCTTATTAGATGGGTGCTGATATTACAAGATTTTGATTTGCATATTGTGGATAGGAAGGGTGCTGAAAATCCCATTGATGATAATTTGTCTAGATTGGAAAACATTGCTTATGACCCTATTCCTGTTAATGATATTTTTCCAAATGAACAACTGGCTTCAATAAAAGTAAACTCGCAAGATAGTTCTTGGTATGCAGATTATGCTAACTTTATTGTTTCCAAGTATTTGCCTCCAACTTTTACAGCTCATCAAAGAAGAAAATTCTTTTATGATTTGAGGCATTAATTTTGGGATGACCCACACTTATATAAAGAAGGAGTAGATGGTATTATGCGAAGATGTGTTCCAGAACATGAACAGTGAGAGATATTGAGAAAGTGGCATGGTAGTGCTTACGGAGGACATCACACTGGAGATAGAACCGCACAGAAGGTTCTACAATCAGTTTTTTATTGGCCTACTCTCTTTAAAGATGCACGAAAGTTTATTTTATCTTGTGATGAATTTCAAAGAGTTGGTAATATTTCTAGACGTAATGAAATGCCTATGAATTATTCTCTTGTTATTGAACCTTTTGATTGTTGGGGTTTTGACTTTATCGGTTCGTTTCCTCCTTCGAATATTCATAAACTTGTTGTTGTCGATTATGTTACTAAATGGGTAGAAGCTATACCTACAAAGAGTGCTGATGGTGAAACCTCATTAAAAATGCTTAAAGATGTTATTTCCCCTAGGTTTGGTGTACCTAGATATCTTATGACTGATGGAGGTTCTCACTTTATACATGATGGTTTTAGAAAAACCCTTGCTAAATATGATGTTAATCATAGAATTGCCTCAGCTTATCATCCTCAAACAAGTGGGCAAGTATAATTATAAAATAGAGAAATTAAATCTATCTTGCAAAAGACTATTAATAAATCTAGGCAAAATTGGGCTGATAAGTTAAATGATGCTTTATGGGCTTATAGAACTGCTTATAAAAATCGTATGGGTATGTCTCCTTATAAAATGGTTTATGGAAAATCTTGTCACTTGACTTTAGAATAAGAACACAAAGCTTATTGGGCAGCGAGAGAACTAAATGGAGATTTTAAACTTGCCGGTAAGAAAAGGATGCTTGACTTAAGTTGTTTAGATGAATGGAGAAGTGAAGCCTATGAAAATGCTAGACTCTTTAAGGAGAAAGTTAAAAAATGGCGTGATAGGAGAATTGTTAACAGAGAGTTTCATGTTGGTGAGAAATTTCTATTGTATAGGTCTCGTCTCAGATTTTTTGCAGGAAAATTACTCTCGAGATGGGAAGGACCTTTTGTTATTGAAGAAGTGTATCGTTTGGGGGCAATCAAAATTGTTTCCCTTAAAGATAATACTACACAAGTGGTGAATGGGAAACGACTCAAACATTATATTTCAGGAGATTCTTATGATGAAAATGTTGATACTATTCAAGTGGTGACTCCGAAGGAGTTTATTAAAGAGAAGATTCCAAAAACTGCAGAGTCTGTTTCCGAATAGGTAACAATTTTGGTAATAAAAAGTTCGCGTTTTATCTTCCAACTTATATTTTTGTTGTTTACGGAAAATATGAAAAATAATGAGCCAAAACGGCTAGGAGTCGGTTCTCGAGGGAACCACACCACCTGGTGGCACGGGCCCATGATACGTCTCAAAGGTATCTATAATTTCTGAGTTTCCATGTTTTTTTTCATGCTATATGCTACATGTTTCCTATACACTTTATGTCATTTTTATGGATTTCCTCGGACTAACCTATTGACAAGATGCCACAGAGCCAATGCCTATTTTCTGCTGTTTTTGGTTTCAGAAAAGTTGTTCTGGAAATATTCTCGGAATTGGACAAAACAAAATCCCAGGGTCTTAGAAATCTGTCACGTACACGGAGTCCGGAGGGGGGCCTCAGGGCCCCACACCATAGGGCGGCGCGTCCCCCTTGGCCGCGCCACCAGGTGGTGTGGCCCCCTGGCCACCCACCAACGTTGCCCTCTCACTTATTTAAGTTCCTCCACGGGTTAACCCTAAATACCCGAGCCTTTTTCCACCAAAAGTTCTATAGACGTCGTCATCGTCAACCCTAATCTGGGAGGGTTCTGAATCTCTCTCCAGCACCCTGCCGAGAGGGGGAATCATCACCAGAGGGCTCTTCATCTCCATGCATGCCTCCGGAGTGATGCGTGAGTAGTTCATCCTTGGACTACGGGTCCATAGCAGTAGCTAGATGTCTGTTCTTTCCTCTTTACGCCTCATGTTTAGATCTTGTGAGCTTCCTAACATGATCAAGATCATCTTATTGTAATGCTAAATGTTGTGTTTGGTGGGATCCGATGAATATTGAATGCTATGTCCAATGATTATCAATCTGTCATGTTCGTTCATGTTTATTTTATTTATGATCTTGCATGCTCTCTGTTACTAGTAGATGCTTTGGCCAAGTTAATACTTTTAACTTCAACAGGGGGTATTTATGAACGATAGTGGGTTCATGCCTCCCTTTCACTCACGCTCGAGTGACAGAAACGTAACGGGTGGGTGATGTGCTGTTGCCATTAGGGAAAAAACAACGTTGTTTACATTACACACTTTGCTTAATGCAACCATCTGTTGCTTGCAACTTAATACCCTAGATTTGATTGGATAACGCTCGAGAGTGGATTATTAGTCATAGATGAAGTTGGATAACGGTCTATGAACCTTGTTGTAATGACCGCATGAATCACACAGTAATCATCATGTCATGCATATGCACTACGGTGTAGCCTTTATATCTATGAATTGCCCAGCTGTAAGTTATTTACCTAGCATGTTATCGATATTTTATGGAGAGACACCACTACTGAACTATGGACCCCGTTCCATCTCTGTACACTCATAATACAACCACTACAACCACTGTTTTCCTACTGCAATTACTGTTTTCTTCACATTCATTGCCATCACCGTTCTCTTTCATTTACTGCAAACAATTACTATTTTCCACACTATACGTCTAATCCTTTGTTTTCAGCAAAACATGTGAGACCGACAACCTCAATCCTTTGTTGGGGAAAAGTAATTTTATTGTGTTGTGTAGATTCCACGTTGCTGCTGAACTAGTAGTGCGCTGATGACCCACAAGTATAGGGGATCGCAACAGTCTTCGAGGGAAGTAAAACCCAAATTTGTTGATTCGACACAAGGGGAGCCAAAGAATATTTGTGAGCCTTAACAAGTGAGTTGTCAATGCACCTGCACCTGAAAGTACTTTTGTTCGCACTGTTTTATCAGTAGTAACAGTTTTATAGTAGCAACAGTAGTGAAATAACAACAGCAGTGGAATGAAAACAGCAGCAACAGTAGTGTTTGAAGTAAACATCGGATTAAATACTGTAGGCATAGGGATGGATGAACGAGCGTTGCATGGATAAGAAAGTTCTAATAATGATCATGTCAGGGGCATTGCAGATAAATAAGATAAAGCATCCAAGCACTAAGTAACCATAGACATGTGTTCCGTAAATTGTCGTACGTGCTCGCAATGAGAACTTGCACAACATATTTTGTCCTACCAGCTCGTTTTCAGCGGGGCCTCAAGGGAACTACTGGTAATTAAGGTTCTCCTTTTAATAAAGCACCAGAGCAAAGCGTTAACACTCCGTGAACACATGTGATCCTCACATTGCAGCCATCCCCTCCGGTTGTCCCAATTTCTGTCACTTCGGGGCCTCGGGTTCCGGACAACAATATGTGTAAACAACTTGCAGGTATGATCAAGAAACAATAATTATCATCGTGATTCAGTAACATGTTCAGATCTGAGATCATGTCACTCGGGCCCAAAGTGGCAAGGATTAAGCACAACAAGTTGCAACAATGTCAATAGCACTAATAGAGGACACTAGGCACTATGCCCAGGCCCGTCCATGGACATGTTCCAACAGTTCCACCGAACAGGGCCCCCATTTTCCAGGGGCCCCCAATTCCTACCGACTATTGTCCTTATAGCGGCCCAGAGTACTAGTTTCTACCGGCCCAATTCAAGCAGGCAGCCAGCTAGCAGCCCGTCGGCTAATTCTGCTTTTGCATCCGACACGGACTTGCCTCCCAACAGGTACGATGCCTTGTTCAAAAAAAAGGTACGATGCCAGTTTCCTTTTGCACACGTACGACACCATACCGATCTGAATCCCAATTGCAATCGGCCAATCGAATCCCAATCGGCCAATCGTACCAGCCTCAGCCTGCTATAAGAGCACAACGAGACGCCAGAAAACCTATCGACCAAATCTCACGATCCCCGTCCACGACGAAAGAGAGCCAATCCGACCCGAGCAACGCCTATACGCCATGTCGTGGTCCCATCCAGATCTGGGGCGACTAAAAAATTCTTGTGTCGCCGATACTTTGCCGCGTCAGCGACTCGGCGTGGTCATTGGTCATCTTGATTTGTCGGTCATTCGCCCGCCGAGCTGCATCTCTGAAATCACGGACCTAAGAACACACGTGAAGGTAGGATGGCTACAACCTTTGTCTAGACTTTACTAGTCATGTAATTTTTTTTGAAGTGTTTTATTAATTTAGTACAGGACTGATCATGAAGAATTTTAGAAATACAAAGTGTCAGTCTGGTGCGGAAAAGAAGAAGAAAAGAAAAAGATTAGAAGCAACAGCTCAATCGCAAAAGGGTTCTCTATATAAATATGTTATTAAGGAGCCTCAAAAAAATTTAGGAAATCAAAATCCAATTGCTAATATTGATGTTGCAAGCGGTGATGATGAGGCGGACGTGGATGCTCACACTGCAGAATTTGATGAAGGTGGTGCTAGTATCGATAATGAATGCGGTGGTACTACTGTTGATGATGCTGCTGCTAATATTGACGATGAAGGTAACCCTGATGATACCACTATTGGTGGTGACACCAATAGTTCCTTTTAGCCGGATATATTTTACCCAAGAAATTGGGGTTGTCTTGATCCCAAAATGATTGATATTTTGGTAAAAAGTGGTCCTAAAAGAGACTTGTCTATTGAGCATGGTCCTAAAGACGCATTAAATAGAAGGTTTTCTGCATCGGCATACAGTAGACATCTCTCAAACGGAGAAACATGTGATAGAGAATGGCTTGTATACAGTAAAGAGCTTGACAAAATATTTTGTTTTTGCTGCAAATTATTGAAAAAGGGGCTTGTGAGAGGAAATTTAGCAAATGAGGGTTTCAATGACTGGATACATCTTAGCAATAGACTTAGAGAGCATGAAACCTGTAGAGAACATGTCACAAATATGAGTGCATGGTACGATTTTCGTACGAGGTTGCAGAATAATCAGACAATTGATAAAGTGGCTCAGCGGGAACTTGAAAAGGAAAGGGAGCATTGGAGGAAAGTTTTGTACATGATTCTTTTGATTGTACAATTTCTTGGTGAGCACAACATAGCGTTTCGTGGCAGCAATAGCAAGTTGTATCAAGATAACAATGGCAACTTCTTAGGACTGGCTCAAATGTTGGCTCACTTTGATCCAGTTATGAAAGAGCATATTGAGCGCATCACCACTGAGAAAATTCGTGACCATTATCTTGGTCCTTCCATTCAAAATGAGTTAATAAGTTTGCTAGCCGGTGCAATCTGGTCTGTAATCAATGGAAAGATAAAGGATGCAAAGTAATTTTCTGTTATACTTGATTGCACTCCAGATGCCAGCCATCAAGAACAAATGTCTTTGATTATAAGGTATGTTGATACATCTCCAGATTAAGCTTGCATTGAAGAATCCTTCTTGGGTTTTTTGGATGTGAATGATACCACTGGACAAGGACTGTTTGATGTTCTACAACAGGCATTGAAGACTCTTGACCTTGATGTAGATAATGTGAGAGGGCAGGGATATGATAATGGGTCGAATATGAAAGGAAAACATCAAGGAGTACAAAAGAAACTTTTGGATATTAATCCAAGAGCTTTTTATTTAGCTTGTGGTTGTCATAGTCTCAATTTGACACTATGTGATATGGCAAATTCCTGTGGTAAAGCAACAGAATTTTTTGGAGTTGTACAACGCATCTATACGACATTTGCGAATTCAACTAAGAGGTGGCAAATTCTAAAAGATAATATAACAGGATTGACTCTCAAGTAGTTGTCATCTACCCGTTGGGAGAGTCGCGTTGACAGTGTTAAGGCTATAAGGTTTCAGATTCCAGGAGTAAGGGAGGCTTTGTTAGAATTGGCTGAAAATGATAAGGATCCATTGACAAAGAGTCAAGCAAAATCATTGGCAGAACATGAACTTGGTGACTTTGAATTTGTAGCATCATTAATCATATGGTATGAAATATTATCTGCTATTAATATGATCAGCAAGCAGCTTCAATCAAAGGATATGATTATTGATATTGCAATTGAGTCTATACAGGGGTTGATTTCCTTTTTCACTAAGTATAGAGAAACTGGCTTTTCAAAAGCATTGGAAACTGCAAAAGAAGTTGCAATGGATATGGATATTCCTCTAGTGTTTCGCACCAAGCGTAAAATCAAAAGAAAAAGGCACTTTGATGAGGATGCAGATGACATGTCTATTGATTTACAATCTGCAGAGGAGTCATTCAGGGTCAATTATTTTATACCTATTGTTGATCAAGCTATAGCTTCACTTAACAGGAGATTTGAACAATATCAAGGGTACGAGAACACTTTTGATTTCTTGTTTACTTCTGATAGACTATGATCCATTAGCGATGATAGTTTAAGGGATGCTTGTCTTAATCTTGAGAATGCACTTAAGAGGGAAGAATATGAGGATATTGACGGGAATTTGATTGAAGAACATAAGGACATTGATGGAGGGGATTTGTTTATTGAGCTGACCTATGTCCAAGATATACTTGAGAAATCCATGGGTCCCATTGAGATTCTAAACTATTTGAAGAAGCGCCCCTATTATCCTGTTGCTACTATTGCCTATAGAATTTTGTTAACCATTCCTGTTACGGTTGCATCTGCGGAAAGGAGCTTCTCCAAACTCAAGTTGTTACAATCTTATATGCGGACTACTATGATGCAAGAAAGACTCAATGGATTGGCAACAATAGCACTTGAAAATGATATCCTCGAGAAGATTAGCTATGAAGATATGATTGAAGAATTTATTTCAAGAAATACTAGAAGGATGATGATTTTGAAAAGAACATAAGGCCAGTTTATTGCTATAGTGATATTTTTAGTAGAATTAATGTTGATACTATATACAATAAGACATATTTAAGTTATATAATAGAGTGAAAGTATTTTTGGTTACTATATTGTAAAAAAAAAATAATTTCAAGGCCCCATTTTATGTTTCGCACGGGGGCTCCCAATTTCCGGAGACGCCCTGACCATGCCCTAACAATCACGACATTATTACATGAACGATATCATCCAATCCCTACAATCCCCTTCATCCTACATCGGGGAATTACTCACACATGGATGGTGGAAACATGGATGGTCGATGGAGAGGCGTTGGTGATGACGATGGCGATGATCTCCTCCACTTCCCTATCCCGGCAGGGTGCCAGAACAGGAACTTATGATCCCCAAATCGAGGTTCGGGATGGCGGGGGCACTCTGTTGTGTTTCTGTGGAATATGACGAACCCCCTCGGGTTTTAGGGTTGGAGGCTACTTGTAGTCGAAAGGGGAGTCCGAGGGGGGCTCCGGGGGCCCACACCCTATGCTGGCGCGGCCAGGGGGACCTGCACCAAGGGGGTGTGGCCACCCTGTGGCTCCTCTCCTGGACCCCTTCTGTCTCCCGGGGTCTTCCGGGGTCAAAACATCAATGGCTCTTTTTCTGGGCATTTTTCCGAAAGTTGTTTTTTCTGCATAAAAACAAGACACCAAAGTAATTCTGCTGAAAACAGCGTTAGTCCGTGTTAGTTGTATTCAAACACACACAAGTTTAGAGGAAAACAATAAGAAAAGTGTTCAGAAAAGGAGATAAGTTTTCGATGTATCAACTCCCCCAAGCTTAGCTTATTGCTTGTCCTCAAGCAATTCAGTGACAACTGAGTGCGATAAAAGACTTTTACGAACACATTTCTTTCATATGATGTAAATATACTCATTACGTGATCAAATACTTAATTATGCTCATGACAAGATACATGCAAGATACTATCACTTAATAGCTATGCAAACCATGACGAGATAACAACATATTAATAATAAACAACATGAAGCATAACTATTTGCAATATTGAAGTATTCATAATAGGATCTGATAAAGTGGTATCTCGCTTGCCCTTAAATGTGGGGCAAAACATAAATGCCATGGCACCTCTGAAGTTCAAGGGAAGACTAGAAGTAAAGATATCAAAGATGCAAGTATCAAGAATATACCACAATCAACCGTGCTTTGGGACAAACACATTACACTAAGAATTATAAAAATGCTCTCAGGAAAGTGCTCAAAGAATAAGGCGGAGACTCAACATAAAAGTAAAAGAAAGGCCCTTCGCAGAGGGAAGCATGGATCACTCATGTGCTAGAGCTTTTTATTTTATTAAACAGAGGTATTGAAAACATTTTGAGAGAGGTGTATGCTTATGTCAACAAATGGTAAACAGACAATACAGTCCGTCACAAGTCAACTTGATTCACAAGAGCGGCTCCCATGTGAAGGACGCATCTGGGTAGAAGGTCATCCCTCTTTCTCTTTTGTTTACACGATTATGTTTTGACTGATAAATCAGGGGCAGCAAGAGTGAAGAGAATTTTGTGTGTATTAATTTGGGGCTGGGCACCCCGCTGCCAGATCTTCTATCATTTGGATAAGCGGACGAAGCCACTAGTCCAGGGTGTGAAATCCAATCAACGAGTGAGATAAATATGCTCTATTTACGTCCTCATGAGCTAAAACAAGGGCACAAAACATGAATAATTTTTAGCAGGTTTTAAAGGTAGCACATGAGCAATTTACTTGGAGTGGCGGTTAAATACCACATAAAGGTAGGTATGGTGGACACATTTGGCAAACTTTGGTTTTTTGGGAGTTGGATGCACGAGTAGAGCTCATACTCAGTACATGTGAAGGCTAGCATTAGACATGGAGCAACAATCAAGAGAGCAACAACTATCATAATCATGTTTGCGACAAAGTAAAATCAACTGAGGCATAAAATTGATACTAGAACTCCAAGGCAAAATAAATCATCGAGGCTTATTGACGTTTTGTTTTCAGTCTTAGCATGCGTGAGAATGTGCCAAGTCGATTCAAATGAAACAGCCAGAGGAGGCTATCACAATATCATGTCCTTCTATGAATAAAGCAATGCGAACAAATATTTATATGACAAGTCATTTACTATTAATAAATTGGAACTAAACATAAGAGAGTATGAACTATTAAGCAGCCATTAAGTCACATATATCTTATACGAACAAACTAAGCATGCTCACATAGATGGATATATGTACAAAAATGAAAGCAAATAGAGTTCATACCAGCCTCTCACCACAACTTGAATTGTCGTATATTGTCATTATTGCTCTTCACTTGTGGGTCGAATAATATATAATGAAAACCAAGCTCCAATGGAGTCACGAACGACTGTTGGACTCTGCAACAAACTTTACAAAACCAAAGAAGAACAACAAATATTTTTGGTTTTTTCAATTAAAGCACGAACAAAAAGAGAGCAAGCAAACAAAACAAAAATCTTTTTGGTTTTTCAAAATGAAACAAGACAAAAGAAAGCAAACAACAAACAAAAGAAAATATTTTTGGGTTTTTGAATATTAAAACGCAACTAAAGAATAAAGCAAACCAACTAAAGAAACAAATAGAGAGAAACAACAGAAATATTTTTGGTATTTTTGTGTTTTGGAAAGCGAAAAAAAAACAATAAAAACAAAAGGAATGAAAAGAAACGAAAACAAACGAAAGAAAAAAAAGATGGATATACAAAGAACCGACCGAACATGATATATAAATGAGTGTGATGTTGGTATACCTCCCCCAAGCTGAGGCTTTTGGCCTAAGTGGAGATCAATCAAAGCGTGGGAAATATCCCCACTGTGGTGGGTCATCCCTCGCGTGGTCGTACTAGGGCGCATAAGAAGAAGATGAAGCAGCTGGCGCATAGTCATAACCGGGGTGCTGGTATGGGATCCCCGTGTCGTCGTAGGGATGGACAAAATCGCCATCGTCCCCCTCGTCGGCATCCTCCCCTTGATGGGGGTGATGCTCAAGGTATGTGTCCAGCTCACTCTCAGAAAGCTCTCATCCTCGCCTGTTATTAAGATCAAACAAAAGAGGTGCAAGAAAAAGTACTTCTCTAACAGTTTTAACAACTCTCCACCCGGGTCATTTGGAGAAAGTTAATTCAAAAGATAAATTATGTAAGTGAGCATGGGTAGAAAGAAACTTATGTTGAACCATGGAAACAAGATTAAGCCTCTCTATAGGAAATTGATAGTCTAGAGGGTGTGGCTCCAAACCATGCAGAGCTAGCAAGCGCGAGGCAATAAGACCTCCACAAACTCCGCCCTTCTCACGGTTATGTGAGAGACGGTAAGAAATCAAAGCGCCAAAGTTATAAGACCTATCGTGTCTCAAAGCAGCAGCGATAAACACCAAATCATAAACACATAACTTGATGGCAGTTTTCCTAGCTAATACACATTTAGAAATGAAGTAGGCAAAGTATCGAATGCTAGGGAGTTGAATTTCATGAATTTTACCCTTCTCCCCTGTGAAGCTTCTGCCTTGGCAAATCTCTCCATATAAATCCAGTAGCGGTTTGGGCTGCCCACTTATTTTCTCACAAGACCCCCACTCAGGTACCTTAATAGTTGCACAGAAAACACTAAAAGGCAGGCTCACAGCTTTATTATAAATCTTATAGTGGACCACTGGGTTAGTTGGAGACCATTTAAAACAAAAATCATGCACCACATACATAGTTAGTTTCACATATTGGATGGGCTCATCCTCAATGAAACGCTCTCAACCTGCATTATGTACTAGAGTGTTGAAATCCTACAGAATTCCTGAAACTTGCATAAATTCCCGACACAGATAGATTGATGGGAGCACCCTCTCTTCACGGTGCACGAGCATGACCTCATGCACCTCCAAATCATGATGGTTTAGTTGATAAGCATTGTGCTCCATCTCTGAAAATTTTCAACAATCATCATAAAAATTAATTTCAAGCAACTATAAGGTGGAAACTACCATAGGGACTTATATGAGAGATAAACATACATCAAAACTATATTATTTCTACTCAAATCAAGCATGCAAACTCACATAAGCTGTCACCTACTGTGGCAAAATACTCAAGAAATACTTCACTAAACAAAATTCTACTTGGATCATCGGAGGAGTCACATAACGGAGATCAAACACACCAAAAATCAGCACAAATGATGGGCTGAAGAAGGAGATCAAAAATCCAGAGGAAGAACACCAAGAACACGGGTTCCAGGAAATGTTTTCAGCTTTGGGAGTAAGAGAGAAGATTTTGGAAGTGGAGAGAGTAAGTGGAGGGCCATGGGGCCCCACACCATGTGCTGGCGCCACCAGGGGCAGGCCGCGCCACCATGGCGTGTGCCTGCCTGGTGGGTCCCCTGGGGTCACCCAGGTGGCTTTCTGCCTTATTTTTGACGTAAAAATTTATTATAATTTTTCTGGAATTTTTCGAGAAACTTTTTTTGAGGTATTTCCAGAATTTTAATAATTAATAAAAACCAGGGAAACAAAAGTGAAAACAAAACCAAAACCAGAACTACATAGGTTCTATGACACTCTAATGAAAGAATAACCAAAGAAAACAAAGGTGGTAGTGGTGAAAACAAAAGTATGGATGGTGAAAACATGCATAACTTCAGTAATCAGAGCAAAAACATCAGGAAAACATGCATAAGGATGGTGGAAAACATGATTGTAATCAAGTAATAATGTGATAACGGAAGTAAACATGGTGAAAACAATAATGGGGAAGGTGAAAACATAGTGAAAACATTGCCCATTTCATTTAAAATTATTTTGTTAACAAGGGTGATCAAGTCTTGCTACCAAAATAATTTTGTATGAAACAAAACTTTGTTTCTCACTAAATAATTATGTTACCTCAACCTTGATAGGCTTCATATTCTTTTGGTGGCTTTGGAATAGGACAATAAAATTCTCCAATCTTGATGGTGTCAACATTTTCAATGGAATTTAGACTATATTTTCTATCAATCTTCTTTGGAAAATAAACAGTGTGCTCTTTATCATTAACATTAAAAGTAACTTTTCCTTGATTGCAATCAATGACAGCCCCTGTAGTATTAAGAAAAGGGCTTCCAAGAATAATAGACATATTATCATCTTCAGGCATTTCCAACACAACAAAGTCAGTTAATATCAGACAATTATTAGCAACTTGAACAAGAACATTCTCACATATACCCACAGGAATAGCAGTAGATTTATCAGCCATTTGCAAAGATATATCAGTTGGTATCAATTTTTCTAGGAAGAGTCTTTTATAGAGAGTAAAAGGCATGACACTAACTCCAGCTCCCAAATCACACAAAGCAGTTCTAACATAATTATTTTTAATAGAACAGGGAATAGTGGGTATGCCAAGATCTCCAAGCTTCTCAGGAACCTTGCCATTAAAAGAGTAATTAGCAAGCATAGTGGAGATTTCCTCATTAGGAATCTTCCTTTCTTTAGAGACAATATCTTTCATACATTTTGCATAAGGAGGCAATTTAATAGCACCAGTTAAAGGAATTTGCAAGAACAAAGGTTTCATCCATTCACAAAACTTCTTATAATGTTCTTCTTCCTTAGATTTGTGTTTCTTACCAGGGAAAGGCATTGGTTTTTGTACCCAAGGTTCTCTCTCATTACCATGTTTATTATCAATGAAATCTTCCTTAGTATACTTTGCATTTTTAGTTTGCTTTTCAGGTTCAGCTACAGGTTCTTATTTATCAGAAGCATCATTCTTTTCATTACCACTTTTAGTTTCAGCATCAGAGATAGATATACTATAAAGATCTTTAGAAAGTTCAGAGGATTCTACAACAGTTTTATGTTTCTTCTTCCTTTTCTTCTTATTATGAATAACATTATCATTAGTTTGTTGAGAATCTTGTTCAATTCTTTTAGGATGTCCCTCAGGATATAAAGGATCTTGTGTAGCAATACCACTTCTAGTTCTTATCTCATAAGCATGTTTTTCTTTAGAAGCATTAACTAGCAAATATTTTTTCACTTTAGCAATTTGATCAATTTGTGTTTGAACCATTTTAAAATGTTTAACAAGCAGTTTAACATCATTAGATGTTCTTTCTATAATACCATGCAATTCATTAATAGCTTTAGAGTTTTCCATAAGGTTATTCTACACTCTCATATTAAAATTATCTTGCTTGATAACATAATTATCAAATTCATCTAAGCATTGATGAGGAGGTTTTCTATAGGGAATATCTCTACTATCAAAATATTGGAGAGAGTGTACCTCAATGGTGGGTGAGTGAGGGATTGTATTGCCCTTTCGCCTATTTAAGCTCCTCACCGGGTTAACCCTAAAGACCCGAGCCTCCATCCACAAAAGTTTTTGTAGCTACCGTCATCGTCAACCCTAGTTCGGGAGGGTTCTGAAGCTCTCCCCTCCACCCTACCGGGAGGGGGAATCATCACCGGAGGGCTCTTGATCACCATGCATGCCTCTAGAATGATGCGTGAGTAGTTCATCCTTGGACCGGGTCCATAGCAGTAGCTAGATGGTTGTCTTCTCCTCTTTATGCCTCATGTTTAGATCTTGTGAGCTGCCTACCATGATCAAGATCATCTTATTGTAATGCTACATGTTGTGTTTACTGGGATTCGATGAATATTGAATGCTTTGTCAAGTAATTATCAATCTATCATGTTTATGTTACTTATGATCTTGCATTCTCTCCGTTACTAGTAGATGCTTTGGCCAAGTTGATACTTTTAACTCCAAGAGGGATTATTTATGCTCGATAGTGGGTTCATGGCTCCCTTTTATTCACGCTCGAGTGACAAAAATGTAACAGATGGGGGATGTGCTGTTGCCATTAGGGAGAAACCCCCAATGTTTCCATTGTTTACATTACACACTTTACTTAAGGCAATAATCTGTTGCTTGCAACTTAATACCTGAGGTTTGATTGGATGACGCTCTAAGGATGGATTATTAGTCATAGATGCAGTTGGATAATGGTCTATGAATTATGTTGTAATGCCTGCATGAATCACATAGTAATCATCATGTCATGCATATGCACTACGGTGCAGCCTTTACATCTGTCGATTGCCCAGCTGTAATTTGTTTACCCAACATGTTATCTATCTGTTTTGGAGAGACACCACTAGTGAACTGTGGACCCCAGTCCATTCTTTTACACTGGTAATACAACCACTGCAAACACTATTTTCTTTACTGCAATCATTGTTTTCCTCTCATTCCCTACCATCACTGCTCTCTTTTCATTTACAGCAAACAAGTACTATTTTCCACACTATACATCTAATCCTTTGTGTTAGCAAAACCGGTGAGATTGACAACCTCACTGTTTCGTTGGGGAAAAATACTTTGATTGTGTTGTGTAGATTTCACGTTGCTGTTGAGCCTAGTAGTGCGTCCTACCAACATTAGTTGTCTTCAACCTTCAGAAGTGATATCTTTCTCCTTCTGGTCGATTAAACCTAAGTTTCTTTCTGAGGGAAAACTTGCCACTGCACTCTTCATACCTTAAACTTGGGGTCTCCCAACGAGCGTGCGTCAACTCTTGCACCATCACTTCCTTGCCGCGACTCCGAAGATGCATTTGTCGGGGCTGATCATGATGTTGACCTTGCAGATATTCTCCAAAGTCTCTTTGAGGTCGTCGATGAGCATGCGCTCCTTGCAGGTTTTGACGATGATGTCGCCGACATAGGCTTCAACATTTTCCCCTATCTGGGCTCCCCAGGCGATGTACATCAGCCTTTGGAAGGTTGCGCCGGCATTCTTCAGACCGAAGGGCATGCATACGTAACAGAATACACCACATAGTGTTAGGAATGCGGTCTTCACCTCATCTTCCTTGGCCATCTTGATCTAGTGATACCCCAAGATGGCATCCAGAAAGCAGAGGAGGTCACACCCGGCGGTGGAGTTGACTATCTAGTCGATCCTCTAGAAGGGTAAAGATCCTTGGGGCATGCCTTGTTGAGGTCCATGAATTCGACGCACAACCGTCCCCTGCCGGTGTGCTTAGACACCACGACGGGGTTGGAGCTCCATTAGGCGTGAATGACCACACGGGTGATCTTCGTGTCCAGCAGTTTATCCGCCTCGCGGACGATGACTTCTTGCTTCTCGGGACCTTGGCATCGTGCCTTCTACTTGACAGGGCGCGGGCCTGGGCACACGACTAAGTGGTGCTCGATCATCTCCCTTGGTACATCCGGCATCTCTGACACTGTTCTCGCCAACATGTCAGCGTTTACCCGAAGGAAGGCGACGAGCGTGCTTTCCTATTTGGGAGGCAATCCGGCTCCGATGGTGATGGTATCCCTTGATCCGTCGGGATTCGTGGAGACCTTCTTTGTGGTTGCCCTATCTTGAGAGAACAACTACGTCTTATTTGGAGGATCGACGAGGTATTCGATGCTGTCCTCATCGATGGGGTGCGATGCCGTAGCTTCCTTGTAGGCATCCTCCATGGACCGCACCGCATCCTTGACGTCGCTATGGAAAGTGAGAGCTCCACTGCTCCCTGGCATCTTGACAAGGTTGTACGCGTGGTGCGTGACGGCCATGAACTTGGATAGCGCGGGGTAGCCGAGGATGGTGTTGTAGGGGAGCCCGATGTGAGCGACGTTGAAGTCGATGGTTTCAGTGTGGTAGTTCTGGCGTGTGCCGAACGTGACGGTGAGGCGCACCCATCCCGAGGGAATGTGGTGCCGCTGGTGGCACCGGTGAATGGCCTTGTGGCCATCAGACGCTCGCGGGGCACCTGTAGCTTCTCAAAGGTCTTGAGCGAGATCACGTTGAGGCCTGCGCCCCCGTCCATGAGCGTCTTGGAGACGACGGCGTTGTTGATTGTGGGGGTGTAGATCAGGGGTATGGAGCCCATAGAGCCAGTTGACTTTGGATGGTCAGTGATATTGAAGGAGATCTCCTGTTGGGACCACTTGAGGGGCTGCGGAGGTGCCCCATCCCCCTGACGGACATCATTGACCTCTCGTGAGGTTCTCTTGAGGTGGCAAATGGAGAGCGGGGCCCGCGACCCATCAAGGATGCCCGCCACATGGCGAACCGGTGTGGTAGCGCCGTCCTCCCTGGAAGAGTTGCCGCCATTATTTACCTTGGCGAAACGCCATAGGACCGTGCAACCTCTGGGATCGTCGTGGAGGAAGCGGTCGTAGTGTCGGAAGCGGTGGAAGAACAACGTGCGTAGGGCTTCCCACGTGCTGACGGAGCTATCTGGGAGATTCAGCGACCATGCGAGAGCTACAACTTGAAGCGCCATGGGAAGTACCTCATGAGGCACCTGTCACACCCCCCGGCGGCCAGGACGCTTGCCTCGTACCTCCGCAGGAAACTGAAGGGGGAGGGTTGCTGCTGTAGCATGGAGGAAGTCAAGGACAAAACGCGGAAGGCCACCTTGCCTCCCAAAGATCCCTGGAAGAACGCTCTTGCGCTAGCGCGCCGTTCACGATAGCTAGGCTGCTTCGGGATTGCACGGGCGGTACTTCGAAGGAGGCGCGGGGACGCGTCATCCGCTCGATGGGGTTTAGTCTCACGTGTGCGAGACTCCGCGGTGTTGACCACAGGAGTGGCCTCAACGATGGAGCTGGTGAGCTTCCTGGTGGCAGACGAAACTCCGGAAGTCTTAGACTCGGCTCCCGCAACCCAGGCGAGCTCGATGGTGGGGACCAACCAAGAATCGCGGACGGCGTCGTTGGAGGGATAGCTTTGGGGTTCCTACGCTCCTAGTAGGGATTCCAGCGAGCACCGTCGACCGTGCCCGGGCATGGCCGATGGCCCCGGGGCGAGCTTCACCCGTGCAAGAGACTGCACGAACCGGGTCGGGTCCACGGGGGACTCACCTATGGGTATCGTGTCACGTCCACGGCACAACGCAGTGGAACGGGAGAGACGAGGTCTGCTGCTGGAGAAGCTAGAGCTGGGGCCATCGAGGGATGCTCGCTTCCAAGACCGGGCCTTGTGGCTGGAGCGCTCAGCGCGAGAGGCGACCACGGTGACGAGGATGCGAAGGAGCGCCTTAGCCCCCTACCTGGCACGCCAAATGTCGGAGAGTTGGTTTGTCAAGGACAGGCTCTCTCGAGAGGTTCGAACACTATGGGCAAACCACGCTCGCTACACACCTCGGTAGCCCTCGTGAGGAAATCTTGAAGCGGGAAACAATGGTGACATGAGGATTTTATTCAGGTTCGGGCCACCTTGCGGTGTAAAACCCTCCTCCTTCTTGTCTGTGGATTGCACTCTGATTGTTACAATACAAGGTGCGATCTTGTGCTTGATTCAGACTAGAGAAGTCCGAGGTGATTTCTCCGTCCATGCTACGGGAGCCAAGAGGCTCCTTATGTACCAGGGTTTGGGCCTCCTTCCCGCTCATTTTTGGCGGGAAAGGATCACCACAAGGCGCCAAGGGGCAGACAAATAGTACCCTGTTGCCTCTGCCGGTCCTGGTCGCCGGGGACGGTGCCACCATCCATGAAAGAGTCGTGGGGACTCAAGATGACGTATCTTCCATCTTGTATCGTCAGACCGGTCTCCTTGCACCAAAGAAGAAAGCCTCAGGTGGCACTTTGGCGCGTGCAGCAACAACCCGCTCTTTATACACGAGAACGACAACTGCTGCTAAAGCGCATCTGTCTCCCTATGGCGCTATCGTCACTATGCAGAGACGTGGGTGTCACCCTCACATGGGTTATTCCTCGTGAGAGAAATCTCCTTTAGAGAGAAGCAAAAGGCTCAATGTAGAGCTCCTCTCCAGAGGAGGAAGGCCAAAGGCCCCTAGTGGGGTAAATCCCTTATCTCTAGCATCCCGCGGGGAAGCGAAACCCTCGTGAGGGCGCTCCCTCTACGAGATAACCCAATAGATGCTTTTGTTGCGCCTATTTGGTTGGGCCGCAGCAGACAGGCCGTGATACCCTGGTATCCACTGGTCCGACCGGAAGGACCATTTGTCATCAGCAAAGCGCTAAAGAATGGCTAGTATTACCTTGTGGACATGCGTGATTTGACGAAGGACCACAAGAGTAAAAGGATTGACGATGATCTCAGAGATACGAAACGTCCCTGGAGTGTAGAACAGTTATGTCCCTTTTATACTTAGAAAAATTCTATTGTAAACATTATTTAGACCATGAAATAAAAGACGAGTTTGTGCAGATCATGATTTTCATGTTCATTCTTGTTTATTTCCCGATGATGTTTCAATTTGTATCAATGTTAACTCGAATTTTCTCAAAGTTTTGCTCACGGTTAAGAATCTGATACTTTGTTGTCTAAATGGTGAAAGCTAAAACAATCTAAGTTTTCTATTTCTTCGCTTTTAAGTATTATCTGAAAGTTGTTATGATGGGTCGCAAGTTTCGCATATTAGACTAGTCACAATGGAGAGTATCATACACTAGTATCATGCACATGATACTAGTCTATGTTACTACTCTCACAATGGGTAGTAACATGTTTGTGGTATCATATATTGTTGCATTTATTGTGATATAGACTCATCTTGTCTCGTAATGCGTTATGTTACGGTATCTACCTATGATACCACCATCACCTCTCTCTTCATTAATTGCACTGCCACGTCAGATTTTTGCCAACATGGCATGCATGATACTACCTATGATACCCCCATTGTGGCTAGTCTTATGGCACCAAAAAGCCAGCTCGCAATCAAGTTTCGACCGATTGGTCGATAGTTACACGGTCACTTATTATGCAAATTCCGCGTCTTCAGGTTTTACTAATATTCGAAACGCTAAAGATAACACTTAGGGAACTTAAGGCAGAACAAAAACAGCACAACTTCATTACGAGATTTGCAAATGACTAACGCATAGTCGAATTACCATAACTTATATACATAGTTTTAGACCAAAGGTCGACACCATATACAGTTTAATGCATTTGTCCCTACATTACATTGCAGAATCTTAACTTACGCGTTGGCAGCGTCCTGCTCTATGTCTTCTTCGGAGGTCTCCTTGTCAGAGAAGTGCTTTGGAATCTCGGGACACTCCACCTCCTCGAAGTGAGCATCCACCTTAACCATTTCGGCTATAAAAGTCCTCTAATCCGGGTTTAAAAGTCCTCTAGTGAAAAAATATTTGTCCCAATATTATCTTCAAATAAGGCCCGTAATCATTTATTATCCTAATTAACCGTGCCATAATAATTGTGAAATCCCACCTAGTCTCATCTTGATTGGTTTGCATAACCAAATTAACTGCGCAATTAATTAGATAATGGAAAACTGTGACCGGAAACTTCGGTGAAGAGGGCACCTTATCTTGAGAGCTGGTGGTTTTTGGCATCCCGGAGACAAGATGAGCAGGCTAGGCGGTGTTATAATGGGCGAGCACAAGAGTCAAAGTTGTTTGCGCTCCGCCACGCACTGCTGAGCGCAAATTCTCCTCATGAGACTTGGCCACAACCCGCATTAAGATGAGGATTTCCTCCATGTTCACTGCCTCAGGATCTTTTTTCCTAGAAAAGCTTCTTGACGAAAGTTCTCCCGGCCTTGTAGATATCCATGATGAAACCACCCAAACTGCTGATAAGAGCAACTATATTTTCATTGTTGGGGGCTTCGGCTCCTGTAGACTCTGTAACACGTCAAGAAAGGTAAAACACAAATACGGAAAGGAAACTTCCCGAGAAGCTCCTTATCCAAGGCATGGATCTTGACAAGGCGATCATCCAGACTATCCTAGAGTAGCTGGATGTTTTCGTAGTCTTTGGAGGCTTGTTCTTTTGCCGAATTTTTCATATTAGCAATTTTCTTCTTGCACTCCTTCAGCTCATCCAGAAGAGACATGTTCTAGAGTCGCTGGATGTTACAGTCTCCACAAGCAACCTCTTTTCCTCGGAATGTTCACCCGTTGAGTAAAAAGGCAGAGAAGAGTATGAGTAAAAGGACATTCTTGAAAAAAGTATCAATCAAATTTGAAAAAAAACGTACTGCTTGCTTGATCCTTGGTGGCCTTGAGAGTCTCCAACTCTGCAGCCATTTCCCTGTGCGCTTTTGCCATCTAATGAAGCTTGGCGATGCCATGGGCGAGGGCCGACAAAACTTCGATGTTCATTACCTCAGTTGGTTTCTGAGGAGAAAAGCAGAAAGGTGTAAAAACAAAAAAAACTCATAGTACTTAGGTGAAGAACCACGGGGACATCCCCAAGCTTTGACCTTGATGAAGAAGGGGATGCCTTGGGCATCCCCAAACTTAGACGCTTGAGTATTCTTAGAATTTGCTGGGATGAACCACGGGGGAATCCCCAAACTTTGACCTTGCACTCTTCTTGATCACATTATATCACCCTCTTCTCTTGACCCTTGAAAACTTGCTTCACACCACACTCAAAGTAATTCGCATTAGAGGGTTAGTGCAACAATCAAAAAATCCATGGATTATGCATGGGTACAAGTGCTATTGATACTTTTAAACATTAGATACAGCCACTGATGTTTCGTGAAGCAAAGAAATCCACTTGACATCATAAAAGAGCAAATGCAAGAAAAATGGAAGAATCTGCCAAAACCAAAACAGTCTACAAAGACTAATTTCGCATTTACGTTGCTCAGATCTAAAATCTTAAAGAACGAAAATGTTTTGGAATTAGCTGAGGAATAAGCAAAAAAAAAAATAGATCATTCTGATCTTTCTGAATTTTATACAATTTTTACGGTGGACAACAGAAATCTGTTTCCTGCGCAGAAATCCAAAACGAACTCCAACTTTCGTCAGAAACTTTACTTGGCACAGAATAATACAACCCCTTGACTCAAAGAAAACAGAGAAAAACAAAGCAAAAACAAAACCATGGGTTATCTCCCAAGAAGTGTTTTTCTTTAACGCCTTTTAGCTAGGCCTAGAAAAGTGGAATCAAGTGTTTGCTCACAAGCAAAAGAGAGCATCAACAAGCAAGTATAAAACAAATTTAAGTCTAAACCCACTTCCTATGCATAGGAATCTTGTAAAGAAACAAATTAAATAAGCTCAAACTAGAAATCATGGGAAGGTAGAACAAGAGCAACTTCAAAACTTTCAACACAAAGAGAGGTGTTTGAGAAACATGAAAATTCCTACAACCATATTTTCCTCTCTCATAATAATTTGCAGTAGAATCATGAACAAACTCAACAACATAATTATCACATAAAACATGTTTTTCATGGTCTAAAAGAACACAATTCATATCAAGCTCAAAAATAGAGGGATCAAAATTAACAATCAACTCCTCTTTTTTCCCAATTTTAGCAATAACAAAACAAGACGATTGGTCACTCTTAAAAGGTATATGACATATTATAGCAATCCTATTTTTAGTAGCATTATAATTTATAACATCAAGTAACATAGGACCATCATCTAGAGCATTATCATATAAATTTTCTAAACAAACTTCATCATTATCATGCATATCAATAGTTGGAATAAATAGAGGATTATCATAAGATTTATCCAAGTAGCTTGGATTATCATAAATAACAGTAGAAATATCATTCTCACATGCATCATTCATAGTAATATCAAGGTCACAAGTATAGCAAGTATCAGTTTCATCAAAAAGGGATATTTCAAAAGAATCAATAGGATCATCACTTTCATCAAATAATGTATGAGTTAAAGAGTTTCTCTCATTGGGAGGTAGACATGGTTAGATCCATTCTTCCTCATCTTGATCATCACTCTCCTCCTCTTTTTCATCCAATGAGCCTCCAGATTCAACATTTTCTTCTTCCATAGGTTCCTGCAAGGCATTAGTCTCTCCCTTTGGGGGAGAGCATCTTTTAAGATATTCAATTATGTAGTAATTACAATCCTTGTAATTATCAAAGAAATATTCAAGTATATCATAAATCTCATATTTATAAGGTGCATCATCAATATTTTAAAGCGAATAAGCAATTTCGAATGAACCCTTCCAAGCAATAAATTCCTCAATTTGTTCCACATCATCAAAGTCATAATTTCCCTTAACATAATAAGATATGGTAACATTATCCTTATACTCACATTGAAAAGGGAGGTGTTTATACCTCCTACAGCAGCAAGCTTTATCAAAACAATAAGTAACATTATAAGTAGAGCAGAAATTTTTAGCGTAGTCATGCAATTTATTAATTTTCTGCCATAAGTGTATCCCTTTCTATGACAAGCGGTGTTCCTTATAATATTTTTGTTGTTCATCCGTGAACCCACCTTGCCAATAAGATCTAGTTTCAAAGACATCAAACATTGCTAGCAAGCATGATAAAGCAAGTAACAAGCAAAACAATAACAAAGTAAAAATGATTGGAGGTGAGAGACTCCCCTCGCATAATTTCTCTTCCTCTCCAGAAACGACGCAAGAAAAAAGCTTGATGTCTACGAATGCTTCTATTCTTGTAGACAGTGTTGGGCCTCCAAGTGCAGAGGTTTGTAGAACAACAGCAAGTTTCCCTTAAGTGGATCACCCAAGGTTTATCGAACTCAGGGAGTAAGAGGTCAAAGGTCACTACTAGAGATAAGCCTATAGGAGGTCAAAGGTCTCTTGTGTTGCTAGAGTATCTTTTTTCTTGCTCGAGGAGATGTTGGCCAAGATCGGGTGAGAACTGTTGTTGTTGCTGAAATTTAGTCTGGGTGATCTTGTGCATGACCGAGTGATCTTCTAAACTGATGTGTCATACTCCAGGAACTGTGCAGGGTCTGACAGAGACACCATCGGATTGATGACTACCTTGTGCTATCTGGGACAGGAGTGATGGGGAAGATCGGAGACAACACCAAGATCTGGACAAGGCAGCACAAGGACAAGGATCTCTACAATCGCGAGTACTGGGCTGACACCACGAGGATCTGGGCTTGGGAGATCTAGGCGATTTCTGGGTAGGTACAATACTTCAAGATTGTTGTAGGCATTCATGATGATGGAGGTGGTGCCATGATCGCCGCCTGAACCCCACAGCGAGATCACTTGAAGATGGCCATGGGCAATCAAATGGGTGAGATCGTCGCTGCCAGATCACTTGAAGATGTTGGCGATCTGGCCTGGGTGAGGCAAGGAAGTCTATGGCGATCTGGCCTGAGCGAGGCAAGGCGATGTTGCTGGGTGAGGCGAGGAAGAAGATCGAGATTTCAATTTTTTTCCCCGCGTTTTGCTGTACGACTGCTGGATGGCATCAGTTGTAAATGAAACGATCAGGTGGGGGCAAACATGTCAAATTAGCGATTTTGAGGGGTCGTCGGAATTCTGTTAAACGTCTTACTTTTGGTACAGAGGGAATACTTCGTATAAATGAACTTGCATATATGTATGTCGCGATTTGATTCAAGTTGATGGTATTCATGGTGATGCTAGTTTCTGGAAATTCTAGAATGTTGTATTGTATTTGTGTATCTATATACCTGTATATGTGTATTCTGGAATGTGCAGTAATTCTTCAAATTTTAAAAATCGAAAATGTTATATGAGGCGCATATTGGGAACTATAGGAGGCGCATATGGGGATATATAGGAGGCGCTGATGGCTAGGTTGAGACTCCAAGTGCAGAGTGTGTAGCTAGTGGCAAGCCTTCTTCCCCACGAGGGTGACTCGAGGGTTTATATCGAACTCTTGGGGAGCCAGTATTTCAGCAGTTGTCTTCCAAGCTTCCTCCAGGATCCCGCAAACAAGTAGAGAATTTTGTGCCCTCAACCTCACCAAGTGGTTGTCAAGCACAAGGTGTGAGATTTCTAAATTGCAATGCAAAACTGAAAGTAAATGTGCAATAATTAAATCTACTACTAAATGCAAATGAGAAAATAAATATGCAATGGATTGTTTTTGTATTTTTGTGATGCAAGTGGTGATGTAGATAATGTAAATTCGAATTGGAGATGCAAGTAAAGTAAAGTGCAAGTAAAGTAAATTGCAGCTAAGTAACTAGAGTGTTTTTCTTATATTTAAAATAGGACCGGGGTTCATGGTTTCACACTTGCATTCTCTCAAATAAAGTAGTAGACGGTGGACATAAAGAATTACATGTGAGATTACAATAACATGTTTAACATTGAGTACTTTCATATGGGCATCACGTCCTAGCATAGAGATCTCTACGGTCATATTGATCCCTCTTATACTCCACCAAGATGCGAAATAAATCATAACACCTCGATAATTAAGGAAAAACCAGAGTATAGCTTTAAGCAATGTGACATGAAGTTGAAGTAAGAACTTGCTAGATCTAGTCATGGAGATTGATTAGTGTCACTTCAAATCCCCGGTAACAAGGTACTCCTTTTTATCCCTAGTGAGGTAACTAAGAAAGGTTTAACAAAACCTAAGTGGATCGCTGAACTTCTGTCACTTTCACAGCACTAGCCACCCCCCGTTACTCCAACTAATGCACCCATCACCCCACACACGCTCTCAAGAACTAGATTGATCAAAGCTAGCAAATAAGAACGGGGTACATAAGATACATCTACTCAAATAACTCAAGAGAAACAATTGCAATCTCAGATTCAATAACTCATAGAAAAGATCCACCACATAGGATACAACGGTGCCCGTAATCATGTGAGGCAGCTCATACGGATCTAATTAGTGAAGCACGTAGAGAGAGAGATACAAGTGCTACTTCCACAAACCCATAGCCCTGGGGTGGACTACTCCCTCTTCATGGAGATGTCGATGGAGATGACGTTGGAGGGGTAGGAGATCACACCGGCGGCGCCCCGCCGGAGTTTTCCCCCTCCAATCTGGAACTTCTGGTCTCTGTTTCGGTGTTTCGGTGTTTCGGCGGCGCTCCTCTCCGTAAGGGTACGGGGGACCCTTTTTATAGTCGGTTTTAGGTCAAGACGGAGTCGGTAAGTCGAAGATGGAAGGAATTGGGGCCATAGGGGCCAAAAGGGGGCCTCTCACGCGGCCAAGGAATCTGGCCGCGTGGAGGGTCCTCTTTTGGGCCTCCTTGCCCAATTCTCGTGGATCCTTCGCCCGCAAGTCTTCTCCTTCCAAGAAAATGACCCCCGCAGATTTTCAGGTGATTTCGCGGAAGTTTGCCCCCTGAAACGTCAAAAATATAGAAAACGGGGTTTCTGACAGGCAGAGTTAATTCCATAAAAGTTGGGGGACTTTGTAATTTAACCCCAAAATACTATAAAACATTGAATTATACCCTTATATGATGCAATATGTAATAGAAAACCATGTGAAAATATGCAAAATTCATTTATGCATTTTACATGCATCAACATCCCCAAGCTTAACCCATGCTCGTCCTCGAGTATGAAGGTGATAAAACTAAGATGGGTTTTGCATATTGAAACAATCATGGGATATCAAGGAGGATTATTCATGCTACATATAATCAAATGATTGATACTAGAAATGAGTAGCAATATACAATTCATGTTGTAAGAAATATCAAATATGCAAGCAAAGATGCTTCATGAAAGTTCACAAAGTGTATAATGAAATAAAAGCACTATGGACCAAATGCATACACAAAATGAAAAATAAAATCCTATATTGGTCAAAGAATAGCATAATGGAGAATAGAAAATATGGTGGACACTTTGGAGAAAATTGAGTAGAGGTAAAACATGATCAAGTCTTATTTAGCCTCTAAATTATTCAACTAAAATTACTAATTGAAATGTGGTATCCATTGATCTAGGACTCTCATTGCCCCTTTATCACTAGCATCTTAAAATTGTGAGTATTGAAGTAATGAGAATGACAAGGTGGTTGAAAGCCTCATGCCCCGTGAGTGTGAAAACCTACTCCATGATTACTCAACTTAAGATTCCTAATAAGCTTTGTACAATCATAATAAGTATTAATGACATCATAGAGAACCGCAAAGAGGTACCTCTTGCCCCATGACATGGAAACAATCCCATGTTACAATGACAAGATGAACAAACGGAGTAGACTCATCATCCTTTTTATTTTCATTCACTATTATGCATAGCTTCTTATTTTATTATAGGATGTGTTGTAGAGTCACTCAAGCTGTAAGTAAATTTTCACCATGATAAAGAATGGCTTGGGTTAGCGGCCTAATGCGTTTCTCTAGTCATATAGATACTTACTCATCAAAACTTACTATTCCTCTATTTCATTTCGGCATGGCAGGAGTCCAAAAACAAAAGTACATGATATCAACCAAATGTAAATTTTTTGTGCAATGTTGAAAGATTTCCGGTGGATACTTCGCCCGCAAGTCTTCTCCTTCCAAGAAAATGACCCCCGCAGATTTTCAGGTGATTTCGCGGAAGTTTGCCCCTTGAAACGTCAAAAATATAGAAAACGGGGTTTCTGACAGGCAGGGTTAATTCCATAAAAGTTGGGGGACTTTGTAATTTAACCCCAAAATACTATAAAACATTGAATTATACCCTTATATGATGCAATATGTAATAGAAAACCATGTAAAAATATGCAAAATTCATCTATGCATTTTACATGCATCAGGCGCATATGGGGATATATAGGAGGCGCATTTATATGCATATGCGAGGCGCATTTCAAAATGCGCCTCCTATACCTGCATATATAGGAGGCTCATTTTGAAATGCGCCTCGCATAACTCAAATACGCGAGGCTTGGCGCTGGAGGCACATTCTATATGCGCCTCGCATAATAAAAAAATGTGCCTCCTATAATCTTTTCTGTAGTAGTGGGCATCTCTCTCAAGCAACCCTGCAATTATGATACAAGAAGTCTCTTCTGTCCCCAACACACCTAATACAATTATCGGTTATATAGGTGCACTAGTTCGGCGAAGAGAGAGTGAAATATAAGTAATACTGATGATTGTAAGTGATAATATCAATCTGAAATAAAAATGGAAGCAAGCAAACATGTAGCAGAACTGATTGTAAACGATGTTTCAATGTTTAGAAACAAGGCATAGGGATCCTACTTCACTAGTGGACACTCTCAAAAATGAAAACATAATTGAATTCATAAATACCTCTCTTCACTATGCTACTCCGAACCACTCTCCAGTCGGATAATAAACACCAATTCATTGCGTAGGGCTACAAAGCACACCTTAAAGTCGCATTCCCATGTCTAGTTAACCACATGATGACCCACAAGTATAGGGGGGGGGTGTATCGTAGTACTTTCGATAAATAAGAGTGTCGAACCCAACGAGGAGCAGAAGGTGTTGACAAGCGGTTTCGATGAAGGAATAACTGTAAATACTGAAAAATAGATTTGTAGGGGTTTTTGATATTGCAGATAAATAAAGTGCGAGTAAATAAAATGCAGTAGTAATAATTGCAGCAAGTAGCCCAATCCTATCTTCAGCAAAGGACAAGACGGTAGGTTTACTTATGATTAACAAATGTTCTCGAGGACACACGTGAAGGTTTCTGTCAAGTGCTTTTGTTCCATGCAGCTGAATAATGTTAGGTGTTTTGATAAGTGTTGTGTGGGTGAAGCTATGCTAATGTACCGTCCCATCTAAGAATAATACATACTTGTGATTATACCCCTTGCAAGCATCCGCAACTACAAGAAAGTAATTAAGAAATAAATCTAACCACAACTTTAGACTCCGGGATCCTACGCTCCCTCGTGTAATGGTTTCCTAATGGGGGTTTAGGTTTTTGTCACTCCGGCAGCCCCACAATTAGTAGAAAAATACACGATGCATTCCCCTAGGCCCATAAATGGTGAAGTATCATGTAGTCGACGTTCACATGACACCACTAGGAGAATAACACCACAACTTAAATATCAAACATTAAATATTATTCAACATTACTTCACTACTAACAACTTGACTTCTACCATGTCCTCAAGAACAACACGAACTACTCACAAGACATCATATGGATCGTAATTAGAGGTGATATAGTGGATGATAAAAATCTGGTCATAAAGTGCAAACACCGATAAATATCACATGCATCAACTACTAACAAGTAATCCACACCGGGAGAGAGATCTAATGCAAAACAACGATAGAGGCCCCTAATTGTTACAGCGGGATGACGGTGGATGATGAGGGTGATGGTGCTGGTGGTGTTGATGATGATGATGACGATCTTGATGATGCCCGAAGCGATGACAGTGACGATGCCGGTGATTTCCCCTCTCTGAAGAGGAATTTCCCCGGCGGATTTCTCTATGCTAGAGAGCTTTTCTCTCTCGGGTGTTTTCCACCCCGAGGCAGCTGAATAATTCTTTGCGATGGTATGAGGCTTAGGGTTTTCTGGGGGCCAAGCACGCGAACAATACCCCCCAGAGGTGGGCCAGGGTGGCCACACCTTGGCCGTGGTGTGGGGCCCTAGTGGCCCCCCTCTGGCTCTCCTTCTGGCTGGGTTCCTCCTCTGAACTTTTAGGACACCCACGGTGTCCCACTTCTTCTTCTGATCTTCTGAAATATGGTATCTCGACGGTGCTTTTTCTATCAAGGGATGCATCATAACATGAAATATATCGATGAATAACAGAAAATTATGATATAAAATAGTGATGCAAAATGGACGTATCAACTCCCCCAAGCTTAGACCTCGTTTGTCCCCAAGCGAAACTGAACTCAGAAAACATGACCACAGGTTTATGAAGTGAAGAGTCGATAAATAAAATACGGATAAGAAGCATCACATTTATCTATGCACCAATCATTACAGACAACAACTTCCTCTCATATAACTTAACTTGAAACGAGTAATGTGAGTCACAAACAAAGATGCAAAAGAGAGAATCAGAATTGGTGATGGCAAACTTCGTTCTTGGTCATTAATGAAATCATACTTATCTTTGGTGAAGCCTTTATTACAAGGTTTATAGTGTATAGCTTAAAATGTTTAATTTTAACAACTCTTTTACAGTGATTCATAGCTTTCAAAGTAATATTCATTCAGATAATAAAGCATGTGCTAAACAAAGAAGGATAGAAAACATGATTGAATAAATCAACATATAGATGATGTGATCACAACAACTCAAATGCTTGCTGGAGACAGAAGGAAATGGGTTTACTGACTCAACATAAAAGTAAAAGATAGGCCCTTCGCAGAGGGAAGCATTGATCACTCATGTGCTAGAGCTTTTATTTTAATAAACAGAGGTATAAAATGCATGACACTCCTCCCATCCATCTTAGACAAACCATGGCTAACCGAATCCTCGGGTGCCTGCCAACAATCACAAACTGTGGAGGAGTGTCTAATTTTGAGAGGTGTATGTTTATGTCAACGAATGGAAAATAGAAAATACAGTACGTCACAAGCTAACTAGACTCACAAGAGCATCTCCCATAGAAGGACGCAACTGGTATAGAAGGTCATCCCTCTTTCTCTTTTGTTTACACAATTATTCTTTAACTGATAAATCAGGGGCAAAAAGAGTGAAGAGAATTTGTATTATTATTTGGGGCTGGGAACCCCTCTGCCCGCTCTTCTAGCATTTGGATAAGCGGATGAAGCCACTAGTCCAGGTGTGTGAGTCCAATCAACAAGTGAGATAAAGATTCTCTATTTGCGTCCTCATGAGCTAAAACAGGAACACAGAACATGAGTAATTTGAAAGTTTTAAAGGTAGCACATGAGCAATTTACTTGGAGTGGCGGTGAAATACCACATATAGGAAGGTATGGTGGACACAAATGGCAAGATTTTGGGGTTTAAAGTTTGGATGCACGAGAAGCATTCCCTCTTAGTACATGGTTTTTGGCTAGCGAGGCTGGGTAGCAAGCATAAGAGTTGAGGGAAAACAAACAAATATACATATGATGAAACCAATCATGCAATCTTCATTGAAAGCCCAAGCGATCTTAACTTGTAAATACTAAGTTTATGAGCTAATAGGAAAATTCCTCTTTCTTATGCTAGCACCTCAAATTATTATTTCTATTGACCCAAGCTAAGTTTGCCAAAACCAACTAGATTAACTTGATGATCTCTAGAGTAATACAAAATACTAATAACAAGCTCAACCATATGACAGAAATTGAAAACTGAAATAATGTGCACGGAAAGTAAATGATGAAACTTCTCAGTAATAATTCAAACCGGCAACTCACACCAACGGATACAACGATAACCAACTAAGGAGAGATACTTCCATACTGCAAAGCATCTTATATGATAACTTCTCTACTCATGATATGACTCTACTGAAAAGGTAAAAAGATGAAAGATAGTGATGTGATACCACGACACTCCCCCAAGCTTGGAACAAGCCGAGGGGATGCCAATACCAAGGACGAATCAATTCTTCGGTGGTGGGGGTGAATCCTTCTCATCCTCGGTCTTCCAAGGTAAAGTCTCTCCATCCACAAATGATGTCCTGGTCTCCAACATCCTTAAACTGGCAGCAGAGCTTATACGTTTAAACCTGTTCTCATACTCACAGTTCTAGTTCTTCACATTATGAGAGTAGCGAAGCTAAGGGTTAATGGATCCCACAAAGGTGGGTTTCCTCGTTGGTGCGGGTGCAGCCCTCCGGATCTCTTCCCTCAAACTTTTAACCGTGTCTTTCCTCCTTGCATCTATCTCTTTCTCCGTTGCCCACCCGCGAAAGCACCCTCGTTGATGTCTTGCTGGATTTGTTGAAGACGACGTGTAGCGTAATCCTCAATGCTAGAGCTGAAGGAGGACATCTTGACCTAGAAACTCCGAACTCCTAATAAGAAAACAGCCCGAAACAGAAACACGACGAGAAAACAATATACGGACCTCGGGGTGTCCGGGGGATTATATAGCAAAAAGTTCCATAACGAAAGGAAAGTCCAGGTCAAAAACGAGTCGGAGAGGGGCTCCGGAGCGCCCACACCATGGGATGGCGCGCCCGCGCCACCCCATGGTGTGGAGCCTCCAGGCTCCGTCTCCGCCTCGTTTCCGGCTCATAATTTTTCATATTTTCCAAAAACAGTAATAATAAGAGTTGGAGGATGTTTTGTGAACGTTTTCTTACCAAAACTGATACCTATTTGAAAACTGACCTGCAGTTTCTGAAATAGGCTTCCTAATAAATTCCTCCGGGATCATGGCTTGAATACAATCATAATTTTCATTATAAGGATCTCCAGAAATATAATGCTTGAGTATTTGTCCATTCACCACTTGTGAAGAGTTGTCTTTAAGGGAAACAATTTTAATTGCCCCCGAACGATATACCTCTTCAATAACAAAAGGTCCTTCCCATCTCAAGAGTAATTATCCTGCAAAAAATCTGAGACGAGACCTATACAATAGCACTTTCTCACCGATATGAAATTCTCTTCTAATAATTCTCTTATCGTGCCACCTTTTAACTTTATCTTTAATGAGCTTAGAATTTTCATACGCTTCACTCATCCATTCATCTAAAGAACTTAAGTCAAGCAACCTTTTCTCACCAGCAAGTTTAAAATCTCTATTTAGGTCTTTCACTGCCCAATAAGCTTTGTGTTCTAATTCTAGGGGTAAGTGACAAGCTTTTGCATAAACCATTTTATAAAGAGACATGCCCATGGGATTTTTATAAGCAGTTCTATAAGCCCACAGATCATCATTTAATTTCTTAGCCCAATTTTTCTAGATTTTTGAACAGTCTTTTGCAAGATAGTTTTGATCTCTCTATTTGATAATTCTAATTTCCCACTAGTTTGAGGATGATAGGGTGAGGCAATTCTATGATTAACATCATATTTAGCAAGAGTTTTTCTAAAACCACTATGAATAAAATGAGAACCCCCATCAATCATAAGATATCTAGGCACACCAAACCTAGGGAAAATAATGTCTTTAAGCATTTTTAATGAGGTTTCACCATCAGCACTTTTAGTAGGTATAGCTTCTACCCATTTAGTAACATAATCAACAACAACAAGAATATGAGTGTAGCCTTTTGAAGGAGGGAAAGGACCCATAAAGTCAAAACCCCAACAATCAAACAGTTCAATAACAAGAGAATAATTCATAGGCATTTCATTACGTCTAGAAATATTTCCAACCCTTTGACATTGATCACAAGATAAAACAAACTTTCTAGCGTCTTTAAAGAGAGTAGGCCAATAAAAACCTGATTGTAGAACCTTATGTGCAGTTCTATCTCCAGCGTGATGTCCTCCATAAGAACTACTATGACATTTTCGCAATATCTCTTGTTGTTCATTTTCAGGAACACATCTTCTCATAATACCATCAACATGTTCTTTATATAAGTGTGGGTCATCCCAAAAATAATACCTCAAATCATAGAAGAATTTTCTTCTTTGCCGAGCTGTAAAGGTAGGAGGCAAATACTTGGAAACAATAAAGTTAGCATAATCAGCATACCATGGACTCTCTTGAGAGCTCACTTTTATTGCAGCTAACTGTTCATTAGGAAAACTATCATTAACATGAATAGGGTCATCAGAGATATTTTCTAATCTAGACAAATTATCAGCAACAGGATTTTGAGCACCCTTCCTATCCACAATATGTAAATCAAACTCTTGTAAGAGAAGCACCCATCTAATATGCCTAGGCTTAGCATATTTCTTTTCCATAAGGTACTTAATAGCAGCATGATCAGTATGAATAGTAACTTTAGAATCAATAATATATTGCCTAAATTTATCACAAGCAAAAACTACAGCTAGGAACTCTTTCTCAGTGGTAGCATAATTCTTTTGAGAAGCATCAAGAGTTTTACTAGCATAATAAATAACATTTAACTTCTTATCTATCCGCTGTCCAAGAACAACACCTACAACATAATCACTAGCATCACACGTAATTTCAAATTGTGAATTCCAATCAGGTGGTTGGACAATAGGGGCAGATATTAAAGCTTTCTTTAAAATTTCAAAAGCTTCTTTACGATCTTCATCAAAAACAAAAGGTACATCCTTTTGAAGAAGATTACTAAGAGGCTTTGATATTTTAGAGAAATCTTTAATAAACCTTCTATGGAAACCAGCATGACCAAGAATACTACGAATACCTTTGACATCACTAGAACAGGGCATTTTCTCAATAGCTTCAACTTTATCTCTGTCAACTTTTATACCTCTTTCATAATTTTTATGTCCAAGAACAATTCCTTCATTAACCATCAAATTGCATTTCTCCCAATTAAGAACAAGATTAGTCTCCTAACATCTCTGTAAAACTTTATCAAAATTCTGCAAACAATTATCAAAAGAAGTTCCATAGACGGAGAAATCGTCCATGAAGACTTCCACAATTTCTTCACAAAAACCATGAAAGATAACAGACATGCATCTTTGAAAAGTAGCAGGAGCATTACATAAACCTAAAGGCATACGTCTATAAGAATAGTGTCGGGGGGTTACCCCCGAGTAGGGTAAAGGCAAGTGGTAAAGGCGACTTACAGAAGAAAGGTTTGGTCGAGTAGCCGCCTACCCGGTATTTGCTACCCGGTTGACTGCTACTCGGTCTGACCTCAAGATGACCAGAAGGAAGAATCATTCAAGTTCTCTCCATTCGAGTAGAAGAGTTGGCCCGAGTACAATTGGCGGGAACAATTGGCGGGAACCTACTCGGGCCAGAAAGTCAAAGGAGCCGTTCTGACACAGGATCCCGCGTATCCTGGGACCGTACTTGGCAGCATTCGAACTACTGTTCATCTGGGACCGGCCTGCCTGACAGTGACAGCATGGAAGCAGGCCGTCGCAGGATAAGGGGGCCCTACTCTGTGTTTGGCACAGTGATACCAGGCTGTCCCCTTGTTTTGCCCAACGACTTTCCAGATGCAGCCAAGATTAGGAACCAAAGCTGTCAGCGGGAACCCGGAAGAAGGACGGTGTGCACACTATGTCGACACTTGTCTATGTTTGGACGTATCCGGCTGGGCACCGTGTATATAAGGTGCCCCGCCGCCTCCTGCGTGAGGCATCGCATACAAGAACGGAGGAAACCCTAGTTTCTTGACCTAGTTCATCATCTAGAGAGAAGAGTGGCTACTCGGTAGCAAGAACATTGTACTGTGGCTACTCGGTGAGACACCAAAATACACAAAGAAAGGCAGGAGTAGGGGTTTTACCTCCTCACGAGGGCCCTGAACCTGGGTAGATCGTGTTGTTTGCAGTGTTTACTTCGTACCTCACGCGGCTACTCGTCGCATGATCCCTCCCCGAGCACCTCCAGCGTCCTTCGTCCCCACATCTTTAGCCATCCCATGGCATCTGCCGTGACACCACCACGACAGTTGGCGCCCACCGTGGGGCAACCAGCGGCGCTGGTTGGAGTTTCTGTTCGGACGGGATCTTCTTCAGCGGAGCGCGTGGTCTGTGGCCTTGTCCACAGATTCGGCTCCTTCGACTTCGTCACCGACAACGCCGGCGATTTCGGCGGCAGGGCCATGCCGGAGGGCGGCTCGGTGATCTCCTTCGGCTCTCACCTCGTCTACGTCACCACCGTCGCCAACCGCGCATATCCCGAGCTGGTGCATGACGCGGAGGATCCTCCCGCGGTGATCGCTGCTCGCGGAAGGCCCGCGTGCCGCTCTGCGAACTGCGCTGAGGTGATGGTGACGGGCTTGGCGGCAAACACTGGCGCAGCCGCTACTGGCGCTGCGGCCGTCGTCGAGGAGATTGATGCACCGGCTGGTGGCAGGGTTCACCGGCCCTACGAGAAGGAGAGCAACTTGCCGCCTTCCACGTCTACGGTCATTCCTGCGTCGGCTACGCGGCCTGGCATGCCAACCCCCACCGACATCGAGCTCCTGGCCATGAGGGAGCAGCTCGAGCGGCAACGCCTGGAGCTGCTTGCCGAGCAGGCGGAGTTGGATAAGGTGAGGTTGGAGTTGAGTCTAGATCAGCTCGAGTACAACAAGGCTCACGGCTTCACGCCAGTTGCTAGGAGGCCTAGCAGAGTAGGTGCCACTCGGCGCAATCTTGGTGCCGAGATGGCGACAGTTGTAGAGGCTCCTGCTCAGTCCGCCACCGCAAACACCTCCACCAGGCCCAGATATAGCACACCTGCCAAGACACTTAGAGCTGCAGAGGCTGTAGCTGCCGAGTTGCCTCGCCTAGATGGCGATGCGCGTCTTAGGCAGCAGGAAAGGCTCAACGAGTTGGTGTTGGAGGCTGCTAGGCAGAATGAGGAGTTCCGGAAGGCCAACCCGGGTGCTGGGGCTTCGCAGGTAGTTCACTCGCATGCGGCAAGATCTAACGATCAGGCCTCGTCTCCGCATCCTAGCCGCGAGAAGAGCCGCAGCGGGCGTTCGGGCAGAGATAGGCAAATGCAGGTGTATGACCCGGCTGCTGCCGCGAAACAGCTCGCTGTGCCGCAGCAGCCCGGGCAGGAACACAACGCTGCAAGAGCAGGCTCTCAAGCCCATCAAGCTCAAAGCCGTGCCCGAGATGCTGCGCGTCCAGGTCCTTCTCGGCAGCCCGCAGCTCAGCCTACTCGGCAGAGGCAGCAGCCGCGCGCAGTGGCGCCAGTCGGCAACCCGGTGGAGCAGCCTGCAGCTGTGCAGGTGGACAGGTATGATGATGGCTACTCGGCCATGGAGATGGCTGGCTATGATGTCCATGACCGTGTTGGTGCGCGCATGTTGGCACCTGGAGATGCGAGGCATCAGTTGGACCGGATCAGCTTGTCGGCGCGGCTGGAGAGCACGGGTCCTCCTGGCCCCGAGTGCTTTGGCCCGCGCATCATGAACGAGCCGTCCGTGAAGAACTTCCAGCTTGCAAGAGGCACCAAGAGCTACAATGGCAGCACCAAGCCTGAAGATTGGCTCAATGACTATGTCACCGCGGTCCATATCGCGAATGGCAACAGAAGATGGGCTGTGCGCTATGTTCCGCAGATGCTAGAGGGTCCAGCTCGCACTTGGCTCAACAACTTGCCCAAGAACAGCATTAACTGCTGGCTGGACTTCTCGGATGCCTTCATCAGCAACTTCACCAGCACATACAAGAGGCCGAATAGGCCACAGCAGCTATCCGCTTGCAGGCAGCGAGAAGACGAGACAGACCGCGAGTATCTTACTCGGTGGAGCACATTGAGGAACACCTGTGAGGGTGTGAATGAAGCACAGGCCATCACTTGGTTTGCGCAGGGATGCAGGCATGGCAGTATGTTGTGACAGAGATTGCAGAGGGAGATGCCGAACACTCTGGCGGAGACCATCAAGATCGCGGATCAGTACGCACTTGGTGATCCTACTCAGCCACTGATGGACTCCTCTGAGCCGAGAAGAAACTTCAGCAACAGCAAGCGCAACGAGTTCCACAACAAGCGCCGAGTAGATAATCGGTATGATCCCGAAGAGGTGAATGCAGTGACTGTTGGAGCTGGTGGCAGCCAGAGGCAGAAACCTGCTGGAGCCTACGGGCAAAACCAGAACCAGGGCCAAGGCAACAAGAAGCCATTTCGCACCTCTCAGTCGGGTAGCGGGAACTCCGAGCAGCCGAAGAAGTTTGTCTTCGATGACATGAAGGATGGCCCATGCAGTTTTCACACTCACCACCCCTCGAGGCCTGCTAACCATACTACTCGGCAGTGCGAGTGGTGGGAGGCGATCAAGAGTGATGGCTTGCCTCCTCCTCCTCCTCTGCCAGCAGCCAACGCCAATGTGCAGCCTACTCGCGCACCCGCAGCTCGGCCGCCTGTGTACCCGAGAAGAGAGAATGTGAACCAGGTGGCTTTAGGAGCCAACCAGAACTTCAACAATGAGAGATACCGCAACAACAACAACAACTACAACCGCAACAACAACAACTACCAGGGCAACAAAAACAATGGCAACAATGGGGGCAATGGCTCCAATCAGTACCAAGAGCACCACGAGAGTTACATGATCTTCACTTCTGAGCCAGTCGACAAGCAATCACAGCACAGGCGGGCCATGGAGGTCAATGCAGTGATTCCTGCTGTCCCTCACTACATGTATTGGTGTGACCAGGAGATCAGGTGGACCCGAGCAGATCATCCCAAGGTGATGCCCAATCCGGGTAGCTATGCCTTGGTGCTGGATCCTACCTTCCTGGGTCCCGAGAAGAATGTGAGGTTCAGCAAGGTGCTAATCGACAACGGCAGCAGCATCAACATTGTGTACAAGGACACACTCGAGAAGCTTGGCCTGGCCGAGAACATGATGCTGCCTAGCAAGACCACCTTCCATGGCATTGTGCCCGGGATCTCGTGCAACCCGATTGGCCGAGTGTGGATTGATGTGCTATTCGGTACCCGGGAGAACTGCCGCACAGAGCGCCTGCAGTTTGAGGTGGTGGATCATCAGAGTCCTTACCATGCTCTACTCGGCAGGCCTGCTCTGAGCAAGTTCATGGCCTCTACCCATGTTGCATATCTGAAGATGAAGATCCCTGGTCCCAATGGCATCATCACCATCTCTGGAGATTACAAGAAGTCCATGGAGTGTGCCTCTGCTAGCTCCCAGTTGGCGGAGTCGATGGTGATTGCTGCCGAGAAGAAGAAGATGTACGAAGTGGTGGCCATGGCTCAGTCCGCACAAGCCGGTGCACAAGGTGTGCCGAGTACCCAGCATGGTACCGCTTTCCAAGCTGCCAAGGAGACAAAGAAGGTCCAGGTTGACCCCGAGTTCCCCGACCGCGTAGCCATCATTGGCTCCGGGTTGGCGGAGAAATAGGAAAGCGAGCTCATCCACTTCCTCCGTGAGAATCGGGATGTATTCGCCTGGTCCAATGAAGATCTACCAGGAGTCCCGAGGGAGTTGGTTGAGCACTCTTTACATGTGCGTCCTGACGCCAAACCAGTGAAGCAGGCTATGCGCCGCTTCGGAGATGAGAGAAGGAAGGCCATTGGTGACCAGATCACCAAGTTACTGATAAGCAATTTCATCATGGAGGTGCTGCATCCGGATTGGCTAGCCAACCCGGTCATGGTCGAGAAGAAGAAGGAGGATCCCAAGGCTGCCACTGCGTGGCGCATGTGTGTCGACTACACCGACTTGAACAAGGCATGCCCCAAGGATCCTTTCCCGCTACCTCGCATCGATCAGGTGATCGATTCCACTGCTGGTTGTGAACTGCTGTCTTTCATAGATGCCTACTCTGGTTTCCACCAGATTGCACTCAACCCTGCTGATCAAATAAAGACTGCTTTCATTACCCCGTACGGGGCTTATTGCTATCGTGTCATGTGTTTTGGCTTGAGGAATGCGGGTGCAACCTATCAGAGATGCATGCAGAAATGCTTGCACGACCAGCTCGGCAAGAATGTGCAGGTGTACGTAGATGACATTGTCATCAAAACGAATAAAACACATACTCTGCTTGCCGACCTGGAGGAAACCTTTGCTAACCTATGCAAGTACAAAATGAAACTGAATCCGAGTAAGTGCACCTTTGGTGTACCGGCTGGAAAGCTACTCGGTTTTCTGGTTTCTAGTCGGGGCATTGAAGCCAATCCTTCAAAGATAAAAGCTATTGAGAGCATGTCTTTGCCGAGATCACTGAAAGATGTGCAGAAGTTCACAGGTTGCTTGGCATCTCTGAGTCGTTTTCTGGGCCGAATGGGCGAGAAGGCCCTGCCTCTATACCAGCTAATGAAGAAAAGTGACAAGTTTGTCTGGACTCCGCAAGCGGACGTGGCATTCAATGAGCTGAAAGCAATGCTGGCATGTGCTCCCATCTTGGCTAGTCCGCTACCCAAGGAGCCCATGCTGCTGTACATTGCTGCGACTAACCGAGTAGTCAGCGTGGTGATTGTGGTGGAACGAGAAGAAGAAGGCAAGAGTGTGCAGCGCCCAGTATATTATCTCAGTGAAGTGCTGTCCAGTTCCAAGCAAAACTACCCGCATTACCAGAAGATGACCTACGGTGTGTACCTAGGCGCCAGGAAGCTAAAACACTATTTCCAAGAGCACCCCATCACTGTCGTGAGCTCTGCTCCCATCTCAGACATCATGGGTAACAAGGAGGCGAGTGGCAGAGTAGCCAAGTGGGCGATTGAGCTAGCCGCGTATGCTCCCGCGTATGCGAGAAGAGACGCCATCAAGTCTCAGATCCTGGCGGAATTTCTTGTGGACTGGGCCGAGGTGCAGTATGAACCTCCTGCTCCAGTTTCCAATTACTGGAAGATGCACTTTGATGGCTCGAAGGTGAAGGAAGGCCTTGGTGCTGGTGTGGTGCTGACGTCACCCAAGCGAGATCAGCTCAAGTATGTGTTGCAGATTCACTTCAAGGCATCCAACAATGTAGCAGAGTACGAGGCAGTGGTGCATGGTTTGCGAGTAGCAAAGGAGGTTGGTGTGCAGCGCATTATATGCTATGGTGATTCAGATCTGGTGGTGCAGCAAGTCTCGGGCACTTGGGATGCTTTGGATGCCAACATGGCATCGTATCGCTTCCTGGTGCAGTCTATGACTGGGTTCTTCGAAGGCTGTGAGTTCCAGCACATCCACCGAGCAGAGAACGAAGCAGCAGATGAGTTATCCAAGTTGGGATCTTCTCGGCAATCCATCCCGGCGGGAATCGCCTTGGAGCACTTGAGGAAGCCATCCATCAAGCCTTCTCCCAACTCGGAGTCTATATTCGTTCCTTCTCTGCCAAGTGAGGAATCTGATCCCATGGAGATTGACTGGGAGAGTGCTACAGGAAACCCGGGGACTGCCGTCCTCTACTCGGGGACTGCCACTCCTTACTCGGGGACTGCCGTTCCCTACTCGGGGACTGCCACTCCACGCTCGGGGACTGCCACTCCCTACCCGGGGACTGCCACTCCTTACCCGAGGACTGCCACTCCTTACTCGGGGACTGCCACTCCATACTCGGGGACTGCCGTCCTTAATCCAGAGGCTGTCGCGTTCATTGAGGAGGTCCTTGCCAACCGATCAGGGCTACAGAGAAGCGCTCCTACTCCTCCTGAGCAACCACAAGAGCCTGTCCCAATGGAACTGGACGAACCAGTGTTTCCCACACGGGAGACACCGAGTTGGGCTATGCCCATATTATCCTTTCTAAGGGACGGCACTCTACCGAAGATGAGGTGACTGCGAGGCAGATTCAGAGAAGATCCAAGGGCTACACTATTGTCCGAGATGTGCTGCACAAGAGAAGTGTCACTGGCTTGCTGCAACGCTGTGTGGATCCAGCAGAAGGAGAAGAAATCCTGATAGAGATACACCAAGGAGAATGCGGGCACCATGCCTCTTCTCGGGCGCTGGTCCAGAAAGCTTTCCGGCATGGCTTCTACTGGCTCACAGCACTGCAGCAAGCTGAGGATATCGTGAGGAAGTGCACTGGCTGCCAGATGTTCGCAAGTAAGATTCACATGCCTGCTTCCGAGTTGAAAACAATTCCTATCACATGGCCATTTGCTGTTTGGTGTTTGGACATGGTTGGGCCCTTCCAGCCGGCTAGAGGCAACATGACTCACATCTTGGTCATGGTGGACAAGTTCACCAAGTGGATTGAAGTGAAACCTATTCGGAGGTGTGATGGGGCCACAGCTCTGAAATTCGTGAAGGATATAATCCTGAGATATGGTTACCCGCACAGTATCATCACCGACAATGGCACAAACTTTGCTGAGGGAGCAATGGTGCGGTTTTGCAGAGATAAGCATATCCGACTAGATGTTGCGTCAGTCGCGCATCCTGCTTCCAATGGGCAAGTTGAAAGAGCAAATGGCATGGTACTGGCAGGCATAAAGCCAAGGCTCATGGAGCCACTGCTAAAAACACCTGGGTGTTGGTTAGACGAGTTGCCAGCGGTGTTGTGGAGTCTAAGGACTACCCCTAACCGGTCAACCGGCTACACGCCATTCTTCTTGGTATACGGGGCTGAGGCCGTGTTGCCAATAGACTTAGAGAATGACTCCCCCCGAGTAGCCCTCTACACTGAGGTGGAGGCGAGAGAAGCTCGAGAAGACGACGTTGACCTGCTTGAAGAAGCAAGAGAGTTGACTCTGTCACGTTCGGCTATCTACCAGCAAAACCTGCGGCGTTATCATAGCCGAAAGGTGAACCCAAGGGTTTTCCGAGAAGGAGACATGGTCCTCAGGCTTGTGCAGCGCACAGCCGGGATGCACAAGTTGTCTCCCCCATGGGAAGGGCCCTTCATTGTGAGCAAAGCGCTGCACAACGATGCTTACTATCTTGTAGATGTGCGCCCACCACAGGCGAACAGGGCTGATAAATCTGGAGAGGAAACCAAGCGCCCTTGGAATGTAGCTCTACTCCGTCGTTTTCATTCGTAAGCAAAGATGTGTATGTACCCTCTTATCCGAGTTGAAATTCTACTCTCCAATCTGAAATTGTTCTCGGGGACTGCCCTCGTCCAAAATTGCTCTAAGTGTTTTTACTCGGCTTTACATTTTGTCTATTCGGTTGCTCTACTTCAAAATTCAAAGGTACATTGAGTACTGTGTTTAAACCTACATGCCAACTCTTCGACTTTGCTGCTGTCCGAAACCCGGCTTCATGGCAAGCAAGAGAACAAGCAAAAGGTCCATGAGCACAAGAAAAATTACTAAGGAAAGGAAGAGTGCAGGAACCGAGTAGGGTGTTGTTATTACTGTTCTGTGACTTGTCTTTTCGGCTAAGTGGTGGGCTGCGTTACTATGATTGTTTCTAAGCGGCTAAGTATTTGCAGCTCTACTCTTTAACTCTTGTGACTCGAATACCAAAAAAGCAACAAGTTGCGGGTAGAGCAGAGATGAAAAGATAGGGTGAATAAGAAACGCAACTCGGGGACTCGCATGATAACGCAACTCGGCATTCAGCCCAGGTTGAACAAATTGATTAAATTGGAAATAACAAAAGTGGGAATAAAATTGAGTAGCAACGGAATAAAATAGTCTGATACATCTGCACCCGGCATCCCGGGGATCTGATAAGTGTTTGAGTGAAAAAGCTTGCAGGATAAGATCATGTTGAAGTGGCGATGTTGTCGGTGCTGGCCTGGGCTGCTTCATTCTCGGTGGCGGTCTGGTTGACCTCCGCCTCCGAGCTGGCTGCAGCTGCCTTCGCGGTTTCCTCCTCAGCGCTTGTGTTGGTCGCATCCGCTTCCGCGTGGACGGTGGCGGACTGCTCCATCTCGGATGGACCAGAGGCTTGGCCTTGGGGGCGTACCGTGTCGTCGAGAGCGGCTCCTGATGAGGTGCCGAACTCGAGGGCAGCGGTGTCGATCTCCTCGGTCTCCTCATCGCTACTCGCGATGACTGCAGCCTTCCCCTTGCTCTGGGGAGAATCGAAGAAGCCCGATGCCAGCTCGGAGTCTGTCTCTTCATCTGCGTCCTCGTCCTCCTCCACCTCGGTGTTGGGTTCGGGGAGGCCATCGATGAAGGTGGCCGTATCCGCGCACTCGGCAACCTCATACGCAATGAGTTTGCGCGTGGTCACGCAGCTGGGATCCATCTCCCACTTGGAATTGGAGCGCTTCCCGCGGATGACCTGCATGTTCAGATTCTCGTACCAAGAAGCGACGCAGAGCAGCATCAAATCAGCGCCTGCCCGAGCTCCCGAGGCGCGCCACTTCTTCAATTCAGCCTTCACATTGCGCAGCTTCAGAGCAAGGCCATCAATGGTTGTCGGCGCGGAATCTTTAGGCCAGAATAGCTTGTGGAGCTCGAAGCCGACGCGCACCAAGTCGGTGCCCACGCCGGCTAGGCGTTCAAAGTTGTAACATCCCTGATTTTTGGAAAATGCAAAAATCACAAAAAAATTTGAAACTTTCTGTTTTCAAGTTTAGTAAGTCACCAAAAACCAAATGAGATGCAAGAAACAAAAGAAAACAATACATGTTTCAATGAAATTGAGTTTACCAATCCAATTATGCCCTTGTTCCTTAAACCCTAAAACCTTATTCAAAAATAAATTTCTTAATTATATAAAGCGAATATCTTTTTATCAACAAACCTTTACCTAAAATGTTTACAACTCCAATATTACTTTAAAGATGTTTTATGACAACAAAAACCAAACATTTATAACCCTTAATAAAGTTCTAAGCCTCAAAGGTATTTGATGAGAATAAAATTGTTAATAATAACTTTTAGTTGTTATTCCAAGTTTTAAACATGAAGGGGTGAAAATGAAATGCATTGCTTTGAAAATAACATAACAAAAGATTTTGAAAACAATATTATGACTTATGGTTTTATTCTAAATTTTATTGATCAACAATAATAATTAATTGATATGAACTAATTAAATAGCATTAAGTTACTATTAGTAAATCACTGAAATCTTAAATATAAAAGTGATGTGAAATGACTTTCAAAAATAGTATTTGACATGTTTAATGTCTCTGAAATTTTATTTAATCAAAAACCCCATTTTTATTATTTTCTATTTTAAAATGGTATTAAGTTCTATTAGTAAATTAATTATAATTTTCAAAACAATAAAAGAGATGAAAACACTTTGAAATGGTTTTGGAAAGTAACACTTGATCATCATAAAGCTACTGAAATTATATTTGACAAATATTTATATTTGTTAATTTTCTAAATTAAAAACCACTTTAAGAAACTATTAGGGAATTATACAATATTCCAAATTCAAAAATAAAAACATGTTGAAATGTTTATAAAAATGTTATAAACAGAAAGATATGATTTTTACAAATTTTTAGAAATTAATTTGAGGTCAAATAGATTATTAAAACTAAAGATATTAAAAACAGGAAAAAAAAGAAAAAAAAATGGATGATGTCATGATGACGTCATCATCGTCATCAACCTCCTGCAACCGTTTCTTCCGAATAAAGGAGGGTTTAATCCTCTTGATTCCTGGCGTTTCGAGCATTCAATCTCCGAGACGATTGCTCCCCTTAAATCCCCTCCTCCTGCTCGTCTTTTCCCCTCTCCTTCCTCTCTGGATCGTGCCCCGAGTCCACCGGAATAGCTCGCCGGAGTTCGTACTGGCCGCCGCCGTTTTCTTCGATTTCCGGTGAGTCCAATTGGTTCCCGAGCACGAAACCCTGCCCCTCTCCTTCCCCTCGTCCGTGCGCACGTCTTCATGCCTCTTCTCATCGTTTTGGTGCAGGGTGGCGACGAGGACACGCTTGCCGGAGCCGAAACCGCACGGCCGCCTCGGGACCACCTCACCGCCGTGGTTGCGGAGCCCCAAGAGCCTCCTCGTGGTCGTCATCACCTCCGCCGTGTCGCTCTGCATCTCCCAGTGGTCTCCATCGAGCTCGAGCACCACCGGAGAAGCCCCGCCGTCCACCACCGTGACGCAGCGCCGCCGTTGGCCATTTTCCGGCGACCTCCCGCGCCGCCAGGTACCCCTAGCTCATCTCAGCCATCGAATTTGTCGCAACGGCCAGGATTAGATGACTTACGCGAAGAGGTATCGACCAATAGATTTGCGCCACGTCAGCGTACGCGTTAAGTTTTTATCCATCGCCCAGCGCAACGCGTAGCCAGCCCAGGCCCACTCCCTGTCTACCGCACCGTGCGACAGGTAAGCCATTTTCGGCCCAGCCAGTGTCCGATTTTATTTCCGAATAGAAAATAGAATTGTAATTTTACAGATTAGCCCCTAGAACTTTGAACCATCATATCTTTTCAACCACTTGGCCAATTTTTAGCAATCTTAGACTTTTTGAAATCACCAGAACATGTAGAAACTTTTTGCACTGTCCAAATTCAAATTTGACAAACTTAAATTTGTTCAAATTCAAATATGCTTGTTTGGTGAAATTTGGCATAATTCAAATTCTACAAATCCAAAAATTGTAAATAAAATATATTTGGAAACCTTAGGATGTGTACTTTCATATCCTTTGTCCCAAAATAATAATTGAACAAATTAAAATTGAATTTAGAATTTAGTTGTCTATTTGAGTATTTTTGACATAGATTAATTTCTATAAATAATTTCAATATAGTTCCTTTTGCAACATTGTTCCATTTGACAACCTTGAACCAGAAACAACCTTGCCCAACCATTTTGGACATCCTTGGACCATGGCTATGTGTTTTTGACCAAAAACCCAACATAGTGATACATCCATTTTCACCATGACTTAGGAATTGTTTCCAATTGTTATTTTTGGATGTTATGTCCATTTGGAGCCAAGCCAAGTCCTTAGAATGTGTCAATCACATATAGTACCAAATAGTGAAATTTAGTTTGCTATCTACTTCTCCACTCCCCTTTCATGCTTCAAGATTTCATCAAGTTGGGATTTGTGAGAACCATGAAGTGCAATGAAGGACTTAACCATCTAGAGATTTTTCAACATGAAGATAGAAGACCATTGAAGGACTTGGAAAATAAAACAAACTTCATAAGAATCTCCAAGAAGTGGAAGCACTAGAAGAAAACCATAGAAACTTCTAGAGGACTAACACCCTTTCTCTCTAAGTCTTTTCCTTCCCTTTTCTATTCTTCTCCTTTCAACCTGGTGGCAACATGAAGAGCTACAAGGAAGATCAATGAAGAAGTTTTGAAGAGAAGACTTAGACTCCACAACAACTAGAAGCAACTCAAGAAGTACAAGTGTGAAGAAATTCAGAAGAAAACATCTCCCTCTCTCTTCCTATCCTTCTTCTTATTTTCTTTCCAATTTGACTTAGTGGTATTTGTGCCCATCCCATACCCAAACCAATTAGTGAAGTGAAAGCCCTGAAGAATTTATCAAGACAAAGAGAAGAATCCATCCAAGGAACAAGACTACAATAGAAGCATGAAGATGATCTTCAAGAAGGCAATCAGATGAGGTCTAGAAGCAATTCACACAAGTTGAAGAATAACAAGTTGTTTTTGTCCAACCATTGACCCAAATAGAAAACCCAAGACTTAGTAATATTTTTCCTTTGATGATGAAGTTAGTAGACCTACCCTAACCACAATGGAAAATACTAACATAATCACTTAAATATTTTTGAAGGTGAATATGACCAAGTGTTTGCATGTATTACTTTAGTTGAAGAAGTAATATGTTTATTCTTAGTGAACTCTTGGAACTTCCTCGACAAGTATGGTTATAATAAAGTTAGATCACATCAAGCTCAACCTAGTCCTTCCCAAGTAAACCATTGGAATTTCCTTAACAAGAATGAGACCCCTAGTGAATGAATCTTTCAACTCAAACCTAGACCTTGTCCTAACCAACTTGGTTAAGACCCTTTTGATATGTTAGTTTGCTATGTATGTTTTATACACTTGTATGATTGTTTGGTGGAATGTTTGTTTATTTTGTTATTGTGTTTTCAATGAATAGATTGTACGGAGAGCAACGATCTTTTGTGAAGAGAGTGTGATTTCTTCACCAACTTCAACAAGGCAAGTAACACACCATCAACTACCCATTATTTTCTATATGCATTAGTTGATTTTGAGTAGCATGCATGATAGGAAATTTTACTAAGTTATATTATGCTATGCTATTATCCTAGTAGTGTGTAGCCATCCCTTTTACCTTGTTATTTTGATAGCCTTAGAATTTATTAGATGCTATGCAATGTTACAAATTGTTTTACTAGATGTTGAGGAAAAATTCTAAGTATAACTAATGAATGAACCACCTGGGTGGAAGTGGTAAGACTGGTTTATGTTGAGTGTTGCCTCAGGGCCCTTGTCTAAGGGTTATTCCACTTGAGGTTGTCACTTGCGGATGGCCACCCAGGAACAAAGAGATTACTATGTCCCTCTAAATCTAGTAGCTTCCAGTGCAGCCTTTAGTCATATGGGCTCTGTCTTGATCAACTAAGTTGTGAGGGTTCAGCCCGGGCTTGACAAGCAGATGTAGCATAATTATAGGTGGAACGGGTCTTGCCATTGGGTTGGATTCTTGCTTCTGAAAGATCTCGTCTCGATTCTTCTCCTTTCTTTAATGCACTCAGGGTGTATAGGATGTTTGGGTTGAGTTGGGTCTGAAGGTGAAAGTGCACAAACTCTGCAGAGTCAACAAACTAAGATCTTAGCCGTGTCCCCGGTTATGGACAACTATGAGCAGCTGGACAAGGATTGACGGAAGAATCTCATCATCAATTTCAATAAGTAAAATTTTGACCAAGTGAAGAGTATTGTGGTACTTGGATTTCAGTCCAATGATGCCACCCTTTGAAAAGAAAAGTTTGTTTTACAAAAGAGATAGGACAAAACTGGCTTTATGCAAACTTAGCCTAAACTCCACTCAGCCAAATAAGCATGTAGTACCTAGTCTTGCCATTTATATCCACCATAGTGTTACTTGCCAATACATTAAATTGTATTGACTCCCTTGTGGCTGCATATTCCATATTGCAGATGTTTCTGAAGACGAGTGAGGATTTCGTTTAGGATCTCGAGACTATCGCCAACATGTTTTGCCTGTGGCACATGAACAAGATGGGCTCAATGTTGTACCTTGTTTTCCGCTGTATTTCTTTTCTGCTAGTCTTCTAAGACTATGCAAGTTGTAATACTATTTTGAAAAGACTGGATCATGCGATGTAATAGAATTTGATGCATTTGCATGATATTTCATTTTGTACTGTGGTGCTAGCAATTGATCCAGGGACTAGCACAATAACACATGTATTCCATCTTTATTAAAAGTTGGGATGCTACAAAAGTGCCCTCGCATCACCAGCAGGCTGTCCTCGATCTCGGCTCGGGTATCCGCGTCCTCGCCCTTCTCAATACGAGCTGCTCGGGCCTTGGCCAAAGCTGGCGCGCAAGCGGACACGAGATCAGGGAAGATTTCTGCACAAAAGCAAGTGAGAAATTCAGTCACAGGATCCGAGAAGAGGCAGAACCGAGAAGAAGAAAGGCAGAAAGGAAGAAAACTTACTGTGAAGCTCGTGGCGCAGTTGCTGCAACTGGATCTTCCATGTTTCTTCATTGGAAATGTGCTTCTCCTCGAGCAAGCGCAGACTATCCAGCTGAGTGAAGTACCCGGCGTTGGCTTTTTTTCAGCGTTTCGCACTCCTGCTAGAGGGCTTTTATCTTGGCATTGGAGGTTGTCTCGGCTTTTGCCTTCTCGGCGATGGCTCTGTCCCTTTCGTCACCAAGCTTGACCGCATCCTGAAGTGCTTTCTGCAGCTGGAGTTGCAGCGTCTCCATCTCGGTAGTGTGTGTGCTCTGCAGAGCTGCAGACTGGCTTATTAGTCGCACCTCCACCTCTGCAGGTTTGAGGCAATCTTGATGCTCTAGGACAAACTTCTTATGATCTTCTGAAAAGAGCAAAGCACGGTTAGCAGAGAAGCAAAGGAAGAAACAGGCAAAGGAAAACCGAGTAGACAGAGGTTTACCTTCAAGCTTCTTGATGGTGGTCTCGGCATTCGCAACAAAGGCACGGCAGTTGTCGTGTTCGTCAGCAAGGGCCTTCAGTTTCCCTGCAGAATAGAGATGGTTAACGCAAAAAGAAATAGCGGGCGTAAACAAAAAACGCAAGAACCGCGTAAGCGAGAAGCGCACCTTCCGCCTCGGACAACCTCATGGTACTGTTCATGACCTCCTTGTCGGCTTCCTCGGCGATCACCTTCTCCTTCTCAAGGGCGGCAATACGCCTCTTGGCAATGGCGTGGTTCCAGAGAAGTTGGCGGTGCAGATGGGTCCGCTTCAGTACACTATTCTGAAAAGCAAAAGAAACAAGTGTCAGGCAAAGTGTTTGAGATTCCACCCGAGAAGGCGGCTACTCGGAGGAGGGTCTGCCTACTCGGCCAGAATCTCGGGGACTGGGTGAGGGATAAGGAAAAGAGGAAGAGAAGAAAAGAAGCGAAGATGCAACTCGGAAAAGATAAGTTAAGGCTTACCGCGTAGGACTGCTCGAGATCTTCTGCGTTCTTGCGGTGCACGAACATATTGGCAGCCAGAGTTGCAGAGGTGGTCGAGACGGTCATGGGTTTTTAACCCAAGTCCACCTTATTCCAGTCCTGGCGCATGTGGTCGATGTCGCCTAAATCAGTGCCGTTCCAGTAGGGGGTGCCGAGAATCTTGCTATCGCATTTGGCGTCGATGAAGCCAATGAGGTCGAGTACTTGCTCGAGGCTCTGGGATGTTATTGCTTGGTCTTGGGCTCCCCGAGAAGCAATGGAGACGGGGGCCGGGGGCATGGAGTCCGTCGCCACGGCCTTCCTTCCTCTTGTGAGAGCAATCTTCCGGTCCTCGACGGAAAGGCCAATCTGGCGCTGTTGGCTGACCTTCACCATATAATCCGGGTAGAGGGCCTGATCGGCTACAGTAGCAGCGGCAGGAACTGCACTGGGGTTGCGGATAACCAGTTGCTTGGACTGGCCAGCTGATGTCGACGGCGGCTTGTCGGCAGCCTTCTTCTTTGATGTCTCTTTCTGAGCAGGTGGCTTCCCGGAGGTTGGCTTCTCGGACTTCTGAGTCTCGGTGTCCTTTTTCTCGGCTGCCCTCTTCTCGACTGCCTCCTTCAGAGCGTCTAGGGCTTGGGCTTGTTTCCTGGTTACTCGCCCGGCAGGAGGGCTGGCTGCATCCTTGGTCTGTGGCACCAAGGAGGAATCTGGCGGTGCAGAGCCTTGATCAATGGGTGGTACCACGGACCCACCGCTTTGTGCAGCATCTGGTTGCGCACTACTTTGTGCAGCGCCCGGTTGCGCGCTGCTCAGAGGATACTCCTCGGTCATCACTGTATCTTCTACCCGCTGCTCGGCAGCGGGATTCTCTTGTCCGGCAGCCCCTGTGGCTGGCTGCTCGTGTTCTGCTTCTGGCCGCTCGACGGCGGCATCGTGGTGCATCTCTGCATCCTGATCTTGGTTCCCCTCGGCGGTGTCGGCCGGAGGGGAAGGTGGTTTCTCCTGATGAGCAGCATCCTGCGGCCTTGGCTCAGCGTCCTGGGCATCAGTGCCCTCTGTTGATGCATTGGCGGCATTGTTCTCGTCGCCATCGAGGTCGATTAGCTTGTCGACATCAATGGTGGCCTTTTTCTGAGTCTCGCTGGATGCCAGAGCGGCATCCGCGTTCAAGGGGGCTCTGAAAGAGAAATTGGAATCAAAGATAAGAAAAGGGCAGAGGAAAACAAGAGAAAACAATGAAGCAAAAGAATTGGGAAGCAACCGAGAAGAGCAGGATAAACTGAAACATGCAACCGAGAAGAAACTTACGCGGTGGTGGAGGAAATTGTTCGCCTTGGTCTCTTCACGACCTTCTTGGTCGTCTTCTCGGTCAGCTTCTTCTTCTTGGCGGGGGGCTCTACGGCACCGCTGCCAGTCCGCTTGCGAGTAGCGGGTGCAGCGACAGAAAGAGGATTGACCTCAAGGGCTCTATCGCCCTCATTCTCGTCCTCGTCCTCATTCTTGTTCTCCTCATCAACATCGTCTGCGGATTCAGGAAAAGAAGAGGAGCGAATCAGAAACAACAAACAATGGATTAGTGCTTGTCGCAAACAAGTAAAGTAAGCGCACCGTTACCTTTGAGTTCATCCTCAGTCCAGTCGCGAAGAGATGTTTCGGCAGGCTGCTTCTCGGTCGAGGGAGAGTGAGGGAGATTGATCTGATCCACGGCATCGAGGGAAGCCTGGTCATCTTCTCCTCGGTCATCGGACCAATTGTCCTCAAAACGCTCACAGCTCTCAGCTAGCTGGCGGTCAAGGAGCTGAAAGACAGAGAAACATTGCAAATTAGCCGAGTAGCGAGAAAGCACTCTACCCGGATGGGCGTGCAAACACAAAGCACACTAACCCTAGGGAAATCTGCTAAGTGTCCTACTCGACAAGGCGTGCAAACAACAAGCATATCAAGCCTAAGTATGTCTCCTGAGTATCCTACTCGACAAGGCGTGCAAACATCAAGCATACTAAGCCTAGGCAGGTCGATAGAATAAACTACTCGGTGCAGAAGGCAATTGCTAGTTACTGCCAAGAGAGAAGATTTTCTAGTCGGATGGCATATGTTGAGAGCGGAACAAGTAGAACGTACCCGGGGGATCGGCTTCGTGCGACTGAAAGGGGTGAACCCGTACTCCCAGTCGTCAGGGAGGCTTGTGGTCAGGATCGACCTTGCGTGGTCGGCGACCTCCGCATCGCTGAGCTCGAGCGTGGTCGTGCGGGTGCAGTCACGAGGGCCTCCCAGATAGCACATTGGATGGGAGCGCCGCTGCAGCGGCAGCACGCGATTCTTGATCCAGCAAGCGACGGGATCGTCGCTCCTGAGCCCTTGGCCGATGAGGTAGGCGAGCTGCTCCTCCATCTGTATCGCGTTGCGGTTGTTGGAGGGCTTCGTCTTCCAATTCTGCCCGGTTGGAGCTCGGTTGCTCCATGCGGGCAGATTGATGCGATCTTCAATCGGTCCCCCCTCCGTGGCGGCGATTTTCTTCACGTAGAGGAACGATTTCTGCCACATGCGGATGGAATCCAACCCCTTGATGCGAGGATGGTTGGTTCCCGCCCGCTGCAGCATCATGGCGCTGCCGGTGTCGGTTACCCGACTGCTACCGGCCGCGCCGTCCTTTTTCCCCTTACTCTGCTGACGGAGGTGAAAATACTTCAGCCAAGTCTCCACCGTGGGGCGGACGCCTAGAAAGGCCTCGCACACCACGGTGTGATAGGCTAGGAAGACAATGGCGTTTGGTGGAAGGTGGTGCATCTGGACACCGAAGTGATCCAGGAAGGAGCGCAGGAAGTCCGATGCCGGCAAGCCGAATCCTCGCGCGAAGTGCGCGAGGAAAACAACACGCTCGCCCTCCCGCGGGGCCGGAACGAGCTCACCGTCGGACGGCCGGCACTGAACACCGGGAGGAACCCTCCGGGTGTTCACGAGCCAGGCGCAGTCATCAACGGTGACGTGCGAACCAGCCCAGCCGGCGCGAGCAGCCATGGCAAGGGGAGCGCGGATAGCGGAAAGTTGGAGAGTTTGGGTGGAGGAAACGAATCCGATGCGGCGCAAGGAGTTGCGCGGCGGCGGAGAGCTCGACGGCGAAGAAGAAACAGGGGAGAGAAGAGGGAAAGCACGGAGGAGGAAGAAGGGGAAGTTACCGGTGGGGGTATTTATACCCTCGCCTCAGGCTACCGTTACCATCGGGGTAGTGGGATCAATCGTGGCGTGTGGTGGGGCCTGTGGCCGGCTGGAAACGCACGTACGCGCGAGGCGCGCGCGTAACGGCCGCAACAGATCCCACTACCAGATCGTGGCCAATTACTGCGCATGATGGGACATAACGAGCCAGTGGGCCCGCCCCGTGAAAACTGGGCGCGTGGCATGTCGTGTCGTGGCAGCGAAACGACGGGGTCGCGGATGCTTGACACGCGTCCAGTCGCAGCACGGAGGGCTGGATGGTGCTCTGCGCTGCAGAGACGCCAGAGGAGAAATTCTCTAAGTCCTTTTACTCGGGCGCAGAGTAGAAAGCAGCTGCTATTCGGAAGACAGGAAATTCAAGGTATTTTCTAGAGTACTACTCGGAAGTTATTTACTCAGCATCTTGAGGTCCAAGGGCTATGTTGCAAAAGTTGGTTTCAAGCTGGCAGAGCCTAGTGAACGAGTTCGCAAGACTCAACCAGCTTCGGGGACTGCTGTCGGGGGGTTACCCCCGAGTAGGGTAAAGGCAAGTGGTAAAGGCGACTTACAGAAGAAAGGTTTGGTCGAGTAGCCGCCTACCCGGTATTTGCTACCCGGTTGACTGCTACTCGGTCTGACCTCAAGATGACCAGAAGGAAGAATCATTCAAGTTCTCTCCATTCGAGTAGAAGAGTTGGCCCGAGTACAATTGGCGGGAACAATTGGCGGGAACCTACTCGGGCCAGAAAGTCAAAGGAGCCGTTCTGACACAGGATCCCGCGTATCCTGGGACCGTACTTGGCAGCATTCGAACTACTGTTCATCTGGGACCGGCCTGCCTGACAGTGACAGCATGGAAGCAGGCCGTCGCAGGATAAGGGGGCCCTACTCTGTGTTTGGCACAGTGATACCAGTCTGTCCCCTTGTTTTGCCCAACGACTTTCCAGATGCAGCCAAGATTAGGAACCAAAGCTGTCAGCGGGAACCCGGAAGAAGGACGGTGTGCACACTATGTCGACACTTGTCCATGTTTGGACGTATCCGGCTGGGCACCGTGTATATAAGGTGCCCCGCCGCCTCCTGCGTGAGGCATCGCATACAAGAACGGAGGAAACCCTAGTTTCTTGACCTAGTTCATCATCTAGAGAGAAGAGTGGCTACTCGGTAGCAAGAACATTGTACTGTGGCTACTCGGTGAGACACCAAAATACACAAAGAAAGGCAGGAGTAGGGGTTTTACCTCCTCACGAGGGCCCTGAACCTGGGTAGATCGTGTTGTTTGCAGTGTTTACTTCGTACCTCACGCGGCTACTCGTCGCGTGATCCCTCCCCGAGCACCTCCAGCGTCCTTCGTCCCCACATCTTTAGCCATCCCATGGCATCTGCCGTGACACCACCACGACAAATAGGTTCCAAAAGGAGAAGTGAAAGTTGTTTTCTCTTGATCAGGCTTCCTAACAGCAATTTGAGAGAACCCAGAATAACCATCAAGAAAGCAGAAATGAGTTTTCTTAGAAAACCTTTCTAACATTTGATAAATAAAAGGTAAAGGATAATGATATTTCTTAGTAACCTTATTAACTTTCCTAAAATCAATACACATCCTATATCCAACCACTACTCTTTGAGGAATAAGTTCATTATTTTCATTTGTCACAAGAGTTATCCCTCCTTTCTTAGGGACACAATGCACATGGCTAACCCATCTACTATAAGCAATAGGATAAATAATACCAGCATCAAGGAGTTTAATACCTCGTTTCTTACCACATCCTTCATCTTGGGATTTAAACGGTGTTGATGCTCAACATCTGGCTTTACACCAGGTTCAATATTAATAGGATGCCGACATATAGTAGGAGAAATCCCCTTCAGATCATCAAGAGTATTGTAGAGACCCCTCATATGCATACATTCATGATCCCAGGAAATTCAGTCATGAACAACATACGAAAGTGGTACACAGATACATTATCCATTACACGAATAACAACAGTCTTACAAGCCAATGGTCACATGACCAAGTCTTTATTTACTGCCACGCAGGGCAGACAAAGTCTTACAACTTACTAACACAGCGGGAAACAAACAAACGTAGATAGCCCATGTCACGCCGTCACCGACAGGCTGCTGACTGGGAGCCGGGCCTAGTTCGCGTAGTCGTCAGAATAGTAACCCTCCTCGTATTCCTCCTCTGGCGGTATCTCCTCAAAGTCTGGCCAAGTAAATAGCCAGGGGCGAAACCATATGAGTACTTTTGAATGTACTCAGCAAGTCATACTTTATACACTTATAAATGCATCATGCTTACATAGAGGATAGGTAGGCCATAATTAGGGCTCACTACCCATGGTGTTCATATAAGATGACACCACAGTTGCAGTCATATTAATCTGTATCTTCGTTGAAGAAGATACTTCAGAAGAAAATAATATAGTTTTTCTTTCTCTTGTAGATATCGCATGTACAAGAGGTTTTATAAACTTGTTTAATAAAAGGAAGTTTTTCTTTGCAAAACTTCTTGGGACAACATGTCCAAAATCTTCATCGGTACCTCCCAGGTACAAGCCTTCTGTTTTTAAAACACTTTTTGAAAACTTAGCACAATACTAGCTACATGGCCTTTCAACTGCCCATATCCGAGGGCTCGGCTATTCTGAATAGTTTTACTCTGCAGAGGTGGTACACATTCCACTAGATCCAAAACTCTGCCATGGACCACCCATGGATCGACACAGCGATATGCAAGCACCAGAGAAATGATCCTAACTGTCCACTCTGACACAAGCTAACATATGGCTATCCCTTCAATCAAGTTATTCCCCCTGGCACCATGTCACACATCGCCAAACAGGGGACCCAATTGTCGCTTCCGGGGGGTAACTTAATCCCTCACTTTGTATGTCCCGTTACTGCCTCCTGGCGACACTTCGGTTCAGAGAATCATCCTCTCTATAACATCTTGGGATAGGACACATACTAACAAGTTCAAGTATCTAGATAGGCCCCGTACCCATGTTGGGGTAGAGTGGCAGTACTTCTTGGTTGTCCAGCGAAGACTAGGTTATGTGCCTTTTGGAAAACATTTGAAAACATCTCTTCAGCTCCCTCGGTGAACAAGGTCCCGCCTTTCCACCGTGGACTCATCATAGAACCATTTTGTTTTGCAAAAGCACATTTTAAAAAGGTCCACTTAGGGACTCAAGATTATTATCTTAGGCAGTATTTATATACCTTATGGTGGCTAAGGGCTTGGTAACACCAAGTTGACTAATGGCAAGTGTTAATATAATATATATAATAGTAGTAGTAATATTCACTCAATAAAAATAGTTTTTGGTAATCAAGTTTTTGAAAACTTCAAAAGTAGATAATGCATTATGGTAAGTGGAGAAATAATAGCAAGCTTTAAGGATGGCTTTCCTTGGAGGAAACGAGGGTCTTGCTCTTGCTCACAACAGGAATGGTAGTAATAACCTCCTGCCCCAACTACCTCTTCGTCGTTTTCTATCGTCGCAAAAGAAAGTAAAAACATCCTATCAGAACCTTACTAAGCAACCAACTTGACTCAACTATAACATACAGCAAGCAATGAACACACAAAAATAACACACAAGTTCCTAAAATAATCTCACACAAGCATGCATCAAAAATAATAATATTTACTATTATTACTACAACTACTATGGTTGAACTAATTTATTTTTCAACCAAATGAGATGGAACCAGTGGGTGTTCCACCAGGTTTTCCATGTCATTTAAGAGGTATTATGCCTGTGGTCCAACTTGTGAAAACAAAATAATTGCAAAATAAAAATGCTTCTAGCTATTCTAGTGAAAAACAACACTTCTAGTAATAACTATTAAACCTACACATGCATTCCTAAAGAAACAAATGTAACCTAACAGAGGTGAAAACATGTAGTAACCAGTACCAAAATGGTACTGGATCCAAGTGAAACCACTCATAATAATTAGGATAAAAATCTAGCTAACCATTTCCATCACAAAATTAAATAGGATTAAACTAGAGATTACTACTATACTCATATTAGTGTTCAAACAAATCCTAAACATGCATAGACTTTCTAACATGGCATCTATGTGAGAAAAATACATAATAACCCTCAACACATCCATTAAACATGCTAGAAAACAGAATGACACTAGCAAACAATTATTTACAAATCAAAACTATCCCTTTTTATTCTTAACAGAAAGTGCTTTTTCTTAGATCTGTTGCCAAATTAATTCTAGGACTCTAAAAATTAAACAAAGCTAGGATAACATAGATCTATCTAATATCTAACAGATCCAATTGGACTCACATCAAAAGGTGCTATAAAATAAATCCTAAAATTCACAGAACAGGCTACTGGACATTTACCAAATTGGATGCCATTTCCAAATGGTAGCTCACGTTGAGGTGAGGTCAAGTTCTACTGGTAGATCTAGTCAAGGGATTTTTTTTTGGAAACGGGAACAGTGTCCCGGCCTCTGCATCAAATTGATGCACACAGCCGGTTTTTCCTTAATAAAAGAATCAAGAAGTACAAAGTAAACAAACCTGAGGCCGCATGCCTCGCAACAACACCTCCCCCAGACTACCTCTAAACTAATGGCGAAAGATAAAGGCAAAGATACATACACAAATTCTAGACGAAGCCTTCAAGAAGGAAAAGCCACACGTGCGCCGATGATGGCGAGTTCGATCAAAAACCGAACTCAGGATTTTCATCCCCAAAGTCAAGCTTCGAACCATCACCTTCAGGAAGGTAACGACGCAAGCGCGTGTCAACTTCGCCCGAGATGTTTCCACCGAAGTGTGTAAACTCGACACCAAATATTCTACCATCACCACCTCTCCGGCCAACGAACAGCCAGATACCACTGGAAGAGAAACTGGAGGCCGATGACGTCCCATACCGCTCAGCCTCCAGCCGTTGTCACACCACCTTATATCGAACAACAGCAGGCATGACTTGACACCGCAGAGAAACGTCGTGCGTAGCACCTGCCAGGATCAGGCATGTTGCCACCGCCGGCCAGGCATGACTTGACAGCTCCTCGGAAATCATCATGCGTAGCACCTGCTGCATCAAATAGAACCCTGTCACGAGTCAAGGGGCACTCTAGGAATTTTAGTTTGCACATTTTAACCATTCCAGTCAAAAGTTATTCCATTTTCGTTCTAACAGACAATGCCCAGTTAATCATTTATCATTCGTTCTCAAATCATCCAAATCCAGTTCTGTCAGTTGCATACGTTCAAGAATTTGTTCATGCATCTCTGGTAATTTTTGTTCATTTTATTTTGGTGTTTAACATTTTCGTTTTCGATTAAAGTAAACCAGCAGTTTCAGAGTATTTTCAAAAAGGAAAAAGAACAGGGCAGTGGGCTGAGCAACGCACGGATGTGCGGCCCAACTGCGCATGGCGGCCCGCCTCGCTTCCGCAATGCGCGTGAAGGAGCGTACCGCTTCGGGATTCAAGCGTGGCCGTAGATCTCTGGATCTACGGCGCACAACCGTTACCTCTCTCTCCCTCCGTTCTCTTTTCTCTCCGACGAAAAACACGAGGAGCCGGCGGCGAGCTCGGGCTAGAATCTCACCTCGAGGGCTCGTAGGGAGATGGGAAGATGTCAAGGTAGTCGCAGGTGGTCGAGGCCGTGCAGGGGCGCAGCAACCAGGGCTCGAGGTGGCTCCAGTCAACGGCGCCGTGCAGGCGTCCCGCGGCGGCTCCAACAGGCTCCCCGGCGTCCCTGCAAACGAGGGGCCACGGGAACGGTCAGGTAAGGTCGACGGAGGGTGTGTGGTCGGTCTAAGGTGACAGAAGGGGTTGGGGTGGACGAGGGTGAGTGTATTTCACCTCGGTGACTCGCGGTGGCCGCGGCGAACTTTCCGGCGATTAGAGGTATCACGGGCAGCTCGGGGCCATTGCTTTGGGTGGTGAGTGAGAGTGAGTGAAGGGGAGTGGAGTGCATGGAGACAGGGGCTCGGGGCTGGGTTTTATAGAGGGGAGCGGCAGCGCGCACGCTCGGGTGGCTGTGGCGTCCGCGGGACATGCCCGTGCACGCACCGGCGTGCCCACGCCACCCACCCTGGCTCTTGGGCGAGTCCAAGGGCACAAGGGGAGGGGTCAATGCCCACTTGCACACGGAGTGGCGAAGAAAACACGGGGGGTACCACTGTGGCACGGGACAGGGATGAGGCTGTCAGGTTTCCCATCCCTCCCCTCCCGTTTCCCTCCTCTGAAATCACCTCTCTCTCTTCTATCCTGGTCAACCCACTTGGAGGCTAAGGCATGGAAAAGTGGGGGTGATGACTCAGCTTCTAGAAGCCCCAAACAGTGCAGCAATTGGTTGATTCATTAAAAAGTTATGTGCATTTGAAAATCGAACCAGCTCACTGTTTTTCTGAAAAAAAATTCAGTTAAGTTCAGTTTCAGAATTTTGCCAAGTGTTGGATTTTCAGTGAGGATTAGCTAAAAGTTTGATTTGTTTTAATGCCTTAAATATTTTCCAATGTTTGTTTTCCAAGCATGGTTCTGTTAAGCAACATTTGTACTTTCCAAAACAGCAAAAGAAACTAAATTTTAAATTCAAATGCTTGGTGAAAACAAGGTGGAAAAAGGGCTACTTGGAGTTTTTCTCTGTTTTCCAAAAATCAACATTTCTGCCTTAATTTCTTAACACAAAAACACCAAGCAAAAGAATGTTTCCGTGATTCAAATTTTCAAACTAAGTTAACCAAATTGTAGTCCATATAATATAGACCACATCCATGCCAAGAAAACACAAAATGTGAATCTCTAGCATATAGATAACAAGGGTGAAAAACACCTAATTGACTTATTTTTCAGGAATGATTTTCATTAGAAAAACTTAAGGAAAACATTTAACTTTTGTCAATTTGTTTTTTTATTCTAATCAATACAAATATTTGTTATTAGTTGATTTCAACATTTTCACATAGATTTTGATTTAGGGTTGCAAAGATGCAAAAATTCAAATAACCCATAAATGATCAAAAACTCCAGAAACAAAGTGAAAGAATTCTGAATCCAATTTGCTTGCATTGCATAGTCAACCATGGTCTAATACATAATATAGATTACACAAGGGCATTAAAAAGTTTTTGTTGGCTCACAAAATTGGTCTCCCTCATGTGTTACAAGTGTCCCAAATCTGGGGTGTGACAGATCTCCCCCTCCCCCCCCGTTAAAAGAATCTCGTCCCTAGATTCGCGGGTTTAGTCTTTGAGGAAACCAGGGACCTCCTTCCTGATGCAATCTTCACGCTCCCGGGTTTCTTCCTCCTCAGAATGATTCGTCCACTGAATCTTAAGGAACTTGAAAGCATTTCTCCTGGTAGCACAAACATTCTCCTCTAGTACCCGCAGGGGTCGATCACGGTAGGTCAAATCATTGTTGAGGTCAATGGTCTTGAAATCAATGTCTTGGTAAGTGAGATTCTGCTCAGGTACTTGAAGACAATTCCGGAGCAATGACACGTGAAAAACATCGTGAAAAGCTGACAGCTCTTCAGGTAGCTCCAGCTGATAAGATACCTCTCCACGACGGGCTAGGATCTTAAACGGGCCAATATATCGGGGTGCGAGCTTTCCCTTGACATGAAAATGCTGCATCCCTTTGAGCGGCGTAACATTAAGGTACACGAAATCTCCGATAGTGAAAGAGACATCGCGACGCTTAGTGTCCGCATAACTCTTTTGGCGTGATTGTGTGGCTTTAAGACGGTCACGGATTAAATGCACTTGCTCCTCTGCAGCTTTCAGAGTATCAACTCCAAAGATCTGACTGTCTCCTATTTCAGTCCAGTTCAGAGGGGTACGACATTTCCGTCCATACAATGCTTCAAAAGGTACCATCTGCAGGCTTGACTGATAGCTGTTGTTGTAGGAAAACTCTGCAAACAGCAGGCAATCTTCCCACTTAACTCCATAGGACAAAACACAGGCACGGAGCATGTCCTCCAAAATTAGGTTCACACGCTCTGTCTATCCATCAGTCTGCAGATGGTATGCGGTGCAAAAGGCTAGCTTCGTTCCCAAGGCTTCGTGTAACTTCTTCCAAAATCGAGAAGTGAACTGCGACCCTCGATCCGACACAATCCGGCTGGGAACTCCATGTAGGCTGACTATCCGGGAAATGTAGAGATCAGCAAGCTGGTCCCCATGGTCTTGACAGGAATAAAGTGTGCAACTTTGGTGAGCCTGTCAACGACTACCCATATCGAATCATTTCCTCGACTGGACCGTGGCAGTCCAGTAATGAAGTCAATCCCAACTTCGTCCCATTTCCAAACAGGTACTTGCAATGGCAGTAACAATCCAGTGGGACGCTGATGTCCAGCCTTCACTTGCTGACAAATATGGCACTTGGCTTTAAACGAGGCAATATCTCGCTTCATTCTGTGCCACCAAAACTTCTCCTTCAAATCTTGATACGTTTTGGTTCCTCTAGGGTGAATAGAGTATAAAGTGTCATGAGCCACAGTCATGATGTCTTGCTTCAACTCAGATTCAACCGGAACACAAATGCGTCCTTCATACCATAAGACTCCATCAGAATCAATGGTAAAACCGGCAACTTCTTCCTTCTCCATGCGGGTTTTAATTCCCTCAATGCTTTTCTGGCCCTTCTGAGCTTCCTTGATTTGATCAACTAGAGTTGGTTTAACATCCATGGCTTCCAACATGCCATAGCTGACCACCTCGATACCAAGATGGTCAAGTTCTTTCCACAACTCCGGTTGTCTGATCTGGATCATGGAATTTAGAGAGACTGGCTCTCGACTAAGAGCGTCTGCAACAACATTCGCCTTTCCGGGGTGATAGTGGATACTAAGATGATAGTCCTTGATGAGCTCTATCCAACGGCGTTGCCTCATATTGAGTTCACGATGTGTGAAGATATACTTCAAACTCTTAGGATCTGTATAGATTTCACACATCTTCCCAATAAGGAAATGTCGCCATGCTTTGAGAGCATGTACAACAGCAGCAAGCTCTAAGTCATGAGTAGGATAATTCAGCTCATGAGGTCTCAACTGGCGTGAGATGAATGAGATGACCTTTCCTTATTGCATGAGAAAACTTCCAAGTCCAAGCTTAGAAGCATCACAATACACATCGAAACTCTTGGAGACATCCGGCATGATGAGTACCGGGGCTGTCACCAGTCGATTCTTCAACTCTTGAAAACTCTCTGCACATTTGTCCATCCAAACGAACTTGCTATCCTTCTTGAGTAATTGTGTGAGTGGTCTGGCTATACTAGAAAATCCTTGAACAAACTTGCGATAATATCCGGCTAATCCCAGAAAAGATCTGACTTCAGTCTGATTAGTCGGGGCAGCCCGATTAGCGACAGACTGAACCAGAGCAGGGTCAACAGAGATTCCACCTCCGGATACTACATGTCCAAGAAATCCAACTTCCTTCAACCAAAATTGGCACTTGCTGAATTTAGCATACAGTTGATGATGTCGAAGTGTTCCGAGAACAATTCACAGATGTTCTTCGTGTTCTTCCTCACTCTTAGAGTAAATAAGAATGTCGTCAATGAAAACCACGACAAACTTGTCCAGGCATTCCATGAAAACCTTATTCATAAAATTCATGAAGTAGGCGGGGGCATTGGTCAGACCAAAAGACATCACGGTGTACTCATACAACCCGTAACGTGTGGTGAAGGCGGTCTTTGGAATATCGGTCTCACGAACCTTCAACTGATGATAACCAGTACGAAGATCGATCTTTGAGAAAATTCTTGCCCCATTTAGCTGGTCAAACAGGTCTTCAATTTTGGGCACCGGGTATTTGTTCTTGATGGTGACATCATTCAACTTGCGGTAATCCACACATAGACGTGAGGAACCGTCCCGCTTGTCCACAAAAATGACAGGTGATCCCCAGGGTGATGCACTAGGGCGAATCAGACCTTTTCTTAACATGTCATCCAGATGCTTTTTCAACTCATTAAGCTCCTTTGGGTTCATCCGGTAAGGTTTCTGTGCTATGGGTCCAGTACCGGGTATCAACTAAATCACAAACTCGATATCCCGATCAGGCGGCATACCGGGTAATTCATCAGGAAACACATCCGGGTATTCACATACTACCGGAACTTCCTCAAGGGCAGGTGTGGCTATACCAGTGTGGCAGTGAGTCTCTGACTTTGACTTTGGTGCGGCGAAGGCAACTCTTACCCCATCACTGGCAGTCAATGATATGGACTTTTTGGTGCAGTCAATCACACCTTTGTACTTGGTCATCCAATTCATGCCTAGTACTACTTCTATCCCTTGAGATCCCAGTACTATCAGGTTGGCATGAAAAGTTTTCCCGTGTATGTACAGGGGTACCTCGTTGCAAATGAAGTGGGCTTGGGTTTTGATTCCGGGTATTTGTACCGACATAGGGTCACGCATACCTGCAGGCTTCATACCACTCCTCTCAGGAAATGGTATAGTAACAAAGGAATGCGATGCACCTGAATCAAAGAATACTGCAGCAGGTACAGAGCTGACAGGAAACGTACCCATCACCATCTCTGGCGTGTCCTGAACCTCCTTAGTAGTGACGTGATTCAGATATCCCTTGGTCATAGTCTGCTTCCTGGTTGCTGGTGCATGCATCATCTTGGTAGCATTGTTCTGAGCTGGCGGGGTGACCTTGTTTGGGCACTCTCGAGCAAAATGCCCCTCCTTGCCACATGTAAAGCAACCTCCACTGGGTTTGGTGTTCTGGTTTGGCTTGGCAGCATGGTTGGGTTTGTGTCCATTCTCATTTCCATTTCCACTGCCTCCAGGGTTGGGTGCATATGATGCACGGTTGTTGTTGTTATTGTTGTTGTTGTGGTTGTTGTGGCCATGGTGGTGATTGTTGTTGTGGTTGTGTCTATTATGGTGGTTCTTTGGCGCAAAAGTAGACGCCCTGTGTGGTGGTGGCCTGGTATATGGGGTAGGGCGGTTTCTGGGTGCACTTGGTCCTCCTTGCATCTGCATCTTCCTCTTTCTTTTTTAAAAGACGTTTTGTCTCTTGTGCTCCATCATCATCGCGACATCCGCGAGTGACTCCAGATCTGCAAATGGAATAACCACAAGGGTACACTACAACTCATCGTGCAGTCCATTCAGGAATCTTTCCTTCTTTTTGGCCTCGGTGTTGACTTGATCTGGTGCATACCGGGCTAGCAGAGTAAACTCTTCCCAGTATTTTGACACAGACATTCCTCCCTGCCTCAGATTCAGGAACTTGTCATTCATGATGTTCATCACCCCCTGAGGGTTGTGATACTTGCGGAAACGGGCAGAGAAGTCTTCCCAGGTGAACACATAATCAGGAGCGATGGTGTCGCAGGTGGTCTCCCACCAAGTCCTCGCTGGCCCAGCAAGAAAATGGGTGGCAAAGAGAACCTTGTCATTCTCGTCAACTTCCGCCACTTTCAGATCGTTGGTGATGGTGCGAAGCCAATCGTCATCGTCAAGTGGTTCCACGATCTTGGTGAACACCGGAGGATTGGTCTGCTGAAACACCTTCAGCTTCGAGCGTCCGCCATTACCGTTGTCATCGCCATGGTTGTTATTGTTGTTGGCGTTGGTAGCGGCCAACTGCTGCAGGGCAACAATTGTGGCAGCACTCTCGGCTCCAAAAATCAACATTTCTGCCTTAATTTCTTAACACAAAAACACCAAGCAAAAGAATGTTTCTGTGATTCAAATTTTCAAACTAAGTTAACCAAATTGTAGACCATATAATAGAGACCACATCCATGCCAAGAAAACACAAATGTGAATCTCTAGCATATAGATAACAAGGGTGAAAAACACCCAATTGACTTATTTTTCAGGAATGATTTTCATTAGAAAAACTTAAGGAAAACATTTGATTTAACTTTTGTAAATTTGTTTTCTTGATTCTAATCAATACAAATATTTGTTATTAGTTGATTTCAACATTGTCACATAGATTTTGATTTAGGGTTGCATAGATACAAAATTTCAAATAACCCATAAATGATCAAAAACTCCAGAAACAAAGTGAAAGAATTCTGAATCCAATTTTCTTGCATTGCATAGTCAACCATGGTCTAATACATAATGTGGATTACACAAGGGCATTAAAAAGTTTTTGTTGGCTCACAAAATTGGTCTCCCTCATGTGTTACAAGTGTCCCAAATCTGGGGTGTGACAAGTATAACCAATAGCACCTCTATGTTTCTTCAATATTCCCAATAATCTCTCCTCTTCTTTATCAGAAAGTTGAGAACTAATAATAACATCATATAATTTCTTATCATCAATATGAGCATATTTAAGATAGTCAGGCAAAGGATTTAAATCTAAAACAGGATCCTCCTTGGGTGGTAATATGGTACCCAAGTCTTCCACCGGTAAACTATGTTTCAGCTTCGCTGGCTGATGTACGAAAATCTCGTCAATTTCATTCCTTTCTTCCATAAAGACATCACTTTCGTGGTCTTCCATGTATTGCTGCAGAGGATTGTTAGGAGCAAGAGAAATAGAAGCCAATTGTTCAACTCTATAATTCTCATCAGGCAATTCAGCTTCGTAAGGTGCTTTAGCAAATTTGGAGAAATTAAACTCATAAGACTCTCCATCAAACTTTGTAAGAATTTTCTCCTTTTTACAATATATAACAGCACCACAAGTGTTTAAGAAAGGTCTACCAAATATAATAGGACAAGTATCACTAGCAGAAGTGCCTAGTACTAGAAAATCAGCAGGATACTTAGTTTTACCACATAAGACCTCCACATCCCTAACAATACCAATCGGAGAAATAGTTTCCCTATTAGCAAGTTGAATAATCACATCAATGTCCTCAAGTTCACAAGAACCAATTTCATGCATGATTTCTTTATAAAGCTCATAAGGAATAGCACTAGAACTAGCACCAATATCACACAAACCATAATAGAATGATCACCTATCCTAACAGATAGCACATGAACACTATGTTTCCTAGATTTACCAGGATGAGAGACAATATTAGAAGCATCTTCACAAAATATAATGTGTCCCTCTTCTACATTTTCAGAAACAAGGTCTTTTACTATTGCTGATGTAGGTTCTACAATTATTTGTTCCTCTGGTTCTACAGGTTTCCTTGCACTTTTATTAACCACACTAGATAACATAGAATGTTCTTTTACCTTAGGAGGGAAAGGCATTTTCTCAATATAAGGTTTAGGCACAATAGAATCAACAGTGTGAACTTCTATATCTCTAGCAGGAACACAATTAACAGTATCTTTATAAGGTGCATGGTACTTGTCCCATTCCTTTTTAGGAATATCAAAATAAGAAGCAAAAGCCTTATATAAGTTTGCAACAACATGAGAATCAAGACCATAAACAATACTAACATTATGAAAATCATCGGATCACATAAAAGTTTTAATGCATTCATAATCATAATTTATACCTGACTTTCTACCTTTTTCATTCTCCCATCCTTCAGTGTTTTCTTGAATACGGTCAAGAAGATCCCATTTAGCTTCATCCTTCATACGTGTAAATGATCCAGAACAAAAAGCATCCAATAAATCCTTATCATGAAGAGAAAGCCTTGCATAGAAATTATTAAAAACAATATTACTGGGGAGCTCATGAATGGGGCATTTGAGAATTAGTAACTTAAATATCCCCCATGCTTGGGCAATACTTTCTCCGTCATGAGGCCAAAAATTATATATATAATTCCGATCTCTATGAATTTCACTGGGAGGATAGAATTTAGAATAAAAGAGAGGTACAATATCCTCCCATCCAATAGTCTGGCTATTTTTCAGAAGTTTGAACCATTGAGCGGCTCGGCCTGTCAATGATATAGATAATAATTTCCTCTTCACTTGGCTCATTGTAATACCTGCACACTTGAACAACTCGCATAATTCATGTAAAAAGAGCAAATGATCACCAAGATTGACAGTTCCATCACCTGAATAGCAGTTATCCCTGATGAGGACATCCCTAGTTCTTCACCTATTGTTTCACATGATGATATTCCTACAAAGAATGATGAAGTGAGGATTGGTCCCACGACAAGACCAAGGACTAAACTATTACAACAACAGGTGAATTCACTCCTACTTGAGTATAAAATTTATAATTATGAGAGCTTTATACTACCTAAATCCATGAATGTTTGTATTCTTAGGTTTGTTGATAACACAAGCATTAAGGAGGGAGAACAAGGAGAGAAGATGCACATGGATGAATATGGGGTTCAAGAGGAGCTGAAAAACAAGATCACTATGGTGAAAACAAATATTGAAGATGTTGAAAACAATTCTACAAGTGTGGAAAACAAGTGCTAGATTGTTATTCCACACCCATGGAGGGAGAAAACAAGAGGAGGGCGCCCACAAAGAGTATCAATGCGCCATATAGAGTCCAATTAGTGTTACACATGGTTTGTATACCATTATGGCCGCACCCCCTAGCATGGGTCGGTTTGTATCAATTGTGGTTGAGTCCAAGTCCAAAACTAGACCCATGTTGGGTTCCTATTCGGGTTGGTGGGTCTTAATTGCGCAAGATACCTTGTTGCCGCACCCCACCCCTCATATATACCCCTTGGGGCGCATAGATTAGGTTAGACTATGTTAAAACAAAAACCCTAGACTTATAGATTGTATTGCTTGAAGCATTCATCTTGAATCATATACCTTTGCAAATCTGATTGTATTCTGATGTTCCACTGGGAATAAGGAGAAACATGACCACTTGTAGTCGGTGGCTACTTGTGCAAGAGTGTGGAGTCTCGAATATTCGAAGGGGTTAAGTGCTGTTGCAATTGGTAACAGGGTTTAGCCAAAGGAGAGAGCGAGGTATCACATTGGTTATCAATTTATCAAGAGAGTTCACTGAGAAGATCGGGCTACCCCTTATCATCTTGGTATCAGATTACTAGGTTTACTCGGTGAGCTGTATCTATCCCTTAGATTCGAGTTGTTTTTATACCTATCCAGAAAAAGCCACAAAAAATAGTGTTAGTTGATTGCCATAGCTTTAGATAATTACTAGTTTTCAAGTTTTAGTGCTATTTTGTGTTTTAATTTTGTGTTAATTTTTCCTCTTTTGAGTCATTAGGTTTCGGTTAGGTTTAGGGTTCTTATTGTTCTTCAATTTTGAGTTGAGTCTCTATCCAAAAATCCAAAAAATTAGCTATCTACAAGTTTCCTTGTGTTCCAATCCGAGTAGTACATCTATTTTCATCCACGGCACGATTTCTTAGCAAGTTCTGTCGCGGTTTGATTCTATTTTTGCTCGGGTTCTAGTTCCAGTCGGAATCGCTCTGCCGCCGCGCGAAAACCTACCAAAACGCTACCGCGGTACAGCTCCTAGCCGGAATCGGAATCGCACTCAGCGCGCGCTTACAAATACCACGGATTCCACCGCAGCGCCCTTACCAATCCGCCCGCACGCAACACACCACTCAACCGCGCGCGCAGCACCCCACCGCACCAATTTTCTCTGCCGCGCACTTGTTTTCGCACCAAACCGCTGCCGCCGCTGCCGTCTGTGCGTTTTCTCTGTCGTGAGTACACTGCGGCAGAAAATTAGCCGTTTGCTGCCGCGATACGCTGCCGTGCGTCCAAAAACATCTTGTTTTGCTGTCGTGGTGCATTTTCTCTGCCGTGTGCTTCTTAGTTAGTTTTTAGGTTGTTTTCTTTTGTTTTTCTTTGATATTTTCTTTAGGAATTCCAGTCCAATCATTGTGAACCATATACAAAGCCTTTCTACAGCAATTAAATAGGTACCTTACCCATAATACTAGCTATTTTTCTTTCTCTTTTCAGGCTGCTCACTATCATATTGTGTCAAATTGATTTAGCTATTATTTTTCATTTGCTCCTTTAGTTGTTTTCGACCATAAAAGTATAAAAGAAAGAGAAAAACGGAAATGCAAAAAGAAAGGCCATTGAGATACATTGATATTACTATCATTTGGAGCTCTTTTCATTGCTATCATTGACACTACACATTGAGCAATTTTGTGCCTGATTATCATTGAGCTTGGCTAGTGTCTTTCTAGAGCATTGAAAAATTCCATACATATATTCGCATTGCAACATGTGTCTCCAATTTTGGTGTGTGTTTCCTAGGTGTATTTTTGTATCATTCACAAACAGCAATAGGACTTGTTAATTGGTGATTGTTAGGTATCCATACCAAGCCCCACCATATAACCTGTTTTACCTTTGTGAGAGCAAAAAACCCTGGGTATTCTATTCTTCACACCAAGTCACATTAGTTGCTATTACTTGTGGTAAGATTTTCTATTCACTTTGGAGCAGTAAGGATCACCTCTTTTGCTGGTTTTGAGTGAGTTGAGAGAGAGCACCACAACCCATAGCAATTTGTTTATTTCACTAACCTATTAATCATGGTTGCTCCTAGTGATGTTTCTACACAGGCTAAGAAGAATCATGGTGATGAACAAGTGAAGTGGACAGGTTTGGAGGAGTTGCATGCACAATTGAACTCAACTATTGCTTCTAAGCATTCTGAATTAAATACTCTCATTGACAAGCATGGAGTGGACATGGATACACATGGTCAAAATTTGGGCCTTCAAATTTATACTATTACTGAAACAGCTACTTCCACCAAAGAGCAAGTTACTACTATACAAACTTCTCTTGCCACATTGACTACACAAATTGCTGCCTTGACTACATTGGTGACTCAAAGGCTACCTCCTGAGGATAATGCTAGTGCTTTTGGTGCTGATGATGATTATGATGTTGAGGAGGGCAATGCTATCCCTCAAGGCCGTGGGGGAGGAAGAGGTAATCATGGTGGCCGTGGGGGTGGTTTTCAAGCTAGAAGGGTTCCTGTCTATGAGCCAAACCGAGAGGATGATGGCCTTGGTAAACCCAAGTTTATGCTACCATCATTTAATTTTGATAGTGATGATGTTGAAGAGTACCTCATGTGGGAGATGAAAATTGAAAAATTATGGAGGATGCATGAGTATAATGAGGAAAGGAAAGTTAAACTTGCTTCTTCAGGTTTTGATGGCTATGCTTTGCTATGGTGGGATAATATTACAAGAACAAGAGCAAGAAATAGAGAACCTGAAATTGCCACATGGAGGGGCATGAAGCAAATTATGAGGGACAGATTTGTGCCTAAAAATTACTTGAGGTCATTGTATGACAAGTTACAACATTTGAAGCAAGGTACAAAAACAGTTGATGCTTATTTTATAGAGATGGAGTTGATATTGCAAAGAGCTAGAGTAAGAGAGGTTGTTGAGCACACTATGCAAAGATTCCTTTCAGGTTTGCAATTCAAAATTAGAAGTATTGTGAGGCATACACAATATAATGACATGAATGAGTTGTTGGATCAAGCAAGGGATACTGAAAAGCAATTGGCCGAGGAGGCATTGCAAGCTCCAAGGAGACCTTTCACTAATAGGTCATCCTTTTCTTCACCACCACCTCCACAACCCACCCCTAGCCGTGGGGTATCCACTACAAAATCTGAAGGTAATTCCTCTATTTCTAAGAGGCAAGCACAACCAGCAGCTAGTGCAAGTGGATCTACTTCTTCTACAGCTTGAAATAAGGACATGAGTTGCCATACATGTGGAGGTAAAGGTCACTTCAAGAGAGATTGTTAAAATAAAAAGGTTATGATTATTAATGAGGATAATGGATATGAGACTGGTAATGATGCTGATCCTACTCAAGAGGATTATGATGATGATGGGCTTCTTGATGCATATCCTTCCACATATCCTACTTTTGTTTGCACACCAAGAACATTGAGTATTCTTCCTAGTCCTGAAAGTCAAAGATGCAACTTATTTCAAACAAGAGCAATTGTTGGTCCCCAATTGGCTTGCAAGGTTATTATTGATGGTGGTAGTTGCAGAAATTTGGCAAGCAAAGAATAGTGTGCAAAGTTGAAATAGATATATGTTACACACCCTCATCCTTATCATATACAATGGCTTAGTGATAAAGGAGAGATAAAGGTTACCCACATGGTGAGAGTTGAATTACGAATTGGGCCTTATAAAGATACCATTGAGTGTGATGTGGTGCCCATGTCAGTTTGTCACATGTTACTTGGGAGGCCTTGGTAATTTGATAGGAGTGTTATACATGATGGGAGAGCAAATACCTATCAACTCAAGTGGAAGGAGAAGTATATATTATTGAGACTTATGACACCACAATAAATTGTAAATGATTCTAGAAAAAAAATTCATGAGAGTGTTGAAAAGATTGAGAGTGAAAATAAGACTGTTGTGAGTGAAAATAGGGCATCCAATTCGAGTGCTAAAAATAAAAGTGAGGGAGTGAACTTATTATGCATGTTAGCCACTAGAGAGGACTTGAGAGAATTTAGGGAGGATCCTACTATGCTTCCTATAGTGCTTATGCACAAGGGAGAAATTTTGTTTTCTAATGACATGACCCCTATTCTTCTTGGTGTTTCTAATGTTTTGCAGGATTTTGAGGATGTTTTTCCAGAAGAGGTGCCCTCGGGTTTGCCACCATTGAGGGGTATTGAGCACCAAATTGATTTGATTACTGGATCTTCATTGCCAAACCGAGCTCCCTATAGGACTAATCCCCAAGAAACAAAAGAAATTCAGAAACAAGAGCAAGAGCTTCTTGATAAAGGTTACATTCGAATAAGCCTTTCTCCTTGTGATGTTCCTGTTATTTTAGTGCCTAAGAAAGATGGTACATGGCGCATGTGTGTAGATTGTAGAGCAATTAACAATATCACTATTCGTTATCGTCATCCTATACCACGTTTGGAAGACATGTTAGATGAATTAAGTGGTAGTGCTATTTTCTCTAAAATTCATTTGCATAGTGGTTATCATCAAATTAGGATGAAAGAGGGGGATGAGTGGAAAACAGCTTTTAAGACAAAATTTGGTTTATATGAGTGGTTAGTTATGCCCTTTGGATTGACTAATGCACCTAGTACTTTCATGAGATTAATGAACCATGTTTTGAGAAATTTTATTGGTAAATTTGTGGTGGTTTATTTTGATGATATTCTTATTTATAGCCACAATGAACATGAACATATTGATCATATTAGACAAGTCTTGCATGTGCTAAGAGAAAATAAATGGTATGGAAATTTGGAGAAGTGCACTTTTGGCAAAGATAAGGTCATATTTCTTGGGTATGTTGTTTCTAAACATGGGATTGAAGTAGATGAATCAAAAATTGAAGCTATTAAAAATTGGCCTATTCCTATTAATGTTAGTCAAGTAAGAAGTTTTAATGGATTAGCTGGTTTTTATAGAAGATTTGTCAAAGATTTTAGTACACTTGCTGCACCTTTGAATGAACTCACTAAAAAGGGTGTAGAATTTGTGTGGGGAGTTGAACAAGATATTGCTTTTGATGCTATTAAAGAAAAGTTGATTTCGGCCCCTTTGTTAATGCTTCCTAATTTTGACAAACAATTTGAGATTGAGTGTGATGCTAGTGGCATAGGTATAGGAGGAGTATTAATGCAAGAAAAGAAACCTATTGCCTATTTTTCTGAAAAACTACATGGTGCACAATTGAATTATTCTGTTTATGATAAGGAACTATATGCACTTGTGAGAGTTTTAGAGGTGTGGAAACATTACTTATGGCCTAAAGAATGTAACATCCCTGATTTTTGGAAAGTCCAAAAATCACTAAAAATTGAAACTTTTTGTTTTCATGATTAAGCAAGTCACCAAAACCCAATTAAAAGGAGGAAATAAAAGAAAACAATATGTAATTAGAATAAAGAATCCAAACTTCCTCTATTCCATAAACCCTAAAGTCATTCCAAAATAAATATTTCTACATAAAGAAAATATTTCTTCTTAAGCAAACCCTTACACCAAACATTTTTTCAACCCAATTATGATTTTGAAAATATTTTTGATATATAAAAACTAGAGAATTGTTATCTCTAATATTTTCTTCTTGTCTCTAAAAAGGGTTTCACTATTATTGATAACCCCAAAATAGATATAAGTTGGATCCTTGTTTTCCAAATGTTATGTCAATCAACAAAATAATATAGTGCTATAGAAATAAATTGTTTATGAAAACAAGTAAGATACTTTGAGAAAACAATGTTTTCATTTGGGAAAACCTTTCTGCTTTTACTAAACCCCATTTCCAAATTTATTAAATAATTCTTTATGTTTTAAATATAACAAAAGGATACTAATTGTGGTTTCACTAATATGTTGAATATATACAATATGAAAGTTGCTAAAAGGGTCTTAGAAAACAATAGTTGAACCATAGAAAATATTTCTAAAAATTGTTTTAATCATATAAAAATTAATGTTTTCTATTATGTGACTATCATTGTTTCTTCATATTTTAAAATCATAAAATATGAAAACGATTAAAAATGATTTTGGAAAATGTCATTTGATCACATTGATGTCTCTGATATTTTATTCAACCAATAATTTTTATTTATATAATTGATATTTTTTTAAATGGCATTAATAGGCTATTAGTGAAATCATTTTTATTTCAAAATATAAAATAGCAAAACAAGTGTAAATGATTTTCAAAAATGATATTTGACTTATATAATGTCTCTTCATTTTTATAAAACCCTTTCTCAAAATTAAATTGGATTTTTCTATTAAAAATGCTATTAAGTCACTTTTAATGAATTATTCAAATTTCAAAAATTCAAAAATAAAATATGATGTTTTGTTTCCAAAAATGGTACTGTTAAAAAGTATTTGAAATTTCAAGAATTTAGAATTTTGTTTCATGTCATTTGGATACTTAAAACAGAAGTTATTAAAGATTTAAATAAACAGAAATTAAAAGAAAAATATCGATGACGTCACGCATGACGTCATCATCTTCTTCCCCAGAAGGAAACTGCCACGGCCGTTTCTGTTGTTTGATTTCTCGCCGTGATTGCGCCCGAATGAATGCCCCATTTGATGCACCGTTTCCACCCCCTTAAAGCCCCCTCTCTCCTCTCTGTTTTCCCTCTGATCCCCTTTCATTTCATGCCCCCACGACCCGTATATTCCTCGCCGGAGTTTACTGTTTTCACCGTCGTGCAACATCGATTCCGGCCAAACAAGTGAGACCCTGCAGCCAATTTCTGGCCTACCTTTTCGATCTCGCCCGTGCATATGCCCTGAGACCCCTTTTGATTTTTTTTGCGCAGGGAATCCACGAGTGCGAGCTCACCAGGGACTTAGTCACCGTCGTCGCCTCGGATCTGCTCACCATCGTTGCTGTCGAGCCCGAGAAGCCACCTCGTGGTCACCAGCGTGTCCGCCGTGCTGCGCGGAGCCCCCCCCGTGCCCTCTCCTACCGCCAGGAACCGCCGTAGCCTCGCCGCCATCCACGCCCGTGCGCCAGCGCCGCCGTCTGCCATTTTCCGGCGAGCACAGAACCACGGTGAGCTTCTGTTTCCCCCTCAGCCGTTGGATCATGAGGAATGGCTAGGATTAGATCTCGCCCGAAGGGGTACGCCCCCGTTGGATCTAGATCCAACGCTCTAGATTTAATGATACCTGCACAGTCAGCGCGCCCAGTCAGCTTGCCACGTAGACACACAGTCAGCACCCCTAGCCAATCACAGCATGCCGTGTGGCCAGCCCTTAATTCAAATTATTTGTCCCGCTGGAATGATTAGCAGTTTTGCAGAAAAGTCCCTGAATCTAAGATCTATCATATCTTTTGATCCATAAGGTCAAATTTAGCAATCTTGGACTTTTTGAAAAGCCCTTGACATCTAGAAACTTTTGGCACTGGCCAAATTTAAAATTTGACAAACTTAAAACTGTTCAAATTCAAATATGCTTGTTTGATGAAATTTGGCATAATTCAAATTCTACAAATCCAAAAATTGTAAATATAATATATTTGGAAACCTTAGGATGTGTACTTTCATAACCTCTGTCCCAAAACAATAATTGAACAAATTAAAATTGAATTTAGAATTTAGTTGTCTATTTGAGTATTTTTGACATAGATTAATCTCTATAAATATTTTCAATATAGTTCCTTAAGCAAAATTGTTCCATTTGATAACCTTGAACCAGAAACAACCTTGGCCAACCATTTTGGACCTCCTTGGACAAATGGCCATGTGTTTTTGACCAAAAACCCAATCTAGTGATTCATCCATCTTTCCCATGTCTTAGGAATTATTTTCATCATCTATCCCTTGATGTTATGACTATTTGGAGCCAAGCCAAGTCCTTAGAATGTGTCAATCACATATAGTACCAAGTAGTGAAATTTAGTTTTCTATCTACTTCTCCACTCCCCCTATTCTTGCTTCAAGAATCCATCAAGTTAGCAAATGGAAAACAAGACTCAAGAAATAGAAGGTTCTTCACTTTCAACTTGGTGGCAACATGAAGAGAAACAAGGAAGATCATTGAAGAAATGACTTAGGCTCCATAACAATCTGAATTATACTCCATCAAGTGCAAGTACATGAAGAAATGAAGAAGAAGACTACACCTCCCATTCTATCCTCTTGTCTCATTTCTCCTCTATTTTGACTTAGTGATATTTTAACATTTGCTAAATAAAACACTTAGTTGTGACCACACTACTTGGGAAACAACTAGTGAGAAAACCATGAAGACTATCAAGACCAAGAGAAGCACCACACCAATGAAGTAAACAACTTAGATGGCATGATGATGATCTTCAAGAAGGCAATCACATGAGGACTAGAAGCAATCCATACAAGTTGAAGAATAACAAGTTATTTTTGTCCAACCATTGACCCAAATGGAAAACCCAAGACTTAGTTGCATGTACCAAGTGTTTGCATGTATTACTTTAGTTGAAGAAGTAATATGTTTATTCTAAGTGAACTCTTGGAACTTCCTCGACAAGTATGGTTATAATAAAGTTAGTTTTATACATAACTCAACCTAGCCCTTCCCAAGTAAACCATTGGAATTTCCTTAACAAGAATGAGACCACTAGAGAATGAATCTTTCAACTCAAACCTAGACCTTGTCCTAACCAACTTGGTTAAGCCCCTTTTGATATGTTAGTTGCTATGTATGTTTTATACACTTGTATGTTTGTTTGTTAGGATGCTTGTTTATTTGGTTTTGTGTTGTCAATGAATAGATTGTACGGACAGCAACGATCTTTTGTGAAGAGAGTGTGATATCTTCACCAACTTCAACAAGGCAAGTAACACACCATCAACTACCCATTATTTTCTATATGCATTAGTTGATTTTGAGTAGTATGCATGATAGCGATTTTTAATAAGTTATATTATGCTATGCTATTATCCTAGTAGTGTGTAGCCATCCCTTATACCTTGTTATTTTGATATCCTTTGAACTTAGTAGATGCTATGCAATGTTACAAATTGTTTTACTAGATGTTGAGGAAAAAATTTAAGTATAACTAATGAATGAACCACCTGGGTGGAAGTGGTAAGACTGGTTTATGTTGAGTGTTGCCTCAGGGCCCTTGTCTAAGGGTTATTCCACTTGAGGTTGTCACTTGAGGATGGCCACCCAGGAACAAAGTGATTATGATGTTCCCCAAGTTTAGATTGCTTCCAGTGCAGCCTTTAGTCATATGGGCTCTGTCTTGATCAACTAAGTTATGAGGGTTCAACCCGGGCTTGACAAGCAGATGTAGCATAATTATAGGTGGAACGGGTCTTGCCATTGGGTTGGATTCTTGCTTCTGAAAGATCTCGTCTCAATTCTTCTCCTTTCCCTAATGCACTCAGGGTGTATAGGATGTTTGGGTTGAGTTGGGTCTGAAGGTGAAAGTGCACAAGCTCTACAGAGTCAACAAACTAAGATCTTAGCCGTGTCCCCGGTTATGGACAACTATGAGCAGCTGGACAAGGAAGGACGGAAGAATCACATCACCATTTTCAATAATTAAAATTTTGACTAAGTTAACAGTATTTGTGGTGCTTGGATTTCAGTCCAATGATGCCACCCCTTGAAAAGAAAAGTTGTTTTACAAAAGAGATAGGAGAAAACTGGCTTTATGCAAACTTAGCCAAAACTCCACTCAGCCAAATGAGCATGTAGTATTAGTCTTGCCATTTATATCCACCATAGTGTTACTTGCCAATACATTAAATTGTATTGACCCCCTTGTGGCTGCATATTCCATATTGCAGATATTTTCTCAAGACGAGTGAGGATTTCGTTTAGGATCTCGAGACTATCGCCAACATGTTTTGCCTGTGGCACATGAAGAAGATGGGCTCAATGTTGTACTATGTTTTCCACTGTATTTCTTTGTTTTCTGCTAGTCTTCTAAGACTATGCAAGTTGTAATCCTATTTTGTAAAGACTGGATCATGCGATGTAATAGAATTTGATGCATTTGCATGATATTTCATTTTGTACTGTGGTGCTAGCAATTGATCCAGGGACTAGCACAATAACACAGGTATTCCATCTTTATTAAAAGTTGGGATGCTACAAAATGGTATCAGAGCATTGTGTTGCCTGTAGAATTCGAGACCCTTAGGTTTGGAAGCTATTTTTGATCATGTTATTATCTCCTTAGAGTATTTTGGATCCTAGCGGCATAGTGAGATGAAGCGGCCCGGACAACTTTACGTGTCCACGGACACGAGACCGTTCCCTGATTGGCTAGCGGGTGCCAGTATCTCTCACTATAGTGAATATCCAATTTGCAAAAAGTTGTTAATAACCCCTTGATCAACCCTAGGTTTGGATTAGAATAGGAAAATCCATAGGAATAAAATTTTACTATCTTACAACTACTCCTCAAAGAAATCTTTTATAACTTATTTCTCCTCGTACTCCTTCCCATTATACATTTATAATAATTACTCTTATCTGTAGATGGCCAGTATCATCCAATCACTCAAGAAAGGACCAATGATGACCATGACCCTGGAGTGCGACACTGAGTTCCCAAGAGCACTGAAGGATCTCATGTTAATCATGGGATTTGAAGGACCAGCATTCTATTGGGGTTTTCCCTACATAGATGAGGAGGATGGTTTCGAATATTGGTGGGTGCAGATTCATCTGTACAGAAACAAGGAGTACGACCACAAGATGGGAGGAGATTGCATGTTCACCAACAGGATAATGCATTTTTCATTCCTCGATTCAGCAAGAAGTGCTGCATGGAGTGCTATTAAAGAACTTACAGAGAGACTGAAGTGGAGACTTTACAACACTAAGAAGAGTCTCAAGGAAGCCGAAGAAGAGATCAACACTCTTGAAAAAGAGATTACAATGTACAAGAACGCGGAGATCATCGTGAAGACTGAGTATTGAAGACCTCTCCTGAGGAATAAAGCAAGAAAGTTGTTACCCTGCCTTGAATAGTAGACCACCATGAGATGTAACAAAGTTGTGAGACACGAAACACGATTAGAGTATTGATCATACTAATGAGTGTGGTATGACAATACTAGATGTTTTCCTAAAACTATGTTGTTTGGTGTGATGAATGTGTTGCTATATGTTTGTTATGTGTAAGATGAGTTTCCTTGATCTGCTATTTTGGATAAGAACCTTCCTTAGCCATCTTTCTCTCTACTCATTCCTACTAGACCAAACCCAACACCATACTCATTCACCAACCATAGTGAGAACCATTTGGAATCATACAACCTTTACCCTATTGATACACAAGCCTTCCCATTTGAGGAATGCTAGTATCAAATTTCCTTCTTCTGTGTGAAGGAACAATCACATCCATGATCAATGCCAACTGCCTAATAAGGATCAAGCTAACCTTGGAGCTATCAAGCAATTGAAGTTTTCCTACCATGAGAGTTTCCCTTAGAAATAGCATGGTGTTTGCCTTCAAGGATGACAACAACAAGATGGAAGATTGTCAAGGATATCAAAAGACCAAGTTGAGAGTAAACCAAAGGCTTTTGATTGACCCAAAGAGTGACCCCTCAGTGTCAAAGGTAGTACAACATACCTATGTTGGTCTACAACTCTACCACGAAGGAAAGTTCTACTCAAGCCAATCCCAGATCAATCTACATTCCAATCTAATGAAAATAGACTACCCACAAAAATTACTTTTAAGGGTGGTAGCCCACCCAGTTGTTTTGGAATCCAATTACCCAAATCTTTCTTTCTAACCTTCCCAAATCTCGGGACGAGATTTCTTTTAAGGGTGGTAGTCTGTAACATCCCTGATTTTTGGAAAGTCCAAAAATCACTAAAAATTGAAACTTTTTGTTTTCATGATTAAGCAAGTCACCAAAACCCAATTAAAAGGAGGAAATAAAAGAAAACAATATGTAATTAGAATAAAGAATCCAAACTTCCTCTATTCCATAAACCCTAAAGTCATTCCAAAATAAATATTTCTACATAAAGAAAATATTTCTTCTTAAGCAAACCCTTACACCAAACATGTTTTCAACCCAATTATGATTTTGAAAATATTTTTGATATATAAAAACTAGAGAATTGTTATCTCTAATATTTTCTTCTTGTCTCTAAAAAGGGTTTCACTATTATTGATAACCCCAAAATAGATATAAGTTGGATCCTTGTTTTCCAAATGTTATGTCAATCAACAAAATAATATAGTGCTATAGAAATAAATTGTTTATGAAAACAAGTAAGATACTTTGAGAAAACAATGTTTTCATTTGGGAAAACCTTTCTGCTTTTACTAAACCCCATTTCCAAATTTATTAAATAATTCTTTATGTTTTAAATATAACAAAAGGATACTAATTGTGGTTTCACTAATATGTTGAATATATACAATATGAAAGTTTCTAAAAGGGTCTTAGAAAACAATAGTTGAACCATAGAAAATATTTCTAAAAATTGTTTTAATCATATAAAAATTAATGTTTTCTATTATGTGACTATCATTGTTTCTTCATATTTTAAAATCATAAAATATGAAAACCATTAAAAATGATTTTGGAAAATGTCATTTGATCACATTGATGTCTCTGATATTTTATTCAACCAATAATTTTTATTTATATAATTGATATTTTTTTAAATGGTATTAATAGGCTATTAGTGAAATCATTTTTATTTCAATAAAATAGCAAAACAAGTGTAAATGATTTTCAAAAATGATATTTGACTTATATAATGTCTCTTCATTTTTATAAAACCCTTTCTCAAAATTAAATTGGATTTTTCTATTAAAAATGCTATTAAGTCACTTTTAATGAATTATTCAAATTTCAAAAATTCAAAAATAAAATATGATGTTTTGTTTCCAAAAATGGTACTGTTAAAAAGTATTTGAAATTTCAAGAATTTAGAATTTTGTTTCATGTCATTTGGATACTTAAAACAGAAGTTATTAAAGATTTAAATAAACAGAAATTAAAAGAAAAATATCGATGACATCACGCATGACGTCATCATCTTCTTCCCCAGAAGGAAACTGCCACGGCCGTTTCTGTTGTTTGATTTCTCGCCGTGATTGCGCCCAAATGAATGCCCCATTTGATGCACCGTTTCCACCCCCTTAAAGCCCCCTCTCTCCTCTCTATTTTCCCTCTGATCCCCTTTCATTTCATGCCCCCAGGACCCGTATATTCCTCGCCGGAGTTTACTGTTTTCACCGTCGTGCAACATCGATTCCGGCCAAACGAGTGAGACCCTGCCGCCAATTTCTGGCCTACCTTTTCGATCTCGCCCGTGCGTATGCCCTGAGACCCCTTTTGATTTTTTTTGCGCAGGGAATCCACGAGTGCGAACTCACCGGGGACTTAGTCACCGTCGTCGCCTCGGATCTGCTCACCATCGTTGCTGTCGAGCCCGAGAAGCCACCTCGTGGTCACCAGCGTGTCCGCCGTGCTGCGCGGAGCCCCCCCGTGCCCTCTCCTACCGCCGGGAACCGCCGTAGCCTCGCCGCCATCCACGCCCGTGCGCCAGCGCCGCCGTCTGCCATTTTCCGGCGAGCACAGAACCACGGTGAGCTTCTGTTTCCCCCTCAGCCGTTGGATCATGAGGAATGGCTAGGATTAGATCTCGCCCGAGGGGGTACGCCCCCGTTGGATCTAGATCCAACGCTCTAGATTTAATGATACCTGCACAGTCAGCGCGCCCAGTCAGCTTGCCACGTAGACACACAGTCAGCACCCCTAGCCAATCACAGCATGCCGTGTGGCCAGCCCTTAATTCAAATTATTTGTCCCGCTGGAATGATTAGCAGTTTTGCAGAAAAGTCCCTGAATCTAAGATCTATCATATCTTTTGATCCATAAGGTCAAATTTAGCAATCTTGGACTTTTTGAAAAGCCCTTGACATCTAGAAACTTTTGGCACTGGCCAAATTTAAAATTTGACAAACTTAAAACTGTTCAAATTCAAATATGCTTGTTTGATGAAATTTGGCATAATTCAAATTCTACAAATCCAAAAATTGTAAATATAATATATTTGGAAACCTTAGGATGTGTACTTTCATAACCTCTGTCCCAAAACAATAATTGAACAAATTAAAATTGAATTTAGAATTTAGTTGTCTATTTGAGTATTTTTGACATAGATTAATCTCTATAAATATTTTCAATATAGTTCCTTAAGCAAAATTGTTCCATTTGATAACCTTGAACCAGAAACAACCTTGGCCAACCATTTTGGACCTCCTTGGACAAATGGCCATGTGTTTTTGACCAAAAACCCAATCTAGTGATTCATCCATCTTTCCCATGTCTTAGGAATTATTTTCATCATCTATCCCTTGATGTTATGACTATTTGGAGCCAAGCCAAGTCCTTAGAATGTGTCAATCACATATAGTACCAAGTAGTGAAATTTAGTTTTCTATCTACTTCTCCACTCCCCCTATTCTTGCTTCAAGAATCCATCAAGTTAGCAAATGGAAAACAAGACTCAAGAAATAGAAGGTTCTTCACTTTCAACTTGGTGGCAACATGAAGAGAAACAAGGAAGATCATTGAAGAAATGACTTAGGCTCCATAACAATCTGAAGCATACTACATCAAGTGCAAGTACATGAATAAATGAAGAAGAAGACTACACCTCCCATTCTATCCTCTTGTCTCATTTCTCCTCTATTTTGACTTAGTGATATTTTAACATTTGCTAAATAAAACACTTAGTTGTGACCACACTACTTGGGAAACAACTAGTGAGAAAACCATGAAGACTATCAAGACCAAGAGAAGCACCACACCAATGAAGTAAACAACTTAGATGGCATGATGATGATCTTCAAGAAGGCAATCACATGAGGACTAGAAGCAATCCATACAAGTTGAAGAATAACAAGTTATTTTTGTCCAACCATTGACCCAAATGGAAAACCCAAGACTTAGTTGCATGTACCAAGTGTTTGCATGTATTACTTTAGTTGAAGAAGTAATATGTTTATTCTAAGTGAAATCTTGGAACTTCCTCGACAAGTATGGTTATAATAAAGTTAGTTTTATACATAACTCAACCTAGCCCTTCCCAAGTAAACCATTGGAATTTCCTTAACAAGAATGAGACCACTAGAGAATGAATCTTTCAACTCAAACCTAGACCTTGTCCTAACCAACTTGGTTAAGCCCCTTTTGATATGTTAGTTGCTATGTATGTTTTATACACTTGTATGTTTGTTTGTTAGGATGCTTGTTTATTTGGTTTTGTGTTGTCAATGAATAGATTGTACGGACAGCAACGATCTTTTGTGAAGAGAGTGTGATATCTTCACCAACTTCAACAAGGCAAGTAACACACCATCAACTACCCATTATTTTCTATATGCATTAGTTGATTTTGAGTAGTATGCATGATAGCGATTTTTAATAAGTTATATTATGCTATGCTATTATCCTAGTAGTGTGTAGCCATCCCTTATACCTTGTTATTTTGATATCCTTTGAACTTAGTAGATGCTATGCAATGTTACAAATTGTTTTACTAGATGTTGAGGAAAAAATTTAAGTATAACTAATGAATGAACCACCTGGGTGGAAGTGGTAAGACTGGTTTATGTTGAGTGTTGCCTCAGGGCCCTTGTCTAAGGGTTATTCCACTTGAGGTTGTCACTTGAGGATGGCCACCCAGGAACAAAGTGATTATGATGTTCCCCAAGTTTAGATTGCTTCCAGTGCAGCCTTTAGTCATATGGGCTCTGTCTTGATCAACTAAGTTATGAGGGTTCAACCCGAGCTTGACAAGCAGATGTAGCATAATTATAGGTGGAACGGGTCTTGCCATTGGGTTGGATTCTTGCTTCTGAAAGATCTCGTCTCAATTCTTCTCCTTTCCCTAATGCACTCAGGGTGTATAGGATGTTTGGGTTGAGTTGGGTCTGAAGGTGAAAGTGCACAAGCTCTACAGAGTCAACAAACTAAGATCTTAGCCGTGTCCCCGGTTATGGACAACTATGAGCAGCTGGACAAGGAAGGACGGAAGAATCACATCACCATTTTCAATAATTAAAATTTTGACTAAGTGAACAGTATTTGTGGTGCTTGGATTTCAGTCCAATGATGCCACCCCTTGAAAAGAAAAGTTGTTTTGCAAAAGAGATAGGAGAAAACTGGCTTTATGCAAACTTAGCCAAAACTCCACTCAGCCAAATGAGCATGTAGTATTAGTCTTGCCATTTATATCCACCATAGTGTTACTTGCCAATACATTAAATTGTATTGACCCCCTTGTGGCTGCATATTCCATATTGCAGATATTTTCTCAAGACGAGTGAGGATTTCGTTTAGGATCTCGAGACTATCGCCAACATGTTTTGCCTGTGGCACATGAAGAAGATGGGCTCAATGTTGTACTATGTTTTCCACTGTATTTCTTTGTTTTCTGCTAGTCTTCTAAGACTATGCAAGTTGTAATCCTATTTTGTAAAGACTGGATCATGCGATGTAATAGAATTTGATGCATTTGCATGATATTTCATTTTGTACTGTGGTGCTAGCAATTGATCCAGGGACTAGCACAATAACACAGGTATTCCATCTTTATTAAAAGTTGGGATGCTACAAAGAATTTATTATACATAGTGATCATGAAGCATTAAAATTCTTAAAGTGCCAATCAAATTTGAATAAAAGACATGCTAAATGGGTTGAATTTATTGAGTCTTTTCCATACATCATTAAACATAAAAAGGGATTGGACAATGTAGTTGTTGATGCTTTATCAAGAAAGAACATGTTACTCTCCAATTTAGAGATAAAGGTTTCGGGTTTGGAGGGTATTAGAGAGCTATATGCTAATGATAATGAATTTGCTATGCCATTTAATAAATGTACTAATGTTAAGGCATGGGACAAATTTCATATACATGATGGATACTTGTTTAGGGCTAACAAATTATGTATTCCCGATTGTTCTTTGCGTTTATTCTTATTACATGAATCTCATAGTGGAGGATTAATGGGACACTTTGGAAGAGAGAAGACATTGCTTATGTTAGCTGAGAATTTTTATTGGGAACATATGAGAAGAGATGTGTATAGATTGGTGCAAAGATGCATTACTTGCAATAAGGCAAAGTCCAAGTTGAAGCCCCACGGGTTGTACACACGATTGCCATCACCTAGTACACCATGGGAGGATATTAGTATGGATTTCGTTTTGGGCTTGCCAAGGAAAAAAAGAGGACAAGATTCTATCTTTGTGGTTGTGGACAGATTTTCCAAGATGGCACACTTCATTGCTTGCCATAAGAGTGATGATGCTTCTCACATTGCAAATTTATTCTTTAGAGAAATTGTGAGATTACATGGAGTGCCAAGAACTATTGTTTCAGATAGAGATGTCAAATTGACATTGTCAACATTGTTGAGAAGCATGATCAAGAAAAATTTGAAGGAGTGGGAAGAGTGCTTGCCACATGTGGAATTTGCATATAATAGGGTTGTACATTCAACCACTAATCTTTGTCCTTTCGAGGTGGTCTATGGGTTTAAGCCAATTACACCATTGGACTTGTTACCACTTCCAATACATGAGAGAACTAATATGGAGGCATCCAAAAGAGCAGATTTTGTGAAAAAGATTCATGAGAGGACCAAGGAGGAAATTGAGCAAAGAGGACACAATGTGGCCGAGAGGATTAATAAGAAGAGAAAGGAGGTAATATTTCGGCCAGGTGACATGGTGTGGGTTCACTTTCGTAAGGACAGATTTCCCACATTGCGCAAATCAAAAATGATGCCTAGAGGTGCTGGTCCTTATAGAGTGATTTCGAGGATAAATGACAATGCATACAAGATAGACCTCCCTATTGATGAGTTTGGTGTTAGTAACTCTTTTAATGTGGCTGATTTGACACCTTACTATGGAGATGATCTTGCATCGAGGACGATGCCTTTTCAAGGGGGGGAGGATGATGAGGACATCCCTAGTTCTTCACCTATTGTTTCACATGATGATATTCCTACAAAGAATGATGAAGTGAGGATTGGTCCCATGACAAGATCAAGGACTAAACTATTACAACAACAGGTGAATTCACTCCTATTTGAGTATAACATTTATAATTATGAGAGCTTTATACTACCTAAATCCATGCATGTTTGTATTCTTAGGTTTGTTGATAACACAAGCATTAAGGAGGGAGAACAAGGGGAGAAGATGCACATGGATGAAGATGGAGTTCAAGAGGAGCTGAAAAACAAGATCACTATGGTGAAAACAAATATTGAAGATGTTGAAAACAATTCTACAAGTGTGGAAAACAAGTGCTAGATTGTTATTCTACACTCATGGAGGGAGAAAACAAGAGGAGGGCGCCCACAAAGAGTATCAATGCGCCATATAGAGTCCAATTAGTGTTACACATGGTTTGTATACCATTATGGACGCACCCCCTAGCATGGGTCGGTTTGTATGTATTGTGGTTGAGTCCAAGTCCAAAACTAGACCCATGTTGGGTTCCTATTCGGGTTGGTGGGTCTTGCTTGTGCAAGATACCTTGTGGCCGCACCCCACCCCTCATATATACCCCTTGGGGCGCATAGATTAGGTTAGACTACGTTAAAACAAAAACCCTAGACTTCTAGATTGTATTGCTTGAAGCATTCATCTTGAATCATATACCTTTGCAAATCTGAGTGTATTCTGCTGTTCCACTGGGAATAAGGAGAAACAGGACCACTTGTAGTCGGTGGCTACTTGTGCAAGAGTGTGGAGTCTCGAATATCCGAAGGGGTTAAGTGTTGTCGCAATTGGTAACAGGGTTTAGCCAAAGGAGAGAGCGAGGTATCACATTGGTTATCAATTTATCAAGAGAGTTCACTGAGAAGATCGGTCTACCCCTTATCAATCCCTAACATGTTTAGCAATCTTTATAGGTATTTTATAAGGATCCAAATCATCAGGCGGTGGGTCACTTACTACCCTAGCAGTGTTAGCAGTGCCCACAGATAAGGACTCAAAAGGAGACCCAAACATAGTGTAATGAAGCAGTAGATAGTAATAAAACCAGCACTTACAGTAGAAGCTTCCTTTATCAATTCCACTTCCCAATAGCGCTTCACTGCCCGGCAACGGCGCCAGAAAATAGTCTTGATGACCCACAAGTATAGAGGGTGCATCGTAGTACTTTTGATATATAAGAGTGTCGAACCCAACGAGGAGCGGAAGGTGTTGACAAGCGGTTTCGATGAAGGAATAACGGTAAATACTGAAAAATAGATTTGTAGGGGTTTTTGATATTGCAGATAAATAAAGTGCGATTAAATAAAATTCAGTAGTAATAATTGCAGCAAGTATCCCCATCCTTTCTTCAGCAAAGGACAAGCCGGTAGGTTTACTTATGATTAACAAACGTTCCCGAGGACACACGGGAGGTTTCTGTCAAGTGCTTTTGTTCCATGCAGCTGAATAATGTTAGGTGTTATGGTAAGTGTTGTGTGGGTGAACCTATGCTAATGTACCGTCCCATCCAAGACTAATACATACTTGTGATTATACCCCTTGCAAGCATCCGCAACTACAAGAAAGTAATTAAGAAATAAATCTAACCACAACTTTAAACTCCGGGATCCTACGCTCCCTCGTGTAATGGTTTCCTAACAGGGGTTTAGGTTTCTGTCACTCCGGCAACCCCACAATTAGTAGCCAAATACATGATGCATTCCCCTAGGCCCATCAATGGTGAAGTATCATGTAGTCGACGTTCACATGACACCACTAGGAGAATAACACCACAATTTAAATATCAAACATTAAATATTATTCAAAATTACTTCACTACTAACAACTTGACTTCTCCCATGTCCTCAAGAACAACACGAACTACTCACAAGACATCATATGGATCATAATCAGAGGTGATATAATGGATGATAACAATCTGGTCATAAAGTGCAAACACTGATAAATCTCACAAGCATCAACTACTAACAAGTAATCCACACCGGGAGAGAGATCTAATACAAAACAACGATAATGGCCCCTAATTGTTACAGCGGAATGGCGGTGGATGGTGAGGGTGATGGTGCTGGTGGTGATGATGATGATGCCGATCTTGATGATGCCCGGAGCAATGCTGGTGACGATGGCGGTGATTTCCCCTCCCCGGAGAGGAATTTCCCCGACAGATTTCTCTCTACCAGAAAGCTTTTCTCTCTCGGGTGTTTTCCGCCACGAGGCGGAGGCGGAATAATTCTTCGATGATGGTATGAGGCTTAGGGTTTCCTGGGGGCCAAGCATGCGAAAAATACCTAGGTGGCGCGGTCAAGGAGGGCGCGCCACCCCATGGTGTGGGCCCCTGGTGGCCCCCCTCTGGCTCTCCTTCTGGTTGGGTTCCTCCTCTGAACTTTTAGGACACCCCCGGTGTCCCACTTTTTCATGTGATCTTCCGAAATATGGTATCTCGACGGTGCTTTTTCCATCAGATTCCTGGTCCCGGTGTTTATTCTCCAAAAATTATAAAACATGCAAAATAAGATAAAATAACATAAGGGATGCATCATAACATGAAATATATCGATGAATAACAGAAATTATGATATAAAATAGAGATGCAAAATGGACGTATCACCCCACACTGTCAATTTGAGCGCCCTATAAGGTACTAGACAAACACCACAATTTCATAGGGTCATCCAACACAAGATATAAATATCATGCTAAACCACACGGTGCACACACTGTCACCTTTACACCTTGATCAAAGTGTCTACGGAGATCTCATAACAAAACCACTTGAATAACAGATGAAGAGTAACATCTACTTATTCAACTAGATTACAAATCTCATGATCACATAAAGATCACACCATGCGAGAGAGAGATGAAACACATAGCTAATGGTAGAGCCCTCAGTCTCGGGGGAGAACTACTCCCTCCTCATCATAGGAGACAACAATGGCGATGAAGATGGCGGTACAGTCGATGGAGATGGCTCCGAGGGCACTTCCCCGTCCCGGCAGGGTACCAGAACAGAGATTTCTGTCCCCCAAAACTTGTCGGTGGCGGCGGCAGAGCTACGAAACTTTTTGTGGAAAAAGGCTGATATCTTTAGGTTTTATGCATCGGGGGGCATATATAGGCAAAAGGGCAATGGCGGTGGGCGCCCGAGGGGCCCATACCGCCTCCTGGCGCGGCGAGAGCCCTACCCGCGCGAAGCCATGGTGTGAGGGCTCCAGGGCCCCCCTCCGGGTCTCTTCGGGACTTGCTTCACCCTCCGTGAATTCTAAGACTTATGGCTTTTGAATCGTCCAATTCCGACAATATTTCTAGAACAGCTTTTATGAAACTTAAAACAGCAGAAAACAGGAACCGGCTCTATGGCATCCTGTCAATAGGCTAGTCCCAGGAAATCGATAAAAATGACATAAAGTGTAAGGAAAACATGTAGCATATGGAATGAAAACAACATGGAACATGAGAAATTAAGGATACGTTTATGACGTATCAACATCCCCAAGCTTAGTTCCTACTCATCCTCGAGTAGGTAAACGATAAAAATACATAATTTCTGAGGTAACATGCTACCAACATAAATTTGATCATCTAAATTGTAAAAGCATAAGCATAGATGAGATCATAGAACTTTAACACAAGCATGATAAATATAATTCTAAAAATGAAACATAGTAATCACCTTGCAACATGAAAAGTAACATAAACAAAAGATCATGAATAATAATGCACTCGAAAGCTATACGTTTGTTTCAGGCATAGAGATAACATAACAAAGTGATATTTTGCTTTTCCTTAAGAGTGGGGAAAACATAAATGCCTTGACACCTTCAAAGTTTAAGATGAAGACTAGAAAAAATAATTTGAGAACAAATAATAACACATCATGAATCAATTAATAATGTTTCTGGGACAAATGCACATTAAACTCAGAATGGCAACCATGCTCTCTCAACTCTGCATAAAATTAGAAGATTGAGACTCAACATAAATGTAAAATAAAGGCCCTTCATAGAGGGAAGCAGGGATCACTCATGTGCTAGAGCTTTTATTTCGTTAAACAGTGGTATTGAAAACATTTTTAAGAGAGGAGTATGCTTATGTCAACGAATGGTAAACAGAAAATACAGTATGTCACAAGCCAACTAGACTTCACAAGATCGGCTCCCGTAGAAGGACACAACTGGGTAGAAGGCCATCCCTCTTTTTCTTTTGTTTCCACAATTATGCTTTGACTGATAAATCAGGGGCAAAAATAGTGAAGACAATTTGTTGTATTAATTTGGGGTTGGGCACCCCGCTGCCAGCTCTTCTATCAATTGGATAAGAGGATGAAGCCACTAGTCAGGGTGTGAAATTACAATCAATAAGTGAGATAAAGATTCTCGATTTACGTCCTCATGAGCTAAAATGGGAGCACAAACCAGGAGTAATTTTGAAGGTTTTAAAGGTAACACATGAGCAATTGACTTTGGAGTGGCGGTTAAATACCACAAGTAGGTAGGTATGGTGGACACATTTGGCAAACTTTCGTTTTTGGGAGTTGGATGCACGAGTTGAGCTCGTACAAAGTACAGATGGAGGCTAGCAAAAGACTGGGAGCGACAAATCAAGAGAGCAATAATGTCCATAATCATGCATAGCGACAAATACATCATCAATCAAAGCATAAGTGGTACTACAAGTTCAAAAACTAAATGATCATAGAGGCTATAAGTGACTGGTTTCTAGTCACAAACATGGTGTGAGCATGCGCCAAGTCAACCAAATAAAACATTCAAATGAGAACACCACAAATTTATGCTTCAAAATGACAAGAACAACTCAGGATTGTTTCAATGGAACATTAAGCACTCTCAGCTATTTGAGACAAGTCATGCTACAATAAAAACTACTAAGCATCGAATTTAAATAACATCTAGCATGACATGAAAAAGTTTAGCCACAGTCTATACAAGCTTCTTTTTGCACCATTATAAGCACGAAAACTGTACTACTGCTTTCCAACACCAAGCATTCATACTAAGCAAAAATTATACAACAGATACAACAATTAAGCAAGAGAGTACTAACACAACTCTACGAAAACAAACAGCTCTGAATAAGAGATGCAAGAAAAATAGGAGCTAAACAGGAATTTTGCAGCAACTAGAAGAAAACTAAGAATATGAGCATAACGAGTATTCAAACGAAAAAGTGGAGCGTGTCTCTCTCCCACACAAATAATGTTAGGTTCCAACTATATTATTACAGCAAGGAAAACAAAGGAAAACAAAAGGAAAACAAGCAGATGCTCCAAGTAAATTTCATATGATGTGACCGAATAAAAATATAGTTTCACTAGAATTGACCTGATAAATTGTTGATGAAGAAGGGGATGCCTTGAGCATCCCCAAGATTAGACGCTTGATTCTTCTTAGAATTTTATGGTATGAACCAAGGGGGCATCCCCAAGCTTTGACCTTGCACTCTTCTTGATCACATTATATCACCCTCTTCTCTTGACCCTTGAAAACATGCTTCACACCACACTCAAAGTAATTCGCATTAGAGGGTTTGTCAAACAATCAAAAATCCATGGGTTATGCATGGGAACAAGTTCTATTGATACTTTTAAACATTAGATACAGCCACTGATGTTTCGTGAAGCAAAGAAATCCACTTGACATCGTAAAAGAACATATGCAAGAAAAATGGAAGAATCTGCCAAAACCAGAACAGTCTGCAAAGACTAATTTTTTCGGGGCATTTACGTTGCTCGGATCAAAAAACTTAAACAACGAAAAAGTTTCAGAATTAGCTGAGGAATAAGCAAAAATAAATTCAGATCATTCTGATCTTTCTGGATTTTATACGATTTTTACGGTGGACAGCAGAAATCTCTTTCCTGCGCAGAAATCCAAAACCAACTCCAATTTTCGTCAAATTCCTTACTTGGCACAACTAAAACATAAAAATAAATATACAACGGAGCTTCTACAGAAGTATACAACCCCTTGACTCAAAGAAAACAGATAAAAACAAAGCAAAAACAAAACCGTGGGTTATCGCCCAAGAAGTGCTTTTCTTTAACGCCTTTTAGCTAGGCCCAGAAAAGTGGAATCAAGTGTTTGATCACATAAGAAATATGAATTAAGAAAAAGAGCATCAAGAAGCAAGTATAATTTTTTTTAAGTCTAATCCACTTCCTATGCATAGGAATCTTGTAAAGAAACAAATTAAATAAATTCAAACTAGAAATCATGGGAAGGTAGAACAAGAGCAACTTCAAAACTTTCAACACAAAGAGAGGTGTTTGAGAAACATGAAAATTCTTAAAATCATATTTCCTCTATCACAATGATTTCCAGTAGCATCATGAACAAAATCAACAACATAATTATCACATAAATAATGTTTGTCATGGTCTAAAAGCACACAATTCATATCAAGCTCAAAAATAGTGGGATCAAAATTAAAAATCAGCTCCTCTTTTTTCCCACTTTTAGCAATAACCTAACAAGAATATTGGTTACTCTTAAAAGGTACAAGACACATTATAGCAATCCTATTTTCAGTAGCATTATAATTTATAACATCAAGTAACATAGGACCATCATCTAGAGCACTATCATATAAAGTTTCTAAACAAACTTCCTCATTATCATGCATATCAATAGTTGGAATAAATATAGGATTATCATAGTATTTATCCAATTAGCATGGATTATCATAAATAACAGTAGCAATATCATTCTCACAAGTTTCATTCATAGTAGTATCAAGGTCACAAGTATAACAAGTATCAATTTCGTCAAAAAGGGATATTTCAAAAGAAGCAATAGGATCATCACTTTCATCAAATAATGTATGATTTAAAGAGTTATTCTCATTGGGAGGTAGGAATGGGTAGCTCCATTCTTCCTCCTCTTGATCATCACTCTCCTCCTCTTTTTCATCCAATGAGCTTCCAGATTCAACAGTTTCTTCTTCCATAGGTTCCTACAAGGCATTAGTCTCTCCCTTTGGGGGAGAGCGTCTTTTAAGATATTGAGCTATGTAGTAATGACAATCCTTGTAATTATCAAAGAAATATTCAAGTATATCATAAATCTCATATTTATAAGGTGCATCATCAATATTTTCAAGCAAATAAGCAATTTCTAATGCACCCTTCCAAGCAATAAATTCCTCAATTTGTTCCACATCATCAAAGTAATAATTTCCCTTAACATAAGAAGATGTTGTAACATTATCATTATACTCACATTGAAAAGGGAGGTGTTTATACCTCGTCCAGCAGCAAGCTTTATCAAAACAATAAGTACCATTATAAGTATATCACAATTTTTTTAGCATAGTCATGCAATTTATTAATTTGCTCCCATAAGTGTATACCTTTCTATGACAAGCGGTGTTCCTTATAATATTTTTGTTATTCATCTGTGAACCCACCTTGCCAATAAGATCTAGTTTAAAAGAGATCAAACATTGCTAGCAAGCATGATAAAGCAAGTAACAAGAAAAACAATAACAAAGTAAAAATGATTGGAGGTGAGAGACTCCCCTTGCAGAAATTCTCTTCCTCCCCGGCAATGGCGCCAGAAAAGAGCTTGATGTCTACACACGCTTCTATTCTTGTAGACAGTGTTGGGCCTCCAAGTGCAGAGGTTTGTAGAACAGCAGCAAGTTTCCCTTAAGTGGATCACCCAAGGTTTATCAAACTCAGGGAGGAAGAGGTCAAAGGTATCCCTCTCAAGCAACCCTGCAATTACGATACAAGAAGTCTCTTTTGTCCCCAACACACCTAATAAAATCGTAAGTTGTATAGGTGCACTAGTTCGGCAAAGAGAGAGTGAAATACAAGTAATACATATGATTATAAGTGATAATACCAATCTGAAATAAAAATGGTAGCAAGAAAACATGCAGCAAAACTGATTGTAAACAATGTTTCAATGCTTAGAAACAAGGCCTAGCGATCCTACTTTCACTAGTGGACACTCTCAACAATGAAAACATAATTGAATGCATAAATATCTCTCTTCACTATGCTACTCCGAACCACTCTCCGGTTGGATAACAAACACCAATTCATTGCATAGGGCTACAAAGCACACCTTAAAGTAGCATTCCCATGTCTATTTAACCCCACACTGTCAACTTGAGAGCCCTAGAAGGTACTAGACAAACACCACAATTTCATAGCTTCATCCAACATAAGATATAAATATCATGCTAAACCACACAGTGCACACACTGTCACCTTTACACCGTGATCAAAGTGTCTACGGAGATCTCATAACAAAATCACTTGAGTAGCATAACAGATGAAGAGTAACATCTACTTATTCAACTAGATTACAAAGCTCATGATCACATAAAGATCATACCATGGGAGATAGAGATGAAACACATAGCTACTGGTAGATCCCTCATCCCCGAGGGAGAACTAGTCTCTCCTAAGCATAGGAGACAGCAATGGCGATGAAGATGGCGGTGGAGTCGATGGAGATGGCTCCGAGGGCACTTCCCCGTCCCGTCAGGGTACCGGAGGAGACATTTATATCCCCCAAAACTTGTTGGCGGTGGCGGCGAAGCTACGGACCTTTTCGTGAAAAAAGCCTGATATCTTTAGGGTTTATGCATCGGGGGGGCATATATAGGAGAAAGGGCGATGGCGGTGGCGCCCGAGGGGCCCACACCACCCCCCGGTGCGGCCAGGGCCCCACCCATGCAGAGACATGGTGTGGGGGCTCCAGGGCTCCCCTCCGGGTCTCTTCTGGACTTATTTCACCCTCCGGGAATTCTAGGACTTCTGGATTTTGAATCGTCCAATTCCGAGAATATTTCCAGAACAAATTTTCCGAAACAAAAAACAGCAGAAAACAGGAACTGGCTTTGTGGCATCTTGTCAATAGGTTAGTCCCGGGAAATCGATAAAATGACATAAAGTGTAAGGAAAACATGTAGCATATGGCATGAAACATGATGGAACATCAGAAATTAAGGATACGTTTATGACGTATCAGGCCACATATCTGCTCATCACGATATTAGCGGGAACTATGTCTATAAGCCTCAACGAGCCCGCCTTATTGGATTTCTTCTTAGTAGTCTTTATCCTCTTCGAATTACAAGGCCTTGCACTAAAAGGAGAAGAAAAAAAATAAGGATCAAAAAACCAAAACGACGAATGAAACAATATTTTGAATGAGTTATTTACTTGGCTTAGGGCAGTTGGAACCCAAAGTCGTCTCGTCCTCAATAACGACGGGTGTGTCGGCTGAAGCACCTGTCTTCTTCCGCTTATTGGTAGGAGCAGCAACTATTTTGGCCTCCAAGTTGCGTTTCTTTTTCACCTCAGCTTCCCCATGCTGGGCAATATCCTCCTAAGTTAATTCGTAAATATGCAAAAGATTAAAGCTTGCAATGATTAACTAAATAAACTAAGAGATGAAATACTAAATTAAAGAATATATTGAGGGTTTATACCTTAGGGTCAAGGTTGTTGGAGTCGTACATCAGACACTGCTCTATATATCACACGCATTTCATCACGATGTGATTTGTCCACCGTTTTAGTGACTTCTCCGACAAATCTTTGTCGGAGAAACGGAGACTGTCCATCTCATTGGTGTACTGGCAAAGTAGTCGTGTACCATGGAAAGCACATGACTGGATCCGCCGCCTCATCTAGTAGAGGATGGTGTCCATGCCGGTAAACACTGGGTCCTGGCAAGTAATCCTCTTGATGCGGCGCCAGATGATTTGGAGATCCTCCGGCAAAGTATCTACTGGTTCTTCGTGCCAGCTCGCTTTCTCCTCCGCAGCCACGTTGCAGAAAGGAGGAATGCTTGCGGATTTGTCGGTAATCATGACATCTTTGAAGTAAAAGAAGGTTCCCGTCCATTTCCTAATAGAATCTATCTTTGGAACCTTGGGGAACCAGTCTTCCCTACTCTACGAAGATTTATGCTAACTGATCCATAGAAGATCAGTTGCTTATTTCCCTTTTCCCATGTAGTCTGCTTGCGAATATGAAAGTAGTACTTAAAGAAATTTAGGCGGGGGGCTATTCCCAACCAACCCTCGAGCAACGCTTGGAATCTGTCTATGTATAGCACACTGATCGGGGTTAGGTTATGTGGTTGTACTCTGTAGTACTCACACACAGAAAGAAAAAGGGCTGAGGGGGGGAGCCTAATCCATGAATAATGTGGAAAACAAGCATTACATGTTCGCCTTGACGAGGTTTCGGCTCCACGTGTCCCTCCACAGATCTCCATCCTTCGTCTTCTTGGGATGGAAGGATTCCTTCTTCCAACATTATCTTCAAGTAGGATTCCGTGATGAAACACGAAATCTAGTACCTCCCCCTGCTGCGAGAGTTATCTTTCATTGCTGATGCATTATTGCTATCGGTGAGTTCCACTACATCGTCCTCCGCCTGGGGCTGGATGGAGGTGGCTACGTCTGAGGCTGTTCGGGCCGCAGGCCCTGTTTGGACGGAGACCTCCCCCTTTTCGGGCGTGGGGGTGGCAGCGTAGGAAGAATCCACTATGGCGTAGTCCAGTCTGGTTTCTAAGGGCTCATGTAGTTGCTTCCATAAGTGTGAAGTAAACTGGGCACCTCTATCAGACACAATACTCTTTGGAACACCATGAAGACAGCCGATCTTCTTCATGTAAATATCAGCCAACTTAACCCTGGTGTTTGTGGTCCTTACTGGCATAAAGTGTGCTATCTTTTTCAAACGATCAACCACTTTCCAAATAGAATCTTACCCTACTTTGGTTTGAGGTAATCCAGTGATAAAGTCCATACCAATTTGTTCCCATTTCCTTGGCGATATTTCATCATGTTGTTGTATCTCTTGAATGCAAACACCATGCTATTTCTAACGAAACTATCATAGTAGGCAATGTCTTCAATTGTGATTCCTCCAAGATTGGCTTTGTCCTCTCCGAAGTTTAGTACGTTTCAGCAACACTTTCCTAACATAGGGTTATAATACTATTCTACCATTCTATGGTTCAAGCTTATTAACGTCGTCTCTCTAATAGGTATGTCACTCAGACTTACCATTCCTCATAGCAAGAGTTAATAATGTGAGTAGTCATGATGGGGGGAAATCCATGTTGCACTCAATCATTACCTTGTACTTAGATTGGTGAATCTCGTATGATAACACTAGGTAACTTCACTTGTCTAACAGATAGTTTCCCACCTGTAAGACAAACCTGAACTAAACTATCGTTTCTGCAACTAGTGGGGTTGCGTAAACTCTTTGCACCTCTAGTTGAATAGTTGCATCTTCTTCATATGCCCTTCTAGTGTAGAAAGCTATCCAAAAACTTAGCTCATGTGAAATCAGACTCCATATGTCTATTATCACTGGTTGATAAACTTACTGCTCCTTAGGATGGTGGTGGCTTGCTCATGGATGTGATTTTCCCTTCACACAAAAGAACATAATTCTGAGATATTTGATATTCCTCAATTTGGATGGTTGTCTCAAAAGGTTCTCTTGGGTGTCAAGTCAGTTGTTGCACTTCAACTTAGAAACTCACTATGGTTAGTAGAGGGGTATGGTGTTGGGTTTGGTTTGGTTTGGTTTGGTTTAGCATGGATGAGTAGAGATTTAGAAAGAGGCTAAGAAAAGTTCCTACCCAAACATAGCAGAGCAAGGAAATTCATCAGTCAAACAACCTCTAACAACACATAACCAACATCCATCACTCCAATCGTCAAGGTTTAACAAACAACCTAGTATTGTCATAACACACACAATTGTATGATCAATACACTAACACGTTAACGTTGTTCTAACAAGGTAACTAAATTGGTGGTCTCATCTATATCTTCTTGGGTTTCTTCAAATCATTTTCTCAGTGTCTTGAGGTGTTTATGATTGTTATGAAGTCTGAGGATAACTCCAAGTTTCTTCAATGGTCTTGAGTGTAGATCTTCATGTTGAAACCAAAAGGTTAGGTGAAAAATATTCCTTTCACTCCATGACTTTTCACCAACCAAGGTCTTGATGGAAAACAAGAGGTAGGTCATCTATAACAAGAGAAGAATATTTTGAAGGTGAATAATAGATGAGAGTGTATGAGAAAGGTTCACATGTGATGTTTTGTTTCTATAGGTTTGAAGAAAGTAGATTTTCAATCCTAAGGTCTTTTTCCTAGTTCTAATCCAAACTTAGGGTCTCGATCCTACAGGCAACACTATGCTCTGATACCATTTTGTAGCGCCCTACCTTTTAATAAAGATAGAAAACCTGTGTATCCTGCTATTCCCGAGATCTTTGATAGCATACACATGAAAAAATGAAATATTCATTGCAATAGCATCATTCTACATCGTTGATCCAGTGGATAAGAAATAAAATAGACTTACAATTGGCATAGTCATCATGGACTAGCCCAATAGAAGAGTTTCAAAGTAAACACAGCGAAAACAAATCATCAATGAGCCTTCTTCATATTCATACGCCACAGGCAGAACATGTTGGCGATAGACTCGAGATACTAAACGAAATCCTCACTCGTATTCAGATTCATCTGCATGTTGGAATATGCAGCCCCACAAGGGAGGAAGTCAGTACAAACAATGTACTGGCAAGTGACACTTGTTTGGTGGCATTTTTGAGGAATAAACTAGATACATGATATTTGGCTAGTGGAGTCTAGGCTATTTGCATAAAGCCAGTTTTGTCCTATATTGTAAATCATTTTAAACAAATGAAAACATTTGTACAATCATTCATGGCTAAACCACCATAAAGTTGGACAAATCATCATGGCTAAACCAATATGAAGTTTAATAACTCATCATGGCTAAACCACCATGAAGTTTGAGAAATCATCATGGCTAAACCACCATGAAGTTTGATTGTGGCATCATGGCTAAACCACCATGTGCCCTATAAAGGGTTTCTACCATATTTTATTTCATTCAGAAAATATGAGGAGATCCTTCAGCACCAACTCTGTCTAGCTGCTCAACTGGCCCATAACCGGGGACACGACTAGGACTTAGTTTTTAACTCTGCAGAGGTTGTGCACTTTAACCTTGAGACTCATCCTCCCCGATAGAAGAATGAGACAAGATCTTTGGGAAGAGGGATTCAACCATACCAGCATGACTCGACGCTCCTAAATTCTACCACCCAATGTCATACAATAGGATGAACCCCCAGAACTTACTTAATCTTGGCAGAGCCCATATTACCTCAAGGCTGCACTGGAAGCTAACTATACAATGAAGACCTACAAATCTCTTTAATCCTGGGTGGTGGTCCACAAGTGTACTCTCAGGTGACAACCCCCACATTCATGGCTAAACCACCATGAACATGGTCCTGAGTAGCCACTCAACATAATCCAAGCAAGGTTCAATCCACCCAGGTGTTTCATTGGGTTGTTAATTTTCAATTTTCAAAACATCACAACCCAACATGTATCATCAGTAGTTGTGATAATATTATGGCATAGCTAAACTAGTATCTAGTAGAGGTTTCAGGTTGACTACACACTACTAGGTATTTCTAAGCATAGCATATACTTTGGAAAATAAATAAAATCACCTATGATGCATACTACTGAAAACTCTAATGCAATATAAAAAGTGGGACATGAGCATCACTTGCCTTGTGGAAGTTGGTATAGAAACACTCTCTTAACAAATAGAACGTTGCTCTCCGTACAATCTAAACAATACAAATAAATAACAATAAACAAGAAATTCACAAACATACAAACAAATACAAAAAAAATATACAATACAAAAGCATGACAAGTTATTCAACTTGATTGGTGTTTACATGGACAAGGTTTTGACACATAATTCAATATGCAACAAGAATTAAGTGTTTGTTCATGGGGTTTTCCATTGGTGGTGAAGGGTTGTTAAGTAATATCACTTCACTCAATATACAAAATAAGTGGATGTGATATGGTTTAGGGTTTTAGAAAACAAATCCATGATCAACTTTATTCATTTCATGACTTTGGTTAGTTGGGTTGAAGGAATTTACAATATGGCTTGTAAATTTACAAAAGGTCTTGGGCTATGTTTTCTGTTCCAAAAGTTACTTTTTATATGGTCGACATGACATGGGTGTTGGTTTTGATCCAAATGATCATACCAAGTTTTCCTAAAGGGGGTTCTCATCAATCAACACTTAATTTATAATGGCTGACTTCTATGGATGGTTTATAGGACTAAATTTACATGGAATGGGATCTCTGGTCACAAATAGTTTGGGTACTGGTTTCTCTGGTCTAAGGTTACTAAATGGAACAATTTTCTAGAAGAAAACTAATTAAAATTATTTATACTCAAATGGATATTTAAATTCTAATCTCCATTTTAATTGGTTCAATTAAATTTTGGGACAGAGGTTATTAAATTACACCTCCTAAGGATTCCAAAAATATTTTACTTGCAACTTTTGGGTTTGTAGGATTTGAATTATGCCAAAATTCATCAATTAAGATTATTTGAATTTGAACACATTTTAAATGGTCACAATTGAATTTGGCCAGTGCAAAACGTTTCTACATGTTCAGGGGATTTCCAAAAGTACAAGTTTGCTAAATTTGGCCTTATGGTTAAAAAGTTATGAAGATTTGAAGTTTTAGGGGCTATTCTGTAAAATTGTTTTCTATTTATTCGGAAATAAATGCACAGACATTCTCTATCTGTTGCACGGCGCGACGGGCAGGGAGTGGGCTTGGGCCAGCTTAATTGTTGCGCGGGCGGGGAATACCTACATGCCTCACAGGACGAGGTGACGCTATCCTATTGGTTGATACTGTTTGGTTTAAAGGATCTAATCCATACCGTTCAAAGGGAATCAGATGGAAGAGGGGAGAGAGAGCTCACAGAGACAGCGGCGGTCACCGGAAATGGCGGCGCTGCGCCATGGTGGTGGATGTCGTCGACGATTCCGGGCTCCTCCGGGCTAGGAAAGACCACGAGACGAATCGGCATGGCACCTCAAAGCGATTGGAGGCGTCAGTTATTTTTGGCGGGGCTCCAGAGAGCGGCGCAGTGGAGGATCTGAGGCGGCGACCTCTGTTTTGCGCCGGTGAGTTCGAATGCAAGCAAAACTGCGTGCAAAAAAATAAACCAGAGACATTGGAATGTGAAGGAGGTTGATGGGAAGGTAGGGAGACAAACGAGGGGAGCAGGGACCTCGGGTTTATGCCGGAATTGAAGAACACGGCGACGGTAAGGTCGAACTCCGGCGAGCTAATTCGTCACAGTGAGGGCACGGTATCGAGGGGGGACAAAGGGGAAACGGAGAGGGGGTCCCGGGCTCTTGTGGAGGGGTCGAGAGGCGAGGTACCGCGCGGAGGGAGGAGATAGTGGCGCGGGTGTGTGCTCGATCGTGGGTTTGGTTGGAGGTGGAAGACGTGGGCATGTCAGCATGAAGTCAGCACCTGTTTTTTCTGTTTCCTCATTTCTTTAAGTACTTATGTTTTAATAAACCAAATGACCTCATTTAAATTTGTAAAATCTTGTAATTGGAATATCTATCTAATGGAAACCTAATTTTGTTATTTCCAACACATTTAAATTTTTATATTTGAAATTCAATAAATCCACTAATAGTACTTAAAACCATTTTGAAATAGAAAAATAGCAACAACTAGAAATGGGTTTTATAAAATTACAGAAACATTCTAATAGTCAAATACAATTTTTGAAATCCATTTCAACTCATTTTCTTATTTTTTATATTTCAGAAAACGAGGGATTTACAGATAGCAACTTATTGTCATTTTCCACATAGAGAACAATTAATTGAACATATTCTCAATTATAAATTAGAAACACAAGACCTTTGAGAATATGTTTCTCTAAGTCCTTTTCACAAAAAAATTTGGTGGAAAACATTTTCTACTTAATTCTAGACATAGTAGTTGTATATGGTTAACTTTGGGCTTTGAAAATATTTTCAAAATAATAGTCAGATAGAAAACAATGGCTCAAATAAGGTTTTCTACAAAGGAGCAACAATTTTGAAATAAGAAAACTTATTTGAAAAGGTTTAGGCTTTATGGAAAACAGAGGCACTTGGATTTTATTTCCAATAAAATTGAAATATGTATAGTTTTCTTTTGTTTCTTGCATCTAATTTGGTTTTTGGTGGCTTGTTTAACATGGAAACGAAAAGTTTCAATTTTTTGTGATTTTTGCACTTTCCAAAAATCAGGGATGTTACAAAACAGGAGAAACCCCAAAGGGACAACCTCGTTGTAATATGTACACGGGTTAGCCCTCGATAGTGAATCTTGAAGTAAGTAGGGAGGCACCTCCGGCTGACCTGAACCTGGGTAAACTCATGTCCCCCGCCTACGGAAAAACTCCCTCGACATCCCTCCCCCAGATCTCTAGTCGGGACATGGTTCTTGTTGGTCTCTCTAAATTTATCAAACCCCCGACACTGGCTCATGCCCGCCAGTGCCCTATGTTGGAAATATGCCCTAGAGACAATAATAAATATTGTTATTATCATATTTCTGCGTTCATGATAAGTGTTTATACTCCATGCTATAATTTTATTAAACGTAAACGTAATATATGTGTGGTTTCATAAACAACACTTTGTCCCTAGTGAGCCTCTACTAGATTATCTCGTTGAGTAATGGATGGTTACAATTTCCTAACCATGGACATGAGTTGTCAATTAATAACGGGATCATGTCATTGAAGACTTAACATAGCAATTTGATCGTTTCACTTAGTTTAAATTTGCATGCCTTTTACTGTCAAGTATTTTTTTTTCTTAGACCATGAGATAATGTTACTCCCAGGTACCTGATGGCGTAAAATCACAACGGTTGGGAGACCCCAAGAGGATGGTATGCTCTAGTCCACGAGCAAATTTCCTCCACTTAGGAACCAGGGTCATCAATCCAGTAGGACTTCAAAGTCTCTCGCTAGGTTGCTTGTGGCACAACGTCGGAAATATAGTTGTTGACGAGGGCCAAGTGTGGACCTACACACAAAACACAAACTCTCTCTTGCTCCCAACTTGCTGAGAAGGTTGTCAATCTTCTAGTCTTGCTAAAAACTAGAGAGTTAATTGTATCAAATGGTTGGAGAATGTTAAATGAAAATGGAACAACAAGCAAGTTATTATAAAAGCAAGTAAACAAGGTTGTAATCAATGAGGAAAATAGGACCGAGGCCATAGTTTCATCAGTGGTGTCTCCCCTAAGAATTATAAACATGCTGCGTGAACAAATTATAACTTTGCAATTGACAAATCGTGAACATATAACATTACTATTATGAAAAAAATATAGTTCACGGGTTCTAACATTGTAGGCATTACCTCAAGATAAATGGACCCACATCCGACAACATCTATTACTAAAAGTCCACCTTGACACAACAATCCATCAAATCTCACTGGTATTAAGTTGCAGCAATAAAATGATTGCTTGTGTGCAACAAACAAATGCATTAAGAAAAATACGTAATGAAAGCAATATTTCTCATTTGTAGACAAGAACACCACTATTTTCTCCCTAGTGGAAACATCACATCCTCCACCTTACACATTTATGTCACTTGAGTACATATGCAAAGTATACATGAACCCACTATCTAGCATATAAACCCTCTCTTGGAGGTGCATACAATAACTTGTCTAAGGAAATCATACAGATCGAAAAGCGTCGCAAGACAAGATTAAAACTCTCTAAACATACAAGTGAAGAAACTCAAAATGACATGAACAAAGTAATGATAATCTCGTAGTTCATCGAATCCCAGCAAACACAACATGTAGCAATTACATAACGGTGATCTTGATCATGTAGGGCAGCTCAGAAGATCTAAACATGGTGGCACTAGGAGGAGAGAACACCATATAGCTACTGCTATGCACCCGTAGTTCCGGGATGAAGTACTCATAGATCTATCCAGAGGCAATCATGGTGATGTAGAGGCCTCTGGTGATGATCCCCCTCTCCGGCAGGGTGACAGAGCAGGTGTCCAAAAGCCCTATATTGGACTTTTGAGGTGACGGCGCCTCTGTATGTTTTTCGTGGAAAATTTCTCTGTCCCCGAAGTGTTTAGGGTTAAATTCAACTTACAGGCAAAGGGGCGACGTGAGGTGGTGGCCAGAGCCACGAGGGGCCCACCAGGCGCGACCTAGGGGGACTCGCGCCTGGTACCCGCATGGTGGCCTCCTGGCTCCCCTCCGGCTCTCCTTTGTACTCCGTCTTTGTTCCGGGTAAAAAATGACTTCTTTGAATTTTCAGGACATTTGGCAAATATTTTCTTTAGAACTTTTCTGAAACATAAAAACAACATAAAACAGTAACTGGCTCTGGGCATCTTGTTAATAGGTTAGTCCATGAAATCATTTGAAAACCCAAGTAAAACATGTATTAAACATGTAAGAACATGAAGAAATAAAGCATGGAGCATAAAAAATTATCGATATGTTTGAGACATATAAGCATCCCTAAGCTTAACTCCTGCTCTTCCTCGAGTAGGTAAGTGATAATAAAGTAATTTTTGAGGTGACATGCTACCCACACAATCTTTATCAAATAGTAATGTAAAGCATGTAAACTAGGATCAAATGACTAAGTGCCGAGGTTTATAGTTGACATCAAATGAATAATGTATAAACCATAAGGGAAACAAAAGTAAAAACTTCAATGAATCAATAATTAAAGACAATCAACCATGCAAGGTATATTAAAGATGATTTAAGCATGAAGCACAATAATATAATCATCCAATGCATCAAACACTCACAATAATTTTTTTAGGATCAAGTCAAGTGACAACAGTATGCACGCAAAAAATCATCTCGTTGTTTGTGCACTAAAACGAGTAAGCGTTTAGCATTGGTTCCTAGCACCAGGATGTTATGGATAAAAGAACATTATGGGGGTTTTGGATAGTGAATGGAAGAAAGTCTCACACAACTGAAAGTGATCATTAGACAAGAGGAATTCTTATAATCGAAGTTATGCAAGGATTAGTGATTGCCACACAAAGGATGCACATAGATCTATAAGTGTATGAAAGCTCTCCAATGGAACTAGCGGGGGTGCATCCAACTTGCTTGCTTACGAAGACCTGGAGCACTTTTGAGGAGGCTCACCATTGGAATATACAAGACAAGTTCTATAATACAAGTATCCCCACATAGTTATACAAGCCATACTATGAAAACTCTCTCCAAACTGAAGTATAGGTGCTAAACATAAGCACAAGTGTGGAATAAAGGATAATAATGTTGCCCCCTATCTATTTTTTTTTGGTGGCCTTAGTGGATCTTTACATTTTCTCTCATTTTTCCTCTTTGGGATCTTTATTTTGTGGCCTCTTTGGGCTTTTTTGGTGGTATCTTTGGACTCTTTTAGATCGTCACCGGTAGGGGCAACATTCTATATTACAATGAATCATCACTCTTTTAGAACTCATAACTCATAATGAAATATGTATGATGTATCAAACTAAATCTAAAAATGAAGCACGTCATCAAGTACCATAATGTAGATGGATGTTCCATGGCAATATATCTCGGAATGGCTATGGAAATGCCATGGTAGGTAGGTATGGTGGCTGTTTTGAGGAAGATATATGGACTTATGTGTAGGAGAACATGATGAAGTCCTCCCACGGGGTTTGGATGTACTGGCGAAGTATGCCCCTACTTTCGATGTGAGAAAGGTCAATGTACATCACCATAGAGGCTAGCAAATATGTCTAATGGAAGTGCCAGAAAACCGCAACTTGATTTGAATAAAAAAAACTCACAAGTAGCAGTATGATCTTCCAAGGCATAATGAAAATAATTCCAAGAGGGTCCATGGCAATGACAAGGCACTGTTGGCTACCCCGACCGTAGCGTGTAACAAAAATTATCACGGTTGCTATCCCCATTGGAAATCCTATAAGATTATGCTACCAACTGATTATTCAAGTGCGGCACAGTTTCAAGCTTTTAGATCAACGATTAATTGGTTTTTACTTTACTAGACCAGAAAGTTTACCCATGAAGCATATTAATATCTCGAAACTCCAGCAATGATTCAAGTGAAATGATTTAATGATCTGCAAGATTATGCAGTTTCTTCTTCATCAACAAAATTATTAGGTCATCTTTCAAGAAACTATATTTTAATTGCTTCACATACTATGTGTTATTCGAGGAACTGACTGTAAAGATGAATTTTTTCGAGGCACTTCCATAGCTCAAATAGAAAAGTGGTCAACTTATAAAAGTTAGATAACAACCTGGGGTAGTCGCCTGATTTGATTTAGAATTTTAGCGCATTCTAGATGAGAGATACGAATTTTTGGCGAGGCACAAAAATCGAGACAGAAAACATAAAATTGCACTTCCTTTCAAATAGAGGTTACTCTTGGCACAAAAACAAAACAAAAAAAAGGATAAAGAACGGTTGTTACAGGAGTAACAACTTCAAAGACTCATATAAACAAAATAAAATAAAAATAAAACAAGAGAAAACAAGGTGTGTTGTCTCCCACAAGAGATTTTCTTTAACACTTTTTAGCTAGGCATGAACCAAGAATCTAGTATTATCGTCTTTACAATTCAAATCAATGTAGGAAAAGTCATAATATAAGCATTGTATTTTCCACACACATGGCTTAGAATCCCCTTTTTCATTTATTTTAGGTTAACTATTTTCATCAAAGCGATTCTCAGGAACAATCCAACCAAAATTATTATCTAGGGCATCAGAAATTGCTAGAAATTTGAATGGAATGGGTATGTTAATTTATTTTTCACATTCAGTTTTATCCATATACTTCATATTTTTATTATCCAAAGTGCTCATGGTGTGTTCAAAATCAATACCATAACCAAGCAATTTATAATGAGCAAAAACTTTCCAAGCCTCAACAGCAATATCCTTAAATTCCGTAAGCAAAGTTTATAAAACAAAGTTATTTTCTTCTCCTCTCTCCATACTATCTAGTTTAAGAAACATTTGTTGTAATATGGGATTGAGATTTGTAAATATAACTTCTATCATAGAAACTAGAGAAGCCACATCAGTTTCGTAGTTATGGGCGAGCTCAACTATAGATATTTCATCAAGGTCACAAAGCCCATTAACATAATTGAGGAATTATTTGATTTTATTTATCCCGATAATAAAAGCACTTCCTACGTCCAGATCCTTCATAGCAAATTTAGCAGGAGGCATTGTAACAAGGTAACAAGGAAAACTAAACAAATGTAAAGGCAAGCTAACGAAGCAAGCAAAAGACTAGAAACTAGAGATCTAATTTTTGTTTTAGATTTTCGATATAAGAGAAACAAAGATAAAAAAATATAAACTAAGCATAAACAAAACAAATGAGAGAAATTGGAAGTCTGTAACTCTCCTAACAGACATCTTGAAATCACTCGCAACGGTGCCGAAAATATAGCTTGATGGCGTGAAATCACACGACCATTGGGAGACCCCAAGAGGAAGGTATGATGTAGTCCAAAATAAAATTTCCCCTAGTTGGGAAACAGGGTGATCAATCCAGTAGGACTTCAAAGTCTCTCAGTATGTTGCTTGGGGCATGTCGTCACAAATATAGTTGTTGACGAGAGCCAAGCGTGGACCTACACACAAAACACAAACTCTCTCTTGCTCCCAACTCATCGAAAAGGTTATCAATATTCCTGTCTTGCTGAAAACTAGAGAATTAATTGTATCGAATGGTTGGAGAATATTAAATGAAAATGGAACAACGAGCAAGTTATGATGAAAGCAAGTAAACAAGATTGTAATCAATGAGGAAAATAGGACGGGGACCATAGTTTCACTAGTGGTGTCTATACTGAGAATAATAAACATGTTGGGTGAACAAATTACAGTTGGACAAGTGACAAATCATGAACATATAACAATACTATTATGAAAAAATATAGTTCACGGGTTCTAACATTGTAGGCATTATGTCAAGATAAATAGACCGCCATCCAACAACATCTATTACTAAAAGTCCACCTTGAGACAGAAATCCATCAAATTTCGCTGGTATTAAGTTGCAGCAACTAAGTGATTTCTTGTGTGCAAGAGACAAATGCATTAAGAACAATACACAATGTAAGCAATAATTCTCATGCATAGACAAGAACACCGCTATTTTCTTCCTAGTGGTAACATCCTCCACCTCACACGTGTATGTCACTCAAGCGCAAATATAAAGGAGGCATGAACCCATTATATAGCATATAAAACCTCTCTTGGAAGCGCATACAATAACGTGGCCATGGAAATCATACACACCATAGAGAATTGCAAGACAAGATTAAAACTCTCTACAGATATAAGTGAAGCAACTCAGTATGACATGAACAAAGTAAAAATAATGTCATGGTTCATCGGATCCCAGCAAACACAACATGTAGCAATTACATAACGGTGATCTTGATCATGTAGGGTGATACGTCATAAACATGTCCTTAATTTTTGATGTTCCATGTTGTTTTATTATTATTTCCCACATGTTTGCTATACACTTTATGTCATTTTTATTGATTTTACGGACTAACCTATTGACAAGATGCCACAGAGCTAGTTCCCTATTTTCTGTTGTTTTTAGTTTCAGAAAAGTTGTCCTGGAAATATTCTCGGAATGGGAAAATTTGAAGCCCAGAAGTCTTAGAAATCCCAGAGGTTCCACGGAATCCCGAAGAGACCCGGAGGGGGGCCTCAGGGGGGCCACGCCATAGGATGGCGTGGCCCCCCTTGGCCGCGCCAGGGGGTGGTGTGGGCCCCTGAGCCTCCACCGCCTCTACCCTTTCGCCTATATAATCACCCCGAGGCGTAAACCCTAAATATATCCCACTTTTACCCGAGAAACACTTGAGGCCGCTGTCACCGTCATCCCGAGACCGGGAGGGTTCTGGAGCTCTCCCGGCACCCTGCCGGAGGGGGAAATCATCACCGGAGGGGTCTACACCACCATGCCCTCCTCCGAAGTTATGCGTGAGTAGTCCATCCCTGTACTACGGGTCCATAGCAGTAGCTAGATGGTTGTTCTCTCCACTTTGTGCCTCGTGTTTAGATCTTGTGAGCTGCCTAACATGATCAAGATCATCTTTATGTAATGTTACATGTTGTGTTTGTTGGGATCTGATGAATGTTGAATGTTATGTCTTCTGATTATCGATCTCTCATGTTATCTTCATGCTTATGTTATTTATGATCTTGCATGCTCTGTTTCGTTAGTAGATGCTCTGGCCAAGTAGATGCTAGTAACTCCAAGAGGGAGTATTTATGCTCGATAGTGGCTTCATGCCTCCTTTGCATCTGTGCTCGAGTGACAGAAACGTGGCAGATGGAGGATGTGTTGTTTCCATTAGGGAGAAAACAACAATGCTTTGTCTAAGGATAATGTTATTGTTTACATTACACACTTTGCTTACTGCGATTATCTGTTGCTTGCAACTTAATACCCAACGTTTGTTCGGATGATATTCAGAAGGTGGATTAGTCATAGATGCAGTTGGATAACGGTCTATGTATCTTGTTGTAATGCCCGCATGAATCACATAGTAATCTTTATGTCTTGCATATGCACTATGGTGCAGCCTTCATTTATGTCAATTGCCCAGCTGTAATTTGTTCGCCGCACATGTTATTTATCTTTCACGGAGAGACACCGCTAGTGAACTGTGGACCCCGGTCCTTTTTCCTCATACTGATAAACACCTACTGCTTTCATACTGCTCTCATACTGTTTTCCTACTGTTTTCCACACCATACGTTTAACCTCTTTGTGTTCAGTTATTTCAAAAAAAAAAACCTCTTTGTGTTCAGCAAAACCGGTGAGATTGACAACCTCACTGCTTCGTTGGGACAGAGTGATTTGATTGTGTTGTGTAGGTTCCATGTTGCTGCTGAACCGGTAGTGTGCCCTGCCATCTAGGTTGCTTCACCTTTTGAAGTTACTCCTTCCTCCTACTGGTCGATTCAACCTTGGTTTCTTTTCTGAGGGAAAACTTGTTGTTGCACTCTTCACACCTTGCGCTTGGGGTCTCCCAACGAGCGTTTGTCTACACTCCATCAAGCTTTTCTGGCACCGTTGCCGGGGAGGAAGAGAATTTCTGCAAGGGGAGTTTGTCACTTCCAATCTCTTTACTTTGTTTTTGTTTTTCTTAGTTTATTTTATTTTTTCTTGTTTGCTTCTCTTTATCAAAAACACAAATAATAGTTCTTATTCTAATTGTTATTTTTGGCACTTCGTTGTTATTTTTCATCATGTTATTCCCTAGGTTTACCCTGAAAGATTTGCTGGTAGGAAGTGGTCCTCTATACTTGGAAAGGACACTATTAAAGAATTCTTTGATCATGTTAGTAAACATGATAATCTTGAGGAAAAATCCATAGTAGAACTTGCTCCCAATTATGAGACTGCTGCAACTTCTTTAGTTCACATGTTAGAAGCTAGGTTTGTTAACCTCCATCCCATATTACAACATATGTTCCTCAATTTTAATAACACTGAAGATGTTGAGAAAAGAAACTTTGTCTTAAAAACTGTGCTTCAATAATTTGGAGATGTTGCTATAGAAGCTAGAAAAATCTTTGATCGTTTCAATATGCTTGGCTCATGTGTATACATTGTTGGTGCTCTTGAAAAAATGAATCTAATAAAGAAAAGGAGGATAAAATATCAATTCCCTTTAAATTGGTAGCACTGCATGAAGCCCAATAGAAATTTTTTCATTGGATTGTTCCTAAGAATTTATTTGATGAAGATAGTAAGCCTAAAAGTTCTAAGAGAGGAGCCTCTGAAACTCACTTAGATAAAATACAATGCATTATTAAGGAATTTCCCAATCTTGATTTGAATGCCCCTCCTTTTGAAAATACTTGATTCCACTTTTCTGGGCCTAGCTAAAAGGCGTTAAAGAAAAGCACTTCTTGGGAGATAACCCATGGTTTTATTTTTTGCTTTGTTTTTCTCTGTTTTCTTTGAGTCAAGGGGTTGTATACTTCTGTAGCAACTCCTTTGTCTCTTTATTTTCATGTTTTAGTAGTGCCAAGTAAGGTTTCTGACGAGAGTTGAAGTTGGTTTTCGGATTTCTGCGTAGAAAACAGATTTCTTCTATCCACAGTAAAAAAAAGTATAAAATTCTGGAAGATCACAATGATCTGAACTTTTTTGTGCTTATTCCTCATATAATTGCAAGAAGTTTTTGTTCTTTAAGTTTGTATCTGAGCAACGTAAGTTCTCGAAAAAATTCGTCCTTACAGACTGTTCTGGTTTTGACAGATTCTGCCATTTTTCTTACATTTGCTCTTTTGCAATGTCAAGTGGATTTCTTTGCTTCACGAAACATCAGTGGCTGTAGCTAATGTTTAAAAGTATCAATATAACTTGTGCCATACATAACCCATGGATTTTTATTTGTTGCACTAACCCTCTAATGCGAATTACGGTTTGAGTGTGGTGTGAAGGAAGTTTTCAAGTGTCAAGAGAAGAGGTGATATATGTGATCAATAAGAGTGCAAGGTCAAAGATTGGGGATGCCCCCGTGGTTCATCCAAGCATATTTTTAGAATACTCAAGCATCTAATCTTGGGGATTCCCAATGCATCCCCTTCTTCATCAACTATCTATCAGGTCACTTCTCGTGAAACAATATTTTTATTCGGTCGCATCATATGAAGTTTACTTGGAGCGTCTGTTTGTTTTTCTTTTGTTTTCTTTCGTTTTCCTTTGTTTTATTTTGTTTTCTTCCTGCAATAATATAGTTGGATCCTAGCATTCTTTGTTTGGGAGAGAGACACGCTTCGCGTTTTCATTTGAATACTTGATATGCTAGTATTCTTAGTTTTTATTATAGTTGCTGCAAAAAATTCATGTTTAGCTCTCGTTTTCATTGCATCTCTTGTTCATAGATGTTAGTTTTAGTAGTGTTATGTGAGTCCTCTCATGTTTTCTTTCTGTAGCATGTAGAGCATTTTTTGTTAAAACATATTTTTTATGGTGCTTGTTGGGAAAATAAACTGCTGCTTGAGGTAGAATTTTTAACGGTGCAAGTAGAAGGTTGTATAGACTATGGCTAGAAATTTTTCATATCATGCTAGATTTTATTTTAGTTTTAAATCCTCGTGGTTATTGAGTAGCATGATTAGCCTCAAATAGCCGAGAGTGTTTAATGTGCCATTGAAAGAATCATGAGTTGTTCTTGTCATATTGAAGCATAAATTTTTGGTGTTCTCCTTTGAATGTTTTATTTGGTTGACTTGGAGAATGCTCACACCATGTTTATGACTATGAATGAGTCACGAATATCCTCTATGATCATTTAGTTTTTTAACTTGTGGTGCCACTTATGCTTTGATTAATGATGTTTATGTCGCCATGCATGATTATGGCTCTTATGCTCTCTTGATTTGTCGCGCCCAGTCTTTTGCTAGCCTTCACCTGTACTGAGGATGAGCTCTACTCGTGCATCCAACTTCCTAAAACCAAAGTGTTCCCATTGTGTCCACCATACCTATCTACATGTGGTATTTAACTGACATTCCAAGTAAATTGCTCATGTGTTACCTTTAAAACCTTCAAAATTATTCCTGCTTTATGTTCTTGTTTTTGCTCATGAGGACGTAAATAGAGAATCTTTATCTCACTTCTTGATTGGATTTCACACCCTGGACTAGCTTATCCAATGATAGAAGAGATGGCAGCGGGGTGCCCAGTCCCAAATTAATAAATACAAAATCTATTTACTATTCTTTCCCCTGATTTATCAGTCAAAGCATAATTGTGTAAACAAAGGAGAAAGAGGGATGAACTTCTACCCAGATGCATCCTTCATATGGGAGCCTCTCTTGTGAATCTAGTTAGCTTGTGACGTACTGCGTTTTCTATTTACCATTCGTTGACATAAGTATACACCTCTCTTAAAATATAGACACTCCTCCACGGTATGTGATTGTTGGCAGGCACCCGAGGAATCGGTTAGCATGGATTGTGAAAGATGGTTGGAGTCTCAAGTTTTTATACCTCAGTTTAATAAAATAAAAGCTCTGGCACATGAGTGATCCATGCTTCCCTCTGCGAAGGGTCTTTCTTTTACTTTCATGTTGAGTCTCCATCTTCTAACTTTATGCACAGTTGAGGCAGCATTTTTGCCATTCTGAGTTTTATGTGCATTTGTCCGAGAAACATTATTAGTTGATTCATGATGTGATATTTCTTGTTCTCTAATTATTTGTTCTAGTCTTCCTCATAAACTTTGAAGGTGTCCTGGCATTTATGTTTTGCCCCACTCTTAAGGACTAGCGAAATATCACTTTGACATGCTTTCTCTATACTTGAAACAAACGTATATCTTTCTTTGCATTGTTATTCATGATCTTTTATTTGACTTACTTCTCATGATGCAAAGTGATTGCTATGCTTTATTATTAAAGTTTTATTTATCATGTTTGTGTTTGAGTTCTATGATTTCAGCTTACATATGATTTTACATTTTGATGATCAAGTTTATGTTGGTAGCATGTCACCTCAGAAATTATTTGTTTTTTCGTTTACCTACTCGAGGACGAGTAGGAACTAAGCTTGGGGATGTTGATACTTCATAAATGTATCCTTAATTTTTGATGTTCCGTGTTGTTTTCTTATTGTTTCCCACATGTTTGCTATACACTTTATGTCATTTTTATCGATTTTCCGGACTAACCTATTGACAAGATGCCATAGAGCCAGTTCCCTGGTTTTCTGTTATTTTTAGTTTCAGAAAAGTTGTTCTGGATATATTCTCGGAATTGGAAAATTCGAAGCCCGGAAGTCTTAGAAATCCCAGAGGTTCCACGGAGTCCCAAAGAGACCCAGAGGGGGCCTCAGGGGGCCCACACCATAGGTTGGCGCGGCCTCCCTTGGCCGCGCCAGGGGGTGGTGTGGGGCCCCTAAGCCTCCACCGCCTCTAACCTTTCGCCTATATATTCCCCCTGAGACGTAAACCCTAAATATATCCCACTTTTACCTGAGAAACACCCGAGGCCGCGTCACCGTCATCCCGAGATTGGGAGGGTTCTGGAGCTCTCCCCGGCACCCTACCGGAGGGGGAAATCATCACCGGAGGAGTCTACACCACCATGCCCTCCTCCGAAGTGATGCGTGAGTAGTTCATCCCTGGACTACGGGTACATAGAAGTAGCTAGATGGTTGTTCTCTCCACTTTGTGCCCCATGTTTAGATCTTGTGAGATGCCTAACATGATCAAGATCATCTTTATGTAATGCTACATGTTGTGTTTGCTGGGATCTGAAGAATGTTGAATTCTATGTCTTCTGATTATCAATCTATCATGTTATCTTCATGCTTATGTTATTTATGATATTGCATGCTCTCCGTTGTTAGTAGATGCTCTGGCCAAGTAGATGCTAGTAACTCCAAGAGGGAGTATTTATGCTCGATAGTGGGTTCATGCCTCCTTTGCATCTGTGCTCGAGTGACAGAAACGTGACGGATGGAGGATGTGTTGTTTCCATTAGGGAGAAAACAACAATGCTTTGTCTAAGGATGATGTTATTTTTTACATTACACACTTTGCTTACTGCGATTATCTGTTTCTTGCAACTTAATAACAAACGTTTGTTCGGATGATATTCGGAGGGTGGATTTTTAGTCATAGATGCAGTTGGATAACGGTCTATGTATCTTGTTGTAATTCCCGCATGAATCACATAGTAATCTTTATGTCGTCCATATGCACTATGGTGCAGCCTTCATTAATGTCAATTGCCCAGCTGTAATTTGTTGACCACACATGTTATTTATCTTTCACGGAGAGACACAACTAGTGAACTGTGGACCCCGGACCTTTTCCCTCATACTGATAAACACCTACTGCTTTCATACTTCTCTCATAATGTTTTCCACACCATGCGTTTAACCTCTTTGTGTTCAGCAAAACTGGTGATATTGACAACCTCACTGCTTCATTGGGACAGAGTGATTTGATTGTGTTGTGTAGGTTCCACGTTGCTTCTGAACCGGTAGTGCGCCCTGCCATCTCAGCTGCTTCACCTTCTGAAGTTACTCCTTCCTCCTGCTGGTCGCTTCAACCTTGCTTTCTTTTCTTAGGGAAAACTTGCTGCTGCACCCTTCATGCCTTGTGCTTGAGGTATCCCAACGAGCGTGTGTCTACACTCCATCATAGGTGTCGCCCCCGGACTTCTAGAGGATACTCACCGTACGAACTGAACAGTATTTTGATTCGATTACGCGGCTTACCGGCACCCGCATCTCTTACGAGTAGGCCAACACTTATGTGTGACAACCAATCTTTACTATTCACCATCGATGTAAACTATCCCGTAGAAATCAGGACACTACCATTGACGTACTTCATAACATACACACATGGTACGTCAATGACTTTGAACAAGATGATAACATAACATATCCCTAAGACACAAAAGATAGAAACAAGTTGCAACTGGCCCTCACTAGGGCAGAGAATAGCAAATACAATCATCCAGAGGACACATGTCCCAACATAACATCATTACAACTCAGCGGAAGCATTCAAGGGGTCTGAGTACAGACAAATCCAAATAGGCTTAAGAAGCCGGGAATGAAAAGAAAACGGAGCCCATCCACGATGTCTCGGATCCTGCCCGGGTCCGCTAACTACTCGTCAGCAGCCTCGTCAAACTCCACGTAGTAGCCGTCACGGGGATCCTCGTAAGCGTAGTCTGCGGAAACCACAACCCCAAAGGGGTCAGTACATAGACGTACTGGCAAGCAAGACTCACAGTTCACCAAAGTGTAGCCCGTCAACACCAAGCCCAGATGCCTTGGGATCAACGGAAGAAATGGATATAAAAGATGCTGCAACTGGCTGCACTAACCAACTACATAACAAACTACAACTTCCGGTCTATCAGAAAGAGATAAGATAGCGTATCGTAACCAACTATAGCTAACCACCAAACAAACCCATCCTGGACCTCGCCCCTTATCCAAAGAAGCAATCCGAGGATAACTCACACTGTTGGATTACTGATGGATCAAATGGTTGTGTCAATAAGCCTATTACTAGTCCAGTTATCATTAGTTAGGTGTAAGTTGTTCTGAGTACTTGTTAGCCAGTACTTTCACCAAGTCAACCATAACCGCGGAAAACACGGCTTCTCGAGAAGATTGATCCCTGCAGGGGTGCACCAATTTGGCCGTACACGTAAGAATAACCCGCCAGATGGGAAGGCCTTTCCCACCAAGCGGGGCACTCAACACAACTCAACTCTTCTTCGCATCAAGCCCAAAGCACCACGTGCTGTGCGTGCGCGGCTAATCGAGCCCCACGAAGAAAAGGGGACCCTCATAGCACTGGAAGACCACGCCGCCCTAAATGCCGACTACAAAAGTTCCCCCCTGGCCTCGGGTTCGTACCTGCATATGCGTGCATCAAATGGAAAGCCCGAACTAAGTGTGGTGATTTGGACGAGATGCGAATCGAATCAAATTGAGGGGGGCGCCCATACACGCTTCCCACATGCGGATAGTGCGCTCATCATGGATCAGTAGACAAGACCCTTTTCCTATTAGGGTCGACACTAGCAGGCCTCAAAACCACGTCGGGCCTCCTGCCGGTGCCTTATCAGCAAATTATTATTACCTCAAAATTAATAGGTTGTTGTTTAACATCGAGCCCCAGAATATAATGGAATATGATAACAGAAAGTAACTGATGACAGACTCGAGCAAAACAACCCTAAGCATGCTAGTAAGACACGGGCCCAAGCAACGGGGTTTTAGGACTGGAGGTGAGGCAATATCAGGGTTCAGGGTATCATGTGATGGGTTCGTAACAGAAGCAACGATACATAGGGCTAGCAAATATAGACAACGGAAAGTATCGGTAACCAATGTTGAAAGGAACACAATGGTTCATGTGAGTGATAACTTGCCTGCAAACTCAGCAGCCGGGTACTGAGCTAGATCCTCAGAAGGGGTGTCGTAAAGATCGTCGGTCTCAACGTCGTCGTCTATCCGAGAAGAAGCAAACAAACAATACAGGAAAATAAACAATCAATATCATGGCATAGTGCACAATCATAGGATGATGCATGTCAAGTTAATAGATGCATCAAAATAAACTAGTTGACATGGTAACACAATTTAAATGGACACATATACAATTTTGAGTTGCATATGAAAAGCCCAAGGATTTTGGTTGAAACAGTTGTTTTCTAATTAACCAACAGGTGAAAGTGGTTTAGCATGATGCATGGATGAGGAAAACAACAAAATAACATCAATAGAACCAAATGGAAATGAGGTTTAGCAATTTAGAATTTTATTTATTAAGTTAAGGAATTTTTTGGTTCCTTAAAGGTGACACACATGTATTTGTTGTTTTCACCAAGGTAATTTGTGCAAAATAAATAACAAAATTCATATTTAAAAAGATCATGAAATTTTGGGTGGATCACATGTTTCAAATATTGAAAAAGGAATTTGTATGAATTTATTATGACTTAAACAAAATTAAACAAGTTTTAAATGAATTTAAAACAAGCATGAATTTTATTTGAATTTTATTTGCTCAAAACATAATTTCAAATTCACATTTGAAAAGGTTATACTTTGGTGGTTTGAAAACATATTTTGCATGTTCAAGAATAATTTAATTGAGCAAGTTATGATTTTAGCAATTTTAAATGGTTTAAATAAGATTTAAATTATTTAAGCAATTTAAATTATTCAAACCATGAAACAAAATTTTATATTTGAATAGGTTAGGTGAAATAGCATTGAAAACATATTTTATTTGCATGATTTGGATTTATTATGATTTAGTTATGGAATTTAGAAAATTGCATTTGAATTATTTTAATTTGAAATTTAAATGCATTTGGAAATTTCAAAACAGAACACAAATGGATTATTTGGATAGACAATTTAATTTAGAACAATAAACATATTCTACTTTTGTTATTTAGAGTTATAGATTAAAAGTTATTAACAAATTAAAATTGAGGACCAAACTGTAATTAAAAAGGTTCTATTTTGAAACAGCAACGTGTTTAAACATTTGTTACAGCGCTACCAGCTAGCCACAGCCACTGCAGGGTGGGCCACGGGCCAGCGTGGCGCTGTGCGCGCTTGCGTGGCCACCAGGGTCACTGCCTGGTGGACCCTGCATGTCAGCCACGGAAGGAAAAAAGTGTGGATTTTATTCGAGCCGCGAGGGATCGAACCCTGCACCTGCGGGCGCGCGCACTGCAGTGCTACCACTGCGCTGGATTCAGTTTCGTTGTCAGGGTTAGCGACGCGGACAGGTTAACGTTCAGATCTAAGTGTTAACTGAACTTTTACGCGCGCAAGCACTGAACCTGACAGAGATCGAACACACCGGCGGCGATCACTGTTGCGAAGCGACGCCGTGATGCGATCTAGTGATGCAGTGAACGTGCAGATGCGTGCAAGGATGCTTGTGCAGATGCGTGCACGGTGCAACAGAGAGGGAAGGGAACGGATGTCGCGGTGGCTCACCGGGAGATGGTCGGGGTTGTAGTACTCGAGGCAGAACAGCGGCGACGTGGACGGCGGCGCGTATCCAGGGGCTCTCCGGGGTGGCTCGGGTGTCTAATCGGAAGAGAGGGTAGCGGTGGTTTGGTTCCAGGGTCCAGGTAGGGTGCTGGACCTCCATGGCGACGGCGGCGTGGACGGATTCAGAGGGAAAAACTCCGGTGGTTGCAGCGGCGAGGGGAAACGGTGGCAGAGGGGTGGAATTGGCGGCGGAGGCGAGGGAACAGGGACCTAGGGGGGCTAGGGTTGGCGGCGCTGCCCTAGGGCTAGTTATATAGGGGCGCACGGGGCTGGATCACCGTTGGAGCTCGCCGATGCCGCCGTGGCGCTCCGGATAGGCTGCCGTACACGGGGGAGATGCTCGAAATAGAACAGGAAAAAAAAAAGCGTTTTTCTGCGTTAAGTGGCGGGCTGGGCTGCGCGCGGAAGGAAGACGAGGTGGGCTGGGCGCAGCCCACTCCCTTTGGCGCCAAAATCGTTTTAAATTTGTTATTTCTCCTCTTCTTCTTTTTTTTTGCTGAATTAGGATTTGGAAGAAAATGATGGGTTTTAGGTTAGTAAAAAATTTGGAAATATTAGGGGGAGTTCCTTAGGCCATTTGCAAACAGGTGTTAACTTTTATTTTCAAAAAGTTTGAAATTTGTTTGCTGTTTGAATTTAAATCAAATTTGGGTGAAATTTTAATATTAAATGATCATTAATAAAAACCAACTTTTAAATAGGGTAACCCCTATGTTAATTATAACCCATTGATTAAATTTGTTTTATAATTTGCATGAATTCAAATTGGTTGCTGTTTGATGCTTGATCTGAATTTTTAAATATGATTTGGAATTTAAATGATTGATTTAAAACCATCATTTTAACAAGTGATCACTATGGAATAAAATGAAACAAATTGGTTGTTTTTATTTGTGATTTTTATTTCAAATGTTGTAACAGAGCAAGTATGAAACAATTGTTTGTAAAGAGTTTAAATTTGAATTGTGAAAACAGGGAAAAACAGATGCAACAATTAAGAAACAAATGCAAACAACATGAAAACAATATGATGACATGATGCAATACTGTAATAAACATGAAACAAACATTCTAAGGGGTGGTTTTTCATACTTGGGATGTTACAAAACGCCCCCCCTTGAAGGAATCGCGCCCCGAGATTCCTACTGAGAAAGGAAAAGGTCCGGATACTTCTTGCGAAGATCCTCTTCGGTCTCCCACGTTGCCTCTTTATCGAAATGATGCGACCACTGCACTTTCAAGAACTTGGTGCTCTTGTTGCGAGTATTACGCTCGGTCTCATCGAGAATACGAACAGGGTGCTCCTCATAAGATAGATCATCTTGCAGTTCAATGGAATCATGATCAACTGCACAATCTGGATCTTTGAAACACCTCTTGAGCTGTGACACGTGGAACACATCGTGCACCTTGGATAGTTTTTCTGGGAGTTCAAGACGATATGCATTTTCTGCACGCCTTGAGAGAATGTTGAAAGGACCAATGTATCTTGGTGCAAGCTTTCCTTTCACACCAAAACGATGAGTGCCTCTGAGGGGAGTTACACGGAGATATGCTTTGTCACCAGGAGCATAGATCATATCCTTGTGCTTGCTGTCATAGTAGCTTTTCTGACGAGACTGAGCAATCTTGAGATTGTCACGAATGATACGAACTTTCTCCTTGGCTTCCTTAACAATGTCAGGGCCTAAGAGTGAACGTTCACCAGCTCCAGACCAATTGATTGGACTCCTGCATCTGCGGCCATAGAGTGCTTCAAATGGTGCCATGCCTAGGCTTGCCTGGTAGCTGTTGTTGTAGGAGAATTCAGCATATGGAAGGCAATCCTCCCATTTCATGCCAAAGGAGATATCACATGCTCTGAGCATATCCTCGAGAATCTGATTGACTCTTTCGACTTGCCCCTGAGACTGAGGGTGATAAGCTGTGTTGAACTGAAGTTTGGTGCCCAATGCTTCTTGAAAGCTTTTCCAGAAATGAGAACTGAATATGCTTCCACGGTCTGAGCTTATTTCCAATGGAACACCATGAAGAGGAACAATCTTTGCTGTGTAGAGTTCTGCTAACTGGCTAGCTGAGATTGTTTCTTTGACAGCAAAGAAGTGAGCTACTTTAGTGAGACGATCAATAACAACGAAGATTGCATCGTTGCCCTTCTTGGACTTTGGAAACCCAGTAACGAAGTCCATTTCAATCATGTCCCACTTCCACTCAGGAATTTTCAGAGGTTGGAGTAGACCTGCTGTTTTCTGATGGACTGCCTTAACGCGTTGACAAACGTCGCATTCAGAAACGTATTGAGCAATTTCACGTTTCATGCCAGGCCACCAATACAGTGTCTTAAGATCCTGGTACATCTTTGTACTTCCAGGGTGGATGGAGAGAGGAGTTTCATGAGCCTCCTTGAGAATGATATCTTTGAGACTTTGAACTTGAGGAACTGCAATGCGTCCTTCAAAGAACACATTTCCTTTATCATCAACTGAGAAGGACTTGAATTTCTCCTTGCCTTCTTTGATGTGTTCTACCATCTTCTTGATTTCAGCATCACGAAGCTGTTCAGAACGAATCTTGTCCTCGAGAGTTGGACTGGCTGTCAAGCTAGCAAGATATCCTTGAGGAACAAGGCCAAGGTTCAGCTTCTGGAATTCTTCATGAAGTGGAGGTTGGCTTTCCATGATCATGAGATTATTGCAATATGACTTGCGACTGAGAGCATCGGCCATAACATTAGCCTTGCCTGGAGTGTAAGAAATGGTGAGATCAAATTCTTTAATCTTTTCAATCCATCTCCTTTGCCTGAGGTTTAGATCTGGCTGAGTGAAGATGTATTTCAGACTCTTGTGATCGGAAAAGATTTCAGTTTTGTTACCCAACAAGTATTGTCTCCATTTCTTGAGGGCAAACACAACTGCTGCAAGTTCAAGATCATGTGTGGGATAGTTTTGCTCATGTGGATTCAGCTGACGTGAAGCATAAGCCACAACTTGACGTTCTTGCATAAGAACTGCACCTAGACCTTGGAGAGATGCATCGCAGAATATCTGGAAAGGTTTGGTAGTATCTGGGCCAACCAGAACTGGGGTGGAAGTGAGTTTAGTCTTCAGAAGATTGAAACTCTCATCACATTGTGGAGTCCAAACGAACTTCTTGTCCTTCTTTGTGAGATCAGTGAGAGGTTTAGCAATCTTGGAGAAGTTTTGGACGAAACGACGGCAATAGCTAGCCAAGCCAAGAAAGCTTCTAACTTGTTTTACCGTCTTAGGAGGTTTCCAATCAACAATTGCCTTAACCTTTTCCGGGTCAATGGCTATGCCCTTGGCAGAGATGATATGACCAAGGTAAGCAACTTCTGGAATCCAGAACTCACATTTGGAGAACTTGGCATATAGACGATGCTCGCGAAGTTTCATGAGAGTGAGACGAAGATGTTCTCCATGCTCTTCCTCGGATTTTGAGTGGACAAGGATATCATCAAGATATACCACAACGAACTTGTCGAGGTATTCATGGAAAGGATGCGTGAAGAGTTCTGCTCTCTTAAGCAGGGCAAGCTGGACGTCATTGGCTACCAGAATGAGTTCAATCGCCTCGCTCGTTATGCTGGTGATGAGGTGTCCACTGAGGCTAAGAAGATGGCAAGGTTCCGCCGAGGTTTTAACCCGGAACTGAAGTACGCTCTCACCAACATCAAGTGCAAGGACTTCGAGGAGCTCGTGAACACCGCGCTCAATGAGGAGAATGGGCGCAAGGCGTTCGAAGAGTCGCGCAAGCACTCGCGTGAGGGTGGTTCCTCCTCCAACATGACCACCCCTCCGCAAAAGCGCCGCATCTGGGTGCCAAATGGGGCTGTCACTAGTGCTCCATATGCCCAAGCTTCTCAAGGCTTCGCTTCCCGCCCACCCAACCCAGCTCAGATGCAGGCTCAGAGGTTCTCAATGGGGCAGCCAAGGCCAGATGCACCTCGTGTCGTCACTTGCTACAAATGCAAGCAGACAGGGCACTATGCTGATAAGTGCACTCAGAGGCAGCTACCTCCACCACCTCCTCGCCCCAACACCAACCAGGCAATGGTTCGTGCTCCCCCGGCTAAAGCCTTCAACTCCAACAACAGGCCTGTCGGGAGGACCGCGAGGGTGAATCATATCAAGGCCGACAAAGCCGAGGAAGCTGCTGACGTCGTTCTCGGTACATTCCCCGTAAACTCTAACCCAGCTAAAGTGTTGTTTGATACCGGAGCATCGCATTCTTTCGTGTCAAAGATCTTTGCAACAGCAGTTAAACTACCTTTTGTTGGTTTGGGTTCCCCGCTAGTAGTAAACTCCCCTGGAGCAACTATGCAAACTTCCAAGATCAGTCATGAGAATCAGATTCTAATTGGAGGCCACATATTCCTTGCTTCCCTCATTCTGCTTGGCAATTCTGACATTGATGTCATCCTTGGCATGGATTGGTTGAAGGCCAATAAAGCTACGATTGATTGTGCTAAGAAGTCAATAACTCTGTTCCACCCGTCTGGCCAGATAGTCTATTCTCCAAGTGAATCAAGTTCTGTTCAGCTGTTCAACCTAGATGCAAAACCCCTTCCTGCAATTGAAAATGTTCCGGTGGTTTGTGAGAGTTGCCAGGGATGCCTCCGGACAGAGCAGTTGAGTTCGTGATCGATCTTGAACCAGGTACTGCTCCAATCTCTAAGCATCCATACAAGATAGCTCCTCCTGAACTGAAATTGTTGAAGGAGCAAATCGATATGTACATGGAGAAAGGTTACATTCAACCTAGTTCTTCCGCTTGGGGTTGCCCAACTCTGTTTGTTGCCAAGAAGGATCAAACAAAAAGACTCGTGGTTGACTATCGTCCTCTCAACGAGAAAACCATCAAAAACAAGTATCCAATTCCTCGTATCGATGATCTTTTTGACCAACTTGCTGGAGCCTCAATATTCTCAAAGTTGGACTTGAGGATGGGTTACCATCAAATAAAGATCAGAAAGGAAGATATTCCAAAAACAGCTTTCACCACTCGGTACGGTCTATATGAATACACCGTCATGTCCTTTGGTATCACCAATGCACCGGCGACATTCTCAAGACTCATGAATTCTGTCTTCCATGAATACCTCGACAAGTTCGTTGTGGTATATCTTGATGATATCCTTGTCTACTCAAAATCCGAGGAAGAGCATGGAGAACATCTTTGTCTCACTCTCATGAAACTTCGCGAGCATCGTCTATATGCCAAGTTCTCCAAATGTGAGTTCTGGATTCCAGAAGTTGCTTACCTTGGTCATATCATCTCTGCCAAGGGCATAGCCATTGACCCGGAAAAGGTTAAGGCAATTGTTGATTGGAAACCTCCTAAGACGGTAAAACAAGTTAGAAGCTTTCTTGGCTTGGCTAGCTATTGCCGTCGTTTCGTCCAAAACTTCTCCAAGATTGCTAAACCTCTCACTGATCTCACAAAGAAGGACAAGAAGTTCGTTTGGACTCCACAATGTGATGAGAGTTTCAATCTCCTGAAGACTAAACTCACTTCCACCCCAGTTCTGGTTGGCCCAGATACTACCAAACCTTTCCAGATATTCTGCGATGCATCTCTCCAAGGTCTAGGTGCAGTTCTTATGCAAGAACGTCAAGTTGTGGCTTATGCTTCACGTCAGCTGAATCCACATGAGCAAAACTATCCCACACATGATCTTGAACTTGCAGCAGTTGTGTTTGCCCTCAAGAAATGGAGACAATACTTGTTGGGTAACAAAACTGAAATCTTTTCCGATCACAAGAGTCTGAAATACATCTTCACTCAGCCAGATCTAAACCTCAGACAAAGGAGATGGATTGAAAAGATTAAAGACTTTGATCTCACCATTTCTTACACTCCAGGCAAGGCTAATGTTATGGCCGATGCTCTCAGTCGCAAGTCATATTGCAATAATCTCATGATCATGGAAAGCCAACCTCCACTTCATGAAGAATTCCAGAAGCTGAACCTTGGTCTTGTTCCTCAAGGATATCTTGCTAGCTTGACAGCCAGTCCAACTCTCGAGGACAAGATTCGTTCTGAACAGCTTCGTGATGCTGAAATCAAGAAGATGGTAGAACACATCAAAGAAGGCAAGGAGAAATTCAAGTCCTTCTCAGTTGATGATAAAGGAACTGTGTTCTTTGAAGGACGCATTGCAGTTCCTCAAGTTCAAAGTCTCAAAGATATCATTCTCAAGGAGGCTCATGAAACTCCTCTCTCCATCCACCCTGGAAGTACAAAGATGTACCAGGATCTTAAGACACTGTATTGGTGGCCTGGCATGAAACGTGAAATTGCTCAATACGTTTCTGAATGCGACGTTTGTCAACGCGTTAAGGCAGTCCATCAGAAAACAGCAGGTCTACTCCAACCTCTGAAAATTCCTGAGTGGAAGTGGGACATGATTGAAATGGACTTCGTTACTGGGTTTCCAAAGTCCAAGAAGGGCAACGATGCAATCTTCGTTGTTATTGATCGTCTCACTAAAGTAGCTCACTTCTTTGCTGTCAAAGAAGCAATCTCAGCTAGCCAGTTAGCAAAACTCTACACAGCAAAGATTGTTCCTCTTCATGGTGTTCCATTGGAAATAAGCTCAGACCGTGGAAGCATATTCACTTCTCATTTCTGGAAAAGCTTTCAAGAAGCATTGGGCACCAAACTTCTGTTCAGCACAGCTTATCACCCTCAGTCTCAGGGGCAAGTCGAAAGAGTCAATCAGATTCTCGAGGATATGCTCAGAGCATGTGGTATCTCCTTTGGCATGAAATGGGAGGATTGCCTTCCATATGCTGAATTCTCCTACAACAACAGCTACCAGGCAAGCCTAGGCATGGCACCATTTGAAGCACTCTATGGCCGCAGATGCAGGAGTCTAATCAATTGGTCTGGAGCTGGTGAACGTTCACTCTTAGGCCCTGACATTGTTAAGGAAGCCGAGGAGAAAGTTCGTATCATTCGTGACAATCTCAAGATTGCTCAGTCTCGTCAGAAAAGCTACTATGACAGCAAGCACAGGGATATGATCTATGCTCTTGGTGACAAAGCATATCTCCGTGTAACTCCCCTCAGAGGCACTCATCGTTTTGGTGTGAAAGAAAAGCTTGCACCAAGATACATTGGTCCTTTCAACATTCTCTCAAGGCGTGCAGAAAATGCCTATTGTCTTGAACTCCCAGAAAAACTATCCAAGGTGCACGATGTGTTCCACGTGTCACAGCTCAAGAGGTGTTTCAAAGATCCAGATCGTGCAGTTGATCATGATTCCATTGAACTGCAAGATGATCTATCTTATGAGGAGCACCCTGTTCGTATTCTCGATGAGACCGAGCGTAAGACTCGCAACAAGAGCACCAAGTTCTTGAAAGTGCAGTGGTCGCATCATTCCGATAAAGAGGCAACGTGGGAGACCGAAGAGGATCTTAGCAAGAAGTATCCGGACCTTTTCCTTTCTCAGTAGGAATCTCGGGGCGCGATTCCTTCAACGGGGGCGTTTTGTAACATCCCAAGTATGAAAAACCACCCCTTAGAATGTTTGTTTCATGTTTATTACAGTATTGCATCATGTCATCATATTGTTTTCATGTTGTTTGCATTTGTTTCTTAATTGTTGCATCTGTTTTTCCCTTTTTTCACAATTCAAATTTAAACTCTTTACAAACAATTGTTTCATACTTGCTCTGTTACAACATTTGAAATAAAAATCACAAATAAAAACAACCAATTTGTTTCATTTTATTCCATAGTGATCACTTGTTAAAATGATGGTTTTAAATCAATCATTTAAATTCCAAATCATATTTAAAAATTCAAATCAAGCATCAAACAGCAACCAATTTGAATTCATGCAAATTATAAAACAAATTTAATCAATGGGTTATAATTAACATAGGGGTTACCCTATTTAAAAGTTGGTTTTTATTAATGATCATTTAATATTAAAATTTCACCCAAATTTGATTTAAATTCAAACAGCAAACAAATTTCAAACTTTTTGAAAATAAAAGTTAACACCTGTTTGCAAATGGCCTAAGGAACTCCCCCTAATTTTTCCAAATTTTTTACTAACCTAAAACCCATCATTTTCTTCCAAATCCTAATTCAGCAAAAAAAAAAGAAGAGGAGAATTAACAAATTTAAAACGATTTTGGCGCCAAAGGGAGTGGGCTGCGCCCATCCCACCTCGTCTTCCTTCCGCGCGCAGCCCAGCCCGCCACTTAACGCAGAAAAACGCTTCGTTTTTTTTCCTGTTCTATTTCGAGCATCTCCCCCGTGTACGGCAGCCTATCCGGAGCGCCACGGCGGCATCGGCGAGCTCCAACGGTGATCCAGCCCCGTGCGCCCCTATATAACTAGCCCTAGGGCAGCGCCGCCAACCCTAGCCCCCCTAGGTCCCTGTTCCCTCGCCTCCGCCGCCAATTCCACCCCTCTGCCACCGTTTCCCCTCGCCGCTGCAACCACCGGAGTTTTTCCCTCTGAATCCGTCCACGCCGTCGTCGCCATGGAGGTCCAGCACCCTACCTAGACCCTGGAACCAAACCACCGCTACCCTCTCTTCCGATTAGACACCCGAGCCACCCCGGAGAGCCCCTGGATACGCGCCGCCGTCCACGTCGCCGCCGTTCTGCCCCGAGTACTGCAACCCCGACCATCTCCCAGTGAGCCACCGCGGCATCCGTTCCCTTCCCTCTCCGTTGCACCGTGCACGCATCTGCACAAGCATCCTTGCACGCATCTGCACGTTCACTGCATCACTAGATCGCATCACGGCGTCGCTTCGCAACGGTGATCGCCGCCGGTGTGTTCGATCTCTGTCAGGTTCAGTGCTTGCGCGCGTAAAAGTTCAGTTAACACTTAGATCTGAACGTTAACCTGTCCGCGTCGCTAACCCTGACAACGAAACTGAATCCAGCGCAGTGGTAGCACTGCAGTGCGCGCGCCCGCAGGTGCAGGGTTCGATCCCTCGCGGCTCGAATAAAATCCACACTTTTTTCCTTCCGTGGCTGACATGCAGGGTCCACCAGGCAGTGACCCTGGTGGCCACGCAAGCGCCCACAGCGCCACGCTGGCCCGTGGCCCACCCTGCAGTGGCTGTGGCTAGCTGGTAGCGCTGTAACAAATGTTTAAACACGTTGCTGTTTCAAAATAGAACCTTTTTAATTACAGTTTGGTCCTCAATTTTAATTTGTTAATAACTTTTAATCTATAACTCTAAATAACAAAAGTAGAATATGTTTATTGTTCTAAATTAAATTGTCTATCCAAATAATCCATTTGTGTTCTGTTTTGAAATTTCCAAATGCATTTAAGTTTCAAATTCAAATAATTCAAATGCAATTTTCTAAATTCCATAACTAAATCATAATAAATCCAAATCATGCAAATAATATATGTTTTCAATGCTATTTCACCTAACCTATTCAAATATAAATTTTGTTTCATGGTTTGAATAATTTAAATTGCTTAAATAATTTAAATCTTATTTAAACCATTTAAAATTGCTAAAATCATAACTTGCTCAATTAAATTATTCTTGAACATGCAAAATATGTTTTCAAACCACCAAAGTATAACCTTTTCAAATGTGAATTTGAAATTATGTTTTGAGCAAATAAAATTCAAATAAAATTCATGCTTGTTTTAAATTCATTTAAAACTTGTTTAATTTTGTTTAAGTCATAATAAATTCATACAAATTCCTTTTTCAATATTTGAAACATGTAATCCACCCAAAATTTCATGATATTTTTAAATATGAATTTTGTTATTTATTTTGCACAAATTACCTTGGTGAAAACAACAAATACTGTGTGTCACCTTTAAGGAACCAAAAAATTCCTTAACTTAATAAATAAAATTCTAAATTGCTAAACATCATTTCCATTTGGTTCTATTGATGTTATTTTGTTGTTTTCCTCATCCATGCATCATGCTAAACCACTTTCACCTGTTGGTTAATTAGAAAACAACTGTTTAAACCAAAATCCTTGGGCTTTTCATATGCAACTCAAAATTGTATATGTGTCCATTTAAATTGTGTTACCATGTCAACTAGTTTATTTTGATGCATCTATTAACTTGACATGCATCATCCTATGATTGTGCACTATGCCATGATATTGATTGTTTATTTTCCTGTATTGTTTGTTTGCTTCTTCTCGGATAGACGACGACGTTGAGACCGACGATCTTTACGACACCCCTTCTGAGGATCTAGCTCAGTACCCGGCTGCTGAGTTTGCAGACAAGTTATCACTCACATGAACCATTGTGTTCCTTTCAACATTGGTTACCGATACTTTCCGTTGTCTATATTTGCTAGCCCTATGTATCGTTGCTTCTGTTACGAACCCATCACATGATACCCTGAACCATATATTGCCTCACCTCCAGTCCTAAAACCCCGTTGCTTGGGCCCGTGTCTTACTAGCATGCTTAGGGTTGTTTTGCTCGAGTCTGTCATCAGTTACTTTCTGTTATCATATTCCATTATATTCTGGGGCTCGATGTTAAACAACAACCTGTTAATTTGGAGGTAATAATAATTTGCTGATAAGGCACCGGCAGGAGGCCCGGCGTGGTTTTGAGGCCTGCTAGTGTCGACCCTAATAGGAAAAGGGTCTTGTCTACTGATCCATGATGAGCGCACTATCCGCATGTGGGAAGCGTGTATGGGCGCCCCCCTCAATTTGATTCGATTCGCATCTCGTCCAAATCACCACACTTAGTTCGGGTTTTCCATTTGATGCACGCATATGCAGGTACGAACCCGAGGCCAGGGGGAACTTTTGTAGTCGGCATTTAGGGCGGCGTGGTCTTCCAGTGCTATGAGGGTCCCCTTTTCTTCGTGGGGCTCGATTAGCCGCGCACGCACAGCACGTGGTGCTTTGGGCTTGATGCGAAGAAGAGTTGAGTTGTGTTGAGTGCCCCGCTTGGTGGGAAAGGCCTTCCCATCTGGCGGGTTATTCTTACGTATACGGCCAAATTGGTGCACCCCTGCAGGGATAAATCTTCTCGAGAAGCCGTGTTTTCCGCGGTTATGGTTGACTTGGTGAAAGTACTGGCTAACAAGTACTCAGAACAACTTACACCTAACTAATGATAACTGGACTAGTAATAGGCTTATTGACACAACCATTTGATCCATCAGTAATCCAACGGTGTGAGTTATCCTCGGATTGCTTCTTTGGATAAGGGGCGAGGTCCAGGATGGGTTTGTTTGGTGGTTAGCTATAGTTGGTTACGATACGCTATCTTATCTCTTTCTGATAGACCGGAAGTTGTAGTTTGTTCTGTAGTTGGTTAGTGCAGCCAGTTGCAGCATCTTTTATATCCATTTCTTCCGTTGATCCCAAGGCATCTGGGCTTGGTGTTGACGGGCTACACTTTGGTGAACTGTGAGTCTTGCTTGCCAGTACGTCTATGTACTGACCCCTTTGGGGCTGTGGTTTCCGCAGACTACGCTTACGAGGATCCCCGTGACGGCTACTACGTGGAGTTTGACGAGGCTGCTGACGAGTAGTTAGCGGACCCGGGCAGGATCCGAGACATCGTGGATGGGCTCCGTTTTCTTTTCATTCCCGGCTTCTTAAGCCTATTTGGATTTGTCTGTACTCAGACCCCTTGAATGCTTCCGCTGAGTTGTAATGATGTTATGTTGGGACATGTGTCCTCTGGATGATTGTATTTGCTATTCTCTGCCCTAGTGAGGGCCAGTTGCAACTTGTTTCTATCTTTTGTGTCTTAGGGATATGTTATGTTATCATCTTGTTCAAAGCCGTTGACGTACCATGTGTGTATGTTATGAAGTACGTCAATGGTAGTGTCCTGATTTCTACGGGATAGTTTACATCGACGGTGAATAGTAAAGATTGGTTGTCACACATAAGTGTTGGCCTACTCGTAAGAGATGCGGGTGCCGGTAAGCCCCGTAATCCAATCAAAATACTGTTCAGTTCGTACGGTGAGTATCCTCTAGAAGTCCGGGGGCGACAAATTTTGTAACATCCCAAGTATGAAAAACCACCCCTTAGAATGTTTGTTTCATGTTTATTACAGTATTGCATCATGTCATCATATTGTTTTCATGTTGTTTGCATTTGTTTCTTAATTGTTGCATCTGTTTTTCCCTGTTTTCACAATTCAAATTTAAACTCTTTACAAACAATTGTTTCATACTTGCTCTGTTACAACATTTGAAATAAAAATCACAAATAAAAACAACCAATTTGTTTCATTTTATTCCATAGTGATCACTTCTTAAAATGATGGTTTTAAATCAATCATTTAAATTCCAAATCATATTTAAAAATTCAAATAAAGCATCAAACAGCAACCAATTTGAATTCATGCAAATTATAAAACAAATTTAATCAATGGGTTATAATTAACATAGGGGTTACCCTATTTAAAAGTTGGTTTTTATTAATGATCATTTAATATTAAAATTTCACCCAAATTTGATTTAAATTCAAACAGCAAACAAATTTCAAACTTTTTGAAAATAAAAGTTAACACCTGTTTGCAAATGGCCTAAGGAACTCCCCCTAATTTTTCCAATTTTTTTACTAACCTAAAACCCATCATTTTCTTCCAAATCCTAATTCAGCAAAAAAAAAAGAGGAGAAATAACAAATTTAAAACGATTTTGGCGCCAAAGGGAGTGGGCTGCGCCCAGCCCACCTCGTCTTCCTTCCGCACGCAGCCCAGCCCGCCACTTAACGCAGAAAAACGCTTCATTTTTTTCCTGTTCTATTTCGAGCATCTCCCCCGTGTACGGCAGCCTATCCGGAGCGCCACGGCGGCATCGGCGAGCTCCAACGGTGATCCAGCCCCGTGCGCCCCTATATAACTAGCCCTAGGGCAGCGCCGCCAACCCTAGCCCCCCTAGGTCCCTGTTCCCTCGCCTCCGCCGCCAATTCCACCCCTCTGCCACCGTTTCCCCTCGCCGCTGCAACCACCGGAGTTTTTCCCTCTGAATCCGTCCACGCCGCCGTCGCCATGGAGGTCCAGCACCCTACCTAGACCCTGGAACCAAACCACCGCTACCCTCTCTTCCGATTAGACACCCGAGCTACTCCGGAGAGCCCCTGGATACGCGCCGCCATCCACGTCGCCGCCGTTCTGCCCCGAGTACTGCAACCTCGACCATCTCCCGGTGAGCCACCGCGGCATCCGTTCCCTTCCCTCTCTGTTGCACCGTGCACGCATCTGCACAAGCATCCTTGCACGCATCTGCACGTTCACTGCATCACTAGATCGCATCACGGCGTCGCTTCGCAACGGTGATCGCCGCCGGTGTGTTCGATCTCTGTCAGGTTTAGTGCTTGCGCGCGTAAAAGTTCAGTTAACACTTAGATCTGAACGTTAACCTGTCCGCGTCGCTAACCCTGACAACGAAACTGAATCCAGCGCATTGGTAGCACTGCAGTGCGCGCGCCCGCAGGTGCAGGGTTCGATCCCTCGCGGCTCGAATAAAATCCACACTTTTTTCCTTCCGTGGCTGACATGCAGGGTCCACCAGGCAGTGACCCTGGTGGCCACGCAAGTGCGCACAGCGCCACGCTGGCCCGTGGCCCACCCTGCAGTGGCTGTGGCTAGCTGGTAGCGCTGTAACAAATGTTTAAACACGTTGCTGTTTCAAAATAGAACCTTTTTAATTACAGTTTGGTCCTCAATTTTAATTTGTTAATAACTTTTAATCTATAACTCTAAATAACAAAAGTAGAATATGTTTATTGTTCTAAATTAAATTGTCTATCCAAATAATCCATTTGTGTTCTGTTTTGAAATTTCCAAATGCATTTACATTTCAAATTCAAATAATTCAAATGCAATTTTCTAAATTCCATAACTAAATCATAATAAATCCAAATCATGCAAATAAAATATGTTTTCAATCCTATTTCACCTAACCTATTCAAATATAAATTTTGTTTCATGGTTTGAATAATTTAAATTGCTTAAATAATTTAAATCTTATTTAAACCATTTAAAATTGCTAAAATCATAACTTGCTCAATTAAATTATTCTTGAACATGCAAAATATGTTTTCAAACCACCAAAGTATAACCTTTTCAAATGTGAATTTGAAATTATGTTTTGAGCAAATAAAATTCAAATAAAATTCATGCTTGTCTTAAATTCATTTAAAACTTGTTTAATTTTGTTTAAGTCATAATAAATTCATACAAATTCCTTTTTCAATATTTGAAACATGTAATCCACCCAAAATTTCATGATCTTTTTAAATATGAATTTTGTTATTTATTTTGCACAAATTACCTTGGTGAAAACAACAAATACATGTGTGTCACCTTTAAGGAACCAAAAAATTCCTTAACTTAATAAATAAAATTCTAAATTGCTAAACCTCATTTCCATTTGGTTCTATTGATGTTATTTTGTTGTTTTTCTCATCCATGCATCATGCTAAACCACTTTCACCTGTTGGTTAATTAGAAAACAACTGTTTAAACCAAAATCCTTGGGCTTTTCATATGCAACTCAAAATTGTATATGTGTCCATTTAAATTGTGTTACCATGTCAACTAGTTTATTTTGATGCATCTATTAACTTGACATGCATCATCCTATGATTGTGCACTATGCCATGATATTGATTGTTTATTTTCCTGTATTGTTTGTTTGCTTCTTCTCGGATAGACGACGACGTTAAGACCGACGATCTTTACGACACCCCTTCTGAGGATCTAGCTCAGTACCCGGCTGCTGAGTTTGCAGGCAAGTTATCACTCACATGAACCATTGTGTTCCTTTAAACATTTGTTACCGATACTTTCCGTTGTCTATATTTTCTAGCCCTATGTATCGTTGCTTCTGTTACGAACCCATCACATGATACCCTTAACCCTGATATTGCCTCACCTCCAGTCCTAAAACCCCGTTGCTTGGGCCCGTGTCTTACTAGCATGCTTAGGGTTGTTTTGCTCGAGTCTATCATCAGTTACTTTATGTTATCATATTCCATTACATTCTGGGGCTCGATGTTAAACAACAACCTGTTAATTTTGAGGTAATAATAATTTTCTGATAAGGCACCGGCAGGAGGCCCGGCGTGGTTTTGAGGCCTGCTAGTGTCGACCCTAATAGGAAAAGGGTCTTGTCTACTGATCCATGATGAGCGCACTATCCGCATGTGGGAAGCGTGTATGGGCGCCCCCCTCAATTTGATTCGATTCGCATCTCGTCCAAATCACCACACTTAGTGCGGGCTTTCCATTTGATGCACGCATATGCAGGTACGAACCCGAGGCGAGGGGGGAACTTTTGTAGTCGGCATTTAGGGCGGCGTGGTCTTCCAGTGCTATGAGGGTCCCCTTTTCTTCGTGGGGCTCGATTAGCCGCGCACGCACAGCACGTGGTGCTTTGGGCTTGATGCGAAGAAGATTTGAGTTGTGTTGAGTGCCCCGCTTGGTGGGAAAGGCCTTCCCATCTGGCGGGTTATTCTTACGTGTACGGCCAAATTGGTGCATCCCTGCAGGGATAAATCTTCTCGAGAAGCCGTGTTTTCCGCGGTTATGGTTGACTTGGTGAAAGTACTGGCTAACAAGTACTCAGAACAACTTACACCTAACTAATGATAACTGGACTAGTAATAGGCTTATTGACACAACCATTTGATCCATCAGTAATCCAACGGTGTGAGTTATCCTCGGATTGCTTTTTTGGATAAGGGGCGAGGTCCAGGATGGGTTTGTTTGGTGGTTAGCTATAGTTGGTTACGATACGCTATCTTATCTCTTTCTGATAGACCGGAAGTTGTAGTTTGTTCTGTAGTTGGTTAGTGCAGCCAGTTGCAGCATCTTTTATATCCATTTCTTCCGTTGATCCCAAGGCATCTGGGCTTGGTGTTGACGGGCTACACTTTGGTGAACTGTGAGTCTTGCTTGCCAGTACGTCTACGTATTGACCCCTTTGGGGCTGTGGTTTCCGCAGACTACGCTTACGAGGATCCCCGTGACGGCTACTACGTGGAGTTTGACGAGGCTGCTGACGAGTAGTTAGCGGACCCGGGCAGGATCCGAGACATCGTTGATGGGCTCCGTTTTCTTTTCATTCCCGGCTTCTTAAGCCTATTTGGATTTGTCTGTACTCAGACCCCTTGAATGCTTCCGCTGAGTTGTAATGATGTTATGTTGGGACATGTGTCCTCTGGATGATTGTATTTGCTATTCTCTGCCCTAGTGAGGGCCAGTTGCAACTTGTTTCTATCTTTTGTGTCTTAGGGATATGTTATGTTATCATCTTGTTCAAAGCCGTTGACGTACCATGTGTGTATGTTATGAAGTACGTCAATGGTAGTGTCCTGATTTCTACGGGATAGTTTACATCGACGGTGAATAGTAAAGATTGGTTGTCACACATAAGTGTTGGCCTACTCGTAAGAGATGCGGGTGCCGGTAAGCCCCGTAATCCAATCAAAATACTGTTCAGTTCGTACGGTGAGTATCCTCTAGAAGTCCGGGGGCGACAAATGGTATGGGGGCGCCCATACTCGCTTCCCACATGCGGTTAGTGCGCTCATCATGGATCAGTAGACAAGACCCTTTTCCTAATTAGGGTCGACACTAGCAGGCCTCAAAACCACGCCGGGCCTCCTGCTGGTGCCTTATCATCAAATTATTATTACCCAAAACATTAACATGTTGTTGATTGAATTGAAACCCGACTATCAAACTAAACAGGTGATAAGACGGACAACTAGACTTGAGCGCAAACAACACTAAGCATGCAACTACGACACGAGGGCCAACAGGGTAAACAAACAACAATTAATAGGAAGTGGAAGGAATGGCTATATCATGGCTGCAAGGTAACATATAATAGGATCGAGACACAAGCATCGAATCAACAGGCTAGAATAAGAACAACGGAAGAATCGGTAACAAGTGATGAAAGGCAGCCATTTGGCAGCAAGTGAGTATACTTGCATGGAATCCAGCAAGTAGAGGTACATCCGCAGAACTTGTCGTTGCTCACATCATCTCAACGTCCTATCCGCGAAGAAGCAAAGAGCTAACAGAAACACCGGATGCAACAATTACTTCTACGGCAAAAATCCAGCATGATCCTATTTTATATGCATGGCATGGCAAGATGCAACAGGGGAAACAACTTAAGCAATTTAATCGGAACCGGAGTCCGGAGAAATAGGAATTGGTTCAAGTTGTTTAGCTAACCATCAAGTTAATTGTTGTTTAGCATGGAAAACAGTAAATAGGTGAGTTAAGCAATATTAAATGGAATAGGGCAACAATTGAATTAAATACCCCAACACATTCCATATTTAGTTATTAGGTGAACATACATAACACTACTACAAATGCAACATGCAAGGTGCAAACATGAACATGGATGGCATGAACAGATTAAGTGCATTTTTCTGGTATGAAAACATATTTTATTTGTTGGATTTGGAATTAAAATGAGCAAGTTATCAAATTAGCAATTTTAAATGCATTAATTAAGAAATAGTTGTTTTCAGCAATTTAATTTATTTGAAACAGAAAACAAAATTGATATTTGCAAAGTTTAGAGAATTTTGATTGGAAAACATATTTTACTTTTCAAAGTTGGAGTTAAAATGAATTAGTTATGATTTATGCAATTAAATCAATTTAAATTGAGCCGGAAGCCCAACATTTAATTTAGGAGGTTCACGTTATTTATTTACCCATCAATATTAAATGTGGTTTAACATGGTGAGATAATATAAAGATGAGCTATGCAATTTAAATGGAACCGGGACAATATTTAATTATCCCAACTCATTCCATAATTAATTGTTAGGTGATATTATTATTACCCCGAAAACCCACAAGATGCAATGCAAACATGATGCGATGACATTTTAAATATAGTTGATATGTTATAGAAAATAGGGCATAGGTATAGGGGTTTGGGTTCGCACGTTGGAAAGAGGATCGCCGGGGTCAACGCCGGAAACTCCGGAACGTGGAGGAAGTAGTCGACGTCGAGGAAGTAGACGTGGTCGAGGTTTGGTCCGAAGTCCTCGGGGTGGCGGTACTTGTCAGCGGAGATCTCGGTGTGCTCGACTCGACCGTGTACGGACCATAGCTGACGGGGTCGTTCTTGTCGTTGCCGTTCGGGTGCCGATGGCAAGTGTCGCGCGGTGTAGGATCACCGATGAGTGCACGGCGCTGCGGAAAGGGTCCACGGGACGCAAGGGCACGACAGCCTCGACCACGACAAACATCGCACGGGCATGAACCAAGTGCCATCTTGGGGTACTTCCGTCGAACACCTGGAGGCCGTGGTTGAGATGGTCCTCCTCCGTGGGGATGCTCAACAGGGTTCATGGCCACACCACGCACCTTGGGCCAGCAGTTCCTCTTCACGCGGTACTTGTGGTACGCGTTTCCAGCCTTCAACATAGGCTTCTCAGTCCTGCCTCCACCAGCGACCTAACCAATCATGGCACGGCAGCTGCTTGGGACAATCTTCTTGGCACCTGAGGGGAGCTTGATCCTTGATGTGCCGTTGTCATGGTTGTGGCTGATGACGATGGCGTAGTCCCCGGAGGCCCTGGCGAAGACACCACGGTCGCCGACGTGGTGCTCGACGTTGCAGATGACGCCTCCCTCGGGCACGGAGCGAAGCGGGAGGACGTTGCCGACAGAGAGGGTGGCACGGCGTCCGCAGTAGACAAACTGGCCGGTGTACATGCCCTCGGCGGCGACGAAGAGCTCCTTCTGGTGCTTGTACCTGAAGGGGTGGCGGAAGGTGACCTTGGCCAGCGGCGCATCGAGAGCGGCGGGCGTTTGGGTACAGAGAAAAAGCGGGAGCGGGGGCCGGCCATGGCAGCACCAACGCGAGGATGAAGGAGGAGGGCGAGGTGGAGGGAGCACGGAGGAGGTCGGGCTGAGCTCGACGCCGACGGATCAGAGCCGTGGAGGAGGGCCTCCATCCCCAGCGCCGGCTTTGGTATCGGCCGCTGCTGCTGCTTGGTCACCTTGGTGATGCGCCATGGCCGCCGTTGGAGGAGGGGACGGGCGTGCCGGCGCAGAGGGCTGGGGTGGCGATGGGAGGAGGGGACCGAGGGGATCGGGGCTGGCGGCGCTCGATAGGGAGGAGGTAGACGACGGGTGGGTAGGGATCGATCGATCGATCCTTTTTTTTCTTTTCCTTCCGTGCGTGCGTGAGTGCGTTGTGTTGTGTGCGGTGTGCGTTAGGTGTGTGCTGGGTGCGTGCGTGTGTGAGTCTGTGTGGTGTGTCGTGTGCGTGGTCTAGGTTTAGGTCTGGGTTCGGGTGTGTGCGTGCGTGTGTTGTGTGCTGTGTGGGGTGTTGCGTTCGGTAGCTAGGGTTTGGTGGTGGGCTGGCCGGGTTAGGCTGGCCTGCCACCCAAACTTTTTTTTTTTGTTTATTTATTTTTCAGGTAAAGAAAAAAGAGGAGAAGTGGTTTAGGGATTTAGAGAACAAATTTTAACCATTTAAAATATTGTAGAAAATGTTTCTATCGATGCCATGTGATATGATGCATGACGATGCAAAAGAGAAAACAACAACCAAGACTAATTAGGGAAAAACCCCGGGCGTTACAGCCGACACCACTAACAAGGGGATTGCGCCCTTGCAATCCAACCACGAACCCGGGAGGGAGAAGAAGTTCGACTAACGAGTCTTCGCGCTTCCAGGTGTTCTCCTCGACACCACTAACAAGAGATTCTTGCTCGGAGTGATGACGATGTTCTTCCACCAGGAATCTCCCGATGATCGAACCTATTAGGTTAACGGCTCAGAAAACGTTCACCCACGTAGGATCCTAACACTTTGAAAGATAGACAAGGGGGGGAGACTCCAAAACAAATAAGATGGGAGGGGAAACAGAATAAAGATAAGGAGAAAACAAGAATCCTATTGAGATGTTTCCAAAATAGTTTAGCAGAAATAGTTTTTGACATTCTAGAAACAACGACCGTTAGCTAGGTTATCCTACAGGCTTTGCAGACCCGTTGCTTCGATAACCATTCGTATCGAAACAATCTCGGGAATCGGAACCAAGGCTCTGATACCATTTGTCGCCCCCGGACTTCTAGAGGATACTCACCGTACGAACTGAACAGTATTTTGATTGGATTACGGGGCTTACCGGCACCCGCATCTCTTACGAGTAGGCCAACACTTATGTGTGACAATCAATCTTTACTATTCACCGTCGATGTAAACTATCCCGTAGAAATCAGGACACTACCATTGACGTACTTCATAACATACACACATGGTACGTCAACGGCTTTGAACAAGATGATAACATAACATATCCCTAAGACACAAAAGATAGAAACAAGTTGCAACTGGCCCTCACTAGGGCAGAGAATAGCAAATACAATCATCCAGAGGACACATGTCCCAACATAACATCATTACAACTCAGCGGAAGCATTCAAGGGGTCTGAGTACAGACAAATCCAAATAGGCTTAAGAAGCCGGGAATGAAAAGAAAACGGAGCCCATCCACGATGTCTCGGATCCTGCCCGGGTCCGCTAACTACTCGTCAGCAGCCTCGTCAAACTCCACGTAATAGCCGTCACGGGGATCCTCGTAAGCGTAGTCTGCGGAAACCACATCCCCAAAGGGGTCAGTACATAGACGTACTGGCAAGCAAGACTCACAGTTCACCAAAGTGTAGCCCGTCAACACCAAGCCCAAATGCCTTGGGATCAACGGAAGAAATGAATATAAAAGATGCTGCAACTGGCTGCACTAACCAACTACAGAACAAACTACAACTTCCGGTCTATCAGAAAGAGATAAGATAGCGTATCGTAACCAACTATAGCTAACCACCAAACAAACCCATCCTGGACCTCGCCCCTTATCCAAAGAAGCAATCCGAGGATAACTCACACCGTTGGATTACTGATGGATCAAATGGTTGTGTCAATAAGCCTATTACTAGTCCAGTTATCATTAGTTAGGTGTAAGTTGTTCTGAGTACTTGTTAGCCAGTACTTTCACCAAGTCAACCATAACCGCGGAAAACACGGCTTCTCGAGAAGATTTATCCCTGCAGGGGTGCACCAATTTGGCCGTACAAGTAAGAATAACCCGCCAGATGGGAAGGCCTTTCCCACCAAGCGGGGCACTCAACACAACTCAACTCTTCTTCGCATCAAGCCCAAAGCACCACGTGCTGTGCGTGCGCGGCTAATCGAGCCCCACGAAGAAAAGGGGACCCTCATAGCACTAGAAGACCACGCCGCCCTAAATGCCGACTACAAAAGTTCCCCCCTGGCCTCGGGTTCGTACCTGCATATGCATGCATCAAATGGAAAGCCTGAACTAAGTGTGGTGATTTGGACGAGATGCGAATCGAATCAAATTGAGGGGGGCGCCCATACACGCTTCCCACATGCGGATAGTGCGCTCATCATGGATCAGTAGACAAGACCCTTTTCTTATTAGGGTCGACACTAGCAGGCCTCAAAAGCACGCCGGGCCTCCTGCCGGTGCCTTATCAGCAAATTATTATTACCTCAAAATTAACAGGTTGTTGTTTAACATCGAGCCCCAGAATATAATGGAATATGATAACAGAAAGTAACTGATGACAGACTCGAGCAAAACAACCCTAAGCATGCTAGTAAGACACGGGCCCAAGCAACGGGGTTTTAGGACTGGAGGTGAGGCAATATCAGGGTTCAGGGTATCATGTGATGGGTTCGTAACAGAAGCAACGATACATAGGGCTAGCAAATATAGACAACGGAAAGTATCGGTAACCAATGTTGAAAGGAACACAATGGTTCATGTGAGTGATAACTTGCCTGCAAACTCAGCAGCCGGGTACTGAGCTAGATCCTCAGAAGGGGTGTCGTAAAGATCGTCGGTCTCAACGTCGTCGTCTATCCGAGAAGAAGCAAACAAACAATACAGGAAAATAAACAATCAATATCATGGCATAGTGCACAATCATAGGATGATGCATGTCAAGTTAATAGATGCATCAAAATAAACTAGTTGACATGGTAACACAATTTAAATGGACACATATACAATTTTGAGTTGCATATGAAAAGCCCATGGATTTTGGTTTAAACAGTTGTTTTCTAATTAACCAACAGGTGAAAGTGGTTTAGCATGATGCATGGATGAGGAAAACAACAAAATAACATCAGTAGAACCAAATGGAAATGAGGTTTAGCAATTTAGAATTTTATTTATTAAGTTAAGGAATTTTTTGGTTCCTTAAAGGTGACACACATGTATTTGTTGTTTTCACCAAGGTAATTTGTGCAAAATAAATAACAAAATTCATATTTAAAAAGATCATGAAATTTTGGGTGGATTACATGTTTCAAATATTGAAAAAGGAATTTGTATGAATTTATTATGACTTAAACAAAATTAAACAAGTTTTAAATGAATTTAAAACAAGCATGAATTTTATTTGAATTTTATTTGCTCAAAACATAATTTCAAATTCACATTTGAAAAGGTTATACTTTGATGGTTTGAAAACATATTTTGCATGTTCAAGAATAATTTAATTGAGCAAGTTATGATTTTAGCAATTTTAAATGGTTTAAATAAGATTTAAATTATTTAAGCAATTTAAATTATTCAAACCATGAAACAAAATTTATATTTGAATAGGTTAGGTGAAATAGCATTGAAAACATATTTTATTTGCATGATTTGGATTTATTATGATTTAGTTATGGAATTTAGAAAATTGCATTTGAATTATTCGAATTTGAAATTTAAATGCATTTGGAAATTTCAAAACAGAACACAAATGGATTATTTGGATAGACAATTTAATTTAGAACAATAAACATATTCTACTTTTGTTATTTAGAGTTATAGATTAAAAGTTATTAACAAATTAAAATTGAGGACCAAACTGTAATTAAAAAGGTTCTATTTTGAAACAGCAACGTGTTTAAACATTTGTTACAGCGCTACCAGCTAGCCACAGCCACTGCAGGGTGGGCCACGGGCCAGCGTGGCGCTGTGCGCGCTTGCGTGGCCACCAGGGTCACTGCCTGGTGGACCCTGCATGTCAGCCACGGAAGGAAAAAAGTGTGGATTTTATTCGAGCCGCGAGGGATCGAACCCTGCACCTGCGGGCGCGCGCACTGCAGTGCTACCACTGCGCTGGATTCAGTTTCGTTGTCAGGGTTAGCGACGCGGACAGGTTAACGTTCAGATCTAAGTGTTAACTGAACTTTTACGCGCGCAAGCACTGAACCTGACAGAGATCGAACACACCGGCGGCGATCACCGTTGCGAAGCGACGCCGTGATGCGATCTAGTGATGCAGTGAACGTGCAGATGCGTGCAAGGATGCTTGTGCAGATGCGTGCACGGTGCAACAGAGAGGGAAGGGAACGGATGCCGCGGTGGCTCACCGGGAGATGGTCGGGGTTGCAGTACTCGGGGCAGAACGGCGGCGACGTGGACGGCGGCGCGTATCCAGGGGCTCTCCGGGGTGGCTCGGGTGTCTAATCGGAAGAGAGGGTAGCGGTGGTTTGGTTCCAGGGTCTAGGTAGGGTGCTGGACCTCCATGGCGACGGCGGCATGGACGGATTCAGAGGGAAAAACTCTGGTGGTTGCAGCGGCGAGGGGAAACGGTGGCAGAGGGGTGGAATTGGCGGCGGAGGCGAGGGAACAGGGACCTAGGGGGGCTAGGGTTGGCGGCGCTGCGGATAGGCTGCCGTACACGGGGGAGATGCTCGAAATAGAACAGGAAAAAAAAACGAAGCGTTTTTCTGCGTTAAGTGGCGGGCTGGGCTGCGCGCGGAAGGAAGACGAGGTGGGCTGGGCGCAGCCCACTCCCTTTGGCGCCAAAATCGTTTTAAATTTGTTATTTCTCCTCTTCTTTTTTTTTGCTGAATTTGGATTTGGAAGAAAATGATGGGTTTTAGGTTAGTAAAAAATTTGGAAAAATTAGGGGGAGTTCCTTAGGCCATTTGCAAACAGGTGTTAACTTTTATTTTCAAAAAGTTTGAAATTTGTTTGCTGTTTGAATTTAAATCAAATTTGGGTGAAACTTTAATATTAAATGATCATTAATAAAAACCAACTTTTAAATAGGGTAACCCCTATGTTAATTATAACCCATTGATTAAATTTGTTTTATAATTTGCATGAATTCAAATTGGTTGCTGTTTGATGCTTGATTTGAATTTTTAAATATGATTTGGAATTTAAATGATTGATTTAAAACCATCATTTTAACAAGTGATCACTATGGAATAAAATGAAACAAATTGGTTGTTTTTATTTGTGATTTTTATTTCAAATGTTATAACAGAGCAAGTATGAAACAATTGTTTGTAAAGAGTTTAAATTTGAATTGTGAAAACAGGGAAAACAGATGCAACAATTAAGAAACAAATGCAAACAACATGAAAACAATATGATGACATGATGCAATACTGTAATAAACATGAAACAAACATTCTAAGGGGTGGTTTTTCATACTTCGGATGTTACAAAACGCCCCCCCTTGAAGGAATCGCGCCCCGAGATTCCTACTGAGAAAGGAAAAGGTCTGGATACTTCTTGCGAAGATCCTCTTCGGTCTCCCACGTTGCCTCTTTATCGGAATGATGCGACCACTGCACTTTCAAGAACTTGGTGCTCTTGTTGCGAGTCTTACGCTCGGTCTCATCGAGAATACGAACAGGGTGCTCCTCATAAGATAGATCATCTTGCAGTTCAATGGAATCATGATCAACTGCACGATCTGGATCTTTGAAACACCTCTTGAGCTGTGACACGTGGAACACATCGTGCACCTTGGATAGTTTTTCTGGGAGTTCAAGACGATAGGCATTTTCTGCACGCCTTGAGAGAATGTTGAAAGGACCAATGTATCTTGGTGCAAGCTTTCCTTTCACACCAAAACGATGAGTGCCTCTGAGGGGAGTTACACGGAGATATGCTTTGTCACCAGGAGCATAGATCATATCCCTGTGCTTGCTGTCATAGTAGCTTTTCTGACGAGACTGAGCAATCTTGAGATTGTCACGAATGATACGAACTTTCTCCTTGGCTTCCTTAACAATGTCAGGGCCTAAGAGTGAACGTTCACCAGCTCCAGACCAATTGATTGGACTCCTGCATCTGCGGCCATAGAGTGCTTCAAATGGTGCCATGCCTAGGCTTGCCTGGTAGCTGTTGTTGTAGGAGAATTCAGCATATGGAAGGCAATCCTCCCATTTCATGCCAAAGGAGATACCACATGCTCTGAGCATATCCTCGAGAATCTGATTGACTCTTTCGACTTGCCCCTGAGACTGAGGGTGATAAGCTGTGCTGAACAGAAGTTTGGTGCCCAATGCTTCTTGAAAGCTTTTCCAGAAATGAGAAGTGAATATGCTTCCACGGTCTGAGCTTATTTCCAATGGAACACCATGAAGAGGAACAATCTTTGCTGTGTAGAGTTCTGCTAACTGGCTAGCTGAGATTGTTTCTTTGACAGCAAACAAGTGAGCTACTTTAGTGAGACGATCAATAACAACGAAGATTGCATCGTTGTCCTTCTTGGACTTTGGAAACCCAGTAACGAAGTCCATTTCAATCATGTCCCACTTCCACTCAGGAATTTTCAGAGGTTGGAGTAGACCTGCTGTTTTCTGATGGACTGCCTTAACGCGTTGACAAACGTCGCATTCAGAAACGTATTGAGCAATTTCACGTTTCATGCTAGGCCACCAATACAGTGTCTTAAGATCCTGGTACATCTTTGTACTTCCAGGGTGGATGGAGAGAGGAGTTTCATGAGCCTCCTTGAGAATGATATCTTTGAGACTTTGAACTTGAGGAACTGCAATGCGTCCTTCAAAGAACACAGTTCCTTTATCATCAGCTGAGAAGGACTTGAATTTCTCCTTGCCTTCTTTGATGTGTTCTACCATCTTCTTGATTTCAGCATCACGAAGCTGTTCAGAACGAATCTTGTCCTCGAGAGTTGGACTGGCTGTCAAGCTAACAAGATATCCTTGAGGAACAAGACCAAGGTTCAGCTTCTGGAATTCTTCATGAAGTGGAGGTTGGCTTTCCATGATCATGAGATTATTGCAATATGACTTGCGACTGAGAGCATCGTCCATAACATTAGCCTTGCCTGGAGTGTAAGAAATGGTGAGATCAAAGTCTTTAATCTTTTCAATCCATCTCCTTTGCCTGAGGTTTAGATCTGGCTGAGTGAAGATGTATTTCAGACTCTTGTGATCCGAAAAGATTTCAGTTTTGTTACCCAACAAGTATTGTCTCCATTTCTTGAGGGCAAACACAACTGCTGCAAGTTCAAGATCATGTGTGGGATAGTTTTGCTCATGTGGATTCAGCTGACGTGAAGCATAAGCCACAACTTGACGTTCTTGCATAAGAACTGCACCTAGACCTTGGAGAGATGCATCGCAGAATATCTGGAAAGGTTTGGTAGTATCTGGGCCAACCAGAACTGGGGTGGAAGTGAGTTTAGTCTTCAGGAGATTGAAACTCTCATCACATTGTGGAGTCCAAACGAACTTCTTGTCCTTCTTTGTGAGATCAGTGAGAGGTTTAGCAATCTTGGAGAAGTTTTGGACGAAACGACGGCAATAGCTAGCCAAGCCAAGAAAGCTTCGAACTTGTTTTACCGTCTTAGGAGGTTTCCAATCAACAATTGCCTTAACCTTTTCCGGGTCAATGGCTATGCCCTTGGCAGAGATGATATGACCAAGGTAAGCAACTTCTGGAATCCAGAACTCACATTTGGAGAACTTGGCATATAGACGATGCTCGCGAAGTTTCATGAGAGTGAGACGAAGATGTTCTCCATGCTCTTCCTCGGATTTTGAGTAGACAAGGATATCATCAAGATATACCACAACGAACTTGTCGAGGTATTCATGGAAGATAGAATTCATGAGTCTTGAGAATGTCGCCGGTGCATTGGTGAGACCAAAGGACATGACGGTGTATTCATATAGACCGTACCGAGTGGTGAAAGTTGTTTTTGGAATATCTTCCTTTCTGATCTTTATTTGATGGTAACCCATCCTCAAGTCCAACTTTGAGAATATTGAGGCTCCAGCAAGTTGGTCAAAAAGATCATCGATACGAGGAATTGGATACTTGTTTTTGATGGTTTTCTCGTTGAGAGGACGATAGTCAAACACGAGTCTTTTTGTTTGATCCTTCTTGGCAACAAACAGAGTTGGGCAGCCCCAAGCGGAAGAACTAGGTTGAATGTAACCTTTCTCCATGTACATATCGATTTGCTCCTTCAACAATTTCAGTTCAGGAGGAGCTATCTTGTATGGATGCTTAGAGATTGGAGCAGTACCTGGTTCAAGCTCGATCACGAACTCAACTGCTCTGTCCGGAGGCATCCCTGGCAACTCTTCTAGAAAGACGTCAGGGAACTCACAAACCACCGGAACATTTTCAATTGCAGGAAGGGATTTTGCATCTAGGTTGAACAGCTGAACAGAACTTGATTCACTTGGAGAATAGACTATCTGGCTAGACGGGTGGAACAGAGTTATTGACTTCTTAGCACAATCAATCGTAGCTTTATTGGCCTTCAACCAATCCATGCCAAGGATGACATCAATGTCAGAATTGCCAAGCAGAATGAGGGAAGCAAGGAATATGTGGCCTCCAATTAGAATCTGATTCTCATGACTGATCTTGGAAGTTTGCATAGTTGCTCCAGGGGAGTTTACTACTAGCGGGGAACCCAAACCAACAAAAGGTAGTTTAACTGCTGTTGCAAAGATCTTTGACACGAAAGAATGCGATGCTCCGGTATCAAACAACACTTTAGCTGGGTTAGAGTTTACGGGGAATGTACCGAGAACGACGTCAGCAGCTTCCTCAGCTTTGTCGGCCTTGATATGATTCACCCTCGCGGTCCTCCCGACAGGCCTCTTGTTGGAGTTGAAGGCTTTAGCCGGGGGAGCACGAACCATTGCCTGGTTGGTGTTGGGGGCGAGGAGGTGGTGGAGGTAGCTGCCTCTGAGTGCACTTATCAGCATAGTGCCCTGTCTGCTTGCATTTGTAGCAAGTGACGACACGAGGTGCATCTGGCCTTGGCTGCCCCATTGAGAACCTCTGAGCCTGCATCTGAGCTGGGTTGGGTGGGCGGGAAGCGAAGCCTTGAGAAGCTTGGGCATATGGAGCCCTAGTGACAGCACCATTTGGCACCCAGATGCGGCGCTTTTGCGGAGGGGTGGTCATGTTGGAGGAGGAACCACCCTCACGCGAGTGCTTGCGCGACTCTTCGAACGCCTTGCGCCCATTCTCCTCATTGAGCGCGGTGTTCACGAGCTCCTCGAAGTCCTTGCACTTGATGTTGGTGAGAGCGTACTTTAGTTCCGGGTTAAAACCTCGGCGGAACCTTGCCATCTTCTTAGCCTCAGTGGACACCTCATCACCAGCATAACGAGCGAGGCGATTGAACTCATTCTGGTAGCCAATGACGTCCAGCTTGCCCTGCTTAAGAGAGTAGAACTCTTCACGCATCCTTTCCATGAGACCATCTGGGATGTGGTGCTTCAGGAAGGCATCCTTGAAACAACCCCAGGTGATAGGGTATCCAGCTCTCATGGTCTGGTAGTTCTCCCACCATGTAGCTGCCTGACCCTTCAGTAGGTAGGTGGCATACTTGACTTTATCCTCCTCAACAACGTGAGCAATGTCCAGAGCCCTGGCCATCTCCCTGATCCAGTCATCAGCATCCAGAGGCTCACGTGTTGCCACGAAAGCTCTCGGACCCATACTTAGGAACTCCTTGATGCTGACCCGTGGAGCATTCTGGTTGTTGTGCTGGTTAGCCTGGATCTGGGCCATCTGAGCCACGACCTGAGTCATCTGAGTCAACAGCTCCGTGAGCGGAGGTGGTTCAGGCGGGTTGCTCCTTGTTGGCGGCATCCTGAATAGACATGCATTTTAGCACAACAATAGAAAAGGATAGACTTGGTAACCGAAAGAGAGATTATTCCGACGCATGAATAGATAACCAACAGGTACATCATCACATGTTCAAATACATCAGAGTATCCAACACACCATTACATGGTTCGAAAGCCAAGGATAACTAAACATAGCTATGAATGGATACATCGGTACTCCCATGCTCATCACGCAGGACGGCGGTGAGTAGTACGACGAGAGATACGGTGAGGAGGAATCCCACGGAAGTAGGTAGAACGACGATCCACGTAGATCGGGACTGCTCTGAGAGCGACTCTCGGTGTGGTGAAGTAGAAAGCGTCGTCTCCCTGTGCTCCAAAGCGTGGAATCCCAGTGTAACCAGCTCCGAGGTTGAGGAGTGGACCTCTGATCGGCTCGTAACCTCCAGCATCTGGCAAACTACGTCCAACTGTCTGATGGAAACGTGCAAAGCGCTCATCTCCAACAAAGTCTGTGGTGTACGTAGCCAGACGAGTCAAAGCAAGGTAGAGCTGCTCCCTGACTAAGGCCAACTCCTGAGAAAGTGTGGTGGCAACAGCGTCACTGTGCCTCACAAACTGAGCGGTGGTGTGCAGCCTGGTGTTATCATGCTCGTAGACATCCAGGTTGTCGTAGAGGGTGAAGTGAGCTCCCGCTGAGGTGATGTAACCACGGGGGATGTGGCGATAGATAGAATCGTCAAACCCCCAGTAGTCAGCACGGAGGACGGTGAGACTCACGTAAGCTGCCTGCTGCACGGCCATATCCACTGTGGAACCTACTGCCTCGTAGCGGTGGACAACGCTCATGCCATCATCTGACAGAATGTAGACGATAGCCTGGTAGTAGGTCTGGTCAAACTCTCGATGCTGCTCGTAGAACTGGTACTCTGGTGCCCAATGGAACCCCAGATAAGTGACCATGTCTCTCAGCATCTCCGGATAACCGGCAGTGCTCTCGCAACGAGTCATCCGAACCACCTGCGGGAAGAACCTGAGATCCATCTGCAGATGATCGGGGAAGTTTTGATTAGACGCCGGTAGAGAACTGAAGTGGAAAGCAACAACAAGGTTCAACGGACGAAAAAGATGTTGAGAAGAACAGGATATCGAAGCAACAACGGGAAACACGAGACCAAAAATCCTGAGGTACTACGGAGAACCCAAAACAAGTGAAATCCTAACTTGAAAGTTTAGGTGATAACAGAAAACAACGTTGCACTTCCTACCAGAAAAGGGTGGGTGGGTGGGGAAAGAAGAAAAATGGCAGAATTCCTACTCTCACGTTTCATTTTTCCTATATAGCTACAAAAATAGTTTCTAGACTCAACTGCGACCAGTAAAAGGGATCCTACAGGCAGACAGGCTCTGATACCATTTGTCGCCCCCGGACTTCTAGAGGATACTCACCGTACGAACTGAACAGTATTTTGATTGGATTACGGGGCTTACCGGCACCCGCATCTCTTACGAGTAGGCCAACACTTATGTGTGACAACCAATCTTTACTATTCACCGTCGATGTAAACTATCCCGTAGAAATCAGGACACTACCATTGACGTACTTCATAACATACACACATGGTACGTCAACTGCTTTGAACAAGATGATAACATAACATATCCCTAAGACACAAAAGATAGAAACAAGTTGCAACTGGCCCTCACTAGGGCAGAGAATAGCAAATACAATCATCCAGAGGACACATGTCCCAACATAACATCATTACAACTCAGCGGAAGCATTCAAGGGGTCTGAGTACAGACAAATCCAAATAGGCTTAAGAAGCCGGGAATGAAAAGAAAACGGAGCCCATCCACGATGTCTCGGATCCTGCCCGGGTCCGCTAACTACTCGTCAGCAGCCTCGTCAAACTCCACGTAGTAGCCGTCACGGGGATCCTCGTAAGCGTAGTCTGCGGAAACCACAGCCCCAAAGAGGTCAGTACATAGACGTACTGGCAAGCAAGACTCACAGTTCACCAAAGTGTAGCCCGTCAACACCAAGCCCAGATGCCTTGGGATCAACGGAAGAAATGGATATAAAAGATGCTGCAACTGGCTGCACTAACCAACTACAGAACAAACTACAACTTACGGTCTATCAGAAAGAGATAAGATAGCGTATCGTAACCAACTATAGCTAACCACCAAACAAACCCATCCTGGACCTCGCCCCTTATCCAAAGAAGCAATCCGAGGATAACTCACACCGTTGGATTACTGATGGATCAAATGGTTGTGTCAATAAGCCTATTACTAGTCCAGTTATCATTAGTTAGGTGTAAGTTGTTCTGAGTACTTGTTAGCCAGTACTTTCACCAAGTCAACCATAACCGCGGAAAACACGGCTTCTCGAGAAGATTTATCCCTGCAGGGGTGCACCAATTTGGCCGTACACGTAAGAATAACCCGCCAGATGGGAAGGCCTTTCCCACCAAGCGGGGCACTCAACACAACTCAACTCTTCTTCGCATCAAGCCCAAAGCACCACGTGCTGTGCGTGCGCGGCTAATCGAGCCCCACGAAGAAAAGGGGACCCTCATAGCACTGGAAGACCACGCCGCCCTAAATGCCGACTACAAAAGTTCCCCCCTGGCCTCGGGTTCGTACCTGCATATGCGTGCATCAAATGGAAAGCCCGAACTAAGTGTGGTGATTTGGACGAGATGCGAATCGAATCAAATTGAGGGGGGCGCCCATACACGCTTCCCACATGCGGATAGTGCGCTCATCATGGATCAGTAGACAAGACCCTTTTCCTATTAGGGTCGACACTAGCAGGCCTCAAAACCACGCCGGGCCTCCTGCCGGTGCCTTATCAGCAAATTATTATTACCTCAAAATTAACAGGTTGTTGTTTAACATCGAGCCCCAGAATATAATGGAATATGATAACAGAAAGTAACTGATGACAGACTCGAGCAAAACAACCCTAAGCATGCTAGTAAGACACGGGCCCAAGCAACGGGGTTTTAGGACTGGAGGTGAGGCAATATCAGGGTTCAGGGTATCATGTGATGGGTTCGTAACAGAAGCAACGATACATAGGGCTAGCAAATATAGACAACGGAAAGTATCGGTAACCAATGTTGAAAGGAACACAATGGTTCATGTGAGTGATAACTTGCCTGCAAACTCAGCAGCCGGGTACTGAGCTAGATCCTCAGAAGGGGTGTCGTAAAGATCGTCGGTCTCAACGTCGTCGTCTATCCGAGAAGAAGCAAACAAACAATACAGGAAAATAAACAATCAATATCATGGCATAGTGCACAATCATAGGATGATGCATGTCAAGTTAATAGATGCATCAAAATAAACTAGTTGACATGGTAACACAATTTAAATGGACACATATACAATTTTGAGTTGCATATGAAAAGCCCAAGGATTTTGGTTTAAACAGTTGTTTTCTAATTAACCAACAGGTGAAAGTGGTTTAGCATGATGCATGGATGAGGAAAACAACAAAATAACATCAATAGAACCAAATGGAAATGAGGTTTAGCAATTTAGAATTTTATTTATTAAGTTAAGGAATTTTTTGGTTCCTTAAAGGTGACACACATGTATTTGTTGTTTTCACCAAGGTAATTTGTGCAAAATAAATAACAAAATTCATATTTAAAAATATCATGAAATTTTGGGTGGATTACATGTTTCAAATATTGAAAAAGGAATTTGTATGAATTTATTATGACTTAAACAAAATTAAACAAGTTTTAAATGAATTTAAAACAAGCATGAATTTTATTTGAATTTTATTTGCTCAAAACATAATTTCAAATTCACATTTGAAAAGGTTATACTTTGGTGGTTTGAAAACATATTTTGCATGTTCAAGAATAATTTAATTGAGCAAGTTATGATTTTAGCAATTTTAAATGGTTTAAATAAGATTTAAATTATTTAAGCAATTTAAATTATTCAAACCATGAAACAAAATTTATATTTGAATAGGTTAGGTGAAATAGCATTGAAAACATATTTTATTTGCATGATTTGGATTTATTATGATTTAGTTATGGAATTTAGAAAATTGCATTTGAATTATTTGAATTTGAAATTTAAATGCATTTGGAAATTTCAAAACAGAACACAAATGGATTATTTGGATAGACAATTTAATTTAGAACAATAAACATATTCTACTTTTGTTATTTAGAGTTATAGATTAAAAGTTATTAACAAATTAAAATTGAGGACCAAACTGTAATTAAAAAGGTTCTATTTTGAAACAACAACGTGTTTAAACATTTGTTACAGCGCTACCAGCTAGCCACAGCCACTGCAGGGTGGGCCACGGGCCAGCGTGGCGCTGTGCGCGCTTGCGTGGCCACCAGGGTCACTGCCTGGTGGACCCTGCATGTCAGCCACGGAAGGAAAAAAGTGTGGATTTTATTCGAGCCGCGAGGGATCGAACCCTGCACCTGCGGGCGCGCGCACTGCAGTGCTACCACTGCGCTGGATTCAGTTTCGTTGTCAGGGTTAGCGACGCGGACAGGTTAACGTTCAGATCTAAGTGTTAACTGAACTTTTACGCGCGCAAGCACTGAACCTGACAGAGATCGAACACACCGGCGGCGATCACCGTTGCGAAGCGACGCCGTGATGCGATCTAGTGATGCAGTGAACGTGCAGATGCGTGCAAGGATGCTTGTGCAGATGCGTGCACGGTGCAACAGAGAGGGAAGGGAACGGATGCCGCGGTGGCTCACCGGGAGATGGTCGGGGTTGCAGTACTCGGGGCAGAACGGCGGCGACGTGGACGGCGGCGCGTATCTAGGGGCTCTCCGGGGTGGCTCGGGTGTCTAATCGGAAGAGAGGGTAGCGGTGGTTTGGTTCCAGGGTCTAGGTAGGGTGCTGGACCTCCATGGCGACGGCGGCGTGGACGGATTCAGAGGGAAAAACTCTGGTGGTTGCAGCGGCGAGGGGAAACGGTGGCAGAGGGGTGGAATTGGCGGCGGAGGCGAGGGAACAGGGACCTAGGGGGGCTAGGGTTGGCGGCGCTGCCCTAGGGCTAGTTATATAGGGGCGCACGGGGCTGGATCACCGTTGGAGCTCGCCGATGCCGCCGTGGCGCTCCGGATAGGCTGCCGTACACGGGGGAGATGCTCGAAATAGAACAGGAAAAAAAACGAAGCGTTTTTCTGCGTTAAGTGGCGGGCTGGGCTGCGCGCGGAAGGAAGACGAGGTGGGCTGGGCGCAGCCCACTCCCTTTGGCGCCAAAATCGTTTTAAATTTGTTATTTCTCCGCTTCTTTTTTTTTGCTGAATTAGGATTTGGAAGAAAATGATGGGTTTTAGGTTAGTAAAAAATTTGGAAAAATTAGGGGGAGTTCCTTAGGCCATTTGCAAACAGGTGTTAACTTTTATTTTCAAAAAGTTTGAAATTTGTTTGCTGTTTGAATTTAAATCAAATTTGGGTGAAATTTTAATATTAAATGATCATTAATAAAAACCAACTTTTAAATAGGGTAACCCCTATGTTAATTATAACCCATTGATTAAATTTGTTTTATAATTTGCATGAATTCAAATTGGTTGCTGTTTGATGCTTGATTTGAATTTTTAAATATGATTTGGAATTTAAATGATTGATTTAAAACCATCATTTTAACAAGTGATCACTATGGAATAAAATGAAACAAATTGGTTGTTTTTATTTGTGATTTTTATTTCAAATGTTGTAACAGAGCAAGTATGAAACAATTGTTTGTAAAGAGTTTAAATTTGAATTGTGAAAACAGGGAAAAATAGATGCAACAATTAAGAAACAAATGCAAACAACATGAAAACAATATGATGACATGATGCAATACTGTAATAAACATGAAACAAACATTCTAAGGGGTGGTTTTTCATACTTGGGATGTTACAATAGGGCACCTCACAAGATCTAAACTTGGTGGCACAAGGAGAGTATAACATCATCTAGCTACTGTTATGGACCCGTAGACCCGGGATGAACTACTCTCCCATGTCTCTGGAGGGAATCATGGCTATGTAGAGGCCTCCAATGATTATCCCCCTCTTCGACAGGGTGCCGGAGCAAGACTCCAGAAGCCATATATTGGACTTTTGAGTGCCTCTATATGTTTTTCGTGAAAATTTTCTCCCTCCCCAAAGTTTTTTAGGTTAAAGGCAACTTATAGGTGAAGAGGCGGTGTGAGGCGGTGGCCAGGGCCACGAGGCGCCCACTAGGCACGCCCTAGGAGGGACCCGCGCCTGGTACCCCCGTGGTGGCCCCCTGGCTCACCTCCAGCTCTCCTTTGACTCCATCTTCGTTCTGGGTAAAAAGACGACTTACGTGAATTTTCCGCACTTTTCGCGAATATTTTCTTCAGAACTTTTCTGAAACATAAAAACATCAGAAAACAGAAACTGGCTCTAGGCATCTTGTTAATAGGTTAGTCCATGAAATCATCCGGAAAACTAAGCAAAACATGTAAAAAACATAAAGAAAAAAAATGCATGGAGCATCAAAAATTATAGATACGTTTGAGACGTATCAGTACCATAAGAATACTTTGCGCGCATCAACCATCACTTCTTAATTGGGTGATCATAAATGTGTCTTACATGTATGTCAGAAAGTACCTGTTGAGTTGCATGTATCAAGACTGGGATTTGCCCCTCTTGTGATGGAGGGATATATTCTAGGCCCACTTGATGATGCACATTCAATAACGCTTGCAAGCATGTGACTAATGAGTTAGTCATAGAGAATGTTGTGTGATATGTCACAAACGTATCTATAATTTTTTATTGCTCCATGCTTGTTTTATATCAATTTTCCCATGTTTTATATCATTTTTAAGATGTTTTCAGGACTAACCTATTAACCTAGTGCCCAGTGCCAGTTCCTCTTTCTGTTGTCTTTTTGTTTTAGAAAAGTTGTAAATGAAATATTCATGAAAAGTCCTGAAAATCCACGGACGTAGTTTTTGTGATGACCCAGCACACCACTGCATGTGTAGTGCGCAAGTCAATGACATAATACTCATAGAAGGACTTATCCGTGAATATTACATCCCTCGGAGTAGTACAACAGAAACATAGCAAGGCCAGGCAAAACTATAGGATACACACTTCATTACAAAATCTCGAGAATCTCTTTGAAGAATCAAAGAACATCTCATACAAATGAAACACCAGAAGAAGCAATTCGAAGATCCAAGCTAGAGAATTACTCTAGCTCAGAACTTAATCTACTACAGCTGATGTCAGCCCTAATCTATGGCTTGTAACAGCTAAATCCAAGAATGTTTTCCACCTGCAGCTTGATAGCCTTTCCTCCACCAGCGTTGTTGATGACGATGCTTTATCAACGAAGTAGTATAAAACTCCACCTAGCTTCATGAGGTAATGATGGCTTCACGATGATGACTTCCATAGGCTTCAACTCTAAGCATGGGGTCAAACGGGAACGAATGAGTAACGAGCGTTACTCAGCAAGTTCATGATATATAGTGGGTGGTTTGATGCACTAACTATAGCTTTAGACTCAAAAGAGTCATAAGCTAATGCAAGGTTTTGTAAATCTTTCTTCAAGAGGTTGCTTTTACTTCTTAAAACTATGCCCGCCAGACCATCACAGGACTAGAACTTCGTGGAGTCGCCTTTCCTGTAGCGTTCGCAGCTCCTTCCCGGAACATGGGCTAACATGCCACATCTTTTTACACTCTGCAGAGGTGCGTTACTTTACCCATGGGTGACCAAGACCATGTTGCACAACCAGGCGTATGTTCCTGTCCACTCCCAATTAGGTGTGGGGCCCGATTGTTGGTCCAAGCCAAACCGTGCTTCTCCGCACAACGCATGCCCACCCATTTCTGCCAGCAGGTTGAATGCCTGATTCCACCCCTCACGATGGAGATCTACGCGCCCCTGGCAGACACTCATAGATCCCAGAGTCCGGGGACGTAAGGGCTCCCACCCATGTGCATGTAGTCCCGTAGAACCTACAGCGTACGTCTCTGGCAGTCCGTTGACATGCGAACGAGAAAAGATCACAACTGACTTACTCCCCCATAGAAGACCCATGGTTAACGCGGTATTTACGGCGCACAGAGTTCTGGCGGTAGTTGTGGTTAATTCCTAGGTAATACTTTCCCATGCAGATGGAACCTTCCTTTGACCTATTCATCTTACCATGGTTCCATCCGCCCACCAAACAGAACACTACCAGTCGGGTAGTCATTCAATTAGTCATATTATTATAAAAATAGGATCATGCATTCTTTTGAGACTAGGTGGTAATACGATAGAGTTTTTGGCAATTAGTTTGTTATGAAGTACTACAAAGGATATGAGCAAGTGATGAACTTGCCTAAGATTGAAATAATGACAATAATAATCCATGTCTTCGGGTTCAAGGGTCTCGTAGGAATTCCCGACATCTGAAAGATAGCAAAGTAGTCCGAGTAAGGACTACAGAAAACATTTGGCAAGATGATACATGCATAGTAATGAGATGCATTGTTGAATACCCTGGAAAATACCCCAGCTTACACGTGTAAGCCACGTTTGACACGATAACTTACTCACACAGGTTTTAGGTGAAATGGTTTCATTACTTGAGGGGATGTGGTTATTACTTATTTTAGAGTTACATGTGTTTCACTTTTACTTGGCAAACAATTGTTATCATATTTAAGTAGAAGTGTTATTGCTTGGTTGGGTAATAAGACAATGACACATGGAAAATAACTATTAAAAGATAACAGTCACATTTTATTTTATATCCAAAAAGGGTAGAGCTTATGACAAAGGGTTTAGTTGAATATGATGAACTAGTACAGTGAACTCGATCATCACAATACTTGCTACGGACTTGTGATGATAGGTTGAGTAGGTGTGAAAACATGTGAGTTTTATTAATAAGAAAATGATATTAAGGTAGATATTGCTGGTTATAATGGAATATTATAGAATTCCATTAATCCCTTATAAACAAGTTTATAAGTTAAACAAAATGTTTTGTGTTTGACATATTTGAGTTGAAAATGTTTTTCTCTTTAATTTGGTAACTCATTTGAAGTATTCTAAAAATATTTGAATAAGATATTAATTTATTAATTTTAAATGAATTAAATGATTAGGCAAAATATTGCGCACATGAAAACATGGTCAAATGACTATGAAAACTTCATAGATGAGTTTCATTATTCATTTGGAGCATTTTGGTATATAACTTGTATTTTTCTGATTTTATGAATTCTTTCTTATTTTTCTCAATTTTAAATGATTTAATTTAATTCAGAAAATGTTTAATTTTAAACTTTATCAAATATTTTTGAAAACTTGATAAACATTCAGATTATATTTTTCTAAACCTTTCTATATTTTATTTACATTTTTCTGATAAGTAGATTAAAAGATATTGATTTATTAAGTTTAATTGATTTTCTGTTTTTTTTAATTGACAGGTGGGTCCCACCTGTCATATTTGATTTAAATTAAAATTTAAAAGAAAAGGAAAAGAAAATGGTCCGTGCCATCATGGTGACATCACAGGTGATGTCACCTGAGCTTGATTCCTCTCTATTGGATTCAATCCAACATTTGACTAAAAATTGGTGCAATTGCTTGCCACCAGGAGCTAGAGGAGGCTCAGACGAGTCGACTGGTGGTGGAGCTTCAACCGTATGGTCGTCGGAGACTCGCTGGCGTCCAATTGCGCGGCGGCCGGCGGCGGTGTACCGTGAAAACATCGATTCCGTGCCCCAAACTCAAAACGGAGAGCAGCTATAGGTTCCTAAGCTCACCCAGAGCGCGATGATGAGGTCGATGAGGCTCGTTGAGGTTGAGGTCGTCGATGGCATGTTGTTCTCCACGGCGGTCATATACGTCCAAATTCGTTGGCTCCCGGCCTTCCCAGCAAACGAGGCTTCTAGAGGAGGAAGAGGAGGTCCAGGCGCATCCGGTGGTGCACTCGGTTCCTCGCGAGGTGGCCGGAATCCTCGGCAACGACCGGCGGCCGTACGGGCTAGGGTTAGGGTTCTTGTTCTGTTTACAGGGAGAAAGAGAGCAAGCAAGGGAGTGAGCGAGAGAGAGTACGATGCAGACGTCTCCCTAGACTTTATACCCACAGAACGGCGGCGAGGAGGAGGTGGCAACGACGTCGAAGGCAGTGGCACGCCTCTGGCCTTCTGGCCGGAGGTTGAAGAAGAAAGAAAATAAAAGGCCACATTGCAATAACCCCCTGAAGTTTCTATTATTACCACTAGGTCCTTCTGTTACTAAAAACTGAAAAAGGAAAGCTTGTTTTCTGGGCTTTTTTGTGAACTTAAAAATTGTTAAAAATCATATTTCAATTCCTTATCCAATTTCACATCTCACCATGTTTTGTTTTGGTGAATTTGAAGAATATTTGTATTTTTTTATTTAGGGTGCTAGATTAAGTGATTTTGTTGTTTTCTCTACATTTTATTTATTAAATGGCTTTAAAATTTATCATAGACAATATTATTATGAACACACATCAAACATGTGGTTTAACAAGGTGATATAATTTATTTGGACAATTTTAGATATAATTCCTTATAGAAAGTAATTTAGTAAAACTACTTGGTACTGGTTCTATGCACTGTTGTGGAAATCATTTAATATGGAATTTTATTCCATGTCACACCAAATGATTATAATGGGTGAAGGAACTTGTTTTCTTTTTATAATACTATGTTATTTCATATTTACAACTCTTAGCAATTTTGGTTGGCATTTTACTGAGGTGTGTGTACTCTATGTTTGTTGTTTTCAGCACTTGATCAAGTGGAAAATATGAGTGGCTTTGGGAGTCTCATTTGTTTGTTTTCCACATAGATTCCAATATGGATATTATCCCATGTTTGTTTTAGATCATTTAATCATCTACATGGTTATGTGTAGATGAATTTTTTGTTATCATCTTTTAATCTTATCTATGAAAAAGATTTGGAAAACAAGGTATTAAGCTTGTTACCATTAACCTCCACATATCAAGACATGTGGATGAATTGGCTGGTTATTATTTCATACTTGATAATTATTTCCATTAAAGATATTATTGTATGTTCCTCATCTCAGATGAGCTTGACAAGGAATAGAGATTATAGGTTCTCTAATAATACCTAATGATTCACTTGATAATTTCTTATGATCCCTTACTGAAGCAGTGTTGCTTCTTGTGGTCTTCTGTTGCTTGATGGTCTTCTCTTTAGTTTCCACTAGTCTTCTGTTATCACCTTTTTCCATTGCAGGTAGGTTCCTCTATTGGTTTCTAACCTCAACTGTCTCACCATTATGGTGAAAACATCCAATTACTCCAAGCAAGGATTTTACTTAGATGATTATAAAAGTATGTAGGTTTGTTTTATGACATCAAGTTACCATATGCATATAAGAAGAATTTGTTAACAAGTGGGCCAGACTTGCCTCCAAATTACTCATGATATACAATAGGCTGAGATGTACTAGGTTATATGATCTTATGTTTATTTGTGTAAGACACTCAAGTGTTTGAGTATACAAAAGTGATCTGTTAACAGGGTCTAGAAACTTGATACCAAACTACTTCTATATAACACCAACATTGGAGTATCACACTGTTTCAAGAGTGTTAATAAGACCAGATAAATATATAAGAGTTTCCAAGTACTCTTATGATAAATTGGAATAACACTTCTAGAATACTCTAAATAATCTTCCTGAAGATCTTCTGGTGATAGTTCCTCTTTTCTTGTGGGTGCTTCTCTTGCAAAATAACTTGGAGGAGATTGGGAAACAAGATATAATGGTCTAGACAAAATAACAAGATCTAGGTTAAGGGTTAATTCATGCTTTTATTATCCTTCCATACATTTCTTGTTTTGCTTCCCATAAGATAGATACTTGTCTCATACATGATTGGTTTTATTTAGCTTTAAATCCAATTCCTCTAATAGAGGTTATAACTTGTTGTTATTCATTACTTGTATCCAGAGATACTTTAGTTTTTGAATGTTAATTTGAATAGAGATGTGGAATGCTTATAGAATGCTTACTTAATATAGGAAGTTGATCAGATGGTTCATTGATGTGTTCATAGCTCATATGCTCACTGGTATAAAATGAATAAGACAATGAGCATATGAAAGTTATTGAGGTTTAATGATTTAAGTCAGAGTTGGTGGTTGTTTTTCTCACGTGTCATGATTTTACTTTATATTCTCCCCTTATAATCTTTGTCAGGAATAATGTAGACATAGAGATTTGGAAAAGTCATGTGCAATGGTCAAGGTTTAACAGTAGTTGAAGAAGATTTGATTCTTCTTTTAGGTACTTCTTTTATGGTTGATGAGGTATGTACATATTCGATAAATATGTTAATACAATTATTATATCGCTTTCCCCTGGTGGGTTTTGAGTTAAGACTTGTGGTTATCATTTGTGTTCTATTAAACCTTTGTTATTTGATTGTGAAGGTGCACTTAGTAGTTATGAGATAATTTATAAATATGTTGTGTGTATGGTTGATAACTTAGAGAGTTGTTGTTTTATAGAAGATATCATCTTTGTCGATGAGATGGTTCAATTGTGCTACTCAATTCTGAAAGAATGACCATCAGCTATGTGATTTGGATACTCGCCCCTCTTTGAGTTCTAGATACCTAGTGAATTATCCCAAGTCACTTATAGACTTGTGGTTAAGGTTGTTGAGGGTTTGTGTTTGATCATAACCAACTATGGTTTGTCTTATCAACTGATTTGGTTTCTAAGGATACTTGTTATAAAGATCACTCCAAATGTACTCCTGACGAGATGATCTAAACCTATTTCATCATGTCAAGTGAAACTTTGATCACTTTGATTCGTTTAAACTTTCGCGCCAAAATTTCCCGTACTTTTAGATGCATGCTTTGAAAATGCACATATTATATTTGGATCCTTATAACCTCCCAAACACTGGGATGTTACAGTTTTTCACTCGGAACGAAGACGGGGCCTTAAGGGGAGCATTAGGAGGTGGGCCACCCCACCAGGCGACCCCTAGGCGCGGGTGGGCCCTAGGCCATGCCACCAGGTCGCCTGGTGGATATTGGCCCCCTTGCACCGCCTCTACGCCTATATATTGCCTTCTGGCCTAAAAAATCAAGGACGGAGAAACTTTCCATGAAATAGATATGAACGCGATGTCACCTCAAAAATCAAGGGCTTCTGGAGTCCTAGTCTGGCACCCTGTCGGAAGGGGGAATTGTCACCGGAGGCCTCTACATCGCCATGATTGCCTTCCGACAGATGTGTGAGTAGTTCATCCTCGGACTACGGGTCCATAAGGGTAGCTAGATGGTGATCTCTCCTCCTTGTGCTATCATGCCATGGTGTTGTGAGCTGCCGAATATCATCAATATTGTTCTCATGTAATTTCTACATGTTGTGTTTGCGTGGATTCGATGAACCATTCCATTGTGATCAGTTTGTTCATGTCTTTATATTGAGCTTCACTTATATCTTTGTTAGTGTTTAATGTGTTGTTGCACACTCTTCATGTGTATTTCTACTCTAACCAAGTTGTTGTATGCATCTCCAAGAGGGAGTTTTATGCTAGATAGTGGGTTCATTCCTCCTTGTTGCCTGCGCTCGAGTGACATAAACGTGTAAGTGGAAGGATGTGTTGTTTTCACTAAGGGGAAAACATCAGTAATCTTGTTTGCATGATGAGAATTATTGCTTACATTGTGTATTGATCTGAATGCAGTTATCTGTTGCTTTGGGAAATTACTTGATTGCTTGCAACTTAATACCAAGGGATTTGTTGGATAGCTTTCTTGAGGTGGATTATTAGATAATGATGCATGCCGGCTAGAGGTCCATATGCCTTGACATAATGCCTACATGATTAGAACCCGTGAACTATATCTTGTCATAATAGCATTGTTATGCCCTCTCGATTTTTCAATTTCTTAGCTGTAATTTGTTTACCTAACATGTGTATTGTTATATAGAGAGACACCACTAGTGAAACTATGGCCCCCGGTCTATTCTTTTACATTGATTAAAACCTTGTTTACTTTCTTTTCATCATCACTTGCTCGTTGTTCCTTTCTTCTTTTAATCTGCTATCACTCGATACATTTAATACTTTTGTTTTTAGCAAGACAAGAAGCTTGAGAACCTTCCTGGATCATTGGGGGCGAAAGAGAGTATGTGATTTATGTGTAGGTCCACGCTTGTTGAAGCGCCAGAAAACAAGCAACCTAATTGTTCGCTTTGAAGTCCTACTGGATTGATAACCTTGGTGTCTTCGCTAAGGGAAATTACTGGTACGCTACATCACACCTTCCTCTTAGGATTTCCCAACGAGTGTGTGATACACCACTAGGCAAGCAAGGAAATTTTTGGTGATGTTGCCGGGGACTTCAAGCTTTCAGCTAGGGTAGTTACACACTTTCACTCCCTCTAAATTTTTATTGCTTATTTAATTCTTGTTTAGTCTTGTTTTGCTTGTTTGCCTTTTCTCTTTATAAAACACATTTTTTTAGAATTTAAGCTTTTAGTCTTCTTCTTATTTTGTTGGATTATTTTGTTTTATCTTGCAAGCATGGGTTCAGCTGAGAACACCAAGCTTTATGACTTTACAAATAACAATAGTCATTATTTCATATGCACACCAATTTCTCCATCTTCCTCTAAGGCATAATCTTATGAAATTAAACTTTCTTTGTTGAATCTTGTGTTGAAAGAACAATTTTATGGTATTGGAGAAGATGATGTCTTTCATTAAAATAATTATGTTGAGTTAGGTGATATGCACAAGAATAAAGAGGTAGATGGTGACATTGTTATACTGAAGCTATTCCCTTTTTCAACAAGAGGAAGAGCTAAATAATGGTTATTGTCTTTTCCTAAAAATAGTATTTATTCTTGGACTAAATACAAATCTGATTTTATTGGGAAATAATATCAACTTGCAAAAATAATACAACTAAGGAGTAACATATTAGAAAAAATTATAGTGGACATGTTGCTCAAGCTTGGGAAAGAACGAAAACTAGGGTTAAGAATTGTCCGACACACGGATTAACTACTTGGATGGTTGTCCAAACTTTTTATGCATGATTGAATTTTTCTTCGAGAAATTAATTGGATTCGGCTACGGGAGAAACCTTCATGAATCTCACATTAGGTGCAGCACACAAACTCCTGGATGATTTGATGACAAATTACTCTCAATGGCACAGAGAAAGAGCTCCAAAAGGTAAAAAGGTAAATTCTGTTAGGGAGAACTCTAAGTTGAATGATAAGGTTGATATGAAAGTTTCTATGCTTGCTAAACAAGTGCCTATTGATTATAATAATGTCCCTGTGAACACTCTGGTTGATAATTAAAATGATCAAGTTGATGTGAATTTTATTGCTAGGAACAATTTCAAAAATAGTGCTTATAAAAATAATTTTGGTGTTAACAACTATAGGCCATATCCTCCTAATAATGCTAATTATTATGGAAATGATTAGAATAATAATAAAATTTCCCCCTCTAATATTGAAAGCATGCTTAAAGTCTCTACACATTTTGTTTTTTAATAAAACTGTTTAGGACAAGGGAAAAATAGATAATCTTGTCCTAAAAGTTGATAGTCTTGCTCATGCTGTTGAAATTTAAAAAATTAGGACTACACCTCTTGAGGCCAAGAAAACTGAAACTATAAATTCTATACAACTCCAAATAAATTAGAATATAAGTATGTTATATCAATTACGTGCTAGATGGGCAAGAGAAAAAAAAGCTGAAATTTCTGAAAATCTTGTTAAAATTAAAACTATTGAAATTTGTACCCTACAACCACATAAAGACCTTAAAACTTTTAGTACCTATGAGCCATCTACTAGTTCTAAATATGCTAATGGTACAATAAGTGGGATTGGAAAGGTCATGACTTTAGGTAGAAAGAGTCCCAAAAACTTGGAGAGTGTGAATTTTATTAATGAGAAAAATATTGAAAGTGGCTTGAGGATAATATGACTTTAGAAGAAAGTTTTCCCACTATATTTGAGGATGATGATCTTTATTTTGATAATTTTACCCTCACTGTTGTTATAAAGTTCTAGCAAATAATGGCTAAAGATCCTAATGCTAGTAAGTTAAATATAGGATTTACCAAACACATCACTAATTATCTTATTGATGCTAGAGAAGAAAGGCTCAAACTTGAAGCCTCTATTTCCATAAAATTAAAATATGTTTGGGATGCTACTATTAATATAAAAATTAATTATTTTGATTGCAATGCTTTATGTGATCTTGGTGCTAGTTCTTCCATTATGCAAAAAAGTTTATATGATATGCTTGAATTCAAACCTTTGGATGATAGTATTGTGGGAGTCCATCTTGTTGATTACACATTAAGAAACCTATGGGAAGGATTGACAAATTTCTTATTATTGCTCATGATAATTATTTTCCCGTTGATTTTCTTGTTTTGTACATTGAGTGCAATGCTTCTTGTCCTATTATTTTGGGAAGGCCTTTTCTTTGCATCGTTGGTGCTATTATTGATATAAAAGAGGGAACGTAAGGTTTCAGTTTCACCTTAAAACGGGAATGGAACACTTCCCTAAAAATAGAATGAAGTTACAATTTAATTCCATTGTGAGGTCAATCTATGATTTTTTATTGATAAACTTGATTCTTATTTTTTTGCCTAGCTAAATGGCGTTAAAGAAAAGTGCTCGTGGGAGGCAACTGACATTCATTTTTCTTTTAGTTTATTTTTGTTTTCTTTAAGTTTTTTAAGTTGTGACCTTTATAGAAACCTCTTCTTATCCTTCTATTTTATTTTTGACCAAGAATTGCCTCTATTTGAAAGAAAGTGCGGGTTTTCGTTTTGCTGTCCAAAATTTTGTGCCTTAACATTAAATTGGTTTCTCGCTAGCCGAGTGTGATAAAATTCTGAAAAGGTTTGAGCACTTGCGTTAGTTTTTTATCTATCTTTCAATAGTATTGAGTTTTTGGATATGAGCCACGAAAGTGCCTCGAAAAAATTCATCTTGGCACACAGTTTTGTTTTGATAGATTTCTGCCTTTATTTGCATTGGTCTCTTTACTCGTTCTTTTGGAGTTCTATAGGGGTGGAGTGCTTTAAGATAAGTTGGTGGCAGAGTGTTTTCAATGTGTCCTTACAGTACCTAAGTGGATTTATTTATTTGAGTACTAACCCCTCTAATGAGGATTATGAGATGTTTTGTGTGAAGGAAGTTTTTAAGTGTCACGAGAGAGGATGATATGAAAATATTACGGAGGGACAAAAGTGCTGGTCTACGCTGTAGAATTTAAAATTTTGCCCTAAGTAGTCCGGCAAGATCACTATGTAGATAACTAAGCATGCCCATACATGCAAGGATCAAGATCATGACTCACTGGGCAGCAAAATCGATGTAGTCGTAGAAGAGTTCTGAACAATCGTAAATCCTCTCAACTAGGCCTAGTTGAAAGGATGTCGCTAAGCTTACCTCGTCAAATATCACGCGTGTAATCCCTCTTATGATGTGCACGTGTACACTTATGTCTACGCACGCTACTATTCTTGTAGACAGTGTTGGGCCTCCAAGTGCAGAGGTTTGTAGAACAAGAGCAAGTTTCCCTTAAGTGGATCACCCAAGGTTTATCGAACTCAGGGAGGTAGAGGTCAAAGATTCCCCTCTCAAGCAACCATGCAATTACGATACAAGAAGTCTCTTGTGTCCCCAACACACCTAATACAATTGTCAGTTGTGTAGGTGCACTAGTTCGGCAAAGAGATAGTGAAATACAAGTAATATGGATGATTATAAGTGATAATAGCAATCTGAAATAAAAATTTCAGCAAGCAAACATGTAGCGGAAACTGATTGTAAATGGTGTTTCAATGCTTAGAAACAAGGCCTAGGGATCATACTTTCACTAGTGAACACTCTCAACAATAATATCATAATTTAATGCATAAATATCATCTCTTCACTATGCTACTCTGAACCACTCTTCGGTAGGATAACAAACACCAATCATTGCGTAGGGCTACAAAAGAACTCCTTAGAGTTGCATTCCCCATCCAGGTAACCCACACTGTCACCATGAGCCCTAGATGGTTCCAGACAAACACCACAATTTCATAGGGTCATCCAACACAAAATATATAAATCATACACATGATGCACACACTGTCACCTTTACACCATGATCAAAGTGTCTACAGAGATCTCATAAATAAACCACTTCAGTAGCATAACAGATGAAGAGTAACATCTACTTATTCAACTAGATTACAAATCTCATGATCACATAAAGATCACACCATGGGAGAGAGATATGAGACACATAGCTACCGGTAGAGCCCTCAGCCCCCGGGGAGAACTACTCCCTCCTCATCATGAGAGTCATCAACAACGATGAAGATGTCTGTGGAGTCAATGTAGATTGCTCTGGGGGCACTTCCCCGTCCCGACAGGGCGCCGGAACAAAGATTTTTGTTCCTCAAAACTTGTCGGCGATGGCGGTGGAGATACAAAACTTTTCGTGGATGAGGGCTTGATGTTTTAGGGTTTCTGCATCGGGGGGAATAAATATGCGAAAGGGCGATATCGGTGGGCTCCCGAGGGGCCCACGCCATGTGGTGGCACCGCCAGGGGGCGCGCATCAGGCGGTTCATTGCACCCCTCCGGGTCTCCTTTGGACTCTGTTGACGTGCCGGGAATTCTAAGGCCGTGGGATTTTGTTTCATCCAATTCCGAGAATATTTCTAGAACAACTTTTCTGAAACAAAAAAACAACAGAAAACATGAACTGGCTCTGTGGCATCTTGTCAATAGGTTAGTTCAGAAAACATCCGTAAAACGAAGGAAAACATGTGAAAACATAAATGTATTGGATAGAAAACAAGCATGGAGCAACAACAATTATAGATACGTTTGAGAAGTATCAAGCATCCCCAAGCTTAACTTCTTCTCGTCCTCGAGTAGGTAAGTGATAACAATATAATATTTGAGGTGACATGCATCCAACATAATCTTGATCAACGTTATGTAAAATCAATGCAAGTTGAGATCAAAGTAATCTAAACATAGGCATGATAGATATAATTTTAACAATGAAACTTAGCTTTCATGTTACAACATGAAAAGTAACACAAATAAAAGATCACGAATAATAATGCACTTGAAAGTTATACATTTGTTTCAAGCATAAAGACATAAAGTGGTATTCCGCTTGTCCTTAAAAGTGAGAGAAAAACATAAATGCCATGACACCTTCAAAGTTCAAATGGTGACTAGAAACAAATAATTTGAGAACAAGTAATAACAAATCATGAATCAATCAATAATAATCTTTGGGACTGATGCACATTATACTCAGAATGAAAACTATGCTCTCTTAATTGTGCATAAAGTTAGAAGATGAAGAATCAACATAAAAGTAAAAGAAAGGCCCTCCGTAGAGGGAAGCAGGGATTAACTCATGTGCTAGAGATTTTTATTTTGTTAAACAAAGGTACTGAAAACAATTTTTTAAGAGAGATGTATGTCTATGTCAACGAATGGTAATGAAAAACTTATCATAACTCATGCTGTCGGGGGGTTACCCCCGAGTAGGGTAAAGGCAAGTGCTAATGGCAAGATCAGAAGGGATGTTTGGCCGAGTAGCCGGCTACCTGGTACTCGCTACCCAGTCGACTGCTACCCGGTCTCACACCCAGACAGCCAGAAGGATGAGCCAAGAGAGTTGTGCTCCTCTGAACAGAAGAGCTGGTCCGAGTAGAAATGGCGGGAACCTACTCGGGCCAGAAGTCAAAGGAGCCGTTCTGACACCGAATCCCGCGTATCCCGGGTCCGTACTTGTCACTATTCACGGCACTGTTCATCTGAGGACGGCGTGCCTGACAGCGACAGTGTGTCAGCAGGGCGTCGCAGGATAGTGGGGACCTACTCTGTGTTCGCCACAGTGATAACAGACTGAACACTTGGTTTTGCCCAACGACTTTCCGCACCGGGACAAATCTAGAAGCCAAAGTTGTCAGCAGGAACTCGGAAGAAGGACGGTGTGCACACAATGTCGACACCTGTTTGTATTTGGCTGTATCCAGCTGGGCACCAAGTATATAAGGTGCCCAGCCCCCTCCTGCGCGAGGGATGCTGACCAAGAGCGATCACTAGATAGAGATTCTTGACCTAGTTCATCCTGTAGAGAGAGGAGTGGCTACTCGGTAGCAAGAACCATTGTACTGTGGCTACTCGGTGAGACATCAGAATACAGAAAGAAAGGCAGGAGTAGGGGTTTTACCTCCTCACGAGGGCCCTGAACCTGGGTAGATCGTGTTGTTTGCAGTGCTTGTTTCATCCTTCACGCGTCTACTCGTCGCGTAATCCCTCCCCGAGCGCCTCCAGCGTCCTTCGTCCCCACATCTTTAGCCATCCTATGGCATCTGCCGTGACACCACCACGACAGTTGGCGCCCACCGTGGGGCAACCAGCGGCGCTGGCTGGAGTTTCCGTTCGGACGGGATCGATTTCTGCTACCGGAGAGCGCGCGGTCTGTGGCCTTGTCCACAGATTCGGCTCCTTCGACTTCGTCACCGACAACGCCGGCGATTTCGGCGGCAGGGCCATGCCGGAGGGCGGCATGGTGCTTTCTTTCGGCACGCACCTCGTCTACGTCGCCACCGTCATCGACCGCGAGTACCCCGAGCTGGTGCATGACGCGGAGGATCCACCCGCCGTTATCGCCGCACGCGGGAGGCCGTCGAGCCGCTCTGCGGGGGTCGCCGAGGTGATGATGACCGGCCCTGCCGCTGATGCCGGGAAGGGCGCGGCTGCTACCGCTGCGGCCGTCGTCGAGGATCTTGCTGGCTCAAGTGCTGGCGGGAAGACGCACAAACCTTACGAGAAGGAGTGCAACCTTCCGCTCTCCACTACTCCGACGATCCCTGCGTCTGCCGCGCGGACGGGCCATGCCGCCTCCCACTGACCTCGAGCTCCTGACCATGAAGGCGCAGCTCGACCGGCAGCGCCAGGAGCTGCTCGCTGAGCAGGCGGAGTTGGAGAAGATCAGGCTAGAGCTTAGCTTAGATCAGCTTGAGTACAACAAGGCTCATGGTTTCACACCAGTTGTTAGGAGAGATAGCAAAGTAGGTGCTACGCGTCGCAACCTAGGTGCCGAGATGGCAACGGTTGTAGAGGCTCCCAGTCAGTCCGCCACCGCAAACACCTCCACTAGACCAAGATACAGCACACCCGCCAAGACACTTAGAGCTGCTGAGGCCGTTGCTGCCGAGTTGCCGCACCTAGTTGGCGACGCGCGCGTTAGGCAGCAGGAAAGGCTGAACGAGTTGGTGCTAGAGGCGGCTAGGCAGAACGAGGAGTTCCGGAAAGCCAACCCGCGTGTTGGAGCTTCTCAGGTGGTGCACTCGCATGTGGCCAGATCTAACGATCAGGCTTCATCTCCGCATCCTAGCCGTGAGAAAAGCCGGAGTGGGCATTCCGGCAAGGATAGGCAAATGCAGGTGTACGACCCGGCTGTCGCCGCGAAACAGCTCGCTGTGCCGCGACAGTCCGGTCAGAAACACAACGCTGCAGGAGCAGGCTCTCAAGCCCATAAAGCTCAAAGCCAGGCCCGAGATGGAGAGCGCCCAGGTCCTTCTCAGCACCCCGTCGCTCAGCCTACTCGGCAGAGGCAGCAGCCGCGTGCAGTGGCGCCAGTCGCCAACCCGGTGGAGCAGCCTGCAGGTGGACAGATATGATGATGGCTACTCGGCCATGGGAATGGCTGGCTATGACATTCTGGATCGTGTGGGCGAGCGCGTGTTGGCGCCTGGAGACGCAAGGCACCAGCTCGACCGGATCAGCTTGTCGGCGCGGCTTGGAAACACGGGTCCTCCTGGCCCCGAGTGCTTTGGCCCGCGCATCATGAACGAGCCGTCCGTGAAGAACTTCCAGCTCGCAAGGGGCACCAAGAGCTACAACGGCAGCACCAAGCCGGAAGATTGGCTCAACGACTATGTCACCGCAGTCCACATCGCGGGCGGCAACAGGAGATGGGCAGTGCGGTACGTCCCGCAGATGCTAGAGGGTCCAGCTCGCACTTGGCTCAACAACTTGCCCAAGAACAGCATAAATTGCTGGCTGGACTTCTCGGACGCCTTCGTCAGCAACTTCACCAGCACCTACAAGAGGCCGAATAGGCCACAGCAGCTGTCCGCTTGCAGGCAGCGAGAAGACGAGACGGACCGCGAGTACCTTACTCGGTGGAGCACGCTGCGAAACACCTGTGAAGGTGTGAACAAGGCCCAAGCCATCACTTGGTTTGCGCAGGGTTGCAGACACGGCAGTATGCTGTGGCAAAGGTTGCAGAGGGAGATGCCAAACACTCTGGCGGAGACCATCAAGATTGCAGATCAGTACGCACTCGGTGATCCTACCCAGCCTCTGATGGATTCCACCGAGCCGAGAAGAAACTTCAACAGCAACAAGCGCAACGAGTTCCGCAACAAGCGCAGGGGTGACCAAATAGATGTTCGGTACGACCCTGAGGAGGTGAATGCAGTGGCTGTTGGAGCTGGGGGTAGCCAAAGGCAGAAACCTGCTGGAGCCTACGGGCAGAACTAGAACCAGGGCCAAGGCAACAAGAAACATTTCCGTACTCCTCAGTCGGGTAGCGGCAACTCGGAGCAGACGAGGAAGTTCGTCTTTGACGACATGAAGGATGGCCCATGCAGTTTCCACACTCAGCACCCCTCAAGGCCTGCTAATCACACTACCCGACAGTGCGAGTGGTGGGATCTGATCAGGAATGAAGGCCTGCCTCCTCCTCCTCTGCCAGCTGCAAATGCCAATGTGCAGCCTGCTCGTGCACCCGCAGCTCGGCCGCCCGTGTTCCCGAGAAGAGAAAACGTGAACCAAGTGGCTTTAGGAGCCAACCGTCACTTCAACAATGAGGGCTACCGCAACAACAACAACTACTACAACCGCAACAACAGCAGAGGCAACAACAACTACCAGAGCAACAACAACGGCAACAATGAGGGCGGAGGCCGCAACCAGTACCAAGAGCACCATGAGAGCTACATGATCTTCACTTCTGAGCCAGTCGACAAGCAGTCACAGCACAGGCGTGCCATGGAGGTCAATGTCGTGATCCCTGCAGTTCCTCACTATATGCATTGGTGCAATCAAGAGATCAAGTGGTCCCGAGTAGATCATCCCAAGGTAATGCCCAACCCGGGTAGCTACGCCTTGGTGGTGGATCCCACCTTCTTGGGTCCCGAGAAGAATGTGAGGTTCAGCAAAGTGCTAATCGACAACGGCAGCAGCATCAACATTGTGTACAAAGACACACTCGAGAAGCTTGGGCTGGCCGAGAACATGCTGCTACCCAGCAAGACCACCTTCCATGGCATTGTGCCGGGCGTCTCGTGCAACCCGATTGGTCGAGTGTGGATAGATGTGCTATTCGGCACAAGGGAGAACTGCCGCACAGAGCGCCTGCAGTTCGAGGTGGTTGATCATCAGAGCCCCTATCACGCTCTACTCGGCAGGCCTGCTCTGAGCAAGTTCATGGCCTCTACCCACACGGCATATCTGAAGATGAAGATCCCTGGCCCCAATGGCGTAATTACCATCTCTGGTGATTACAAGAAGTCCATGGAGTGTGCCTCTGCTGGTTCTCAGTTGGCAGAGTCCATGGTGATTGCTGCCGAGAAGAAAAAGATGTACGAGGTGGTGGCTATGGCGCAATCCGCGCAAGCTGGTGCGCAGGGCGTGCCGAGTACGCAACACGGGACCGCGTTCCAGGCGTCCCAAGAGACCAAGAAGGTCCAGGTCGACCCCGAGTTCCCCGACCGCGTAGCCCTTATTGGCTCCGGGTTGGCGGAGAAATAGGAAAGCGAGCTCATCCACTTCCTCCGTGAGAATCGGGACGTGTTCGCCTGGTCCAATGAAGATTTACCAGGAGTCCCGAGGGAGTTGGTTGAGCACTCGTTACATGTGCGTCCTGACGCCAAGCCAGTGAAGCAGGCTATGCGCCGCTTTGGAGATGAGAGAAGGAAGGCCATTGGTGACCAGATCACCAAGTTGCTGATAAGCAATTTCATCATGGAGGTGCTGCATCCGGATTGGCTAGCCAACCCGGTCATGGTCGAGAAGAAGAAGGAGGATCCCAAGGCTGCTACCGCATGGCGCATGTGTGTCGACTACACTGACTTGAACAAAGCATGCCCCAAGGATCCTTTTCCGCTACCTCGCATCGATCAGGTGATCGATTCCACTGCTGGTTGTGAACTGCTGTCTTCCATAGATGCCTACTCTGGTTTCCACCAGATAGCTCTCAATCCTGCTGATCAAATAAAGACTGCTTTCATTACCCCATACGGGGCTTATTGCTGTCGTGTCATGTGTTTCGGGTTGCGGAATGCGGGTGCTACTTATCAGCGGTGCATGCAGAAATGCTTGCACGATCAACTCGGCAAGAATGTGCAGGTGTACGTAGATGACATTGTCATCAAAACGAATAAAACACATACTCTGCTTGCCGACCTGGAGGAAACCTTTGCCAACTTGCGCAAGTATAAAATGAAGCTGAACCCGAGTAAATGCACCTTTGGTGTCCCGGCTGGCAAGCTACTCGGCTTCCTGGTATCTAGTCGAGGCATTGAGGCCAATCCTTCAAAGATAAAAGCTATTGAGAGCATGTCTTTGCCGAGATCCCTGAAGGATGTGCAAAAATTCACTGGTTGCTTGGCGTCTCTGAGCCGTTTCCTGGGCCGAATGGGCGAGAAGGCCCTGCCTTTGTACCAACTAATGAAGAAAAGTGACAAGTTTGTCTGGACTCCGCAAGCGGATGTGGCTTTCAACGAGCTGAAGGCAATGCTGGCTAGCGCTCCCATCTTGGCTAGTCCGCTACCCAAGGAGCCAATGCTGTTGTACATAGCTGCTACTAACCGAGTAGTCAGTGTGGTAATTGTGGTGGAGCGAGAAGAAGAAGGCAAGAGTGTGCAGCGTCCAGTGTACTACCTCAGCGAAGTGCTATCCAGCTCCAAGCAGAACTACCCGCATTACCAGAAGATGACCTATGGCGTGTACCTGGGCGCCAAGAAGCTAAAGCATTACTTCCAAGAACATCCTATCACGGTTGTGAGCTCTGCTCCCATCTCGGATATCATGGGCAACAAGGAGGCGAGTGGTCGAGTAGCCAAGTGGGCAATCGAGCTGGCCGCGTACGCCCCCGCGTATGCGAGAAGAGAAGCCATCAAGTCTCAGATTCTGGCGGAGTTTCTGGTGGATTGGGCGGAGGTGCAGTACGAACCTCCTGCTCCAGTTTCTAATTACTGGAAGATGCACTTTGATGGCTCGAAGGTGAAGGAAGGCCTTGGTGCTGGCATAGTGCTTACGTCACCCAAGCGAGATCAACTCAAGTACGTGCTGCAGATTCATTTCAAGGCGTCCAACAACGTAGCAGAGTACGAGGCAGTGGTGCACGGCTTGCGAGTAGCCAAGGAGGTTGGCGTGCAGCGCATTATATGCTATGGTGATTCATATCTGGTGGTGCAGCAAGTCTCTGGCACTTGGGATGCTCTAGATGCCAACATGGCATCATATCGCTTCCTGGTACAGTCTATGACTGGATTCTTCGAAGGCTGCGAGTTCCAGCACATTCACCGAGCAGAGAACAAAGCGGCAGACGAGCTGTCCAAGTTGGGATCTTCTCGGCAATCCATCCCGGCGGGGGTTGCCTTAGAGCACTTGAGGAAGCCATCCATCAAGCCATCTCCCAACTCGGAATCCATATTTGTTCCTTCTCTGCCAAGTGAAGAATCCGTTCCAATGGAGATTGACTGGGAGAATGCAACAGAGAACCCGGGGACTGCCGCTCCTTACTCGGGGACTGTCGTTCCCTACTCGAGGACTGCCGTTCCCTACTCGGGGACTGCCGCTCCATACTCGGGGACTGCCACTCCCTACTCGGGGACTGATGTCCTTAACCCGAGGACTGTCGCATTCATTGAGGAGGTCCTTGCCAATCGTTCAGGGCTCCAGAGAAGGGCTCCCAACCCTAAAGAGCCGCCAGAGGTGCCTGTCCCAATGGAAGTGGACGAACCAGTGTTTCCCACACGGGAGACACCAAGTTGGGCCATGCCCATATTATCCTTTCTAAAGGACGGTACTCTTGCAGAAGACGAGGTGGCCGCAAGGCAGATTCAGAGAAGATCCAAGGGCTACACTATATTCAGAGATGTGCTGCACAAAAGAAGTGCCACCGGCATGCTGCAACGTTGTGTGGACCCAGAAGAAGGAGGAGAAATTCTGTTGGAAATACACCAAGGGGAATGCGGGCACCACGCCTCTTCTCAGGCATTGGTCAAGAAAGCTTTTCGGCATGGCTTCTACTGGCTCACAGCTCTGCAGCAAGCTGAAGACATCGTGAGGAAGTGCAATGGCTGCCAGATGTTCGCGAGTAAGATTCACATGCCTTCTTCCGAGTTGAAAACAATTCTTATCACATGGCCGTTTGCCGTATCGTGCCTGGATATGGTTGGCCCCTTCAAGCCGGCTAAAGGCAACATGACACATATCTTAGTCATGGTGGACAAGTTCACCAAGTGGATTGAAGTGAAGCCTATTCGGAAGTGCGATGGAGCCACAGCCGTGAAATTCTTAAAGGATGTGATCCTGAGATACGGCTACCCGCACAGCATCATCACCGACAACGGCACAAACTTCGCAGAAGGGGCAATGGTGCGGTTCTGCAGAGATAAGCACATCCGACTAGATGTTGCATCTGTTGCGCATCCCGCCTCCAATGGGCAAGTGGAAAGAGCAAACGGCATGGTGCTGGCAGGCGTAAAGCCAAGGCTGATTGAGCCGCTGCTGAAAACACCTGGCTGTTGGCTAGACGAGTTGCCAGCGGTGTTGTGGAGTCTAAGAACTACCCCTAACCGGTCAACCGGCTACACGCCATTCTTCTTGGTATATGGGGCTGAGGCCGTGTTGCCAATAGACTTAGAGCATGACTCCCCCCGAGTAACCCTCTACACTGAGGTGGAGGCGAGAGAAGCTCGAGAAGACGACGTTGACCTGCTCGAAGAAGCAAGAGAGCTCACTCTGTCACGTTCGGCTATCTACCAGCAAAGCATGCGGCGTTATCATAGCCGAATGGTGAACCCAAGGGTTTTCCGAGAAGGAGACATCGTCCTCAGGCTTGTGCAACGCACAGCCGGGATGCACAAATTGTCTCCTCCATGGGAAGGGCCCTTCATTGTGAGCAAAGCGCTGCACAATGATGCCTATTATCTCGTGGACATGCGTCCATCACAGGAGAACAGGGCAGATAAAGCTGGAGAGGAATCCAAGCGCCCTTGGAATGTAGCTCTACTTCGTCGCTTTCATTCGTGAGCAAAGATGTGTATGTACCCTCTTATCCGAGTTGAAATTCTACTCTGCAATCTGAAATTGAACTCGGGGACTGCCCTCGCCTAAACTTGCTCTGTGTGTTTCTACCCGGCTTTACTTTTGTCCACTCGGTTGCTATGCTTAAAATTTCACGAGTACATCTAGTACTGTGTTTAAACCTACATGCCAACTCTTCGACTCTGCTGCTGTCCGAAACCCGGCTTCATGGCAAGCAAGAGAACAAGCAAAAGGTCAATGAGCACAAGAAAAATTACTAAGGAAAGAAAAAGTGCAGGAACCGAGTAGGATGTCTTTTACTGTTGTTCCTTGTTAAACTTCTTCTCGGCTAAGTGGTGGGCTGCGTTACTATGAGTATTTCTAAGTGGCTAAGTATTTGCAACTCCAACTTTGAATTCTTGTGACTCGAATACCAAAAAAGCAACAAGTTGCGGGTAAGAGCTGAGATAAAAAGGAAGAGCGAATAAGAAATGCAACTCGGGGACTCGCATGATAACGCAACCCGGCATTCGAGCCAAAGTTGCTCGAATTGACTAAGTTAAATATCAAACGTGAATAAAACTGAGTAGCAAACGACAAGGATAATTGTTTCGATACATCTGCACCCGACATCCCGGGGATCTGATAAAAGTTTAGAGAATAAGTTGCAGGAAGTGATCAAGTAGAAGCAGCAGTGTTCTCGGCGCTGGCCTTGGCGGCTTCAGCGTCAGCGTTGGCCTTGGCGGCTTCAGCTTCAGTGCTGGCCTTAGCAGCATCAGCCTCCGAGTTGGCGGCGTCAGTCTTCGCGGCATCCGCATCTGTCCCTGTAGCAGCTTGTTCAGAGGTGGCAGTGGCCAGCGAGGTGGCGTCCGTAGCCGAGGTGGAGGCCGTAGGCTGAGCGCAGAGTCGTGCCGTGTCGTCGAGAGCCGCACCTGAGGAGGTGCCGAACTCGAGGGCCGCGGTGTCAATCGTCATCTCCACGCTCTCGGCCTCCTCCTCGCTGTCCGCGACGACCGCGGCCTTCCCCTTCCCGGCCTTGTAGCGATCACTCTCGAAGCTGCCCAGGTCAGACTCGGTGGCGTCCTCGTCTTCATCATCGTCGTCATCGTCGCCTTCGTCCACCTCGGTGTCAGGCTCAGTGAGACCGTCGATGAAGTGCGCGGTGCTTGCGTACTGGGCGACCTCGTACGCGACGGCCTGGCGGAGAGCCACGCAATCGGAATCCGTCTCCCACTTGGAGTCCTCACGCATCTCGCGGACGACTTGCAAGTTGAGGTTCTCATACCAGCTGGTGATGAATAGCAGCATCATATCAGCGCCTGCCCGAGCTCCGGACGCCCTCCATTTCTTCAGCTCGGCCTTCACGCCATTAAGCTTTGCGGCAAGTCCGCGGATAGTTTTTGGCGCGGACCAGAACACGTCATGGAGCTTGAAGGCAGTGCGCACCATATCGGTGCCCACACCACTTAAGCGCTGAAGGTGCCCCTGCATGACCGTGATGCTATCTTTGATCTCTGCCTTGGTGTCCATGGGTTCGCCCTTCTCAATGCGAGCTGCTCGGGCCTTCGCGAAGGCAGGCTTACAAGATGTCTCGAGGTCGGGGAAGATTTCTGAAAAAGCTATTGAGAAGATCAGAAACAGAAGCCGAGTAGAAAAATAAACCGAGCAGCGGAGAAGCGCAGGAAACAAGAGAAGGGCGGAGAAGCAAGCACTTACTATTCAGGTCGTAGAGTAGCGCCTGCAGCTTTTTCTTCCACGACTCTTCGTCAGCAACATGCTTCTCCTCTATCTTCCGGAACTGCGCCAGCTGGAGCATAAGATCCGAGTTGCTCTCCTTCAGCGTCTTGCATTCCAGCTCGAGAGCCCTTTGCTTGGCCGCAGCTGCTGCTTCGGTCTTCTTCTTCTCGGCCACTGCTTTATCTCTCTCGCCAGCTAGATCAATGGCTTTTTGGAGAGCAGTTCGCAGCTGGACCTGCAATGGTTCCATCTCGGAGAGGTGCCTGTTCTTGGATTCCACCTCAAGACTTGCAATCTGCTGCTGCACCTCAGCAGGCTTGAGGCAGTCGAGATGCTCCTCGACAAACTTCTTATGATCTTCTGTGAAAAGCAAAGCACGGTCAGCAGAGTAGCAAAGATGAAAGCAAAAAGTCAAACCGAGAAGACATCAACTCACCTTCCAACCTCTTGATGGTGGTTTGGCCGCTCTCAGCGAAGGCGCGGCAGTTGGAGTGCTCCTCGGCCAGGGTCTTAAATTTGCCTGCAGAAAGGAGTCGGTCTGAGCAGAAAGCAACAGCGGGCGTAAACATAAAACGCGGGAACCGCGTAGCTACAAGCTTACTTTCGATCTCCGAAAGCTTGAGGGCACTGTCCATGACCTCCTTCTCTGCCGCCTCATCGGACTTGCGCTCCAATTCCAGGGCCTCGAGACGCCTCCTAGCGATGCTGTGGTTCCATAGCAGCCGCTGGTACAGGTTGGTTCTTTTCAGAAGGCAATTCTGAGAGGAAGAAAGAAAAAGAATCAGACAAAGTCGTGAAGATTCAACCCGAGAAGGCGGCAACTCGGTTGAGTACCCGCCTACTCGACCAGAATCTCGGGGACTGGGGGATGGATAAGAAGAAGCAGAAGAATAGAAGAGAAGGAAAATGCAACTCGGGACGGATGAGCAAAGCTTACCGCGTAAGTCTGTTCAATATCCTCCGCGGCCTTGCGATGGACGAAGAGCTTGGCGGCGAGCGTGCTGGTATTGGACGAGATAGTCATGGGTTTATAACCCATGTCCGCCTTGTTCCAGTCGACACGCATGTGATCCAGATCGCCCAAGGACGTGTCGTGCCAGTTCGTGTTGCCAAGGACTCCGCTGTCCCACTCAGCGTCAATAAATCCAACCCGGTCAACTATCTGCTCAAGGCCCGTGGACGTTACCTCGTCTTCCGCAACCTCGCGCGAGTGGATCGAGACGGATCGGTCCTTGTTCCTGGCTGGAGGCTTGGAGTCCACCGGCGTAGCCTGTTTGCCCCTCCGGATAGCGAGCTTCTTCTCGGCGGGAGTCATTGGAATGTTGTGCTGCTGGCTCATCTTCACCATATAAGGTGGGAAGGTGGGTGGATCCGGGAAGCTGGATCCTGCGGCGGTATCAGCGGCCGCATCAGGTTCACGGATGGTGAGCTGGCCGGGCTTGGCAGTTGGTCTTGGCGGCGGCATTGTGGCAGCACCACGCGTACCTCTACGCGAAGGATTCCTGCGGACAGCGCCCTCTGACTGGCCAGCCGGCTTCTCGGCGGCCTGGTTCCCAGAGGTCCGCTTCTCGGCAGCCTTCTTCTCGGCGGCCTTCTTGTCAACGGCTTCCTGCTTGATCTTCTTGGTAAGCTGCTTGGCCGGAGGGCTGGATGTTGTCTTGGTTTTCTTCGTTGGTGGAGAGTTTGGCGCGGTGGAGGAAGTACCCTGCTGAGTAGGCGGCGCCAAGGGCGCGCTACCCGGCGCGGCATCCGGCTGGGCGCTACCCTGTGCGGCGTCTGCTTGCGCGTCGCTCAGAGGGTATTGCTCCGCCTCATCAATTATCTCAACCTGCTGCTCGGCAGCGGGGTCTTGCTGTGTGGCATCTTGTCCTTCTACCCGCGGCTGGGCCGCGGGGTCGTCGTGCTCAGCAGCCCCTGTCGCTGGCTGCTCTTGGTCTTCTTCTCGCCGCTCAAGGGCGGCGTCATCATGCTTCTCGGAATCTTGTTCTAAGTTCTCCTCGGCCGCGGTGGCCGGAGGAGAAGGTGGCCTCGCGTCGCGATCAGCGTCCTGCGCTTCCTGATCTGCGCGGGCCTGCTGCTCCTGCTCGGTGTCGTGAGCGTCGCTGTCCATGTACCGAGCATCGTCGGAGTCGTCTCCTTTCACGGGAGAGGACGCACGTGCTCCGTCCTGCGCTGTGGCTTCATTCTCGTCGTCGAGGTCGATCAGATTATCGACGTCGATGGCAGATTTCTTCTTAGTCTTGGTGGGCGCGAAAGCGGCGTCAGCATCCAAGGGGGCCCTGGAGAAAGAAACATGTTCAGAAAAAGAGAAGGACAGAGGAAATCGAGAAGAAGCAACGAAGTAAGAGAATTGGGAATTGGCGGCAGCAGAGGCGCATAACTGAGGAGGAAGTACTTACCCTTTACGGGTAGGGATTTTCCGTCCTCCTTTTGTCACGGTCTTCTTGGTCGTCTTCCCAGCCGCCTTCTTCTTCTTGGCGGGAGGCTCCTGAGCACCGCTACCCGTCCGTTTGCGGGTAAGAGGAGCAGCGATCGAGAGCGGCTTGACGACAAGGGCTTCCTCGTTTTCCTCCTCGTCTTCCTCTTCAGCATCAGCGCCACCTGCGAAGTTGGGAAGAAGAAAAACGGCTTAGAAGCAAGAGGAAATTGGGTAGCACGGCTTGCGACCAGACAGGATGAGCTCAATTACCTTCGTCATCATCCTCGGACCAATCACGGACAGACGCATCTACGTGATGCTTCTCTGTCTGAGCGGCATGGGGGAGGTTGAGCCTGTCCGCGGTCTCGAAGGAGACCTCGTCGTCTTCCTCTCGGTCCTCCGACCAGTTGTCCTCGAAGCGTTCCATGGTCTCAGCGAGCTGGCGAGCAAGGACCTGAAGAATAGAGAAACACCACAAGTTAGTCGAGTAGCATAGAGGCATCCTACTCGGCAAGGCGTGCAAACATAAAGCACATTAAGCCTAAGCAGTGCTACTCTGTGTGCTACTCGGCAAGGCGTGCAAACATAAAGCACATTAAGCCTAAGCAATGCTACTCTGTGTGCTACTCGGCAAGGCGTGCAAGCATAAAGCACATTAAGCCTAAGCAGTTCTGCTAAGTGCCCTACTCGATGCAGAGTGCAAGTACCAGACGCTGCAAGATAAGAGGGCTATCTACTCGGAACACGCATACAAGAGATAGGAAAAGAGATACATACCCGCTCGATTGGCTTCGTACGTCTGTATGGGATGAAGCCATACTGCCAATTGTCTCTGAGGCCAGTGGTCATGATGGACCGCGCGTGAGCGGCGACATCCGCGTTGCTGAGCTCGAACGTGGTTGTCCGAGTACAGTCGCGGGGGCCGCCCATGTAGCACATGGGGTGGACGCGGCGCAGCACCCGCTTGGAGATCCAGCAGGCGATTGGGTCGTCGCTCTTGAGCCCCTCTTCGGCCAGATAGGCGAGGCGCTCGTCCATCTGCTTCAAGTTGCTGTCGATGAACGGCTTGGTCCGCCAGTTCTGCCCGGTGGGAGCTCGGTTGCTCCAAGGGGGCAGATTGATTCGGTCCTCCACCTTGGCTCCCTTCGTGGCAGGGGACATTCTGCACATACAGGAACGTCCTCTGCCACTTACGGACAGAATCCAGCCCCTTGATGCGCGGATGGTTGGTTCCAGGGCGCTGCACCATCATGGCGCTGCCGGTCTCGGTTATCCGGCTGCTGGTATCTGCGCCGTCCTTCTTGCCCTTGCTCTGCTGGCGAAAGAAGAAGTACCTGGACCAAGTCTTCGTGGTGGGGCGAACTCCCAGGAAGGCCTCGCATACCACGGCGTGGTACGAGAGGAAGACGACGGCGTTCGGAGGGAGATGGTGCATCTGGAGGCCGTAGTGGTCGAGGAAGGAGCGGAGGAAGTTGGATGCTGGAAGCCCGAATCCTCGCGCGAAGTGCGCGAGGAAGACGACATGCTCGCCTTCCTGCGGGGCAGGGACGAGCTCATCGTCAGGTTGCCGGCAGCGAACACCGGGAGGAACTCGCCGGGTGTTCACCAGCCATTAGCAGTCCTCGGCGGTGACCTCGGATCCCGTCCAGCCGGCGCGAGCATTTGCGTCGCGAGCCATGGCGGAGAGGAAGAAATTGGGAAAAGATTGAAGGATTCGGTGGGTGGAGAAGCTCGCGGCGGCGCAGTGAGTTGCGTAGCAGCGACGAGCTCTGCAGCGGCGGAGAAACGAGAAGGCGGAGGGGAAATTGTGAGCGGAAGAAGAAGAAGGAGTTACCGAGGGGGTATTTATACCGCTCCTTGAGTTACCGTTACGAGTTGAGGAAGTGGGATCGATCGTGGCAGTAATCGTGTGGCGTGGGGTCTGTGGGCCGGTTAGAAACGCACACAGCGCAGAACGCACGCGTAACGGCCACATTAGATCCCACGACGAGATCGTGGGCGATTACTGCGCGTGATGGGACGTTACAAGCTGGTGGGCCCACCCCGTGAAAACTGGGCGCGTGGCCTGTCAGTTACCGGGCACCGAGGCGTCGAAGTCGTGTCCGCGTGACACGTGCCCAGTTGCAGCGCGGAAAGCCGGATTGTGCTCTGTCACGCAGAGATTCCGTTTCGAGATTTCATCAAGTCATTTTACTCGGACACAGAGAAGAGAGGTGGCCCTACTCGGAAGAAAGGAAACAAGACCAAGGGCTAATCGGAGGTTTTCACTCGGTATCTCAAAGCTCAAGGGCAAGACTGTCGAGGTTGGTTTTTAAGCTGGCAGGGCCCAGTGAACGAGTTCGCAGGGCTCTACCAGCTTCGGGGACTGCTGTCGGGGGGTTACCCCCGAGTAGGGTAAAGGCAAGTGCTAATGGCAAGATCAGAAGGGATGTTTGGCCGAGTAGCCGGCTACCTGGTACTCGCTACCCGGTCGACTGCTACCCGGTCTCACACCCAGATAGCCAGAAGGATGAGCCAAGAGAGTTGTGCTCCTCTGAACAGAAGAGCTGGTCCGAGTAGAAATGGCGGGAACCTACTCGGGCCAGAAGTCAAAGGAGCCGTTCTGACACCGAATCCCGCGTATCCCGGGTCCGTACTTGTCACTGTTCACGGCACTGTTCATCTGAGGACGGCGTGCCTGACAGCGACAGTGTGTCAGCAGGGCGTCGCAGGATAGGGGGGACCTACTCTGTGTTCGCCACAGTGATAACAGACTGAACACTTGGTTTTGCCCAACGACTTTCCGCACCGGGACAAATCTAGAAGCCAAAGTTGTCAGCAGGAACTCGGAAGAAGGACGGTGTGCACACAATGTCGACACCTGTTTGTATTTGGCTGTATCCGGCTGGGCACCAAGTATATAAGGTGCCCAGCCCCCTCCTGCGCGAGGGATGCTGACCTAGAGCGATCACTAGATAGAGATTCTTGACCTAGTTCATCCCGTAGAGAGAGGAGTGGCTACTCGGTAGCAAGAACCATTGTACTATGGCTACTCGGTGAGACATCAGAATACAGAAAGAAAGGCAGGAGTAGGGGTTTTACCTCCTCACGAGGGCCCTGACCTGGGTAGATCGTGTTGTTTGCAGTGCTTGTTTCATCCTTCACGCGTCTACTCGTCGCGTAATCCCTCCCCGAGCGCCTCCAGCGTCCTTCGTCCCCACATCTTTAGCCATCCTATGGCATCTGCCGTGACACCACCACGACACATGCCAAGAAAGGTTTATAGACTTTTGAGAGTGGTTTTTGTTGTTTATTTAGTTTGTCACTTCCCGCACAATGCTTTTCACAAACTAGGGCTAGTCGTATCCACGGGTACCCACCAACTTTCATCAATCCATGGGGAAGTGCCTTTTTGGTTATATTAATTAGCACCAGCTCTCTGCAAATTACAATGAGCACATATTCCATATGCATCGGGTGAAAGTGGGAGAAGACCTTTGCTTGACATGAACCCCAATAAACTTTAAACTACTTCCTCATGAGCTAAAACAAAGCACAAAAGGGTGTAGTTTTGAAGGTTTTAAAGGTAGCACATGAGAAATTTACTTTGGATTGGAGGTTAAATACCACATATAGGTAGGTAATGGTGGACACATTTGGCAAAATTTTGGTTTTTGGGAGTTAGATGCACGAGTAGATCTCATACTCGGTACAGGTGGCGGCTAGCAAAAGACTGGGAGCGACAAATTAAGAGAGAAATAATGGACATAATCATGCATATCGACAAAAACATTATTAATCAAAGAATAAACGGTATTAGAAGTAAAAAAACTAAATGATCATAGAGGATAGAGGTGACCGGTTTGTAGTCATAACATGGTGTAAGCATGCGCCAAGTCAACCAAATAAAGCATTCGAAGGAGAATACCACAATATTATGCTTCGATGTGATAAAAACAACTCATGATTTATTTCAATGGCACGTTAAGAACTCTCAGCTATTTGAGACAAGTCATGCTACATCAATAACTACTAAGAATAGAATTAAAATAACGTCTAACATGACATGATAAAGTCTAAGCCATATTCTAAACAAGCTTTCCATTGCACCACCATAAGCATGAAATATTTTACTCTTCTCCAACACCGATTAGCTTGTTTGAAACAACTATCAAAGATAATATTCATCAAATACCAGAGATCTAACCATATAAAACTGAAGCAAACCAACAATCTCTAAACAAAATTAGAGTGGAAAACAAGAGCTAAACGCGGTACTAGAAAAAAGTGAACACTCACAGAACAATAAGAGTGAAAACTAGAGTGTTCTAAGCAATTAAAATGGAGTGTGTCTCTCTACCAAAAAAATACGATAGGATCCAACCATATACTACACAAAAGAAAACAAAACAAACTGAAATAAATAATAATTTACGCTCCAATAATACTACATAATATATGATGCAATAAAAATATAGTGTCTTGAAAGATGACCTGATATTTTTGTTGATGAAGAAGGGGATGCCTTGGGCATCCCCAAGACTTGATTCTTGTACTTCTTGGATATTTGTTGGGGTGACATGGTAATGCCCAAGCTTGAGCTTTTTTCCATCCTTCATCTCATCATATCATTCTTCTATCTCTACACTTGAAAACTCACTCCATACAAAACTTCACACAATCTTCATCAGCAACGTTAATGCAATCAAAATAATATATCCACTTTGGTTCATTTTCAACACAAGTCCAACACCAATTAAGACATTAGATACTGCCACAACTTTTGTAAATCTCTTCCCCTCAAAATAACATCAAAAGAAAAAGATTAAGAGGCAAATGCAAATATTGGCAGAAATCTGTCAAAACAGAATATCAGGTACAGATCGATTTTTTTTCTAAAACCTTATGTTGCTCAAATGAAAACGTACAAAAGTAATGAAAGTTAGATAATAACCTGGGGCATGTGTACAAAAAGTTTCAGATCAATTCGACGTTCTGGCTGAGAGAATTAATGTTTTTGGTGGCAGCACAGAATCTGTTTCAGGACAGCAACTTCCCCAAATCTCACTTCCTTCATATTAGAGGATACTCTTGGAACAAAAAAGAAATAAACATGATAAGGATAGGTTTATAAAAACTTCCAAGACTCAAAGATAACAAAAGGAAACTGAAATCAAAAAATATAATGGGTTGTCTCCCAAAAGCGCTTTTCTTTAAAGCCATTTAGTTAGGCATGATAATTTGAGAAGATGCTCACATAAGAAATATGAATTGAAGCAAAAGAGAGCATCAAGAAGTACAAATAAAACAAATTTAAGACTAGCCCACTTCCTATGAAAAATAATCTTGTAGAAAAAAAAGTCAGTAAAACACAAAGTGGCTAGCATAGGAAGACAAAGTAAGTGCAATTTCAAAATTTTCAACATAAAGAAGGGAAACTTAATATTATCTAGATACATAAAACCATGTTTACCTCTTTCATAATAACTTTTAGTAGCGTCATGAATGAAATTAACAACATAACTATCACATAAAACATTCTTATCATGAGCCACATGCATAAAAGAATTAATACTCTCCACATAAGCATAGTCATTCTCATTAATAGTAGTGGGAGCAAATTCAAAGAAATAGCTATCATTATTATTCTCATCACCATAATCATCAAACATAGGAGGCATATTATAATCATATTGTTTTCTCCTCAATAGTAGGTGGACTGAAAATATCATATTCATCATTGTAATCATCATAAAAATCTCCAACATGATAGACAAGTTGTATATTAGGGAGATGACAAGTTTCATCAGGATAATTGTAATTATAGCCTATCTTATAGTATTATTCATAATAGATATCAAAGACTGGGGGCATAGTATCATCATTAGCAATAGAATAGTTATCTTCCAAAGTGTGTCCATTTGTAAACATATCATCATTTTTACTAGAAGGAGATGTATCAAGCATATAATCACCAGTAGCAAGAGGATTTTCAAACACATCATCCACAAGCCTAGATCTTTCTATATCATCACTGGAAGGAACATGGATAGTACTAATAATACAACAATCATTATTTCCAGAATTGGTACCAAAGAGATTTTCAATATCAAAAGTAGTGTGTTTCTCCCAATCATGATCACTTTCATAAGTAATAGGCATAGGAACATCATCGAGTTCAGACTCATCATCAACAACTATAATAGGAGCAACGTCCTTAGGGGGAGATACCGTTACCTCTCTCCTTTTACTCTTCTTCTTCTTCTTCTTCCCTCTTTAGGAGGGAGAGGCTTGAAAGTAAGCTTCTCCACATACCCTAGTTTATTGTTAGAAACAATAGAAAAAACTTTGGAGGATTCCTCCTCTTCATTAATAAGAGAAAACACATATTAGTCCTATCATATTTTGGTAAAGTGTCATCTTTTATAATATTTTGTATCTAAGTATTTTCGTGGAAATTATGAACACAATAAAGATGACAACCATGCAGGACACTATTCATAACAAAAGCACTCATATCTACCAAAGAAGGTTTTCTTGATAACTCTTCACACCCCAAAAATAATGTAAGTTCATCATGCTGAATAGGAGTGATCATGTCATCACAATACAAACTTGCAGAACTCATTGGATTCGAAAGGCTATTATTACAGCCTGAGCATTGAAAATTGAAATGACCCACTTCATAGCAATGTTCACAAATAAAAGGATAGAGGGCACAAACTTTTTCACCAAGATCATTTAGAGCCCTTTCCCATGTTCTAGTTTTTTCATTATTGTGATGGATACAATATTCTTCTTTGATTTGATTCTTTTCACAAGGTCTATGTTCTCCACAAATTAACATGCTTATAAGAAATAGTACTTTCATAAGTTTGAGCATGTTCACTGCAATCATTAATAAAAATTTCTTTTTTCATGCAAGTTTCTTTAAAAGGTTCATGATATATGTCCCAATTTTCTTTAGGAACATTAATATGAGAAGCAAAGGATCTACAACAATCAACAATAATTTGAGGATCAAGACCATATTTAGCACCAAGCTCTTGAAAATCAGCAGTTTCAACGAAAGACTTAATGCAATCATACTTATAGTTTATACCTGATTCTTTACCTTTGTCGTTATTCCAATCTTCATTATTGGTTTTAATTGTTTCAATAAGATTCCACCTAGCTTAAACCTTCTTACTTGTGGAAGAACCCTCTGAACAAGCATCTAGATAATCCTTCCAATGTCTTGAAAGCCTTGCATAGAAATTAGTAACAATTATTTCCTCAGGAAGCTCATGGTTAGGACATTTGAGTATTAATGTTTTAGTCTCCCCCAAGCTTGAGCAATGCTTTCTCCATCACGAGGACCAAAATTGTAAATGTATTTCCTATCCAAATTCAGTTCATGAGGAGGATAAAATTTAGAGTAAAATAGAGATTCAAGCTCCTTCCACTCCAAATGATGAGGATCATCAAGTAGCTCATACCACTCCCTTGCTTTGTCCTTAAGTGACAAAGAGAATAGTCTCCACTTAACTTGTTCCATTGAAATACATGCACACTTAAATAACTCGCGAAATTCATGTATAAAGAGTAAATGATCACTAGTTTGGGCAGTTCCATCTCCAAAATAGCAGTTATTCATAACACGTTCAACAATTTTCATAGGTATTTTAAAAGGAATACTTTTAGTCGGCCAAGATCACTATGTAGATAACTAACCATGCCCATACATGCAAGGATCGAGATCATGACTCACCGGGCAGCAAAATCGATGTAGTCGTAGAAGAGTTCTGAACAATCGTAGATCCTCACAACTAGGCCTAGTTGAAAGTATGTCGCTAAGATTACCTCGTCAAAGATCAGATGTGTAATCCCTCTTATGATGTGCATGTGTACGCTGATGTCTACACACGCCGCTATTCTTGTAGACAGTGTTGGGCCTCCAAGTGCAGAGGTTTCTAGAACAACAACAAGTTTCCCTTAAGTGAATCACCCAAGATTTATCGAACTCAGGGAGGTAGAGGTCAAAGATACCCCTCGCAAGCAAACCTGCAATGACGATACAGGAAGTCTCTTGTGTCCCCAACACACCTAATACAATTGTCAGTTGTATAGGTGCACTAGTTCAACGAAGAGATAGTGAAATACAAGTAATATGGATGATTATAAGTGATAATAGCAATCTAAAATAAAAATGTCAGCAAGAAAACATGTAGCAGAACTGATTGTAAACGGTGTTTCAATGCTTAGAAACAAGGCCTAGGGATCATACTTTCACTAGTTGACACTCTCAACAATAATAACATAATTGAATGCATAAATATCATCTCTTCACTATGCTACTCTGAACCACTCTCCAGTAGGATAACAAACACCAATCATTGCGTATGAATACAAAAACACTCCTTAGAGTTGCATTCCCCATCCAGGTAACCCACACTGTCACCATGAGCCCTAGATGGTTCTAGAAAAACACCACAATTTCATAGGGTCATCCAACACAAAATATATAAATCATACACACGGTGCACACACTATCACCTTCACATCGTGATCAAAGTGTCTACGAAGATCTCATAAATAAACCACTTGAGTAACATAACAGATGAAGAGTGCATATAGTTATTCAACTAGATTACAAAGCTCATGATCACATAAAGATCACACCATGGGAGAGAGAGAGATGAGACACATAGCTACCGGTAGAGCCCTCAGCCCCGGGGGAGAATGTCACACCCCAGATTTGGGACACTTGTAACACATGAGGGAGACCTATTTTGTGAGCCAACAAAAACTTTTTAATGCCCTTGTGTAATTCACATTATGTATTAGACCATGGTTGACTATGCAATTCAAGCAAATGGGATTCAGAATTCTTTCACTTTGTTTCTGGAGTTTTTGATCATTTATGGGTTATTCGAATTTTTGTATCTTTGCAACCCTAAACCAAAATCCATGTGACAATGTTGAAATCAACTAATAACAAATATTTGTATTGATTAGAATCAAGAAAACAAATTGACAAAAGTTAAATCAAATGTTTTCCCTAAGTTTTTCTAATAAAAATCATTCTTGAAAAATAAGTCAATTGGGTGTTTTTCACCCTTGTTATCTATATGCTAGAGATTCACATTTTGTGTTTTATTGGCATGGATGTGATCTCAATTATATGGACTACATTTTGGTTAACTTTGTTTGAAAAATTGAATCACGGAAGCAATCTTTTTCTTGTTGTTTTTGTGTTAAGAAAATAAGGCAAAATTGTTGATTTTTGGAAAACAGAGAAAAACTCCAAGTAGCCCATTTTCCACCTTGTTTTCACCAAGAATTTGAGCTTGAAAATTAATTTCTTTTGCTGTTTTGGAACGTACAAATGTTGCTTAAAAGAACCATGCTTGGAAAACAAACTTTGGAACATATTTGAGGCATGAAAACAAATGAAACTTTTGGCTAATCCTCACTTACATCCAACACTTAGAAAATTTCTGAAACTGAAAACATAAGTGAATTTTTTCAGAAAAACAGTGACATGGTTCGATTTTCAAAAGCACATATCTTTTAATTGGATGAACCTTTTGCTGCATTGTTTGTTGCTTCTAGAAGCTGAGTCAGCACTCCCACTTTTCCATGCCTTAGCCCCCAAGTGGATTGACCAGGATCAGAGAGAGAGAGAGGAGGTTTCAGAGAGGGAAACGGGAGGGGAGGGATGGGCAACCTGACAGCCTCATCCCTGTCTCTTGCCACAGTGGCACCCCCCCCCCCCCCCCCCCCCGTGTTTTCTTCGCCTCCCCGTGTGCAAGTGGGCTTTGACCCCTCCCCTTGTGCCCTTGGACTCGCCCAAGAGCCAGGGTGGGCGGCATGGGCACGCCAGGGCGTGCACGGGTGCGTCCCGCAGACGCCACGGCCACCCGAGCGTGTGCGCTGCTGCTCCACCCTATAAAACCAACCCCGAGGCCCCTGCCTCCGTGCACACCACTCCCACTCCCTCACTCTCACTCACCATCCACCCCATTGAGCCTGAGCTTCTCTCGTTAGCTCGAGTCACCGGAGAGATCGCCGCGGCCACCGCGGGTCTCCTGTCACAGTAGATCAAACACGCACCCTCCGTGGACCACGCCTGACCTTTTCCCGTGGCTCCTCGTTTGTAGGACCGTCGGGGAGTTTGTCGGAGCCGCCGCGGGGCACATGCGCAACGCCATCGACTAGAGCCACCTCGAGCCCTGGTTTCTGTGCCGCTGCACGGCCACGACCACCCGCGACTCCCTCGACAACTCATCACTGCCCTACGAGCCCTCTAGGTGAGATTCTAGCCCGAGCTCGCCGCCGGCCGCTCGCGTTTTCGCCGGAGAGAAAAAAGAGAAGGGAGAGAGAGATGACGGATGTGCGCCGTAGATCTAGAGATCTACGGCCACGCTTGAATCCCGAAGCGGTACGCGCTTTCGTGCGCGTTGCGAAAGCGAGGCGGGCCACCAGGCGCAGTTGGGCCGCGCACCCGTGCGTTGCTCAGCCCGCTGCCTTGTTCTTTTTTCTTTTTGAAAATACTCAGAAACTTCTAGTTTACTTTAATCGAAAACGAAAATGTTAAACTCCAAAATAAAATCAACAAAAATTACCTGAGATGCACGAACAAATTCTTGAACGTATACAACTGACAGAACTGGATTTGGACGTTTTGAGAACAAATGAAAAATGATGAACTGGGGACTGTCTGTTAGAACAAAAATGTTATAACTTTTGATTGGAATGGTTAAAATGTGCAAACTAAAATTCTTAGAGTAGCCCTTGACTAGATATACCAGTAGAACTTGACCTCACCTCAAGGTGAGCTACCATTTGGAAATGGCTTCCATTTTGGTAAAAGTCCAGTAGCCTGTTCTCTGAATTTTAGGATTGATTTTACAGCACCTTTTGATGCGAATCCAATTGGATATGTTAGATATTAGATAGATCTATGTTACCCTAGCTTTGTGTAATTTTTAGAGCTCAATTAGTTTGGCAACAGATCTAAGAAAATGCACTTTTCTGTTAAGAATAAAATGAATAGTTTTGATTTGTAAATAATTGTTTGCTAGTGTCATTCTGTTTTCTAGCATGTGTAAATGGGGTGTTGAGTGTTATTATGTTGTTTTCTCACAGAGATGCCATGTTAGTAAGTTTGTGCAAGTTTAGGTTTTGATTGGAACTAGTATGAGCATAGGAGTAACACCTAGTTTATTCCTATTTAATTTTGTAATGGAAATGATTAGCTAGATTTTTGTCCTAGTTAATATGAGTATTTTCACATGGATCCAGTACCATTTTGGTACTGGTTATTACATGTTTTCATCTCTGTAAGTGTCGCACCCGGACTTCTAGAGGATACTCACCGTACGAACTGAACAGTATTCTGATGAGATTACGGGGCTTACCGGCACCCGCGTCCTCTTACGAGTAGGCCAACACTTATGTGTGACAACCCATCGCTACTGTTCACCGTCGATGTAAACTATCCCGTAGAAATCAGGACACTACCATTGACGTACTTCATACCATACACACATGGTACGTCAACGGCTTTGAACAAAAGGATAACACAACATGCCTCTAAGACACAAAAGATTGAAATAAGTTGCAAATAGCCCTCACTAGTGAAGAGATAGCAAATACAATCATCCAGAGGACACATGTCCCAACATAACATCATTACATCTCAGCGGAAGCATTCAAAGGGGGTCTGAGTACAGACAAATCCAAATAGGCTTAAGAAGCCGGAAACTGAAATAAAGACGGAGCCCATCCACGATGTCTCGGATCCTGCCCGGGTCCGCTAACTACTCGTCAGCAGTCTCGTCAAACTCCACGTAGTAGCCGTCACCTGGATCCTCGTAAGCGTAGTCTGCGGAAACCACAGCCCCAAAGGGGTCAGTACATAGACGTACTAGCAAGCAAGACTCACAGTTCACCAAAGTATAGCCCGTCCACACAAGCACAGATGACTTGGGCTCAACGGAAGGAAGGGGATATATAAGAGGCTGCAACTGGCTGCGCTAACCAACTACAGAGAATCTATCACTTCCAACTATCAGAAAGGGGATAAGATCGAGTATGGTAACCAACTGAAAGATAACTTCAAACAAACCCATCCTGGACCTCGCCCCTTATCCAAAGAAGCAATCCGAGGATAACTCACACAGTTGGATTAAAGAGGAATCAAGTTATTGTGGCAATAATCCTATTACTAGTCAAGTTGTTAATCATGGGGTGTGAGATTATGCATCATTAGGTTTAAGTTGTCCTGAGTACTTGTTAGCCAGTACTTTCACCAAGTTAACCATAACCGCGGAAAACACGGCTTCTCGAGAAGATTATCCCTGCAGGGTTGCACCAATTTGGCCGTACACGTATGAATAACCCGCCAGATGGGATGCCTCCCACCAAGCGGGGCACTCAACACAACTCAACTCTTCTTCGCATCAAGCCCAAAGCACCTTGGGCACACGGCTAATCGAGCCCAGAAGAAAATGGACCCTCATAGCACTCTAAGAACGTGTCCCCCTATATGCCGACTACAAAAGTTCCACCCTGCGCTGGGCTCACAAAAACATGCATGCGGCAAATGGAAAACACGAACTAAATGAGATGATTTGGACGAGATGCGAATCGAATCAAATTGAGGGGGGCGCCCATACTCGCTTCCCACATGCGGGTAGTGCGCTCATCATGGATCAGTAGACAAGACCCTTTTCCTATTAGGGTCGACACTAGCAGGCCTCAAAACCACACAGGGCCTCCTGCCGGTGCCTTATCATCAAATTATTATTAACAATAATATTAGCATGATTGATTGATTGATTAAACATCGAGCCCCCAGAACATAATAAAGATATAGTAACTGAAAGTAACGGGTAACAGACTCGAGCAAAACAACCTAAGCATACTAGTAAGACACTGGCTCAAACAAGGGGTGTAGGAGTGGTGGTGAGGCAATATCAGGGTTCAGGGAATCATGTGATAGGTTCGTAACAGAAACAACTACTACTAAGGCTAGCAGAAATAGACAACGGAAAGTATCGGTAACCAGGGTTGAAAGGAACATAGTGGTTCATGTGAGTGATAACTTGCCTGCAAACTCAGCAGCCTGGTACTGAGCTAGATCCTCAGAAGGGGTGCTGTAAAGATCGTCTGTCTCAACGTCGTCGTCTATTCGAGAAGAGGCAAACAAACAAGACAGAAATATAAACAATCATTATCATGGCATTGTGCACAATCAAAGATGATGCATGACAAGTTAATGGTTGCATCAAGATAAACTAGCTAACATGATAACACAATTTAAATGGACCCCTATGCAATTTGAGTTGCATATGGAAAAGGTTCATGGATTAAGTTGGAACAAAATGGATTACAATTATTTATTATGTGAAAGTTGTTAGCATGATGCATGCATGATGGTAACAACAAAATAACAACAAATAACAATAAAAGATGCAAGTGATAAAAGGACTTATCAAGTTTTGGAAATTGTTTATTAAGTTTAGAAATTTTGGGTTACTTAAACATGTCACACAAACAATTGTTGTTTTCATCAATTTAAAGTGTGCAAAACAATTAACAAAATTTATATTTGAAAAGAACATCAAATTTTAGTTGGATTACATGTTTCAAATATTGAAATTGGAATTAGGATGAATTGTATTATGAATTAACAATATTAAACAAGTTTTAATTGAATTTAAAACAAGTTTGAATATTATTTGAATTTTATTTGTTCAAATCATAAATTCAAATTCACATTTGAAAAGTTCACACTTTGATGGTTTGAAAACATATTTTGCATGTTCAAAAATATTTTATTTTGAGCAAGTTATGATTTTTATCAAATTTAAATGAATTAAACAAGTATTAAATTATTTAGGCAATTTAAATTATTCAAACCATGAAACAAAATTTATATTTGAAAAGGTTATTTGAAATGGTATGGAAAACATATTTTATTTGTATTTATTGGATTAATAATGAATTAGTTATTGAATTTAGCAAATTGCATTTGAATTATTGAATTCAAATTTAAATTGCATTTTGAAATTTCAAAACAGAAAACAAATGATACCAAAAGATAGACAATTGAATTTAGACTAGCACACATATTTTATTTTCATTTATTGGAGTTATAAAACTAATTTTATTGACAAAATACTTCCAGGGACTAATCTGTTAAAAGAAAGGACCAGATTTGAAAACAAAAACTGTTGAAACCATTTTATACGCACAGGAGTTACACCCAGCCACTGCCAGGGGGGACCCAAACCTCGTTGTGCTGGCGTGGCCACACGAGTGACTAACAGGGGCCCTCTCTATCAGTACTCAGCCGAAAAAAAGGACGGGATTTTAATCCCGCGAGGCCGCGGGTCGAACTCGCGACCGCGCGCTCGCAAGCGTTTGCTCTGAACCAACTGCGCTGTTGCGCGTTTCTTGTCAGTTAACAGGGCGCAGGGAGGATATAGTTACAGGAGCGGATCTGAATTTTTTCTGACGCGCTGAAACAGCCACGACTGACAGAGAACATCGCGGCTCGCCGGCGTTGATCTACGGTGGTTGGCTGCCGTGCGCTGCTTGCTGGGCGCGTGCGTGTGCTGATCTGGTGGTGCAGATGTGGGAGAAACAGAGGGAGAGAGGAGTAGATGGTGCGCTCACCGCGGCGCGTCGTGGTTGCAGAGGCTCGTGGTGGCGCGGCCGGCGGCGATGTCGTGGACGGCGTCGCAACTACCGAGGATCTCCGGCTCCGCTCAGGTGTCCAACGTGGAGAGGAAGGAGTGGGGGGGCTGGTTTCTGTAGTTAGGGGGGAGAGCGGGTGGCTACTGCGGTGGTAATCGACGGGGGTTCAGAGAGCTCGCCGCCGGTGGGGGATTCAGAGAGGGGGAAACGAGATGGAGAGGTGGCGATCGGCGGCGGAGAGAGGGGGGAACAGGAACCCTAGGCCTTGGGTAGCTGGCGCGCTGCCCTAGGCTACTTATAGGGGGTCGGAGAGCCTCCTGGCCGTCGGGCGCCGCCGTACGCCGACGTGGCGTGCCCGGATGGCCGCCGTACTTCGAACAGAAGGAGCGCACGCTTTTTGAAGCGGTACGCGCGCGCTGTAGCGGGCTGGGCTGCGCACTGGTAGGGCTAGGTGGGTTGGGCTGGCTTAGGTGCTGCGCGCGCAGGTTTTTTTCTCCCTTTTATTTTTCTGTTTTATATTTTTTTTTGCAGAAAACAGATTTGGAAGAAAAAGATGGCTTGTAGGTTAATAAAAATTCCAGGAAAATTAGGGTGTGCTTGTTATGTTAATTTCAAACAGTTTACAAGTTTGGATTTCAAAAATGTTTAAATTTTTGTGCTGTTTGGAAAATAAACCAATTTGGATGACTTTTGAATATTAAAATGATTAATAAAACCAACCTTTTAATAAGGTGACCCAAAAGATTTAAATGGAAACAAAGAATAAAAGAATGTTTTGGTTATTATTTTTATAGTTTCAAATTGGGTTCTGTTTGAAAATATTTGGTTTGAATTGGAATATTTTGTTAATCAACATAGAAAACAACAACTTAATAGGGTGAACCCTATTATTAATTGGATTAGAAATATTGGAATAGTTTGGTATTTATATAATTTCCAAATGAGGTGCTGTTGATGATTTGCTTTGAATTTGGAAACCAATTTGGAATGAATTAGTGGAAATATAAACACCATTTTATTAGTTGATCCATATTGAAAATTATGACAACAAATAGATGGTTTTTATTTGTGATTTTATTCCAAAAGTTGTAACAGAGCAAGTATGAAATAACCATTTGAATTTGTTTGAGTTTCATTATGAAAACAAGATAAAACAGATGCAAAACAACTAGTAAACAAATGCAAACAAATAATTAAACATGATGACATGATGCAATACTTGAATTAAAGCAAGAAACAAAACATTCTAAGGGATATTTCATACTTGGGATGTTACAAAACGCCCCCCCTTGAAGGAATCGCGCCCCGAGATTCCTTACTGAGAAGTGAAAAGGTCCGGATACTTCTTGCGAAGATCCTCTTTGGTCTCCCACGTTGCCTCTTTATCGGAATGATGCGACCACTGCACTTTCAAGAACTTTGTGCTCTTGATGCGAGTCTTACGCTCGGTCTCATCGAGAATACGAACAGGGTGCTCCTCATAAGATAGATCATCTTGCAGTTCAATGGAATCATGATCAACTGCACGATCTGGATCTTTGAAACACTTCTTGAGCTGTGACACGTGGAACACATCGTGCACCTTGGATAGTTTTTCTGGAAGTTCAAGACGATAGGCATTTTCTGCCCGCCTTGAGAGAATGTTGAAAGGACCAATGTATCTTGGTGCAAGCTTTCCTTTCACACCAAAACGATGAGTGCCTCTGAGGGGAGTTACACGGAGATATGCCTTATCACCAGGTGCATAGATCATATCCCTGTGCTTGCTATCATAATAGCTCTTCTGACGAGACTGAGCAATCCTGAGATTGTCACGAATGATACGAACTTTCTCCTCGGCTTCCTTAACAATGTCAGGGCCTAAGAGTGAACGTTCACCAGCTCCAGACCAATTGATTGGACTCCTGCATCTGCGACCATACAGTGCCTCAAATGGTGCCATGCCTAGGCTTGCCTGGAAACTGTTGTTGTAGGAGAATTCAGCATATGGAAGGCAATCCTCCCATTTCATGCCAAAGGAGAGACCACATGCTCTGAGCATATCCTCGAGAATCTGATTGACTCTTTCGAGTTGCCCCTGAGACTGAGGGTGATAAGCTGTGCTGAACAGAAGTTTGGTTCCCAATGCTTCTTGAAAGCTTTTCCAGAAATGAGAAGTGAATATGCTTCCACGGTCTGAGCTTATTTCCAATGGGACACCATGAAGAGGAACAACCTTTGCTGTGTAGAGCTCTGCTAACTGGCTAGCTGAGATAGTTTCCTTTACAGCAAAGAAGTGAGCTACCTTAGTGAGACGATCAATAACAACGAAGATTGCATCGTTGCCCTTTTTGGACTTTGGAAACCCAGTAACGAAGTCCATTTCAATCATGTCCCACTTCCACTCAGGAATTTTCAGAGGTTGGAGTAGACCTGCTATTTTCTGATGGACTGCCTTAACACGTTGACAAACGTCGCATTCAGAAACGTATTGAGCTATTTCACGTTTCATGCCAGGCCACCAATACAGAGTCTTGAGATCCTGGTACATCTTTGTACTTCCAGGGTGGATGGAAAGAGGAGTTTCATGAGCCTCCTTGAGAATTATATCCTTGATACTTTGAATCTGAGGAACTGCAATGCATCCTTCGAAGAACACAGTTCCCTTGTCATCAATTGAGAAGGACTTGAATTTATCATTGCCTTCCTTGATGTGCTCTACAATCTTCTTGATTTCAGTATCACGAAGTTGTTCAGAACGAATCTTGTCCTCGAGAGTTGGACTGGCTGTCAAGCTAGCAAGGTATCCTTCAGGGACAAGACCAAGGTTCAGCTTCTGGAATTCTTCATGAAGTGGAGGTTGGCTTTCCATGATCATGAGATTATTGCAATAGGATTTGCGACTGAGAGCGTCGGCCATAACATTAGCCTTGCCTGGAGTGTAAGAAATGGTGAGATCAAAGTCTTTAATCTTTTCAATCCATCTCCTTTGCCTGAGGTTCAGATCTGGCTGAGTGAAGATGTATTTCAGACTCTTATGATCGGAAAAGATTTCAGTTTTGTTACCCAACAAGTATTGTCTCCATTTCTTGAGGGCAAACACAATTGCTGCAAGTTCTAGGTCATGTGTGGGATAGTTTTGCTCATGTGGGTTCAACTGACGTGAATCATAAGCCACAACTTGATGTTCTTGCATAAGAACTGCACCCAGACCTTGGAGAGATGCATCGCAGAATATCTGGAAAGGTTTGGTAGTATCTGGGCCAACTAGAACAGGTGTGGAAGTGAGTTTAGTCTTCAGGAGATTGAAACTCTCATCACACTGTGGAGTCCAAACGAACTTTTTGTCCTTCTTTGTGAGATCAGTGAGAGGTTTAGCAATCTTGGAGAAGTTTTGGACGAAACGACGGCAATAGCTAGCCAAGCCAAGAAAACTTCTGACTTGCTTCACCGTCTTAGGGGGTTTCCAATCAACAATTGCCTTAACCTTTTCAGGATCAATGGCTATGCCTTTGGCAGAGATGATATGACCAAGGTAAGCAACTTCTGGAATCCAGAACTCACATTTGGAGAACTTGGCATATAGACGATGCTCGCGAAGTTTCATGAGAGTGAGACGAAGGTGTTCTCCATGCTCTTCCTCGGATTTTGAGTAGACCAGAATGTCAGCGAGATATACCACAACGAACTTGTCGAGGTATTCGTGGAAGACAGAATTCATGAGTCTTGAGAACGTTGCCGGTGCATTGGTGAGACCAAAGGACATGACGGTGTATTCATATAGACCGTAACGAGTGGTGAAAGCTGTCTTAGGAATATCTTCCTTTCTGATCTTTATTTGATGGTAACCCATCCTCAAGTCCAACTTTGAGAATATTGAGGCTCCAGCAAGTTGATCAAAAAGATCATCGATACGAGGAATTGGATACTTGTTCTTGATGGTTTTCTCGTTGAGAGGACGATAGTCAACCACGAGTCTTTTTGTTTGATCCTTCTTGGCAACAAACAGAGTTGGGCAACCCCAAGCGGAGGAACTAGGCTGAATGTAACCTTTCTCCATGTACATATCGATTTGCTCCTTCAACAATTTCAGTTCAGGAGGAGCTATCTTGTATGGATGCTTAGAGATTGGAGCAGTACCTGGCTCAAGCTCGATCACGAACTCAACTGCTCTGTCCGGAGGCATCCCTGGCAACTCTTCTGGAAAGACGTCAGGGAATTCACAAACCACCAGAACATTTTCAATTGCAGGAAGGGGTTTGGCATCGAGGTTGAACAGCTGAACAGAACTTGATCCATATGGAGAATAGACTATCTGGCCCGAAGGGTGAGAGAGAGTTATTGACTTTTGAGCACAGTCAATTTTAGCTATGTGGGTCTTCAACCAATCCATACCCAGAATGACATCAATGTCAGAATTTCCCAGCAACATGAGTGAAGCAAGGAATATGCGACCTCCAATTAGGATATGATTGTCCATGCTTATCTTGGAAGTCAACATTTGCGGTCCCGGAGAGTGAACAGTCATTTGATTGCTTAGCGGAACCAGACTAGGTTGTATGCTTTTGCAAAAATCTTTGACACAAAAGAATGCGATGCTCCAGTATCAAACAACACTTTAGCTGGAATAGAGTTTACGGGTAATATACCGAGAACGACGTCAGCAGCTTCCTCAGCTTTGTCGGCCTTGATATGATTCACCCTCGCGGTCCTCCCGACAGGCCTGTTGTTGGAGTTGAAGGCTTTAGCCGGAGGAGCACGAACCATTGCCTGGTTGGTGTTGGGGCGAGGAGGTGGAGGTAGCTGCCTCTGAGTGCACTTATCAGCGTAGTGTCCAGTCTCCTTGCACTTGTAGCAAGTGACGACACGAGAAGGACCTGGCCTTGGCTACCCCATTGGAACCCTCTGACCCTGCATCTGAGATGGGTTGGGTGGGCGGTGACCAAAGCCTGGAGAAGCTTGGGCATTTGGAGCCCGAGTGACAGCACCATTTGGCACCCAGATGCGGCGCTTCTGCGGAGGGGTGGTCATGTTGGAGGAGGAACCACCCTCACGCGAGTGCTTGCGCGAATCCTCGAACGCCTTGCGCCCATTCTCCTCATTGAGCGCGGTGTTCACGAGTTCCTCGAAGTCCTTGCACTTGACATTTGTGAGAGCGTACTTCAGTTCCGGGTTAAAACCTCGGCGGAACCTTGCCATCTTCTTGGCCTCAGTGGACACTTCGTCACCAGCGTATCGAGCGAGGCGATTGAACTCGGTCTGATAGCTGATAACGTCCAGCTTGCCCTGCTTGAAAGAGCAGAACTCTTCACGCATCCTTTCCATGAGACCATCTGGGATGTGGTGCTTCAGGAAGGCATCCTTGAAACAACCCCAGGTGATAGGATATCCAGCTCTCATGGTCTGATAGTTCTCCCACCAAGAAGCTGTCTGACCCTTCAGTAGGTAGGTGGCATACTTGACCTTATCTTCCTCAGCAACATGAGCAATCTCCAGACTCCTGGCTATGTCACGGATCCAGTCATCAGCATCCAGGGGCTCGTGTGTTGCCACGAAAGCTTTCGGGCCCAAGCTGAGGAACTCCTTGATGTTAACCCGTGGAGCATTCTGGTTGTTGTGCTGGTTAGCCTGGATCTGGGCCATCTGAGCCACGACCTGAGTCATCTGAGTCAACAGCTCCGTGAGCGGAGGTGGCTCCGGCGGGTTGCTCCTTGTTGGCGGCATCCTGAATAGACATGCATTTTAGCACAACAACAGAAAGGATAGACTTGGTAACCGAAAGATAGATTATTCCGACGCATGAATAGATAACCAACAGGTACATCATCACATGTTCAAATACATCAGAATATCCAACACACCAATACATGGTTCGAAATACAAAGGATAACTAAACATAGCTAGGAATGGATACATCGGTACTCCCATGCTCATCACGCAGGACGGCGGTGAGTAGTACGACGAGAGATACGGTGAGGAGGAATCCCCCGGAAGTAGGTATAACGACGATCCACGTAGATCGGGACTGCTCTGAGAGCAACTCTCGGTGTGGTGAAGTAGAAAGCGTCGTCTCCCTGTGCTCCAAAGCGTGGAATCCCAGTGTAACCAGCTCCGAGGTTGAGGAGTGGACCTCTGATCGGCTCGTAACCTCCAGCATCTGGTAAACTACATCCAACTGTCTGATGGAAACGGGCAAAGCGCTCATCTCCAACAAAGTCTGTAGTGTACGTAGCCAGACGAGTCAAAGCAAGATAGAGCTGCTCCCTGACTGAGGCTAACTCCTGAGAAAGTGTGGAAGCAACTGCGTCACTGTGCCTCACAAACTGAGCAGTGGTGTGCAGCCTGGAGCTATCATCCTCGTAGGTATCCAGGTTGCCGTGGAGAGTGAAGTGAACTCCCGCTGACGTGATGTAACCACGGGGGATGTGGCGATAGATAGAATCGTCAAATCCCCAGTAGTCAGCACGGAGGACGGTGAGACTCACGTAAGCTGCCTGCTGCACGGCCGTATCCACTGTGGAACCTACTGCCTCGTAGCGGTGGACAACGCTCATGCCATCATCTGACAGAATGTAGACGATAGCCTGGTAGTAGGTCTGGTCAAACTCCCGCTGCTGCTCGTAGACCTGGTACTCTGGTGCCCAATGGAACCCCAGATAAGTGACCATGTCTCTCAGCATCTCCAGATAACCGGCGGTGCTCTCACAGCGAGTCATCCGAACCACCTGCGGGAAGAACCTGAGATCCATCTGCAGATGATCGGGGAAGTTTTGATTAGACGCCGGTAGAGAACTGATGTGGAAAGCAACAACAAGGTTCAACGGACGAAAAGGATGTTGAAAAGAACAGGATATTGAAGCAACATCGGGAAACACGAGACCAAAAACTCCTGAGGTACTACGGAGAACCCAAAACACGTGAAATCCTAACTTGAAAGTTTAGGTGAGAACAGAAAACAACGTTGCACTTCCTTACCAGAAAAGGGGTGGGTGGGTGGGGAAAGAAGAAAAATGGCAGAATTCCTACTCTCACGTTTCATTTTTCCTATATAGCTACAAAATAGTTTCTAGACTCAACTGCGACCAGTAAAAGGGATCCTACAGGCAGACAGGCTCTGATACCATTTGTCGCACCCGGACTTCTAGAGGATACTCACCGTACGAACTGAACAGTATTCTGATGAGATTACGGGGCTTACCGGCACCCGCGTCCTCTTACGAGTAGGCCAACACTTATGTGTGACAACCCATCGCTACTGTTCACCGTCGATGTAAACTATCCCGTAGAAATCAGGACACTACCATTGACGTACTTCATACCATACACACATGGTACGTCAACGGCTTTGAACAAAAGGATAACACAACATGCCTCTAAGACACAAAAGATTGAAATAAGTTGCAAATGGCCCTCACTAGTGAAGAGATAGCAAATACAATCATCCAGAGGACACATGTCCCAACATAACATCATTACATCTCAGCGGAAGCATTCAAAGGGGGTCTGAGTACAGACAAATCCAAATAGGCTTAAGAAGCCGGAAACTGAAATAAAGACGGAGCCCATCCACGATGTCTCGGATCCTGCCCGGGTCCGCTAACTACTCGTCAGCAGTCTCGTCAAACTCCACGTAGTAGCCGTCACCTGGATCCTCGTAAGCGTAGTCTGCGGAAACCACAGCCCCAAAGGGGTCAGTACATAGACGTACTGGCAAGCAAGACTCACAGTTCACCAAAGTATAGCCCGTCCACACAAGCACAGATGACTTGGGTTCAACGGAAGGAAGGGGATATATAAGAGGCTACAACTGGCTGCGCTAACCAACTACAGAGAATCTATCACTTCCAACTATCAGAAAGGGGATAAGATCGAGTATGGTAACCAACTGAAAGATAACTTCAAACAAACCCATCCTGGACCTCGCCCCTTATCCAAAGAAGCAATCCGAGGATAACTCACACAGTTGGATTAAAGAGGAATCAAGTTATTGTGGCAATAATCCTATTACTAGTCAAGTTGTTAATCATGGGGTGTGAGATTATGCATCATTAGGTTTAAGTTGTCCTGAGTACTTGTTAGCCAGTACTTTCACCAAGTTAACCATAACCGCGGAAAACACGGCTTCTCGAGAAGATTATCCCTGCAGGGTTGCACCAATTTGGCCGTACACGTATGAATAACCCGCCAGATGGGATGCCTCCCACCAAGCGGGGCACTCAACACAACTCAACTCTTCTTCGCATCAAGCCCAAAGCACCTTGGGCACACGGCTAATCGAGCCCAGAAGAAAATGGACCCTCATAGCACTCTAAGAACGTGTCCCCCTATATGCCGACTACGAAAGTTCCACCCTGCGCTGGGCTCGCAAAAACATGCATGCGGCAAATGGAAAACACGAACAAAATGAGATGATTTGGACGAGATGCGAATCGAATCAAATTGAGGGGGGCGCCCATACTCGCTTCCCACATGCGGGTAGTGCGCTCATCATGGATCAGTAGACAAGACCCTTTTCCTATTAGGGTCGACACTAGCAGGCCTCAAAACCACACAGGGCCTCCTGCCGGTGCCTTATCATCAAATTATTATTAACAATAATATTAGCATGATTGATTGATTGATTAAACATCGAGCCCCCAGAACATAATAAAGATATAGTAACTGAAAGTAACGGGTAACAGACTCGAGCAAAACAACCTAAGCATACTAGTAAGACACTGGCTCAAACAAGGGGTGTAGGAGTGGTGGTGAGGCAATATCAGGGTTCAGGGAATCATGTGATAGGTTCGTAACAGAAACAACTACTACTAAGGCTAGCAGAAATAGACAACGGAAAGTATCGGTAACCAGGGTTGAAAGGAACACAGTGGTTCATGTGAGTGATAACTTGCCTGCAAACTCAGCAGCCTGGTACTGAGCTAGATCCTCAGAAGGGGTGCTGTAAAGATCGTCTGTCTCAACGTCGTCGTCTATTCGAGAAGAGGCAAACAAACAAGACAGAAATATAAACAATCATTATCATGGCATTGTGCACAATCAAAGATGATGCATGACAAGTTAATGGTTGCATCAAGATAAACTAGCTAACATGATAACACAATTTAAATGGACCCCTATGCAATTTGAGTTGCATATGGAAAAGGTTCATGGATTAAGTTGGAACAAAATGGATTACAATTATTTATTATGTGAAAGTTGTTAGCATGATGCATGCATGATGGTAACAACAAAATAACAACAAATAACAATAAAAGATGCAAGTGATAAAAGGACTTAACAAGTTTTGGAAATTGTTTATTAAGTTTAGAAATTTTGGGTTACTTAAACATGTCACACAAACAATTGTTGTTTTCATCAATTTAAAGTGTGCAAAACAATTAACAAAATTTATATTTGAAAAGAACATCAAATTTTAGTTGGATTACATTTTTCAAATATTGAAATTGGAATTAGGATGAATTGTATTATGAATTAACAATATTAAACAAGTTTTAATTGAATTTAAAACAAGTTTGAATATTATTTGAATTTTATTTGTTCAAATCATAAATTCAAATTCACATTTGAAAAGTTCACACTTTGATGGTTTGAAAACATATTTTGCATGTTCAAAAATAGTTTATTTTGAGCAAGTTATGATTTTTATCAAATTTAAATGAATTAAACAAGTATTAAATTATTTAGGCAATTTAAATTATTCAAACCATGAAACAAAATTTATATTTGAAAAGGTTATTTGAAATGGTATGGAAAACATATTTTATTTGTATTTATTGGATTAATAATGAATTAGTTATTGAATTTAGCAAATTGCATTTGAATTATTGAATTCAAATTTAAATTGCATTTTGAAATTTCAAAACAGAAAACAAATGATACCAAAAGATAGACAATTGAATTTAGACTAGCACACATATTTTATTTTCATTTATTGGAGTTATAAAACTAATTTTATTGACAAAATACTTCCAGGGACTAATCTGTTAAAAGAAAGGACCAGATTTGAAAACAGAAACTGTTGAAACCATTTTATACGCACAGGAGTTACACCCAGCCACTGCCAGGGGGACCCAAACCTCGCTGTGCTGGCGTGGCCACACGAGTGACTGACAGGGGGCCCTCCCTGTCAGTACTCAGCCGAAAAAAAGGACGGGATTTTAATCCCGCGAGGCCGCGGGTCGAACTCGCGACCGCGCGCTCGCAAGCGTTTGCTCTGAACCAACTGCGCTGTTGCGCGTTTCTTGTCAGTTAACAGGGCGCAGGGAGGATATAGTTACAGGAGCGGATCTGAATTTTTTCTGACGCGCTGAAACGGCCACGACTGACAGAGAACACCGCGGCTCGCCTGCGTTGATCTACGGTGGTTGGCTGCCGTGCGCTGCTTGCTGGGCGCGTGCGTGTGCTGATCTGGTGGTGCAGATGTGGGAGCAACAGAGGGAGAGAGGAGGAGATGGTGCGCTCACCGCGGCGCGTCGTGGTTGCAGAGGCTCGTGGTGGCGCGGCCGGCGGCGATGTCGTGGACGGCGTCGCAGCTACCGAGGATCTCCGGCTCCGCTCAGGTGTCCAACGTGGAGAGGAAGGAGTGGGGGGCTGGTTTCTGTAGTTAGGGGGAGAGAGGGTGGCTACTGCGGTGGTAATCGACGGGGGTTCAGAGAGCTCGCCGCCGGTGGGGGATTCAGAGAGGGGGAAACGAGATGGAGAGGTGGCGATCGGCGGCGGAGAGAGGGGGGAACAGGAACCCTAGGCCTTGGGTAGCTGGCGCGCTGCCCTAGGCTACTTATAGGGGGTCGGAGAGCCTCCTGGCCGTCGGGCGCCGCCGTACGCCGACGTGGCGTGCCCGGATGGCCGCCATACTTCGAACAGAAGGAGCGCACGCTTTTTGAAGCGGTACGCGCGCGCTGTAGCGGGCTGGGCTGCGCGCTGGTAGGGCTAGGTGGGTTGGGCTGGCTTAGGTGCTGCGCGCGCAGGTTTTTTTCTCCCTTTTATTTTTCTGTTTTATATTTTTTTTTGCAGAAAACAGATTTGGAAGAAAAAGATGGCTTGTAGGTTAATAAAAATTCCAGGAAAATTAGGGTGTGCTTGTTATGTTAATTTCAAACAGTTTACAAGTTTGCATTTCAAAAATGTTTAAATTTTTGTGCTGTTTGGAAAATAAACCAATTTGGATGACTTTTGAATATTAAAATGATTAATAAAATCAACCTTTTAATAAGGTGACCCAAAAGATTTAAATGGAAACAAAGAATAAAAGAATGTTTTGGTTATTATTTTTATAGTTTCAAATTGGGTTCTGTTTGAAAATATTTGGTTTGAATTGGAATATTTTGTTAATCAACATAGAAAACAACAACTTAATAGGGTGAACCCTATTATTAATTGGATTAGAAATATTGGAATGGTTTGGTATTTATATAATTTCCAAATGAGGTGCTGTTGATGATTTGCTTTGAATTTGGAAACCAATTTGGAATGAATTAGTGGAAATATAAACACCATTTTATTAGTTGATCCATATTGAAAATTATGACAACAAATAGATGGTTTTTATTTGTGATTTTATTCCAAAAGTTGTAACAGAGCAAGTATGAAATAACCATTTGAATTTGTTTGAGTTTCATTATGAAAACAAGATAAAACAGATGCAAAACAACTAGTAAACAAATGCAAACAAATAATTAAACATGATGACATGATGCAATACTTGAATTAAAGCAAGAAACAAAACATTCTAAGGGATATTTCATACTTGGGATGTTACAGTAAGGTTACATTTGCTTCTTTTAGAATGCATGTATAGGTTTAATATTTATTACTAGTAGTATTGTTTTCACTAGAATAACTAGTAGCATTTTTTTGTTATGAAATTATTTTGTTTCCACAAGTTGGACCAGAGGCATAACACCTCTTAAATTACATGGAAAACCTAGTGGAACATCCACTGGTTCCATCTCATTGGGTTGAAAAATAAATTATTTCAACCATAGTAGTTGTAGTAATAATAGTAAATGTTATTATTTTTGATACATGCTTGTGTGGAATTGTACTAGGAACTTGTGTGTTATTTGTGTGTGCTCATTGCTTGCTGTATGTTTTAGTTGAGTGTAATTGATTGCTTAGTAAGGTTCTGATAGAGTGTTATTACTCTTTTTTTACGACGATAGAAAACGACGAAGAGATAGTTGGAGCAGGAGGTTATTACTACCACTCCCGTTGTGAGCAAGAGCAAGATCCTCGTTTCCTCCAAGGCAAGACATCCTTAAAGCTTGATGTTATTTCTCCACTTACCATTATGCATTATCTACTTCTGAAGTTTTCAAAAACTTGATTACCAAAAACTATTTTTATTTGAGTGAATATTACTAGTACTATTATATACTATATTATCACCTTGCCATTAGTCAACTTGGTGTTACCAAGCCTTTAGCCACCATAAGGTATATAAATACCACCTAAGATAATAATCTTGAGTCCGTAAGTGGACACTTTTAAAATGTGTTTTTGCAAACAAAAGGGTTCTATGAGAAGTCCACGGTGGAAAGACGGGACCTTGTTCACCGGGGGAGCTGAGGAGTTGTTTTCAAATGTTTTACAAAAGGCACATAACCTAGTCTTCGCTGGACAACCAAGAAGTACTGCCACTCTACCCCAATATGGGTACGGGGACTATCTAGATACTTGGACTTGTTAGTGTGTGTTTCATTCGAAAATGCTATAGAGAGGATGATTCTCTGAACCGAAGTGTCGCCAGGAGGGAGTAACGGGGCATACAAAGTGAGGGATTAAGTTACCCCCATCATTTATAATATTTTTTTTTCTTTGTGAAGCGACAGTTGGGCCTCCCGGCTAGGCAGGGTGGGACCTGATGCCGGGGAGAACAATCCACCTGAAGGAATGAGAATTACTAGCTTGTGTCAGAGTGGACAGTTAGGATCATTACTCTGGTGCTTGCATATCGCTGTGTCGATCCATGGGTGGTCCATGGCAGAGTTTTAGATCTAGTGGAATGTGTACACCTCTGTAGAGTAAAACTATTCAGAATAGCCGAGCCCTCGGATATGGGCAGTTGAAAGGCCATGTAGCTAGTATTGTGCTAAGATTTCAAAAATGTGTTTTGAATCAAGGTTGTACCTGAGAGGTACTGATGAAGGATCTGGACATGCTGTTCCAAGAAGTTTTGCAAAGAAAAACTTTATTTTATAAAACAAGTTATAAAACCTCTTGTACATGTGATATCTACAAGAGAAAGAAAACTATATTATTTCATTCTGAAATATCTTCTTCAACGAAGATACAGATTAACATGACTGCAACTATGGTGTCATCTTATATGAACATAATTGGTAGTGAGCCCTAATTATGGCCTACCTATCCACCATATAAGCATGATGCATTTTGTAAGTGTATTAGGGATGACTTGCTTTGTACATTCAAAAGTACTCATATTGGTTTCGCCCCTGGCTATTTACTTGGCCAGACTTTGGGGAGATACCGCCGGAGGAGGAATACGAGGAAGACTACTATTCTGACGACTACGCGAACTAGGCCCGACTCCCGGTCAGCAGCCTGTCGGTGACGGCGTGACATGGGCTATCTACGTTTGTTTGTTTTCCGCTGTGTTAGTAAGTTGTAAGACTTTGTCTGCCCTGTGTGGCAGTAAATAAAGACTTGGTCATGTGACCATTGGCTTTGTTATTCGTATAATGGATAATGTATCTGTGTACCACTTTCGTATGTTGTTCACGACTGAATTTCCTGGGATCGTGAATGTATGCATATGAGGGGTTCTGGACCTTCCGGTTTGGGGCCTCTACAAAGTTGGTATTAGAGCTATCCTGACCCTAGGAGCCCTTAGTTAGCATGGACGTCAACTAGTACTATATATATATATATATATATCGAAAGATTCTTATACATATCTTCCCTATTTTCTCAAACCCTACTTACATTAAGCTATATCATGTTCGACTCTAAAATTTTGCACACTTGGGTCTAACTAAATCTCACTTAAAATTTTGTGTAGATGGACGTCGTTTACACGGAGGCGTGCCAATTAGGACTGGCCAGGGACTTCCCTTTTCGCTTCGAGCAGCGACTCGTCGCGATGACCGAGCTGCTTGACCGTCCCGTTCTCGAGCTTCGGGGAGGGATGATCACCGGGACTCCCATAGAGAGAGAGTGGTTGGTGGAGTGTGTGATACGCCCTCCACTTACTATTCCTACTGCGGAGGCTTTCTTCTTCGCCACCGTCGAGCGCTCCTGGCAGGAGGGAGCAGTACGGATCCAGGAGGCTATAGCGCGCCTGGCTCACCTACGGGACTACCAGTTTGTGGGGTCCAGCTACGAGTTCCTCGGGAGGAGGGACGAGACAGGCACACCCGTTGCCGTGTCTCAGGACTTTGCGGGTCTCGGTGCACACCAGGACGACATAGAGGTTCTGCTTTACCGCACCCAGCGTCGTCTCGATGATTTGAGCATCCTGCAGCGCACCACTGCTGCAGAATGCCGTCTTCTCTGTACCCATCTGGGGAAGATGATGCTCGATCTAGAGGCAGCTATTGCGCGATCCTGTGCCTTGGAGAGGCAGTTACGGACCACCCGCCGGGCCCGTGACCGTCTCAAGACCAAGGTAGCATCCCTTCAGGAGGCGAACGCAATTCTGCGTGACCGCCTGAAGACCGCTAGGGAGGAGTTGGCCACTCAAGACTCCACTCTTGAGGAGTTAGAGGAGGAGAACTCCGAGCTCCACAGGGAGAACGAGGACCTCCTCATTGACGACGACGTCATGTCCGATGCAGAGGGCATGGACATGAGCGAGCAGAGTCTACAGGAGGACGACGACTCCGTTGAGGAGGAGGACCCAGAGGAGATCCTCTTCGACGTCGACAGTACTTAGGACTAGTCGTAGTGCCTCCTAGTTATGGAGTAGTGCCAGTTAGATGTACGCCGACCCTATAAGGCGAATCCCCCCGATGTAGCTCTGAGGAGCGTAGATGTGGTAGATGTTTGTTGGAGTGTTGTTCTATGTAGGACTTGATGCTTGAGTATGATGTTTGTCAGTATGATAACTATGTTTCGAAAATTCTCTCAACCCTTAAAAATCGCGACCCTAATTAAATCACTTGTCTTTTCGTTTGTTTTATTTACACTCCTTTGATGGTTCGAATTTTTGAGGAATTCTAAAAACAATAAGTCTTGCTGCATAGTCTTACACATGTTTCACTAAACAATATGACGTCGCGTCGGGAACCACCGCACCACCCCCACCGACGCTGGAGGCATTGCTGGCACTTATGATGGAGGACCGCCAGGCCACTAGAGCCAAGAGTGCTGCCACAATTGCTGCCCTGCAGCAGTTGGCCGCTGCCAGCGCCAACAACAATAACAACCATGGCGATGACAACGGTAACGGCGGACGCTCGAAGCTGAAGGTGTTTCAGCAGACAAACCCTCCGGTGTTCACCAAGATCGTGGAACCACTTGACGATGGCGACTGGCTTCGCACCATCGCCAACAATCTGAAAGTGGTGGGAGTTGACGAGAATGACAAGGTGCTCTTTGCTACCCATTTTCTTGCTGGGCCAGCGAGGACTTGGTGGGAGACCACCTGTGACACCGTCGCTCCTGATCATGTGTTCACCTGGGAAGATTTCTCTGTCCGTTTCCGCAAGTATCACATCCCTCAGGGGGTGATGAACATCATGAAGGACAAGTTCCTGAAGCTGAAGCAGGGAGGAATGTCTGTGTCAAAATACTGGGAAGAGTTTACTCTGCTAGCCCGGTATGCACCTGATGAAGTTAATACGGAAGCCAAGAAGAAGGAAAGATTCCTGAATGGGCTGCACGATGAGTTGCAGTGTACCCTTGTGGTCATTCCATTTGCGGATCTGGAGTCACTCGCGGATGTCGCGATCATGATGGAGCACAAGAGACAGAATGTCTTTGAAAACCGAAAGAGGAAGATGCAGTTCCAGGGAGGACCAAGTGCACCCAGAAACCGCCCTACCCCATATACCAGGCCACCACCACACAGGGCGCCAACTTTTGCGTCAAGAACCCACCATAACGGCCACAACCATAAAAACAACCACCACCATGGCCACAACAACCACAACAACCACCACCACAACAACAACAACAACCGTGCATCCTATGCACCCAAGCCTGGAGGTAGTGGAAATGGGAATGGGAATGGACACAAACCCAACCAGGCTGCCAAGCCAAACCAGAACACCAAACCTAGTGGAGCCTGTTTCACCTGTGGCAAGGAAGGACACTATGCACGGGACTGCCCAACCCAGAATGCTGCACCATCTCAGAACAATGCTACCAAAATGACACATGCACCAGCACCCAAGAAGCAGACTATGACCAAGGGATATCTGAATCACGTCACTGCTAAGGAAGTTCAGGACACACCAGAGATGGTGATGGGTACATTTCCTGTCAGCTCTGTACCTGCTGCAGTATTGTTTGATTCGGGTGCATCGCATTCCTTTGTTACTATGCCATTTTCTGAGAGGAGTGGTATGAAGTCTGCACGTATGCGTGACCCTATGTCAGTACAAATACCTGGAAACAAAACCCAAGCCCACTTCATTTGCAATGAGGTACCCCTGGACATACAAGAGAAAACTTTTCATGCCAACCTGATAGTACTGGGATCCCAAGGGATAGAAGTAGTACTAGGCATGAATTGGATGACCAAGTACAAATGTGTGATTGACTGCACCAGAAAGTCCATATCATTGACTGCCAGTGATGGGGAAAGAGTTGCCTTCGCTGCAACCAAGTCAAAGTCTGAGGCTCACTGCCACACTGGTATAGCCACACCTGCACTTGAGGAAGTTCCGGTAGTATGTGAATACCCGGACGTGTTTCCTGATGAATTACCTGGTATGCCGCCTGATCGGGATATCGAGTTGTGATTGAGTTGATACCCGGTACTGGACCCATAGCACAGAAACCTTACCGGATGAACCCGAAGGAGCTAGATGAGTTGAAGAAGCAGCTGGATGACATGTTAAGGAAAGTTCTGATTCGCCCTAGTGCATCACCATGGGGATCACCTGTCATTTTTGTGGACAAGCGGGACGGTTCCTCACATCTATGTGTGGATTACCGTAAGTTTAATGATGTTACCATCAAGAACAAATACCCGCTGCCCAAAATTGAAGACCGGTTTGACCAGCTAAATGGGGCGAGAATTTTCTCAAAGATCGATCTTCGTACTGGTTATCATCAGTTGAAGTTTCGTGAGACCGATATTCCAAAGACCGCCTTCACCACACGTTACGGGTTGTATGAGTACACCGTGATGTATTTTGGTCTAACCAATGCCCCCGCCTACTTTATGAATCTTATGAATAAGGTTTTCATGGAATGCCTGGACAAGTTTGTCTTGGTTTTCATTGACGACATTCTTATTTACTCTAAGAGCGAGGAAGAACACGAAGAACATCTGAGAATTGTTCTCGGAACACTTCAACAGCATCAACTGTATGCTAAGTTCAGTAAGTGCCAGTTTTGGTTGAAGGTAGTTGGATTTCTTGGACACGTAGTATCCGGAGGTGGAATCTCTGTTGTCCCTGCTCTGGTTCAGTCTGTTGCTAATCGGGCTGCCCCGACTAATCAGACTGAAGTCAGATCCTTTCTGGGATTAGCCGGATATTATCGCAAGTTTGTTCAAGGATTTTCCAGTATAGCCAGACCACTCACGCAGTTGCTCAAGAAGGACAACAAGTTCGTTTGGACAGACAAATGTGCTGAGAGTTTTCAAGAATTGAAGAATCGACTGGTGACAGCCCCTGTACTCATTATGCCGGATGTCTCCAAGAGTTTCGATGTGTATTGTGATGCTTCTGAGCTTGGACTTGGAAGTGTTCTCATGCAAGAAGGAAATGTCATCTCATTCATCTCACGCCGGTTGAGACCTCATGAGCTGAATTATCCTACTCATGACTTAGAGCTTGCTGCTGTTGTACATGCTCCCAAAGCATGGCGACATTTCCTTATTGGGAAGAGGTGTGAAATCTATACAGATCATAAGAGTTTGAAGTATATCTTCACACACCGTGAAATCAACATGAGGCAACGCCGTTGGATAGAGCTCATCAAGGACTATGATCTTAGTATCCACTATCACCCCGGAAATGCGAATGTTGTTGCGGACGCTCTTAGTCGAGAGCCGTCTCTCTGAATTCCATGATCTAGATCAGATAACCGGAGTTGTGGAAAGAAGTTGACCAGCTTGGTATCGAGGTGGTCAGCTATGGCATGTTGGAAGCCATGGACGTTCAACCAACTCTAGTTGATCAAATCAAGGAAGCTCAGAAGAGCCAGAAAAGCATTGAGGGAATTAAAACCCGCATGGAGAAGGAAGAAGTTGCCGGTTTTACCATTGACTCTGATGGAGTATTATGGTATGAAGGACGCATTTGTGTTCCGGTTGAATCTGAGTTGAAGCAAGACATCATGACTGAGGCTCATGACACTTTATACTCTATTCACCCTGGTGGGACCAAAATGTATCAAGATTTGAAGGAGAAGTTTTGGTGGCATGGAATGAAGCGAGATATTGCCTCGTTTATAGCCAAGTGCCATATTTGTCAGCAAGTGAAGGCTGGACATCAGCGTCCCGCTGGTTTGTTACAGCCATTGCAAGTAACTGTTTGGAAATGGGACGAAGTTGGGATGGACTTCATTACTGGACTGCCACGGTCCAATCGAGGAAATGATTCAATATGGGTAGTCGTTGACAGGCTCACCAAAGTTGCACACTTTATACCTGTCAAGACCACATATCGTGGGGACCAACTTGCTTATATCTGTATTTCTCGGATAGTCAGCCTACATGGAGTTCCCAGCAGGATTGTGTCGGATCGACGATCACAGTTCACTTCTCGATTCTGGAAGAAGTTACACGAAGCCTTGGGAACCAAGCTAGCCTTTAGCACTGCCTACCATCCGCAGACTGATGGACAGACAGAGCGTGTGAACCAAATTTTGGAAGACATGCTCCATGCCTGTGTTTTGTCCTATGGAGTTAAGTGGGAAGATTGCCTGCCGTTTGCAGAGTTTTCCTACAATAACAGCTATCAGTCAAGCCTGCAGATGGCACCTTTTGAAGAAATGTATGGACGGAAATTCCGTACCCCTCTGAACTGGACTGAAACAGGAGACAATCAGATCTTTGGAGTTGATACTCTAAAGGCTGCAGAAGAGCAAGTGCATTTAATCCGTGACCGTCTTAAAGCCGCACAGTCACGCCAGAAGAGTTATGCGGACACTAAGCGTCGCGATGTCTCTTTCACTATCGGAGATTTCCTGTACCTTCGTGTTACGCCGCTCAAAGGGATGCAGCGTTTTCATGTCAAGGGAAAGCTCGCACCCCGATATATTGGCCCGTTTAAGATTCTAGCCCGTCGTGGAGAGGTATCTTATCAGCTGGAGCTACCTGATGAGTTGTCAGCCTTTCACGATGTTTTTCACGTGTCATTGCTCCCTAAGTGTCTTCAAGTACCTGAGCAGAATCTCACTTACCAAGACATTGACTTCAAGACCATTGACCTCAACGATGATTTGACCTACTGTGATCGACCCCTGCGGGTACTTGAGGAGAATGTTCGTGCTACCAGGAGAAATGCTTTCAAGTTCCTTAAGATTCAGTGGACGAATCATTCTGAGGAGGAAGAAACCTGGGAGCATGATTACATCAGGAAGGAGTTCCCTGGTTTCCTCAATAACTAAAACCCGCAAATCTCGGGACAAGATTCTTTTAAGGGGGGAGATCTGTCACACCCCAGATTTGGGACACTTGTAACACATGAGGGAGACCTATTTTGTGAGCCAACAAAAACTTTTTAATGCCCTTGTGTAATCCACATTATGTATTAGACCATGGTTGACTATGCAATTCAAGCAAATGGGATTCATAATTCTTTCACTTTGTTTCTGGAGTTTTTGATCATTTATGGGTTATATGAATTTTTGTATCTTTGCAACCCTAAATCAAAATCCATGTGACAATGTTGAAATCAACTAATAAAAAATATTTGTATTGATTAGAATCAAGAAAACAAATTGACAAAAGTTAAATCAAATGATTTCCTTAAGTTTTTCTAATAAAAATCATTCCTGAAAAATAAGTCAATTGGGTGTTTTTCACCCTTGTTATCTATATGCTAGAGATTCACATTTTGTGTTTTCTTGGCATGGATGCGATCTCTATTATATGGACTACATTTTGGTTAACTTTGTTTGAAAAATTGAATCACAGAAGCAATCTTTTGCTTGCTGTTTTTGTGTTAAGAAAATAAGGCAGAATTGTTGATTTTTGGAAAACAGAGAAAAACTCCAAGTAGCCCTTTTTCCACCTTGTTTTCACCAAGCATTTGAGTTTCAAAATTAATTTCTTTTGGTGTTTTGGAAAGTAAAAATGTTACTTAACAGAACCATGCTTGGAAAACAAACTTTGGAACATATTTGAGGCATGAAAACAAAAGAAACTTTTGGCTAATCCTCACTGAAATCCAACACATATCTTTTAATTGCAGCAACCTTTTGCTGCACTGTTTGTTGCTTCTAGAAGCTGAGTCAGCACTCCCACTTTTCCATGCCTTAGCCCCCAAGTGGATTGACTAGGATCAGAGAGAGAGAGGAGGTTTCAGAGAGGGAAACGGGAGGGGAGGGATGGCCAACCTGACAGCCTCATCCTTGTCTCTTGCCACAGTGGCACCCCCCGGTGTTTTCTTCGCCTCCCCGTATGCAAGTGGGCTTTGACCCCTCCCCTTGTGCCCTTGGACTCGCCCAAGAGCCAGGGTGGGCGGCATGGGCACGCCAGGGCGTGCACAGGCGTGTCCCGCAGACGCCACAGCCACCCGAGCGTGCGCGCTGCTGCTCCACCCTATAAAACCAACCCCGAGCCCCTGCCTCCGTGCACACCACTCCCACTCCCTCACTCTCACTCACCATCCACCCCATTGAGCCCGAGCTGCTCTCGTTAGCTCGAATCACTTGAGAGATCGCCACGGCCACCGCGGGTCACCGAGGTGAAATAATCTCACTCTCGTCCACCCTAGCCTCTCCTGTCACCGTAGATCAAACACGCACCCTCCGTGGACCACGCCTGACCTTTTCTCGTGGCTCCTCGTTTGCAGGCCCGACGGGGAGCTTGTTGGAGCCGCCGCGGGGCACCTGCACAGCGGCATCGACTGGGCCACCTCGAGCCCTGGTTTCTACGCCCCTGCACGGACACGACCACCCGCGACTCCCTCGACAACTCATCACTTCCCTACGAGCCCTGTAGGTGAGATTCTAGCCCGAGCTCGCCGCCGGCCGCTCGCGTTTTCGCGGAGAGAAAAAAGAGAAGAGAGAGAGAGAGAGATGACGGCTGTACTCCGTAGATCTAGAGATCTATGGCCACGCTTCAATCCCGAAGCGGTACGCGCTTTCGCGCGCGTTGCGGAAGCGAGGCGGGCAGCCAGGCGCAGTTGGGCCGCGCACCCGTGCGTTGCTCAGCCCGCTGCCCTGTTCTTTTTCCTTTTTGAAAATACTCAGAAACTGCTGGTTTACTTTAATCGAAAACGAAAATGTTAAACTCCAAAACAAAATGAACAAAAATTACCTGAGATGCATGAACAAATTCTTGAACGTATGCAACTGACAGAACTGGATTTGGACGTTTTGAGAACAAATGAAAAATGATGAACTGGGCACTGTCTGTTAGAACAAAAATGTTATAACTTTTGATTGGAATGATTAAAATGTGCAAACTAAAATTCCGAGAGTAGCCCTTCACTAGATCTACCAGTAGAACTTGACCTCACCTCAAGGTGAGATACCATTTGGAAATGGATTCCATTTTGGTAAAAGTCGGTAGCCTGTTCTGTGAATTTTAGGATTTATTTTACAGCACCTTTTGATGTGAATCCAATTGTATCTGTTAGATATTAGATAGATCTATGTTATACTTTCTTTGTGTAATTTTTGGAGCTTTAGAATTAATTTGGCAACAGATCTAAGAAAATGCACTTTTCTGTTAAGAATAAAAGGAATAGTTTTGATTTGTAAATAATTGTTTGCTAGTGTGATTCTGTTTCTAGCATGTGTAGAGTGTTATTATATTGTTTTCTCACAGAGATGCCATGTTTGTAAGTTTGTGCAAGTTTAGGTTTTGATTGGAACTAGTATGAGCATAGGAGTAACACCTAGTTTATTCTATTTAATTTTGTAATGGAAATGATTAGCTAGATTTTTGTCCTAGTTAATATGAGTATTTTCACATGGATCCAGTACCATTTTGGTACTGGTTATTACATGTTTTCATCTCTGTAAGGTTACATTTGCTTCTTTTAGAATGCATGTATAGGTTTAATTTTTATTACTAATAGTATTTTTTTCACTAGAACAACTAGTAGCATTTTTTTTGTTATGAAATTATTATTTTTCCACAAGTTGGACTAGAGGCATAACACCTCTTAAATGACATGGAAAACCTAGTGGAACACCCACTGGTTCCATCTCATTGGGTTGAAAAATAAATTATTTCAACCATAGTAGTTGTAGTAATAATAGTAAATGTTATTATTTTTGATACATGCTTGTGTAGAATTGTTCTAGGAACTTGTGTGTTATTTGTGTGTGCTCATTGCTTGCTATATGTTTTAGTTGAGTGTAATTGATTGCTTAGTAAGGTTCTGATAGAGTGTTATTACTCTTTTTTTTACGACGATAGAAAACGACGAAGAGATAGTTGGAGCAGGAGGTTATCACTACCACTCCTTTTGTGAGCAAGAGCAAGATCCTCGTTTTCTCCAAGGCAAGCCATCCTTAAAGCTTGCTTTTATTTATCCACTTACCATTATGCATTATCTACTTCTGAAGTTTTCAAAAACTTGATTACCAAAAACTATTTGTATTTGAGTGAATATTACTACTACTATTCTATAGTATATTATCACCTTGCCATTAGTCAACTTGGTGTTACCAAGCCTTTAGCCACCATAAGGTATATAGATACCGCCTAAGATAATAATCTTGAGTCCCTAAGTGGACACTTTTAAAATGTTCTTTTGCAAACAAAAGGGTTCTATGAGAAGTCCACGGTGGGAAGGCGGGACCTTGTTCACCGGGGGAGCTGAGGAGTTGTTTTCAAATGTTTTACAAAAGGCACATAACCTAGTCTTCGCTGGACAACCAAGAAGTACTGCCACTCTACCCCAATATGGGTACGGGGCCTATCTAGATACTTGGACTTGTTAGTGTGTGTTTCATTCCAAAATGCTATAGAGAGGATGATTCTCTGAACCGAAGTGTCGCCAGGAGGGAGTAACGGGACATACAAAGTGAGGGATTAAGTTACCCCCCGGAAGCGACAGTTGGGCCTCCCGGCTAGGCAGGGTGGGACCTGATGCCGGGGAGAACAACCCACCTGAAGGAATGAGCATATACTAGCTTGTGTCAGAGTGGACAGTTAGGAGCATTCCTCTGGTGCTTGCATATCGCTGTGTCGATCCATGGGTGGTCCATGGCAGAGTTTTGGATCTAGTGGAATGTGTACACCTCTGCAGAGTAAAACTATTCAGAATAGCCGAGCCCTCGGATATGGGCAGTTGAAAGGCCATGTAGCTAGTATTGTGCTAAGTTTTCAAAAATGTGTTTTGAATCAAGGCTGTACCTGAGAGGTACTGATGAAGGATCTTGACATGCTGTTCCAAGAATTTTTGCAAAGAAAAATTTTCTTTTATAAAACAAGTTATAAAACCTCTTGTACATGCGATATCTACAAGAGAAAGAAAACTATATTATTTCATTCTGAAGTATGTTCTTCAACAAAGATACAGATTAACATGACTGCAACTATGGTGTCATCTTATATGAACATCATTGGTAGTGAGCCCTAATTATGGCCTACCTATCCACTCTATAAGCATGATGCATTTTGTAAGTGTATAAGGGTTGACTTGCTGAGTACATTCAAAAGTACTCATATTGGTTTCGCCCCTGGCTATTTACTTGGCCAGACTTTGAGGAGATACCGCCGGAGGAGGAATACGAGGAAGACTACTATTCTGACGACTACGCGAACTAAGCCCGGCTCCCGGTCAGCAGCCTGTCGGTGATGGCGTGACATGGGCTATCTACGTTTGTTTGTTTTCCGCTGTGTTAGTAAGTTGTAAGACTTTGTCTGCCCTGCGTGGCAGTAAATAAAGACTTGGTCATGTGACCATTGGCTTGTTAGACTGTTGTTATTCGTGTAATGGATAATGTATCTGTGTACCACTTTCGTATGTTGTTCACGACTGAATTTCCTGGGATCGTGAATGTATGCATATGAGGGGTTCTGGACCTTCCGGTTTGGAGCCTCTACAGAGAACTACTCCCTCCTCAACATGGAAGTCAGCAACAACGATGAAGATGGCGATGGAGTCAATGGAGATGGCTCCAGAGGCAATTCCCCGTCCCGGCAGGGCGCCGGAACAGAGATTTCTTTCCCCCGAAACTTGTCGGCGATGGCGACGGAGCTACGAAACTTTTCATGGATGGAGGCTTGATGTTTTAGGGTTTCTGCATCGGGGGGAATAAATAGGAGAAAGGGCGATGTCGGTGGGTTCCTGAGAGGCCCACACCATGGGGTGGCGCGGCCACCTCATTGCCCCCCTCCGGGTCTCCTTTGGAATGTATAGATACGTTTGCAACGTATCACCTTCGCAGTCTGGTAGTTCGTTGTGGCAGCAACCACCTGGTTATGGGTCCGGGATGCCGCTTGCTTACGGGTTCGGGGTGCCGCTTGGTTACGGGATGCAGGCACCTCAACATATCCGGTGGAACCCGTCTCCTGTGGCGTTGACTCAGATTATGGAGCATCTTGGTAAATATATTCTAGTCGGCGCACTTATTTAACTTATTCACCTGCAGGTGGGGGTGACGAGTCTACACATGTGGAGCTGGAGGAGGACTTGATGTACCAGCCTCCACCACCACCCGCCACGCAAGAGACACAGACACAGGAGGAGAAGCCGTTGAGCGGCCGAGGAATGCGCGAGCACATCAGTCCAGATCGCTTGTCTTCCTGGCGGCGTCCGCAGAGACCGCATCATTATCGTCCTCATAGAGATGACTGATAGTACTATCTATGTATACGACATTTATGTACCATTCGACATAACACTATGCATGAAACATTTATGTACCATGCAACATAAGTCTATGTATGCTTTAGACATTTATTAAAATTACTAATAGATAGGACACAGTTGCACCGGGAAATTAAGATTCAGAAATTAACTACTAAGACTGAAATCGAAAACTTCAACTAACTACACGAAGTCATCTACCGTCGACGCAGCCTCCAGCGTCCGTCGATGAAGCATCCTTGCCCTTCGACGATGCATCACCCTTGCCCTTCGACGATTCAGCGCCTTCAACGATGCAACACTCTTGCCCTTCGGCAGAATGAAGTTATAAGCATCGTCTTCTCTCTCATCCATCCACGAACATGTATTTTTTGCAAACCACCTACGCTCCGATTTAGACCTAAATTTTCCATTAACAACTCGCTTCTCGTAACTTGCACATAATCTGAGAAGTTCTTTCCGGCATTCCTGCGAGTACCTATTTGGCCACCGATATCATCGTAATATAGCACCAACCTCAGTGAGAAGAGCGTCACTACTGGTGAGTTCTTCCCACTCAACTTCCTTATCATCTACCCTCAACTCGTCCGCACACCACAAAATACGGTCGGACATATCCGTACCCAGTTACGATATGAGGGCCAACCCTTGGTAGGTAAACCTCGACATTTTCGAGTGTTTGCACTGGACTCCTTCCCCAACTAAGTGACGAGGGGTTTTATAGGAGGGAAAGAGAAGAATTAGCGGGAAATGGTTACGGGAGAAAAGGCGGGAAACAACAGCAGGAGAAAGATGGCGGGAGAATGAGGGCGAAAAACGGTGGCGGGAGAAAGATGACATGACAATGATGATAGGAGCAGCGGTGGCGGGAAGATATGGATGGGGACATACATGCCAAAAAAAGGCCAAATGACATATAATGTTTGGTTTAACCATGTTTCGTCGTGGGCACCGTCGAGACCAGCCTGTCGGTGCCGCCCTCACGCGAAACTCATGTCTTCCATGCAACTTTCGACCCGGGCACTGACGGGCCAAGCCAAAAGTCTAGCTTTCGGCACTGGCAATGGACGGCACAACACTATTTATCAAAATGGCCCAAAATGCGTACTATTATTCAAATAAATGTTTAAAAAAATATTATTTAAAATTAAATCTAAAAAAAAACCTTCCACTTCTCTCAAGTCAAAGAGAAAAGAAAAACCTGCCCACTCTCTACATGAACCGTCGATTGCGAAGATCGGACAGCTCGCTTTCCCGTCAGCGCGCACACTACAAAATCAGGCCGCACGCTACATTTCGGGGAGCAGAAACGAGAGAGGCTAGCTAGCCAACCAGGGTCAAAAAAGGGTCCCCAATTCCCAACCCGCCGCCGCCGCTACTTCTCCGGCGTCGCTCATCCGCTACCCTTGGTTATCCTCGGTAAGCCCCTTACCCTGATCTATCCTGTGACGGACCGAATCTGTGAACGAGATCCCACCCATTTTTGTTTCCTCAACGCATGCGCGCACCCATGGATGGATCGGTGGCGGATTTGTTCGCTTTTGTTCTTCGATTATTTTTTTCCCCGTCCTCTTGGGCGTTGGTTGGTGTTCGTAGTATGGTTTCGATTCCCTGAAGTAGAGGTTCTGCCGCGCGTTAGCCAAGAAGCGATCTGCTGATACTCATCGGGATTCCAAATTATGGTGCTGAACGCACCGTCTATTCATCCATGGTATTTTAAATCGTTCTGGTGTCTTGAAGGCATTACGGGTTTTGCTCCGTGCTTCTGGGAAAAAGATGGCATGATCTGTTCTGTTTCGTCTTGGGTCTTGGTTGGACTGCATTGCGTAGGTAATTTGACGGTACTGCGTATATATGAAGAGGACCACGCATCCCGTGTACCCGTTAAGATGAGTTATCCTTATCCTGCCATAGAATTTCAAGGTTTGGTAGTTTTGGTAGAATTTCAAGGTTTGGTAGAACAGGGCTATTTGGACGGAGAATTTTTTTTGGATCGAAAACTGCTCTGAATACCACTTGCCACGACCTAGATCTCTGCCCTTATGTCACGCACAGGTTGCGTGAGGAAGGGGAAGAACAGGAAGCAGGTAGGAGGATTTTTTCACAAATATGCCCCCCCTGCTGAATTGTATTGTAAAAAATGACCCCCTCTGGATTGTATTGTCAAAAATAGCCAGGCGGGAGGAGGAGAAAGTGACACGTGTTCTTCCGCCAAATGAGTTGGCGGAAAGTCAGGATGTGGCGGAAGCTCACTTTGTGCTCTGGCCGTTAGCACCGTTGGGAACACTTTCCGCCGATTGAATTGGCGGAAGTCACTTCCCGCCAACTGAGCTGGCGGAAGGTCCACGTGTCGCTTTTTCACGCTCCTGCCAGGCTATTTTTGATAACAAAATTCGTAGGGGGTTAATTTTGACAATGTGATTCGGCAGGGGGTTATATTTGTAAAAAAATCCAGGTAGGAGGTAGTTGATTACAACAGATTGTCGATACCCTTTCTGTCGTCCTTCACCTACAGCTAAGTAGAGGCAGCAGCGGTGTCTCTCTTGTTGGGCTGGGCCGTCGCTTGTTGGATCTTCAGTTGACGGGCGAACACCTATCTAGTGTCTTGTACTCCTGTCTCCGAGGTTGCTTGACTGTTGGTGTCATAGCAACCACACATCCGGTATACCTGTTAAGATGAGTTATCATTATCCTGCCATAGAATTTCAAGGTTTGGTAGTATTTGGTTAACATCACCTGATCACCTTTCTGGTCCTTAGCAATCCAGTGGAGAGAGGAATTGGTCTCTTGATGGTACTGTGTATATATGAAGAGGACCAGGCATCCCGTGTACCCGTTAAGATGAGTTATCCTTATCCTGCCATAGAATTTCAAGGTTTGGTAGTTTTGGTAGTTTTTCAAGGTGCAGAACAGGGCTATTTGGATGGAGATTTTTTTTTTTTTGGATCGAAAACTGCTCTGAATACCACTCGTCATGACCTAGATCTCTGTCCTTATGTCACGCACAGGCTGCGTGAGGAAGGGGAAAACCAGGGAGCAGGCAGGAGGATTTTTTCACAAATATGACCCCTGCCGAATTGTATTGTCAAAAATGACCCCCTCCGGATTGTATTGTCAAAAATAGCCAGGTGGGAGGAGAAAGTGACACGTGTTCTTCCACCAAATGAGTTGGTGGAAAATCACTTTCCGCCAGAGGATATGGTGGAAGCTCACTTTGTGCTGTGGCCGTTAGCACCGTTGGGAACACTTTCCGCCGATTGAATTGGCGGGAGCTGGCGGAAGGTCCACGTGTCGCTTTTTCACGCTCCCGCCAGGCTATTTTTGGCCATAAAATTCGTAGGGGGTTAATTTTGACAATGTGATTCGGCAGGGGGTTATATTTGTAAAAAAGTCCAGGTAGGAGGTAGTAGATTACAACAGATCGTCGATACCCTTTCTGTCCTTCACCTACAGCTAAGTAGAGGCAGCAGCAGTGTCTTGCTTGTTGGGCTGGGCCGTTGCTTGTTGGGTCTTCAGTTGACTGGCGAAGGCCTGCGTAGTGTCCTGTCTCCGAGGGTGCTTGACTGTTGGTGTCGTAGCAACCACACATCTGGTATACCTGTTAAGATGAGTTACATTATCCTGCCATAGAATTTCAAGTTTGGTAGTATTTGGTTAACATCACCTGATCACCTTTCTGTTCCTTAGCAATCCAGTGGAGAGAGGAATTGGTCTCTTGTCATTACCACTTATATACAAACACCATAGCTTCATTTGTGGCCGAAAGGTTGTTTCAGAATCTAGCCATTTTACAAAATGTTTCATACACCATATCCATCCTAGGAATTATACAAATTCCATCTAGGTATCCATTGACCTAACTTGTGCCTTTAATGAATTCCCAGCTACTTACAGGTGCTTCTGCCTCTTCATGTATGATATTACGCCTTTTCTGTAAGTTGGAACAGAAAAACGCGCTTCACAGTTTTAATGGCAGTTTTCTTCACACGAGAAAAACCTGAGGCAAATTAAATTCTTACCTGCTAGTTGTGTTTATATGAGTGACCACTGGTCAGCCTCGCTAGTCCGTCCGAGTCCTTTGACTCGACTAGCAGGGAAAATCCGCTCGCTGGCTACAAAAGGGCATCATATGGCCAAGAAGAATATGTTTTTCATTATTTGTTCTTGCTCTCTGGTTAGTTATACAATTTTAGTGTTTGTTGCAGGTCATGCTTTATATCTTTGCTTGTAGTACTGAAAAAGCAAAAAGTTAAAATTGAATTGTACCGTTCCTTTTGTGACTCTTGCGAGTTGTGACAATATGCATTGAAGTCATTTTTAATTTGTTGCTGACATCTTTGCACAGTGTCTTCATTAACAATCAAGATGAGTCGTGGTGGGAGCGCTGGTGGTGGCCAAAGTTCTCTTAATTACCTCTTTGGAGGCTGCGAGCCCCCTAAACCAGCAGGTGCACCAGCTGCAGCTGCACCCGGCACGAGCTGAAGCTCTACCAGCGGCAGGTGTTCCTACTGAGAAAGTGTCGCCAGTAAAGGGTGAAGTTTCCAAGCAGATTCCAGCTGGTATCCCGGGCAGCCAAACCAATAACTACCAGCGAGCTGACGGCCAGAACACTGGCAACTTCCTTACGGTATGGTTGTTTCTTCTTCTTTTCACTTGTGAAATTTTCCTTATGTATTACTATCATGCTTTGGGATGTTCTGCTAGCTTTTATCACGTTGAGAAAAAAAAGTCATGTGAGAATCAGATGGAATGTTAGTTACTTATCTAGTTTATCACTTTGTTCATTTTCCTGGTTAAAAAAAGCGTTAAGCGGAAGCGAGGCGCTGGGCCCGCGCTTCAAGCTTAAGCGCACGCTTTTTTTGCGCTTAAGCGGAAGAAAGCGCGAGGCGCTAGGCCTACGCTTCAAGCTTAAGCGCACGCTTTTTTGCGCTCTTTTGAACATGGTTCATTTTACACTAAAATCAAGCTATTTTCTGAATATTGACACTGGAGAAGATCTAGACTTTGAGTGGGGCATTATGTATAGGCCTACATAGCACCCAGAGAATAATATTGATACACAATTCTGTTTCAGTCACATTTATTTGTTTTTTTTGAAAATTTCAAGTTCCTTCCGATGGGTTGCTGTTGACCTGTTGTTGCAATTCAAGTGTTGGTACTGCTTACGATGAACACTGTACATCGTTCATTGTTGATAAACACTGTAAATAGTGAGCAAAATACCATGTTTGCTGTGATGCTTATAAACCCAGTTCAGTATTTTGCTCACTTCTCATTGTTTTTAAAACTGTTGCAAACTCAATATTATAGTCCTGTGTTTACTTATATCTGTTAATTTGGAACGTACTATATGTTAATGTTCACAGATCATACATTAGCTAACCAGGGCCAGGAGCATGACAGCACTATCTAGAATTTTGACTGTAGAAAGTTCTATCACTACTTAATTTTGAGAACAGAAAGATGCCTGTACATCGAACCTTTTCCTTGCTCGAGATGAAACTGATATCTTCACCCACCTGTTATGCTATGAAACTGATAAATTCCGATTCCTGGGACTGGCTAACAGTTCTGTCTGGTGATTTGGATGACATTTGCAGGACCGTCCTTCGACCAAGGTCCATGCTGCTCCTGGCGGCAAGTCCTCCCTAGACTACTTGTTTGGTGGGAAAAACTGACGTGAATCCTGGCGTTGTGCTATAGCACCAGATGCAGAAGAAAGTGGCAGTTTATCGGTGTCATCTGAATTGTGAACTCCCACCTGTTTATCCCATGATGCGTTTTCTTGTGCGTATAATTTCTTTGTGGCAAACCTCCTGCGTGGGACCATGGCCTGTTGCTTATACGCCTGAACCTTCCAAGTGCCTTGTTATGTTCGCAATATGCTCGTCGTTTGTTGGTTGATCGTGTTACCTATTTCTCGAATGATTAGCTGGTTCTTACTGGTTATTGTCTGAATAGTACATATTCTTCTGCATTTCCTCGTTATCTGGGTGTGGCTTAACTATCTAGTCCCAGACTGTTAGTGGAAAAAGCACCTGAATGATGTGTCACTTGGAGTCTTGGACTGGCTCGAACTTGGCTTTTGATGACCAAACGAGCCAAGCCCAGCCGTTTGATGGCTGAACGAGCCGAGCCTGAGCTAGCCTCTCACCATAATTTTTTTTTTTTGAGTTTAAGGTGGTCATATCCACCGCTCCATTAGAAGAATAGAGTTAGTTTATAAGGGAAATCGGGTCCTAAAACTGTACATGGGCCTTGTTTATAAGGAAACAGGGCAAAAAAACCGCACAAACGAGTGAACCCGTCGTCCACAAGTCCACAAGACGCCAGTCCAGCCATGCCACAAACACACACCTCCAGTCTCGGGGTTGCCTTCCCGACGTAGCAGCCAGGACAAACTCCGCATTGCTCGGAGCCGAACCGGTCGGGTCGACTATCTTGCTGCCCGCGTAGCACCAGATCGCCACCCAACCCTCGCAAGGCTAAGGTCCTGCCCCATAGGACCGTCGTTGACGAGGAGACCGAGGCCGCCGCCTCGGCGTACCACCACCGTCCGGGACCGCCGCCCTGGCAACGCCTCCCCTGCAACAGAGCCATCGTGTCCAACCGTCGCGAGACCGACGCACTGCAAGGGCCAAGAGCTCCAAGGCGACTGATGGAGGGATGATAACCCGGTAGGCTAATGTCAAGGTGTAACTCGGCCCAAAGAGAGCTGCGCAAGATCCGGCTTAAGGAGTTTCTAGAAGTCCCAAGAGTGTAGGCCTCGTAACCTGGATTGTGAGTTTCGATAAGGAAACTTAGGATTGTAAGCGGTGCCCAGGTAGGACTCCGAGTGTGCCTTGGATAGGAGGCCATGGGGGCCGGATATAATATAAGCCGGCTCCTAGGGTTAGATTAGACACGAGTTTTACTAGCTATTCGAGTATCCCTTGTAATACCAGAGTTGAGATAATTAATATAGATCGGAGACTCGGCGACTTGATTGCCGGCTACTAGATCGTTCATCATCATGATTTCCCCTGAGTAAAACCCTCTCCCAAACACCAGAGTCGAATTGCCCCAAGATAAGTTACCCCCGGTAACGTCTGCCGTGATTATCCCACGACAGTTGGCGCCCACCGTGGGGCCTGCGTCCAAAGGTGTTTACATCACGGGAGAAGCTCGGGAGAACATGAAGAACCTCGTCGTCGGCGAGATCTACACCAATCCCGAAGGAAAGAAGATGGTGGACGATTTTGGCTGGGGGCCAGAGTCAGATCTGCTCGAATCTGGATCTGTCGTCGCAATCGGCCGGGTCAACGTCTTCATCGGCATGGTACGTATGTCCGGTTCAATTCCTGATGATTTTGGATGTGATTCTGTGTCAGGAGAAGCAACCTGCGTTCAGTCGGATGGAGAAGAATCGGTCAGAACAGTGGATCCGATAGAAGAGCCCACCACGAAGAGGGAACAGCCGGAGGAGCCGGCATGGACCCCGCGTGGCCGGGTCATGAGAGAAGATGATACCGAGTCTATCCTGCACTTGCTGGAGGACCGGTACGAGGAGGATAGCTGTGATGAGGAGGAATACGAGTCTTCACCAGGCATCGCGCGCCAGGTCGCGGTCTACACGGCCCCTGCAACAAATCTCAATCAGGGGGACATGACTACGGCCGCGGTTGGAGCGGCGCGAGCGCTGGCCCAGCAACAAAATCCGGCTGACGGAAATCCGGTTCTGACCCGGGTTGACGGAGAGTCGGCTTCAGTCACTAGCCGAGCGGCGGATAGCGAGTTGCAGGCGAATATGTTTGGGTTCATGGCGAACAGGACGCCGGGGGCGGGTCCTTCAAACCCACAACACCCGGCTCTGTTCAGTAACAATCTAATTTTGGATCCCACGGTGCTAGCTACTGTGATAACCCCGGAAAACGCCGCGGCACGCGCCAGGGATCTGGATGTAGCACGCCGTGCATTGGAGCAGCAAAGGAGAGATGTGGAAGCAGAGAAGCAAGGAGTAGCCACGCGCCAACGTGAGCTGGAAGCATTGGAGAACCGGCTCCGGGTTGAGACGACTAGGATGCATCAGAGATACCAAACTAGACTACCGGCAACGGGTGGAGTTCTAAACCCGGCCACACTATTCGTCACACCCCAAGATCAACCAATTCCGGCTGTGAATCAGGAGACTGTACATCAGCCCGCGACTGGTGGGGGACAGCCGGCAAATGTACAAGCTGGGTTACCCACGTTGCAGACAGGGGTTGCTGCTGGCAATACAGCGCCACCACCACCACCATCACGATTTCGTACGCCACCAGGTCACTTCAACAACCCCATGGATAATGTATATGCAGCGACGTTGGCATTGGATCGAATCCCCGTAAGAGAGTCACCTCATGCGGAGGAGACCCGGCGGGCGATAGATTTATTGCGCACGGCAGAGGCTCAGCAAGTCAATTACCCAGATAATAGGAGCGGAATGCATGGAACACCGTATATAAGCCGGCATAACGGAAACACCGGTAATATCCAGACAAGCTCCGCACGGCGGAGGACAGAGCAGCAGCAAATGCCGCCTCCTCCCCGTAGACCAGCAACACCTGCAGTGTCAGCCGCGCAGGCCATCGTGGACAGTTCTAGAGCCAGGCGCGCAGCAGCCGGGTCTGCGGTACGAGGGCCGGTAGCGGTTGCACCCCCCGCCGCACCTGTCGCCGGGTCGCATGTTTCCCGGGTAAGGCCAGTACCGGCGGTTTTAGCCGGACCCAAGTGTTTGTCGGGCGCCATCAGAGCCGAGCCCTACCCGGATAAGTTCAAGAAACCGGGTAAAGTGGTGAATTATGAGCCGACCATGGATTCAGAAACCTGGTTGAGCAGTTATGAGATGGCCATGTCGATTCGCAACGCATCTGAAAATCTTCAAGCCAAGTTCATGTACTTAATGATGTCAGAGGGAGCAGCAAAGTTATGGTTCAACAATTTACCGGAAAAATCTATCAATTCGTGGAGTGAGCTGAAAACTGCGTTTGTCAAGCACTTCCATGGGACGTGCAGGAAGTTGTTCACAATCGATGATCTAGAACGGTGTGTACAAAAGAAGGGAGAGTCGGCGCGCATCTGGGTGCGCCGGGTCATGGAGATAGTTCACTCATCCACGGATATTCAGCCAAAGGACGCGTTACAAGCTATGGCAAAGACATGCAAGTATATACCTTTAGTGCAAAAGCTAACACGCATGAAATTTAGTCGGAATGCTTCAGAGGTTACAATGGGAGAGTTAATGGACGCATGCAACAAGCACGCTGCTACGGATACAACAGAGGAGGATGTCGATAACAAGAAAACCAAAGCTAACGCAAACAACAGTGGAAGACCCGGCAATGGATCTGCGCCGGGTAACAATGGAGGAAATAATGGAAACAACCAGAATAAGCGCCCGTACGAGGGAAATTCCGAGTTTGTCGCCAACACAGAAGCCGGGTTTGCAAGACCCAGGGCAGAAGGAAATTTCAACGGAGGAAACTTTAATGGAGGAAATTACCAGGGACCGCCAAGGCCGGCTAACCATATAGAGGCCTTCAGGATGCCCTGTCCGCGCCACAGCAGGAACGGCAGGCCGGCAAATCATTCACTGGAACAATGCGTAGATTTACAAAGATGGAAGAACGAGGAAATACAGAAAGCAATGCGAGGCGCAGGCCGGGGAGCAGGACCGGGTCCGGGTGGTAACCCGGGCAATGGCCCACCCCCGGCAGGCAACCCAGGAGGTGGTAATCCGGGTAACAATCAAGGAGGAGCCGGAGGTTTCCAGGCCAACCCCAAGCAATGGGCCAGTACCACGTTCACACCACGGGAACTTCTAACAAGGATAGAAAAATACTCAAAAAGGCAGTAAACTCGGTTTCCTCGGCTGTCCCGAGATACCTGAGGTGGTCGGATCAAGAGGTAACATGGAGCAGAAGGGATCACCCGGAAAGAATAGAACACCCGGGAGTCTTAGCATTGGTGGTCGCGCCACATGTTAATGGTTATGAGCTGAAAAAGGTCTTAATGGACGGCGGAAGCAGCATCAACATCTTATATTGGGAAACTTTCTTACGCATGGGTCTCAAGGAGTCTCAGCTACAGAAAAGTTCAACAGTTTTTCACGGGATTGTGCCGGGTCACTCGGCGTGCCCTGAGGGAAAGATTACCTTGGAGGTTGCTTTTGGGGAATCAAAGGATAATTTCCGGGTGGAGTGGCTCACGTTTGAGGTGGTAAAGTTGCGCATCCCTTATCATGCGCTATTTGGAAGGCCGGCTTACGCCAAGTTCATGGCCAGGCCGTGTTACGTATACTTACAGCTAAAAATCCCGGGTCCCAAGCAGACCATCACCATCCATGGGAGCCGGGTTATAGCGGCTGAGTGTGATGAAGGAGACGCGACAATGGCGGAACAAGCTTGTAGAAAGGAAGAGCTCAAGTATTATCGGTCTCAAGTAGACCCGGATGACAGAACAGCGTTAAAAAGGCCGAATACGGAGGATGAGAGAGCAAAGTTCAAAGCAACACAAGATACCAAGATGGTGGCTTTTGTCGAGGGTGATCCCTCAAAGCAATTTGCCATAGGATCTAATCTGGACAATCAGCAGGAAAAATCACTCGTGGAGTTTATTCGTTCAAATCAAGATGTTTTTGCTTGGACGCCTAGCGATATGCCGGGTATCCCTACCGAGTTAGCGGAGCACAGCTTGCATGTTGATCCCAAGTCTAGGCCCGTGAAGCAAGGCCTGAGGAAAATGAATGAGGAAAGAAGAAAAGCTATAGGAGAAGAAATTGCCCGGCTATTGGCAGCTGGCTTCATCATGGAGGTATTTCACCCGAAATGGCTGGCAAATCCGGTTCTAGTGCTGAAAAAGAGTAACGAGTGGAGGATGTGCATAGATTACACGAGTCTTAACAAGCACTGCCCAAAGGATCTGTTTGCCCTTCCAAGGATTGATCAGATCATAGATGCAGTGGCTGGAAGTGACCTATTATGTTTCCTGGATGCATATTCCGGGTATCATCAGATCAAGCTCAAGAAGGAAGATTGGGAGAAAACATCGTTCATAACCCCTTTCGGGGCTTTATGTTACAAAACCATGACTTTTGGGCTAAAAAATGCTGGTGCAACTTACCAGAGATGCATACAGAAGTGCTTTGAGGACCAGATTGGGCGCAACGTTCATGCCTACGTGGATGATGTGGTGATCAAGACCAGGAAAGCGGAAACATTCATTGATGATCTAAAGGAAACATTCAAAAATTTGAGAAGGTATCAGATGAAACTTAACCCTACAAAGTGCGTGTTTGGAGTTCCAGCAGGAAAGTTACTCGGGTTCATTGTTTCCGAAAGAGGAATCGAGGCAAACCCGGACAAAATCAAAGCTATCGAGAGTCTGAAAAAGCCGGAAAACCTAAAGCATGTTTAGAAGCTTACAGGGTGCGTAGCAGCGCTGAGCCGGTTCATATCCAGACTCGGAGAGAAGGCAATACCCATGTACCGGCTCTTGAGGAAATCTGATAAGTTTGTTTGGGACCAAGAGGCGGACGAGGCGTTCGAGGCACTAAAGAAGCAGTTATCTGAGGCACCAGTTTTAGCAGCCCCGGGTCCCAAAGAGCCCATGCTACTATACATTGCGGCCGGGCCTCGGGCGGTTAGTGCAGTGGTTGTCGTTGAGCGCAAAGAGGATGGGAAAGATCACCCGGTTCAAAGGCCGGTTTATTACGTCAGCGAGGTGTTATCAGAGGCAAAGCAGCGCTACCCACATTGGCAGAAGTTGGTTTTCGGGGTCTTCATGGCCAGCCGGAAATTGAAACCCTATTTTCAGGAACACCCCATAACAGTGGTTAGCTCTATACCAATGTCGGATATCATCAGAAACTCGGACGCAACAGGTAGAATAGCCAAGTGGGCCATCGAGATGGGAGATTATCACATCAACTACGAGCCCAGGTTAGCAATCAAGTCTCAAGCTTTAGTTGATTTCATTAATGATTGGACTCACACTAGCATACCCACAGTGACACCAAGTTCCGAGTCTTGGGTAATGCACTTTGATGGTTCCAAGCAGTACGAGGGATCAGGAGCTGGAGTGGTACTTACATCACCTAAAGGAGATAAACTGAGCTACGTGTTGCAAATTAACTTCGATTGCTCCAACAACGTGGCCGAGTATGAGGCATTATTACACGGATTGAGGATAGCCAAGGAGATGAACATCAGGTGGATACGATGCTATGGAGATTCGGATCTTGTGGTGCAGCAGGTCTCAGGAACCTGGGATAGGAAGGATGCAACTATGGCAGCATATCGCAGGGAGGTGGACAGGGTTGCCGGGTGTTTTTCCGGGTATGAGGTGGAGCATATTGATAGGCGAAAGAACGAGGCAGCAGATGCACTCGCAAGACTCGGCTCACGCAGAGAGCCGGTTCCACCCAATGTTTTCCTGGACGAGCTATGGCGGCCATCAGTTAAAACCGAGTCTGAGGAAGAGGTGGCTAACCAAGACCCGGATTTGGAGCTCGTGGCCACAATACGTGCTGTCCCCGAGTGGACAGAGCCGTTTCTGACTTACCTATCACGGGGCGAGTTACCACAACAGGAAGTTTTAGCAAGGCAAATTCTGAGACGAGCAAAGGGCTATTCTATCATCAATGGCGAGTTATATAAAAGGAGTGCAGCAGGAGTCTTTTTGCGTTGTGTAGCACCAGAAGAAGGCCGGCAGATCCTGAAAGAAATTCATGAAGGCGACTGTGGGCATCACGCATCCACAAGATCCCTTGTAGCCAAAGCATATCGGCATGGTTTCTTCTGGCTCACAGCCTTTGCAGACGCGGAACGCTTGGTGGCAAGGTGCGATGGATGTCAAAGGTACGCTCGCCAAATCCATGTGCCGGCTATGGAGTTGCAAACAATCCCGTTAACCTGGCCGTTTGCTGTTTGGGGCATGGATATGGTGGGCCCCTTCCACATGTCACCCTGCAAAAAGACCCATCTCTTGGTGGCCATTGATAAATTTACCAAGTGGGTGGAAGTTATGCCAGTTACCAATTGCGAAGCAATCACAGCGGTCAAGTTCTTAAAAAGAACCATCTACAGGTTCAGGTATCCTCACAGCATAATAACAGACAATAGAACTAACATGTCCCTTGGCGAGATGGAGAAATTCTGTGGGAACAATGGAATCCGGCTTGACATAGCTTCAGTAGCCCATCCACAAGCTAATGGACAAGTGGAAAGGGCAAATCAGGAGTTACTTCGTGGGTTAAAACCACGACTGCGAGTCCCGTGCATCAGAGCTGCTGGCGCATGGGTTGAGGAGTTACCATCACTTGTTTGGGGAATTAACACCACACCTAACAGATCTACTCAGATGACACCGTTTTTTATGGTTTATGGCGCAGAGGCAGTATTGCCGAGTGATATCATCCATGATTCGCCTCGAGTATCGGCTTACGTCGAGGTGGAGAACGAGAAGACCCGGCAGGACGCCGTGGATATGCTAGAAGAACACAGGGAACAAGCTTTGGAAAGATCAGCCATATACCAGCAGGACCTGAGGAGATATCATAGCCGGCGAGTCAAAACCCGGGTCTTCCAGGAAGGGGACCTGGTTCTGCGCCTGGTACAGTCAAAGGAAGGAAAGCACAAGCTATCCCCACCATGGTAAGGACCGTTCATCATAAGCCGGAATCTGCACAATGGATCGTATTACTTGGTAGACGCAAGGGAAGAGTCGACTACTGTCAATGACACCGCTCATACAACTTCATCCATGCAAGAAAGAGAAAGACCATGGAACGTGGCTCAGCTGCGTCCCTACTACACCTAGAATAGACTAGATTCACAAGTGGAATTACACGATGTAACAGGCAACAGGTTTCAGACGCACTCTTTTCCTATCCAGGGTACCTAAGGGGACTGGAGGGTTTTTAATGAGGCGGCTTGCTGACCTAACTTTTCTCATATCAATAAAGAGATGGTTAAACAAAATATTCCTTCCTGTGTGTTTTTTGTCAAGTTTTTATATTCCTGTTATTTTCTATTTTCTTTTCCAGGTAAGTGTTATTTATTGTTCTTAATATATTAGCTTTTCTAGTAAATTGCATATATCTAGGTCTTGGGGGCTGATTGCTTGAATAGAACAGTTGCAAGCTCAAAGACCCGGCCACGATGCCATTAGGTTGTAAGGGCCGCTTACTTGTAATAAGTACGGCTGCAAGTTTATAACCGGACAATAGAGCCAAATTTTCTTGACTTTTCTTGCTTAAGCTCGATGTGACTCGCACAAAAGTGGCATGCTTTGCTAGCGTGTAATTACAATCAGTCATGATGCCCAACGGGACTTGCCTGACCCTGTCTTTATACAGTTATAGCAGCATTGATCATCCACGCGAAAGCCGGCTTATAGTAAAAAAAGGTCAAAAGGGTCATCTAAACCACAAGTTATGCAGAGTAAAAGGTTAATAGCCGGAAAATCAAGATATATTAAGCACAACTTCAAACCTACGTGAGCAGCTCTAGGTTTTGGGCCTTAGCAGAAACAATTTGTTCTTTTGAAAAAATCCAACACCCTAGACTCGGAAATTCGGGCCTTGGGGACTTGGGAATTTTAAAAAAGAAACAAATTATCTAGCTATTCAGCTCAAAAACCCAAAAATCCGAGTCTTGGGGACATGGGGACTTAGAAATAAGTCCACTTGTCAAAACTCCCGAGACCCGGAAACCGAGTCTCACAGTAGGAAAAAGTAACGAAAAGTCGGAAAACCAGCAATGAAAAGCTCAAAGACAGGAAACATTAAGATCATGCAAAAGGCCAGAAGGGCCACGAAAGGGATTAAGGCATTTAACATATTACAAACCGAGGTGATAGTATCAAAAAGTGCACAGGCGCACTATCAAAAGAATAATTGTTTTAAAGGCCCATTGGCCGAATAAAGTGTTCGAGGCAGCAGGTGAAACTTCCCTCGGCATGTTGGGTCGAGTCTTGAGTGTTGTCCTGGGCAGTCGGGTCTCTGACTTGCTCTTCGACGGTCTTCGCGGCAGCAGCGTCCGGGTCAGCAGCAGTACCGGCGCACGCGGGAGGAGGAACAACCGGCGTAGAGGTAGTAGGCGCAGTATCGGCCTCAGCCTTCCTCTTCGCGGCCTCTTCCCTCATCTGAGCATCTTTCGCCTTCCACCGTGCCAGCATGTCATAAGGCTTAGGAGGATCCGACTTAATCGGCTTATCTTCAGCATCGTATGGTGGCATAATCCGACTAACGTCCAGACTATCGGTAATCAGACTAGCCGAGTGACGAACCTCTGTTTGGATGGCTTTATAGTTCTTGGCTGAAAACTTGGAGCCGTCATTGTTGAACTCTGGAAACCCGCCAACGAGCTTTGCCGGCTCAAGCTTGGGAAAGTACGCTTTAGCCAGAGCAAGCCCCCGGGTTACTCCAACCCGGCATGACGAGCGTTTCCAGTGGTCGATCCACTCGGGGATGGTGGAGCACGCATCAAGCAGCGTGCTCAAACTACCATGTCCAGTACCCAGCCACTTCAAAGCTTGCAGAACCCATTTGGTGCCGGCACAGAGTTGCCGGATTGTGCTCTTTATGGTCTTCAGCTTCGCTATGTCATCTTCATCCAGGATCTCATCATCCGGCCCTGCAGAAAAACAGAAAGGTGCAAATAAGGAATTCCGAGTGTTTATCAGAATGAAAAATCCGAGTTACGATTAGTGAGTTGGGAATCATTACCAATCAAAGCACGGTGAGTATCGGCAATCTGGGCAGATAGCTTCGTCAGTTCATCCTCTGCAACATGGGATCTCTTTCCATACTTTCTTGCAATTTTCCCCAGTTTCTTGGCGTCAGCTTCAACTGATTCACGCAGCTTCGTCTCCACCTCGAGGAGTTTGGTGGTTTTAGCCAACACTTCCTCAGAGTGGGTTACGTATGCCTGCGTGGAAGCACAAGGAAGTGTTAGTCGGACAAAAAAGAAATATCAGTCGGATATGCTATGAAAGTTCCAAGTAAATTATGCATAAGTTCACTCGGAACTTGGGGACTAGACAAATATACGGGCAGTATTAGTTGAATTTACCTGGTGCTTGGCTATCAAGGCTTCTAGAATGCCTTCTTCGTCAGCTCTCAGGGTATGCAGAGCGCCAAGCATCTCGTCAAAGCTCAGATCATCAGGTTTTGTACCGGAAGAGCCGGCGGCCGGGTTACTTGGAGGTGGAGTCCTTTCCTGCCTTGGGGGGGATACCCGGGTTGCCTGGGTGTCAGGATTGGGATCACCCATCCTCGCGCCCACAACCTCGACGTCGTCACCCCCGGGTCCATCTGATGGATTGGGATATTCGGCCTCCTGCCCTGCCGGGTCTGTCAGCGGGTCTCTTTCTCTTTCTTCTTCTTCAGCGCTGCCAGTCGCGGCATTCACATCATCAACCGGATCCTCTTTTTCTGGGTTATCCAGATCCATGTTGTCCGGGTCACTGATTGTGACCTGGGCGCTAAGGAAAGTAAAAGAAATGGTCAACATTAATGAGTGAAAGTTATCGAAAGAGCCAGTATATCGGATGGCAAGAAATGGAACTTACCCAGTGTTCACCACGAAGTCCGCTGGAAGCTCGTTGCTAGACCCGGACGAGGCTGATAAAGATTGAGAAAGTGAGACTCGGAGTTGTCCAGCTAAGGGGTGATTGGGAGAAGGATATCTTCGAGGTGAATTGGAAGGATGAGATTGGGAAGTACCGGCGCGGCGGGCTGGGGATGAAGGGATACCCGGGTTGAGGGGATCCTCACCCGGGGAATTCCGGGTTACCCTGCGCTTGACCGTAGGGGGCTCCTTCAAGTATGGTGAGTTGGACAATTGTTGATTAAGCTCGTGCATATTAGCAAATGAATACGGTTTGGAGGACATGGAGGAATATGGAACCTTGAATACGACCCCTTGGGGTTTCCTCTTGGCCCCAACCTCGGCTTCCGGTTCTGCCTCGCTTTCATCGCTCTCGGTTTCCTCCGGGTCTTCCTTATCTTCCTTGTCCTCCTTATCCTCTATTCCTGAGAAGTATAGCACACAGTCGGAAAAGGAGAAAGTATGGGAAGGCAAGTTAACAGAATCTAAGATGGGTGAGACTCGGATGGTACCTTCTTCCGAGTCAGCCGGCTCCTCGTCCTCTTCCGGGTTTTCGGAGGTGGGGGGAGTCTCGATCTTCCAGAAAGCGCTGCCTTCCTGAAACAAAAATGTAATGGTAGAAATTAGTGATTGCATCATGCAAAGGTATAAGGGTAAAAGAACTAAGGCCGGATCTTACCGCTGGATCCGGATTGTCGCGAGTGTATGGCTCTAAACCGGCTATAGTCCGGATCACTTCCGCTTTCTGAGTCAAGAAACTTTTGATTATCTTGTTTGTATCAGCAGCCGGATAGTTCCTCAAAGAATATCGGAGCGAATCCGTGACGTGCCCAGAATACTCGGACATCAGCTTGGGCCGGATGGAATTAGGTTGGATTCGGAAACTCACCCAAGTTTTAACTAGATTAAGCCCAAGGAGACCCTGGGCGGAGAGGACAGCAAGCTTGGCTAAGAGGGGCTGGATGGACTCCCTATCCGACTCAGAAGCAAACGCATTGAAAGTATCGGATAGATCAAGGAGGCCCTCGGAGAAACCCGACAATCTCTTTTCGCCGGGTGGGGAGATGTCCCGGCAGTAGAAAAAGGTCTTCTTCCAATGCTTAACGTGGGAGTTGAGGCTCAGAGTCGGCATCAACGAGTTCTTACGCCTCTGAATTGATACCCCACCACATGCCAAGAGGGCCCCGTCGCTGCTTTCGCGGCACGGTTTGCATTGGAATAACTCAAGAAACAGAGCGAGATTTGGGGGGACACAAAGATATGACTCGTAGAGAACGATAAAATGAGTGATGTTTAACATAGAATTGGGTCCTATGTCAAAGACTCGGAGGCCGTAATGGCTAAGCAGTTCGCGGAAAAAGGAGTGACCCGGGGGACAAAATCCCCGGATCACATGCTCGACAAAGCAAATTACCTCATTAGGACCAGGGGTGGGCCGAGTCTCATCTCCCGGGACTCGCCAATGGATATCCTCCTGGGAAGGAAGGACGCCCGACTCAGCGAGCTCATCTAATTTCGCCTTGGTCACGGTGGACCTTACCCAGTTGGCAGATATGGACTGAGTCGGCCTTGCTTTCGCCGGCTGTTTTCCCTTAGTTTTAGTACTGGCCTTGGGTGCCATGTGCGTAGCCTAAAAACAGGAGATAAAAAGTGCAGGCTGTAAGTAATTAAGACTCGGATATGGCAACTAAAAGATCCGGAAACTATAGATTATCCGACTATCAAAGAACAGCTACGGAGAATTTTAGCAGATTGGATCTAAGCTTAGAGATTTATGGAGAAATTGGTGACCACAAGTAATGGAGATATGTCATTGGTCTAGTTTGCACATTGGTTGAGAAGGAACTGAACATGGGCTGTCCAGTCATTGCGGAACAAGAAGACCATCTACAAAGCGGATCTAAATCTAATCTAATTCGAGCGAGCTTGAAAGTAAAATTCATGGCGGAAAGGAGGCTTACCGGCGGGGTCTGGAGAAGAGCGCGGCGGCGGCAGATGGCGCAGTCGCGGTGGCCCTCGGGACCCTCCGGTGAACTGTGCGAGGGCGCGGTGGCGGTGGTTGACGGCGGCGCGGCGCGGGCGGAGGACGAGCGCAGGCGGCGGCGGCTCGACTCCGGCGGTGCGCCCGTGGACTCCGTGGCGGCGCGGCGTGGAACTCGAGCAAGAGAGCACCGAGAGAGGAAGGGGATGAAGAAATGGAGCGTTAGATCTAGGTTATCCCCTAAGGCACCTATTTATAGGTGCGGGTGGGGAAACCTAGACTAGTGAGTGGGAGCCAAAAATTTCGGGAGGGATACCCGCCCGGATTTGTTGGGATAAGTGATTAATTGGTTGTGCGTGATATCCGGAAAGGATCAGAGCAAATCGTTTCCGCGATATCCGGATTAATTAGTGAACAAAGTGAGCCGAGTCTTCTGTGTTTTCTTTGGACTGTTGACCCGGGAAGATAAAGATGGATTCGGAGAAAGCCGGGTTATTATATGGACCACTAGTGGAGTTAGGCCTAGCTGTTTATCAAAGCAACCTAACCCGGCCTTTTATGAACTTGTATGTTTGTTATTTTTGCAGGGAATAGCATGCGCTTCAAGGAGGATCCCGTGAAGCCCAAGCTATTCTGGGGACTACTGATGGAGGGATGATAACCCGGTAGGCTAACATCAAGGTGTAACTCGACCCAAAGGGAGCTGCGCAAGATCCGGCTTAAGGAGTTTCTAGAAGGCCCAAGAGTGTAGGCCTCGTAACCTGGATTGTGGGTTTCTATAAGGAAACTTAGGATTGTAAGCGGTGCCCAGGTAGGACTCCGAGTGTGCCTTGGATAGGAGGCCATGGGGGACGGATATTATATAAGCCGGCTCCTAGGGTTAGATTAGACACGAGTTTTACTAGCTATTCGAGTATCCCTTGTAATACCAGAGTTGAGATAATTAATATAGATCGGAGACTCGACGACTTGATTGCCGGCTACCAGATCGTTCATCACCATGATTTCCCCTGAGCAAAACCCTCTCCCAAACACCAGAGTCGAATTGCCCCAAGATAAGTTACCCCCGGTAACGTCTGCCGTGATTATCCCACGACAGCGACGCCTCCAACAAGGTAGTGACGCGTCCGTCACCGTCGCCCGCTCCGTGAAGCTCAGGTTTTCACCCGGAGATCCTTGAACCACTCACGTCGGCCAAGATCGAAAAACTCCACCAGTGACGCCATCAAGATGGGGAACGACGCCCGAAGGCGCCGCCGTTATCGGAACCGACCGGAGTCGATGCAGGGCTTTCGCCCAGAGCTTGATCTGACCGCGAAACAGCGGGAGCTGCAAGCCAAACCAGAGGACACTACTGCGACCACCAAGCTCCACGCTGCGAGCCACAACACGTCGGAACCCCACAGTGGCACCTCCTTCCACGGCGGACGCTGTCATGGCCTGGGCCCGCCGCCCCAGCTTCCTCAACCTCCCTCCAACTCCACATGCAGCAAGCGCGCCTCCTCCTCGAATGGCCTCCGCGAGCCCAGATCGGGCCCGCAGGCCCATGCGCATCCCCCGCCCGCACCACGCCATGGGGGCCTCCACGCCGCCGGCAGCCCGAAGGGAGAGCGGCTGCGCCGCCGGCAGCCCGAAGGGAGAGCGGCTGCGCCGCCGCCGCACATCAACGGCCGACAGCGCCGCCTCCAGGTGCCGGGAGCCCGCGCGGCATGGGAAGCCGCCCCGCCGCCACATTCCTTGGGGGCGCGCTGCGCTTCTCGTCGGCGCCCCCTCCGGCAGCGGCTAGGCGGAGGAGCGAGGGGGAGGGGTGGCGACCGGCAGCGGCTAGGGTTCCGCTGAGCCGCCAGGGAGGGCGACACGGGGTCGCGGGCGCTCTACTCCTGTTGGGATGTTGTAAGATTCGCTCGGCTCTCACCATAATATGTTTTGGCAGCTTCCAACTTCCAACGGATTCTGAATGATTTAGAAGACCCCAATGTCCAACAAGGCAACAAGGGTGTTAAGCATGTAGAATGTTCGCAGTGTATATAATGCGATGCTCTACTGCTCAACTTTTCTAAATCTTGCGCAATCCCTTTGTTTCATGAGTGCAGTAATTCGTGTCACAAAGGGGAGCAAAGGAGATGTATAAAATGGCTCACTCACAAAACCAGTCGTTGGTTCAAGAAACTGGATCCTTGCAGTAGGTGGCAGAACCTAGACCATCGGAGAATCAGAATGCAATGTCTCTAAAACACATGTGGCATTCACCCAGAAGACTTGGAAATTCCCGAGTTAAAACTCCATAGATAATTCTGTGTTAAGTCCTCTCTAACGTAGTCTAAAAAAAAGGGTGTGACTAAGTCTCAGCTAGCTGAGAAATACGTTATTTCTCAGTCATGTGACGTCACTGCTGGATCGCCGGGAGAAAATCAGGCACTATGTACGTTATTACAGATCAAGTGTTTGACCCGAAATCACTTTGCGTCGAGCGCGCGAGCGCTCGCTCGGTGCTGGCTCGCTGCTGACGCGGTAAGAACAGCCGCGTGCGTTAGGGCCACCCATCTATTCCCTTTGACAAAAAAGTGATGTTATCTCTCACGCCGCCGCCCCCTCATTCCCCACTCTCCATCTCCATTCCCCTATCTCGCCCGCACCACCACGCTCTCCACGCGCTGGCGCCGCCTCTGGGCCTCCACGCCGCTCATCCTCGACGACGCCAACCTCGTCATCGTCCAATCTCTCTCTTCTCCCCGTTTCAGATCGCCGCCCACGATCCCCTTCCAATCTCTCTCTTCTCCCCGTTTCAGATCGCCGCCGCGTCTCTCACTCGCCGGCAGAGCAGCTCCGGTTCCGCCCGCTCCTAACCAGACAAGGTCCCTTCCTCCATTCCGCCATCCCCTTCTCCTCCCAGTAGCTCGTTCTCCTCCCGCTCCCGCACAGATCAACCGCGTCTGCCCCAGCCGCGCTGGATGCAGAGGCGCCGCCGCCCAGCAGGCACGGCGTTGCGGCCGGCTTGCTCGCCGGCGCGCGCGTGCAGAGATGCACGGCGCTCCGTCGAGCTGGCCGGACCCCGTCACATTCGTGACCTAGGTTTTGCGGTGGCGGTGGCGGCACCGGCGCCCGCTCTCCCGCCACCGGAACGTCCTTGACGCGGTCGGGAGACAAGGAGGACGTCGTCCACCTGGCGCTGCAGAGAGTGGTCGGTCGTCTCCTCGGAGGAGGTGACGGCGGTCTTCTGTCCTTCCACGCCTTGGCCGTCGATCCCGGCCGACGTTGCTCGCCGGACTCCTGTGCCGCTGTCTTCACCAGGGAGGCCGGGACGCGCGGGAGTCCTTTTGCCGTGGCGACGCATTGTGAAGGTATGAGTTTTGTCCCAAGCCCCAATCCAGTTCGTGTTGCTCTCGATCTGCAAATTTGATTCTTTCTGGAAGAACCTGGAGGCGTGGATGGATCGGGCATTGCCAGCCATGTGAGCTGGTCCTGCACCCCCATCTATATTCCTTTTTCCAATTCCTCTCGCGTGTAACTAGTTTCACCTAGGATCTAGTCGCATATTCTTGTCTAGCAGCAGCTCTTCTTTCCCTGCACAACCAAAATAAATAGGTTCAAATTAGGCTACTTAATTGAAACCAGAATTTGGCTAACCATAAAATGGTCTTTTGGTATGGATGTGTTGATGTACAGACTAAGATAATTCTCCCATTGATGCTCTTGTAATGATTTGCATTGGAAATTGCAAGCCAACATGAATTTTTGAGTCGAATTCCCATCTGACCTTTTAACCAAAGTTGTGGTGTAGTTCATCTATCGGTGGTTGTATTTGATTTAGTTGCTCTGCCCGTCATTTAGCCTCTGTTTGATCAGACGAAATTAAAAATCAATTGGCTGTTACAAATCGTAAGCGCTTAGTCGATCTACCGAGGAACAAGCAATCAGCAAACATGACGACACCGAGATTTGGTAACGCAGTTCGGCGAACTCGACTACATCTGCGGGGCATGACTATGGGCGCTCCTCCCCATCGATACCGCTGCACCGGCCGCCTTGGTCGCCGGCACAAGCCGTCGGCTCCCCTTGCGCGCCTGCTGCTATCAAGTCGCCATCGACGACAAGCCCGCCGAGGCAATACAGACGCACCAGATCTCAACGCCACGCCGGTCCGACCGCCCCTGCCACGGGCGCCGGACCGTCCCCTCGTGATCTTGTGTCTAGCCTACCAGTTTTCGTCGTGTCTATTTGGGCTACTCCCGGTGCCTTTATATATTAGGCCAGGTTACACGTGTCCGACTCAAACATCTAACCTTCCGTTTAATTACAAGTCCTAGCGTAGCCCTACTCGTACACATATTCGACATATATTCCAACAAACTCCACCTTGGCGAATATGCTCTTCGCCATCTTGAACCGTCATGCCGAATCTTTGTATACCTGTACTTGAACCATTAATCATGAGCTCAGCTGCTACTCCGTTGACTCCATATGACTCCACCTGCAACCGTACTTCCTTCCTTGTTTCACCACAGTCAATGCTCCCACGAAAATTAAGTTCTTCCTCACTCTTGTCTTGTGCTCCCAACTCTCCGGAGTATCCGTCCACCGCCATCACACAACATCATAAAGTCACCATATCGACAACGCCGTTGCATCGTCACCTTGGTAGCCTCGTCCTTAATCCATGTGAAAGTGAACAACTCACATATTAGGTGTCACAAATAGGAGTTACCTGAACTCATCATTCTCGCTATTGTTGACTGCATCTCTGAAACCTTGAAGAAATTTCGCCGTTTCCTTAAGTCATCTCCAGTCAAATTCACAACTGTCTCATCACCGCTTTCGCAGATTCTCCATGGCCAACACTCATCCATCTCCATGGTCTTGATAGATAGTTACCATCATGAATCCGTTACTCGCCAACACTGCTTCAGCACCCCTTGCACTCATGCCTGACCACATGTCTGACCGCCAGTGCCGTGGTCTGTCGCTGTGTCCCGTGCTTACCGCACGCCTCGCCGCTATTACCGCGTCGAGCATCCGCAATCTTGTCCAGGATCTACCAGGTAGCTAACCCACACCATCTCAGACCCCACTGCAGATAACCATCAGTCGTACCCGACCGATGCCGAGTTCCACGTATCTCTCGAACCCTGACGTCCAGTCCGACCAACGTGCTTCTCGCCTTCCCGCTGACTAGGCTTCGACTCTCCGCGCTTACGCCGTAGCCCTCCATCAGCTGAGTGGAATCGTTAGAATCCAACTCCACCTTCAACATGCCTCTTTGGTAGATGATCTGTCCACCCCCGCGCTCGTTGACTCCAAGCTTTCCGGTGTGCGCACCGCCTTGAGTCAACTCCGCGCCGTTGCCATGTCGAAGCACGCAGCCCTTAGGCATGCGCCACGTGTTTCCACGCCACAAAATTCGGACACCATCAGCCGTCACGCTCCTACGTCGTTATCGCCGATTTTCACCGTATTCTGTCCGTCAGACTATCCAGTCCAACCCAGCCGAACGCATCCGGCTGCACGACATGCTCCAGACCCACGAGCCTTATATGCATGTCGCCTCTCGCCGCATCAGTCCACCATGATCAACTTAACATTCTGCCGCGAATCTCCATCAATCTTCCGGTGGATTTACGACCCCACATCTTTATCTTTTTTACCGTGTCATGCTACCTCCCCGTACACAACCGGTGCACCGAACAAGAGAAAACAAACAGTATCCTTGGTGCCTTTCAACGTGGCAAGAGGATTGCAACTTGCAAGAGTTTGAAAAATCAAAACTCTCCATGCACTAGCACTGTCCTCTCCCGTGTGACTCCAAAAGCACTTGGATAAAATCCTTTTATTTTCTTCCTTGCTGCCAATGGATAACTGCACCACGGAATTGAAATCAGATGCACCCTTTTTTTTCTCAAACAAATCTCATCTTGTCGGTTGATTCCGTGCAACGCACCGTACCAAGCTGTGCATGCATGAGCCCCTGTGCCTTTGCTGCCGATGCATCACGGTCAAAAGCATGCACCGCATGCCTTGGCCACATGCACATGCTCGTGCAGCGTATTGGCCCACATGCCCAGCCAATCCTGATTGCTTTAGCTAGAAAATTCCGATCTCTGTCGACTTCACGAAAACACTCGCCGGAACTGCAGTATGCCGCTCCACGATCGACCGATCAATTTTCTCGACTCCTCAAAATCAACGTACCGCGTCCTTTGAACCTCGCTCTGATACCACTTGTTACAAATCGTAAGCGCTTAGTCGATCTACCGAGGAACAAGCAATCAGCAAACATGACGACACCGAGATTTGGTAACGCAGTTCGGCGAACTCGCCTACATCTGCGGGGCATGACTATGGGCGCTCCTCCCCATCGATACCGCTGCACCGGCCGCCTTGGTCGCCGGCACAAGCCGCCGGCTCCCCTTGCGCGCCTGCTGCTATCAAGTCGCCATCGACGACAAGCCCGCCGAGGCAATACAGACGCACCAGATCTCAACGCCACGCCGGTCCGACCGCCCCTGCCACGGGCGCCGGACCGTCCCCTCGTGATCTTGTGTCTAGCCTACCAGCTTTCGTCGTGTCTATTTGGGCTACTCCCGGTGCCTTTATATATTAGGCCAGATTACACGTGTTCGACTCAAACATCTAACCTTCCGTTTAATTACAAGTCCTAGCGTAGCCCTACTCGTACACATATTCGACATATATTCCAACAAACTCCACCTTGGCGAATATGCCCTTCGCCATCTTGAACCGTCATGCCGAATCTTTGTATACCTGGACTTGAACCATTAATCATGAGCTCAGCTGCTACTCCGTTGACTCCATATGACTCCACCTGCAACCGTACTTCCTTCCTTGTTTCACCACAGTCAATTCTCCCACGAAAATTAAGTTCTTCCTCACTCTTGTCTTGTGCTCCCAACTCTCCGGAGTATCCGTCCACCGCCATCACACAACATCATAAAGTCACCATATCGACAACGCCGTTGCATCGTCACCTTGGTAGCCTCGTCCTTGATCCATGTGAAAGTGAACAACTCACATATTAGGTGTCACAAATAGGAGTTACCTGAACTCATCATTCTCGCTATTGTTGACTGCATCTCTGAAACCTTGAAGAAATTTCGCCGTTTCCTTAAGTCATCTCCATTCAAATTCACAACTGTCTCATCACCGCTTTCGTAGATTCTCCATGGCCAACACTCATCCATCTCCATGGTCTTGATAGATAGTTACCATCATGAATCCGTTACTCGCCAACACTGCTTCAGCACCCCTTGCACTCATGCCTGACCACATGTCTGACCGCCAGTGTCGTGGTCTGTCGCTGTGTCCCGTGCTTACCGCACGCCTCGCCGCTATTACCGCGTCGAGCATCCGCAATCTTGGCCAGGATCTACCAGGTAGCTAACCCACACCATCTCAGACCCCACTGCAGATAACCATCAGTCGTACCCGACCGATGCCGAGTTCCACGTATCTCTCGAACCCTGACGTCCAGTCCGACCAACGTGCTTCTCGCCTTCCCGCTGACTAGGCTTCGACTCTCCGCGCTTACGTCGTAGCCCTCCATCAGCTGAGTGGAATCGTTAGAATTCAACTCCACCTTCAACATGCCTCTTTGGTAGATGATCTGTCCACCCACGTGCTCGTTGACTCCAAGCTTTCCGGTGTGCGCACCGCCTTGAGTCAACTCCGCGTCGTTGCCATGTCGAAGCACGCAGCCCTTAGGCATGCGCCACGTGTTTCCACGCCACAAAATTCGGACACCATCAGCCGTCACGCTCCATGTCGTCATCGCCGATTTTTACCGTATTCTGTCCGTCAGACTATCCAGTCCAACCCAGCCGAACGCATCCGGCTGCACGACATGCTCCAGACCCACGAGCCTTATATGCATGTCGCCTCTCGCCGCATCAGTCCACCATGATCAACTTAACATTCTGCCGCGAATCTCCATCAATCTTCCGGTGGATTTACGACCCCGCATCTTTATCTTTTTTACCGTGTCATGCTACCTCCCCGTACACAACCGGTGCACCGAACAAGAGAAAACAAACAGTATCCTTGGTGCCTTTCAACGTGGCAAGAGGATTGCAACTTGCAAGAGTTTGAACAATCAAAACTCTCCATGCACTAGCACTGTCCTCTCCCGTGTGACTCCAAAAGCACTTGGATAAAATCCTTTTATTTTCTTCCTTGCTGCCAATGGATAACTGCACCACGGAATTGAAATCAGATGCACCCTTTTTTTTCTCAAACAAATCTCATCTTGTCGGTTGATTCCGTGCAACGCACCGTACCAAGCTGTGCATGCATGAGCCCCTGTGCCTTTGCTGCCGATGCATCACGGTCAAAAGCATGCACCGCATGCCTTGGCCACATGCACATGCTCGTGCAGCGTATTGGCCCACATGCCCAGCCAATCCTGATTGCTTTAGCTAGAAAATTCCGATCTCTGTCGACTTCACGAAAACACTCGCTGGAACTGCAGTATGCCGCTCCACGATCGACCGATCAATTTTCTCGACTCCTCAAAATCAACGTACCGCGTCCTTTGAACCTCGCTCTGATACCACTTGTTACAAATCGTAAGCGCTTAGTCGATCTACCGAGGAACAAGCAATCAGCAAACATGACGACACCGAGATTTGGTAACGCAGTTCGGCGAACTCGCCTACATCTGCGGGGCATGACTATGGGCGCTACTCCCCATCGATACCGCTGCACCGGCCGCCTTGGTCGCCGGCACAAGCCGCCGGCTCCCCTTGCGCGCCTGCTGCTATCAAGTCGCCATCGACGACAAGCCCGCCGAGGCAATACAGACGCACCAGATCTCAACGCCACGCCGGTCCGACCGCCCCTGCCATGGGCGCCGGACCGTCCCCTCGTGATCTTGTGTCTAGCCTACCAGATTTCGTCGTGTCTATTTGGGCTACTCCCGGTGCCTTTATATATTAGGCCAGGTTACACGTGTCCGACTCAAACATCTAACCTTCCGTTTAATTACAAGTCCTAGCGTAGCCCTACTCGTACACATATTCGACATATATTCCAACATTGGCTACTATTCTTTCATGCGTTGGTTAGTTATATGAGTAGATCTAGTGCCTCAATACATACATGATCATACTTCTGGTATCTTGTGAATTTTGATTCTTGCGCCTCTATTTAGATAATAAGATAGTAGTATTGGTCTGTCATTTTTAGTTGATAATTGGGGGTGTACTCAAAGCCTTGGCTCAATTTCCATGTCTATGAAGGGTGTTCGCAGTGACACGAGCTGACAAGGAGGAGGTCGTCGTCCTGCTGCTTGGCCGTGTAGACGGTGGCTGCTTCCTGGAACAGCACATGAACTGCATATCCGATGCTGCAGCAGGCCATATATGGACGTTGAGGGCGCACAAAGGTCCTCTCTTCCCCTCCTTGTGCTGTGCTCCTCTGGTTGGCCATTACTGTTTGAGCTCGAATTTCCGGAGCAGTGTGAGCATGTAACTTTGCCAATTCAAACATGGAGTGGTATAAATCTTGCGCTGTGGCATCCACTGATGAATCAAACATTTATGGCTCCTTGTGTCAAACTCGTGAGATGCAACACTCTTTCTTATATTTTGGTTTTGGAAAGCTTGTACTAGTTATTATTGGATGAAATCGCTTGTTTTGTATGTGCCCGATGGAACCTGCACGCAATCCTTGCATTCTTTACTACTCCCTCCGTTTCTTTTTAGTGAGCTTATTAGAAATGTTCTATTTTTTTTGTAGATCTACTTTGTGGCTTGTATGGATGTAACGCTAGGGGTCCTTCTCTTCATATAGTTCGTGTTATTTATGAAGAAGAAATATTTTTAAGGTTTCTGCACCTCTATTTGTGTGCCATCCTCGATCTGGATATAGGGGGTTGAAATGTTCTATATTTTTTAGATCTACATTTTTGGCATGTGTGAATATAATAGTACATGGTCATTTCTTCATATAGTTCGTGTTTCGTTGTAAGATTTTTTTTGTAAGTTTTTGTTTCCCCTGCAGTGTTTTGTCATCCTAGATCTGTATATTGGTAGAAATGTTATATCTCTTCATATAGATGTTTGTCCTTATTTTAAGGAAAAGTACTGTTAAAGTTTTGGGTTTTATAGCAGGACAAAACGGATGCCCCCTAGCAGCTGGCAATTATGTTCTGGGTGCTCACGAGGAGCCAATTTACTGGAAGTACATAGTAGGTGGGTAGGACGAGCTAGTCGTCATATACAGTGCTTCCGAGTTTGTGGAGGTAGTCTATATGAACCATAAAACATGTTCATAATATCCCCAAGGGTGTTGAATCAAAATTACCAACCGTTTTAAATCCTACATTTTTTTAGCCCCCAAGAATGTTATCGAGCGTAGTGAACGGAAAAGCAACCTTAAAAGCAGTCTTCATAATGTTACCAACAGGTGATGAATCAAAATTACCAACCCTTCTTCAAACTAGTTGAGAATGTTACCAAGGGGGCGATGAATGGAAATTACCAACATTATAGAAACTTATACATATTTTTTCCCAAGAATGTTATCAAGCGTGATGAATGGAAATTACCAACCCTTTGAAAACCTATATATATTTTCGTTCCAAACAAAGTAATCAGGGGAGATGAATGAAAACTACCAACCATTTGAAAACATATTTTATAACTTCCCCAAGAATGTTATCAAGGGAGATAATGGAAATTACCAACCTTATTTAGAAACCACTATATGTTTTTATTTCTCAAGAATTTCATAAGGGACAATGAATTAAAATTAACAACCTTTTTCAAAAACCAGTATATAGTCTATTCCCAAGGATGTTATCAAGGGCGATGAATGCAAATTACCAACCCTTTGAAAACATATATATAATTTTCCCAAGAATGTTATCAAGGGAGATGAATGGAAACTACCAACCTTTTTAAGAACCATTATACATTTTTTATTTCCAAAGAAAGTTATCAAGGGACATGAATGCAAATTACCAACCTTTTTTTTAGAAACCAATGTTTAGTCTATTCCCAAGAATGTTATCAAGGGTGGTGAATGAAAATTACCACCCCTTAAAAAACTTATATATAATTTTTCCCAAGAATGTTATCAATGGAGATGAATGGAAATTACCAACCTTTAAGAACCAATATATATTAATATATCCAAAGAAAGTTATCAAGGGCAATGAATGGAAATTACCAACCCTTTTTTTTAGGAACCTATGTATAGTCTATTCCCAAGAATGTTATCAAGGGTGGTGAATGAAAATTACCAACCCTTTTAAAAACCTATATATAATTTCCAAAGAATGTTATCAAGGGTGGTGAATGGAAATTACCAACCCTTTTGAAAACCTATATATATCTCTTTCCAAACAAAGTAATCAAGGGAGATGAATGGAAACTACCAACCCTTTGAAAACATATTTTTTATAACTCCCCCAAGAATGTTATCAATGGAGATGAATGGAAATTACCAACCTTTTAAGAACCAATATATATTTGTATTTCCAAACAAAGTTATGAGGGCAATGAATGGAAATTACCAACCTTTTTTTAGAAACCAATGTATAGTCTATTCCCAAGAATGTTATCAAGGGTGATGAATTAAAATTACCAACCCTTTAAAAACCTATATATAATTTCCCAAGAATGTTATCAACGGAGATGAATGGAAATTACCAACCTTTTGAAAACCTATATATATTTCTTTCCAAACAAAGTAATCAAGGGAGATGAATGGAAACTACCAACCCTTTGAAAACATATTTTTATAACTCCCCCAAGAATGTTATCAATGGAGATGAATGGAAATTACCAACCTTTTTTAGAAACCAATATACATTTTTATTTCCAAACAAAGTTATGAAGGGCAATGAATGGAAATTACCAACCTTTTTTTTTAGAAACCAATGTATAGTCTATTCCCAAGAATGTTATCAAGGGTGATGAATGAAAATTACCAACCCTTTAAAAACCTATATATAATTTTCCCAAGAATGTTATCAACGGAGATGAATGGAAATTAACAACCCTTTGAAAACTATATATATTTCTTTCCAAAGAAAGTTATCAAGGGAGATGAATGGAAACTACCAACCCTTTGAAAATATATTTATAACTTTCCCAAGAATTTTATCAAGGGAGATAATGGAAATTACCAACCTTTTTTAGAAACCAATATATATTTTTATTTCCCAAGAAAGTTATAAGGGGCAATGAATTAAAATTAACAACCTTTTTCAAAAACCAGTATATAGTCTATTCCCAATAATGTTATCAAGGGAGATGAATGAAAATTATCAACCTTTTTTTACAAACCAGTATATAGTCTATTCCCAATAATGTTACCAAGGGTGATGAATTAATATTACCAACCTTTTCAAACCCTATATATAATTTCCCCAATAATGTTACCAAGGGCGATGAATGGAAATTACCAACCCTTTTAAACCCTATATTTTTATAGCCCCCCAAGAATGTTATCAACTGTGATGAATGGAAATCACCAACTATAAAACCAGTTTATAATATCCCCAAGGGTGTTGAATCAAAATTACCAACGTTTTCTTGAAAAATCTGGTTCGTAATGTTATCAAGGGTGATGAATGGTAATTACCAACATTACAAAAACTTTTATATATTTGTATTTTTCGCAAGAACGTTACCAAGGGGGATGAATGAAAATGACCAAACGTTTTAAATCCTATATTTTACAGTTTCCCAAGAATGTTACCGAGGGTAATGAATGAATATGTATTTTTAGCTGGCATATTCCATTTTTCATAGATCAGTAAAATAAAAAGGACGGTAAACTGAAAAACTGTTGTACTATTCCTTTTTTCATAGAAACATGTATTTCGTTTGAACAATCACTTCTCTTACGCCAAATTTAGCTTAAGTTCCATTTTCTTGGGTAGTGGTTTCTAGGGGAAATAACGGGTGAGATAGGCTTTTTTTTGCGATGGTACTAAACAAAAAAAAAATACTCTATATTTTTTATAGAGACCACAACCATGTATAGCATTTTTGTTTTTTATTAATGATTTTTATAATGCACTAATATTGTAGTATTTCAATTTTTTCCCTCTTTAGGGCATCTCCAGTCGCCCCCCCCCCCCCCCCCCCGAGCCCCCCAGGCGGCCTTTTTAGCGCCGGAAGCGGCGAATAGCGTCGTTTTCGCACCAGTCGTCCCCCCAGTAGCCCAAATAGCGCCGAAACGGCGCTAATTTGCACCGCGGCACCCAGGCAAAACCCAGCCCGCTGCGTTCGGCTTGGGGGAGCGAAAATGCGATGCAGCCCACGCGGGCCAGCTCTATCAGTGACGCGTCGGAAAACCGCGGGAACAGAAACCCCCGTCCGTGATCTTCTTCTCGGCGCCCGCGCCGGTCAAAGGCTGCCGGAGTAGTGGCGTGGCGGCCGGCCAGTGCATGCGCCCCAGTCAAAGGCTGCCGGAGTAATGGCGTGGCGGCAGCGGTGACACGTGCGGCGCAGTAACTGGCCCGCCAGGCTATAAAAAGGGCCCTCACCGCTCGCCGTTCTACCATTCTTGGCGCCCACCTCCTCGTCCTCGCCACCCTCGCCGCACCCACCTAGCCATGATGACTCGCCGGTTTCGCTCCCACCGCCACTCTCCTCTGTACTGCCGGCCCACGGCTGGGACGCGTGGCCACAACGACGGCGACAACGACGGAGAGTTCCACTACGAGGAGCAGCAGCCGGCACAGGAGTTGGCGCCCGAGCAACAGCCGACGCAGGAAGAGGTGGCGCCCGAGCAGCAGCCGACGCAGGAAGCACGGCGCAGGAGGAGGGACTGGAGGAGGCATCCCGTCTGGCCCGAGCAGCACGCGGCGTACTACTTCTTCGAGACCTGGCGAAACGAGGAGGCGTTCCACCGGGTTCGCGGCGGCCTCGAGCAGGCGGCGGTGGCAGCCAAGGCTGCCGCCGTTCGGGCATCCCTAGAGATCCACCGGAGGGAGGAGGCGGAGCGCAAGGCCTACCGGCAGCTCACCGCAAACGCGGCGTCGGCCGAGCAGCAGGCGCTCATCGCGCAGTACGAGGGCGACCGGTGGCAGGTGGTGCTACAGAGCGAGGAGCGCAACCGCCAGCCCTCCGAGCAGGCGCAGCTGCACCGACTGCGGATGCAACACCGGGCGGAGCGGCGCTGGCTCGCCATGGTGGCGAAGGACGACCGCGAAGCTGGTCCCTCCAATCGGCCGGCCTACGACGACCGCGAGGAGGAAGACGATGAAGACAACGAGGCCTAGAGTAGTCGCCGCCAGGCCGGGACGACCGTAGTTTTTAAGTTTTCGCAATGTTTTAGTTTTAAATTTCTATGAAAAATTGCGTCGAATCAATAAAGTGCGTCGATTTTTATTCTCGATTTATTTTGGGCCGATTGTTGGGCTGGGGGTCGACTGGGAACCCTGCCCCCCAGGTTCCAGATTAGCGCCGTTTGGCGCCGCGGCGGCCCCAAAACGGCGGCGTTTTTGGCCCTGGGGGCGCAACGACTGGAGATGCCCTTAAATTTTACACTAGTTGGAAGTGGTTTTTATTCTCCCACCCTTTTATCTTTTTACCCTAAAAAATCACTAGCCAAAAAAGGGAATTAATTTTTGTTCATATGGACATTTGCAAGTAAAAGAAACAAAATTATTTTCTTTTAACCAACTTAGGGAGATTTTATTTGTTTCTGTCTTATTTTTTTATCTTACAATTTTTATAAATGTTTTTTTTCATGCAAGTACTTGCAAGTCTGACATACAAAAAGTATTCATCGCGCAATCGTTAAATAGCGTTTTCGGCATCTACCCAATGTTGAAATTTATATAGCGTGAATTGGTCAATGTTTTTGTTGCAAGAGGGCTGCGCACCTATCGAAGACAACAAATATTTTTTAGATAGGTCGAATTGTTTTTTTTTATACTAGTCGGAAATATATTTTTTTTTATTTTAGATAGTGGGAATTTTTACATTTGTTGAAATCTCAAAAATTTATACTAGTTGGAAGTAGAATATTTTTTACACTTGTCGGAAATGTTTTTTTATACTAGTTGGAAGTGGACTATTTTATATCTCCCTTAAAATTCACTATACCAAAAAGGGAATTAAGAAAATTAATTTGAAGGAAAAATTATTTTATTTGCAACAAATTTGAGGCGAATAAAGGGAATAGCGTGTGCAAAAAACGGTCGAAAAAAACGTGCGCGTAATTGTTTGAAACGGTCGACAGAAAGGGAACAGTCGCTGCGCGTCCTGGTAACGCGCGCATTGTCTTTTTTTTTGAGAATGGTAACGCGCGTATGTCGGAAACCGTTCGACGGAAAGGTAACTCTCGCGCGCGTGCAACCTAGCAGCGCCCTGTTTGACCCATGTCTCTATTGGCTTGTATGTGGCTGTAGGGCACGGTATGGTCTAGTATTTCATCATTCTTTGCTCAATAAAAAATGACAAGGTGATAGATAATTCTTAGTAAAAGTAAATTGCTACCTATTTAAAATTATAAAGTCACTCGGTTTCAACCTTAATTAGTAAATAGAAAATCTCAATTATAACACCATCTAACTCTGTTACATCTCGAATATTAATTGGGGAAAAAATTAGTTGCAACTCGACTTGCAACTAGAGAGAAATCTCAGTTGCAACCTAACATGCAACCGGAGAAATTTAATACCCCAGTTGCAACTCGATTTGTAGGTGGACAAAAAAATTCCTATTACATCACGAATAGAGAGACCCTAGTTGCAACCGGACTTGCAACTGGATAAAAAAATCCCAAGTTGCAATCTTACTTGTTGGTTAAAAAATTATTAGTTGCAACTCGACTTGCAAGTGGACAAAAAAAAAACTCCTATTACATCACGAATAGAGAGAGACCCTAGTTGCAACCGGAATTGTAACCAAGTTGCAACCTTACTTGTTGTTGGATAAAAAGCCTCGGTTGCAACTCGACTTGCAAGCGGAGTAAAAATCAGTTGCAACCCGACTTGCAACCGGAGAAAAGTCAGTTGTAGCCCGACTTGTAACTAGAAAAAAATCAATTTCAACCCAACTTACAGCTAGACAAAGAAGCTCCAATCACAACCAGAGTTGCAATTAAAGAAAAAAAACTATAATTGCAACCCGAATTGCAACTAGAGAAAAAACCCAGTTACAACCCGACTTGTAACCGGAGAAAATCAGTTGCAACCCGACTTGCAACTGGAGAAAAACTAATTTGCAACAAAAAAAAACTAGTTGCAACCCGAATAATCTCCAGTTATAACTCACATGCATATTCAGCGTCATAAAACAATACACTAGCAGCTCGTGCTCGTAAAAAAACAAAATACTCAATACAAACAACCAGACAAAATAGTCCGCACAAAAAAAGAAACAAGAAAAAAAAGCTGTCACACAAAAACGCAGCCCAACAACCTCCTGTAAGCAACCCACAGCAGCAAAAATGTCCGTTGGGCCTTATGAAGGCCTAGAAACAACAATCTGCTATCACAAGCACGTACATGGGCTAAACCAGGACCTAAACCTGGTGTAATACGAATCTTAGGGTAAAAATGATCTAACGGTGCTGCTCTTGACTAAGAAATAAGCTATTTCTTAGCTAGCTGAGAAATAGCAAAACCGCTAAAAAAAAGCACTTTCTAATGCACTTTGACCAGGTCATGTGTCCTAGGTAAGCCTACGAAGGCGAAAGGCGGTATACTTCACACACGGTGGCCTATCTTCAGGATTCAGCCCCAGGAGGAGAGGGCAAGTTTTACGGGATATTCTTTATAACCGTTTGCGATCGGACCTAGATTAGCTTATTAGGGTTTCGCGTTTATCCCTACCGCTTAGAGCATCTCCACTCGTTCGCCCCAAGGCCATTTTTGGAGCCAAAAGTTCGCCGCGTTGGGGAGATGCCAGCAATTGTTTCGGGGGAGGGGGGCGCTGGTTCCCACTCGTGGCGCCCCGCCGAAGGATTTTGAAAGATTCGGCATGAATTCGGCAGTTTTGGGCATGATTCGGCAAGTTTGGGCTTGAATCGGCACAAAAAGGCACATTTCGGCACGAAATTCAACACCATGTACATTCTCGAACATAGTTCATCACATAAATCAATACGAATCAAATAGTTCAACAAAGCAAGTTCATAATTTAACAAGTTTTGAATACAAAATGAAACACATGAAACTATGTGTTGCCCTTGACCTCCATACATGCTCCACTAGATCATCTTGCAGTGCGTTGTTCGGTCGTGTATCTGCGAACGCATAGTGAGGAAGGCAACCCATGTTGCAGGCACCTGGTGATCAACAACTACAAGAGGACCATGTCTGAAATATGGTTAAGTGTCAATCACTGGATCCTTCTTCTCGCTCTCAAAGATCATGTTATGCAAGGTCACGTAAGCATTCATCACCGACCACATCTGATCTTTCGACCAGGTCAGAGCCGGGTACCGGACAATGGCAAAACGAGATTGGAGCACACCAAATCCTTGCTCTACATTCTTCATGCAAGCCTCCTGGCACGTTGTAAAACAAGAAGTATTTCCTCCAGGTATGGGTTTGAGATGGTCTTCACAAATGTTGCCCACTTGGGATAGATGCCAGATATCATTGTGAGTTCCTGGCATTCCAAAGAAGCAGTGCCAAATGTGGAGATCCTGTGTTGCGACTGCCTCGAGCACTACACTGCAAGATCCTTTGGCACCTTTGTACATTCCATGCTAAGCAAAAGGACAGTTTTTCCAGCTCCAATGCATACAGTCTATGCTTCCAAGCATACCGGGGAATCCTCTTTCTTCATTCTCTTCTAGGATCCGAGCAGTGTCTTCAACATTGGGTTTCCTCATGTACTTTGGTCCAAACACTGCCACCGCTGCATTGCAGAACTTGTACAAGCACTGAATGGAGGTGGACTCAGCCATTTGCAAGTAGTCATCTTGCGAATCACCAGGAGCTCCATATGCAAGCATCCTCATAGCCACCGTTCACTTCTAGAGCGAGGAAAATCCAAACAGAAAATACAATCCTTCTTGCATAGGAAGTAGTCATCATACTCCCGGAGTTCATGCACAATTTTGAGAAAGAGCTTCCGGTTCATCCTGAAACAACACCGGAACACTATGTCTCAATGGATTGGGTTGTCGGCGAAGTAGTCAGCGCACAGGATGCAGTAGCCCTCCGCCCGCTGCCTTGCTTTGCTTTTTTGTCGGCCAGGTGCCAAGCCACCTCGCCGCGGCTTCGCATTCTCCGTGAGCAGCCCGGCCAACACAGCAAGCCAGCAGGTGTTCCTCATCATTGCCGCCAATGTCCGCCTCCTCCGCCAGTAGTTCGGTGATCAGCTCCTCATCGTCGGAGTCCATCGCCGAAGAGCAAATGGCCGAAAACCTCGCGGGTGTTGGTGGTTTGTGGCTTCCGGTAGCTGCCCCTTCTCGTTGAGAGGGATCACCTAGAAGGGGAAAGAAGGGACGGGGTGCGACGCGACAGAGCAGTGAGGGATGTGTTTTTGCAGCGGCAGGAGGTCCCTTCTAGCAGCGACGGCCGGAGGGGTGGCACCGAGGTCGGCATGGTTGGCTGGGGGAATGGCTCTCCCTCGACGCGTGGGTGGCCAAATCAGGGGAAACGTCGTTTTTCGCCTGCAGGGCTGACCCACATGGCAATTTTGCCCCCAAGGTGACCCCCGGGATGTTGGGTTCGGCCTGGGAACGTCGGGTGTTTCTTTTGGCGCAATCCAGCGGTTTTCAACGTCCTGAGGAGAGGAGTGGGAAATTTTGGAACTGCCGGCACCGAAAAATGGCCTGGGGGCGCCTTGGGGGGCGAGTGGAGATGCTCTTATATACCAAATCGACACATGCAACCCCAATTCCCAACATGTATAAAAGGGGATCGTGGCATTCCAAGCCGTACGATTCTTTGTCACCACATTGACATCCATCAAACACCACAATAGGCAAGATTGAAACCTCCATGCAAGGATAGTCAAATCCGCCACAACGGGAGTAAAGATAGTCAAAGCCTACCTGAAAAAAAAGATAGTCAAAGCCACAAACGAAAGTACGGTAGTTATCAGACACTGTTGCCGAAGCCTAAACCTGTATAAACTCTGTCTCCCGTGTCTTACCATCTAGATCTTCCAAGCACGACCCATCCAAACAAATTTTCCGTCGAGGAAATACCACGACGGGTAGGGATTGCACGTTTTTTATCTACCATAACTTCATGGAAATTTTCATCAACCATGCTGCTGGCGCAACCGCCACTCTCGGGGAGACGTTCCGCTTCGAGACACTCAATTTTCTCGCTGACACGGTCGACAAGCCACACCTCCTTGACTCCGCCCACACCCCATCGCACCCCACACACACACACACACACACACACACACTCGATCTATACTCCTATCTCTACTCCAACCCCCATCGGTTTTTTCTGCCCGAGTCTCGAGTGGCGCCTCGTTGCCGCCATCGATAGTGTCCTCGTCAGCTATGGAATGTACGACAACCACCACCCTTCACGCAAGGTCTTCACCGTCAATGGCGCCCGAAGGGCGATGGAAAAGCCTCCAATAAAACAACAACAATGGCCACCGTCGTGCTGCATCTACTGACACGGATGCCACGACTCCTGCCACCATTGATGTCGACACCCTGCCAGTCGGGGGTGTCAGATGACGGGTCGCGTGAGCCCACACTGGAGGCATCAACCCCGCAAGCTATGTGCTTGAGTACTAACCTATTAGTGCTATGCAGGAATCCCCTTCCCGGTGAGAAGGAGGTTGGATTCTTCACTTGGTTGTGGGTACTTGTACTCCTGACTAGGCGTGGAGACTTAGAAGATTTACATATTCAAGGTACCAAAGCAAGCATTACCGTGGCCCTACACATGGCTTCGACTAGAGACACACGGAACACTACGCCAACACAACCAAGTGCCTACCAGGCGGGCTAGCCGGGCATAGACCCTCCTCGTGGGAAGAACCCCCCCCCCCCCGAGTAAGGAGAAAACCTAACTATGGCCATCGTGGGGTGAAGATCGAAGCCAATAGGCCCTTCTCGGTCCCTGCTACCTGCCCACCCCCGGGAGCACGGGGTGGAAACCCGATGGACAATTGGTGTGCCTTATATTAGGCGTGGAAGCTGCACACGCCTTTTACGGCACACATGACATGCCTGACAAGACCCAATGACCAGTCCCATCCGCGCTCAGGCGGGGCGTGGTACACCGACAACTGGGTGGCGAGTTGTTTCCACCCCCTTCTCTAGCCAGTGCCACCTATCTACCGTGGTGGCCCGCACGGCATAGGTGTCACATAGGCACCAAGACACTGGTGGTATCCCCTCGGTATATAAGAGGAGGATCCAATCCAAATATACAACAACAACAGCAATACACTCATCCTTGTCTGATCCAAGCGTGTCGGACAAAGAGCATAACAAGTCAGGAGGCGCACAAGGGAAACACTCAGAAGAAATATAGGTAGATAGAGAGAGTGATCTAGGAAGCCACCTTCTCCCGGGGAAGAGAGAGACACCTTTATAATCCTCCACTTTCCACCTAAACCCTAAACCCTGATTTAGGGTTTAGGGTTTAGTGTTTTACATATTTGGATGGCCTGAACGTTGGTAAAAAACCGTGTGTGTGCTCCATCTATGTGTCTTCTCCGAGAGATATGCAGATTGTCCATGCGCCTCACTCCCGAACAAATCATAGGGGAACGATTCGACTTCCCTGGTGTCCGTGTTTAGACATGCGACATCTAGTGCGCCAGGTAGGGGGCGCATGATTTCTGCATAGTCATCCACGACAGAAAGAAGCAAAGATCTGCCGGAATGGTGGAGGAGATGGGAGCCTTGGGCGGCGATGCTTCTGGCATCCTCTAGGACGCCTTGGGTGGGTGGCTGACGCCAGTCGTCAGGTGGAGGCAGCGCCTTGGCTACCCCCAGCGGGTATCCATAGCGCCACCGAGTCGCTGGCAGTGGTCAGCATCTTGGCAGAGTTCTCAACTGTGATGGGGACACTAGCGCACAATCTATGGTTAGAGAGCATTTTCACCCTTCTAGACATCACAATACAATAGGAGGGATACACTTGCGGTCTCCACCGCTTATGGTGACGACTACCCTCCATGATGAGGCAGCCGCTGTTGTGGCCGCCCCAACAGGAATTACCTCACCAAAAGGGGCCTCACATCCCTAGGGGGATACTTTAGAGATCCCTCGGTGCCGTCCTCACGACGACAGGCCAGAGGACTTAGAGGCTGTGACACCAAAAAAGCGAGCTCGTACCCTTGAGGGCATATGCCCCCATGGCGGGGCGGGTGCATCCGCCCCTCCCCCCGGAAGCGCAAGTTCCAAGAGGAACCACAGCTCACCAAGCAGGTGTCACTAAACAACGACGGGGGCCACCTCGTCACCGTCAGTGCACGCCTCACCAGCAAGCAGGAGGAGGAACTCATTTGTTTCCTACGGGAAAATGCGGATGTCACTACTACGAGACCCACAATCTCAGCCGGTTCTCGTGCATGGGACTGCGGCGGTTTCCCCACCCTGTTCGGAGCATAAGGTGCTTATAATCAGCCCCATCAAAGGCGGTTTCATGGACCGGCTGGGAACTCACCCTTCAGATGATTTTTAAAATGGGCCGCCTCCGATATTCTGTTCATAAGAAGCAGGCTAATAAAATGACACGTAGGGTAGAGGAGGCTCTCTTTAACGACCACCTCCACCAGACACAGGCTGTCCGAACTCCGGCAGAAGGTCCGACAATAATGGCAAGTCAGTTAGAATAAAGGACAACCTCACGCGAGAGTTTCAATTTGGAACCGACTCTTCATTTAATTGAGAGTACGAAATTATTTGGAGCCTGTACATTTGTGTTTTTGAATTACCCTTGAGTAGGTTATTTAAGCTGCTTCTGTTTAGTCTGGATGGGACATTGTTACCCAGAATTTCATAGCCTGGTCCACATAAAGAAAATTAATGGCAATATGCTAGCTATTTTGAGATTATACCAAACATTTAAACAAAACAACAAATTTGTAAATGTATTGATAATTAATCTTAATTCCATTGTAGTAGATTCACGGTAACACTGAGTTTACGACAGTAATCAACAATGCACGAACCAAAGTTGTGGCGTGTCGAAACACGGACTCCGGGAGAGACCGACGTCCACTCCCCGATCTGTTCGGTAGATGGGCGCGGGGAGACCCCTGCCTCCGACTGTACGTTTGGTGAAGAGTGCACGACATAAAGCACATGGACACGATTTTTACCCAGGTTCAAGCCATCGCGAGATGGATCCCTACGTCCTACATGTCTGATATGGAACTATAGGGAATGCATGGATTATAATGATGGGTATGGTGGATAGCTCCGGGAACAAGGTGCATCCCGGGACTCTAGCTACTTCTCTCCTCTCCCCCTCTTCTTCTCTAGTCTTTTTCTCCTCCTTCCCCTGTATTATTAATGTTGCTGCCCGGTCGTCTTTCTTTTTGTGAGACTAGTGTCTCCCTTTTATCTCGAGCGCCCTAACAGGTGTCCAGTTGCATGTCTTCCGTGTGTCTGGAAGGGGGAATCATGGCTGAAACTACTATAGGAGGGATACAACTCGCCACTTTTCCCTTCCACGTGCAGCCTCGTGCGCCACAGAGTGGTAGCCTCACCCAGGATGGAGGGCCCGACCTAGCCTTCTGTCATGTTTTAGTGCCTTCCTCCGGACAAGTTCGCTGGCTTTCTCCCGGGTCTTGGTGCGATGCATGCTCCCCTCCCATGGAGCTAGCTCTGTGTTTCATCTCGTACCGGGTCCTCTCTGGGGTGCTACCCTGTAACACAATAGCAGAGAAGTTCTAGCAAAGCCTTGCTCATGTTAGTCAGAATAAGGTCCAACGGGTCCCACCGCTTCAGAGATAAGGGACACCCCTGGGCAGGGTGTCGATAGTATCCCTCGGACGTGTCGTGGTGGCGTCCGTTCCTGGCCACCGAGGCATGCCCCTCCAGCTAGAAGCGCGGGACTCACTGGCGCGTCGCAAGTCGTGACTCCTTAGGTACTCCTGTCCAAACAGAAAAGAAGAGGTTAGAATGGGTAGGCGGGACTTTCGAGACACCTTCCCTCAAACTTCAAGACTGATAGGCCTGCTGGTCTTTAGTGGCGGTGGCAGGGCGCGGATCTCGAGTGCTCCCTTGCGGAAGTGGGGACATGAATGCGCGGTGGGTAAGCCGTGTAAGACTGGCTTTCCCCTCGCGCCTTCAAATAGATCCGTGCCCAACCCTTTGCCAACTCCACATCTTGCGCCGCCACACCCATTCCTCCTCTCTACCCTTCTTCCTCGCAGATCTTGCTCCCCTTCTCCGCTGCTGGGCGCATGCCGCAACAAGCGAAGAAGAGTGGTGTGGGTGTTAACTCCTTGGGTGGCCTGATCTCACGAATTTACCAAGAACGCGAGGGGGAAAACGAATAACACAAGGAAGAACACGCGGAGAAATCGTGGGAAAAACAAAGGGGTAACCGATAACTAGTGTGAACTAGAGGATTCTAGATACCGGCAACTAAACCCGAGGCCTCCTCCGGCAAACAATCCAGTCCAACTCACCTTGATTGGAACCAATCCAACCCTGTGGCTGGTCCATCGCACCAATAGATCCTCGAGGGCCAGTCACCGAAGATTGGGAGACCACCAACTGATTCCCTAGGGGAAAGGATGGCTATTCCGGAGTAACCTTGATCCGATCCAAATACACACATAGATGGAGTAGCCTTGATTCGTTCCTAGATAAACATCTAAGGAGTAGCCTCACAAGAGGGGTACAAGAGCATGGCTCAAATCTCAATTCTTCTCTAACCTAGATCTGGTCCAAGCGGTGTCCTTTTATAGCCAAGGGGGTAGGTGGGGTGGAAAAGGGGTCTTTTCCCCATTTTTGCGAGCTGGCAGGGAAGTCGGGCTGGGAGGACGACATGGTCAGGTGGGAGGCCATCTTGGAGCGCAGGGGAGACGGCTTGAGGCCGGGGTGGAGCCCGGCTAGCTCGGGTGGGCACCCAGCCTGACGCAGAGAGGCCGTCCCGAGGCCAGGGTGGAGGCCGGCTGCCCTTGTTGGGGACCCGGCCTGGAGGCCGGCCTAGCCGGGGGTGCAGGCCGGGTTTCCTGCACTCCCTCTTCCTCCTTCTTCTCTTCTTCTTCCTAGGTGTGTTCTTCTCGGACTTCTTCTCTAGCTTCTTGGGCACCTTCTTGGGCATGTTATTGAGCTCCTTGGACATCATCTTGGGGATCCATTGTGGAATCAAACCTGAGCATGCATAGGGTAGTTCCATGAGGTAGCGCACCATTCACCAAGTCACCAAAGGCATAAAGAGAGAGAGGAGTGAGTTCACCTTATCTTGTATCGCCTTTGCACGTGATCTTGTCATTGGAACAATGGGTGTTGGTGTAGATCTTGGTGGAATGGGGTGCGCGCCATCATCTCCCCCCTTCGGAAAGAGTCGTCCTGGACTCGTGACCATTGTCATCACTTGGACTTCCATGGAAGGGAGATAGGTCTCGCACGTTGAAGGACTTGTGTACAAGTACTTGGATTTTGGTATGTCGAGCTTGTATGCGTTGTTGTTGATGCGCTTGAGGATCTTGAAGGGACCGTCACCTTGCGGCTTGAGATCTGAGTTGCGCTCTTGGGGAAAGCGGTCTTTGTGGAGATGTAACCAAACGAGGTCACATTCTTGAAACACCATGGGCTTCTTGTTCTTGTTCATGTTGATGGCATGGTGTTCATAGCGCTTCTCAAGTGTAGATCTTGTGCTCTCATGAAGTTCCTTGATGTAGTCAATGCGCTTGTCGAAGTTCATGTTAACTTGCTCACACAGAGGTAGTGGTAGGATGTCAAGCGCGGTATTGTGAATCCATAGACGATCTTGAAGGGGCTTATCTTTGTAGATTGGTGAAGTGCTCGATTGTAGGCTAACTCGGCATGGGGGTGCATTATTCCCAATTCTTGAGGTTGGGCTTGATCAAAGCGCGAAGGAGTGTAGAGAGTGTGCGGTTCACCACTTCGGTTTGTCCATCGGTTTGCGGGTGGTATGCGGTGGAGAAGAGGAGCTTCACTCCTAGCTTGGCCATCAATGTATTCCAAAAGTAGGAGGTGAACTTGACGTCTCGGTCCAACACAATTGTCTTGGGCACACCATGTAAATGAACAATTTCCCTGAAAAACAAGTTTCCCACATGTGAAGCGTCGTCCGTTCTATTGCATGAGATGAAATGAGCCATCTTGGAAAAGTGATCAACAACTAAGAAGATAGATTCCATGTTTGTTTTGGTGCGTGGTATTCCTAACACGAAATCCATGCTAATGTCACTCCAAGGACGTGTGGTGTAGGCAATGTCATATAAAGACCATGAGAGTTGGAAGTAGACTTAGCTTGGAGACATGTTGGAAATCTTATGACGAGTCTTTCAATTTGGTGCCTCATCTTAGGCCAATAGTAGTTGGTGGAGAGCATGGCATAGGTCTTGTCTCGGCCAAAGTTTCCCATGAGGACTCCTTCATGTGATTCCTTCAATAACTTTTGCAGAATAGCAGTTTTGCAGAAAAGTCCCTGCATCTTAGAATGTTCATAACTTTTGATCCACTTAGCCAAATTTAGAAACTTGGACTTTTTGAAATCCCCTGGATCTGTAGAAGATTTTAGCACTGTTCAAATTCAAAATTGACAAACTTAAATTGGTTAAATTTCAAAAATGCTTGTTTGATGAATTTTAACATAATTCAAATTCTATAAATCCAATTTAAGCAAACTAAATTTCTTTGGGTTCCTTAGAATGTGTACTAACAGTTACCACTGCCCAAAATCCTAATTGAATTATTTTTGAAGTGTTTTAGATTTTAGATGGCCATTTGGGCACTTAGACATAATTTAAATTCTATAAATAATTAGAAAATGTTTTCTTAAGCAAAGTTTCTCCATTTGGTAACCTTGAACCATAGACATCAGTACCTAAACCTTTGGATAACCTTGAACCATTTCCACGTAAGTTGGACCAAAAATCCATCATAGTGAACCACTAGTTGATCATGCCTTAGATTTTGTTTTTATTCTTCCTACCATTGTTTGTTGTGGACATTTTTGAATTCAAGACCAAGTCCCTAGTATATGTCAACCATATAAAAGACCAAGTAGCGAACCTCAAACACTAGTACCATAGTTTTCTACCTACTTCTCCATTCCCCTATTTTTGCTTCAAGAATCCATCAAGTTAGCAAAATGGAAGTCAAGACCCAACCACAAGAAGGACCTCCATCTTCAACTTGGTGGCAACATGAAGAACTACAAAGAAGATCATTGAAGAATTTGAAGTAAGGGAATTGGACTTCACAACAACTAGAAGCAACTCAAGGAAGTACAAGTGTGAAGAAATCCAGAAGAAAACATCTCCCTCTCTCTTTCTATCTTTCTTCCTATTTCTTTCTTTCCACTTTGACTTAGTGGTAGTTGTGCCCATCCCACATTGGACCAACTAGTGAGAAGGCCATGAAGAATTTATCAAGACCAAGATAAGAATCCATCCAAGGAACAAGTCTACAATAGAAGCACGAAGATGATCTTCAAGATGACAAACATGTGAAGACTTGGAGCAATCCACACTAGTTGAAGAATATTAAGTTTTTTATGTCCAACCATTGACCCAAATTGAAAACCCCAAAACTTTATCTTGTTATCTCCTTTGTTATGAAATTAGTTGATATAGACCTACCCTAACCAAAATGGAGAGACTAACTTAGATCACACAAATGTTTTGATGAAAATAACTAAGTGTTACACTTTGTTATGTGTTACTTTAGTTGAAATAGTGAGATAACCCTTGGTGAAATCTTGGAATTTCCTCGACAAGTATGGTTATAATGAAGATAGATTACTACAAACTCAACCTATTCCATCCCAAGTAAACCCTTGGAATTTCCTTAACAAGTATTGAACCAAGAGAGAATGAACCTTCCAACTCAAACCTTGACCTTGTCCTAGCCATCTTGGTTAAACCCCTTTTGATATGTTAGTTGCTTTGTATGTTTTCTTCACTTATGTTTTTGATTGCTAGGATGCTCGTTTATTTTGTTATTGTGTTTTCAATGTATAGATTGTATGGAGAGCAACGATCTTTTGTGAAGAGAGTGTGAATTCTTCACCAACTTCAATAAGGCAAGTATCACACCATTCAACTACCCATTATTTTCTATATGCATTAGTTGATTTTGAGTAGTATGCATGATAGGAAATTTTACTAAGTTATATATTATGCTATGCTATATCCTAGTAGTGTGTAGCCATCCTTATACATTGTTACTTTTGAAGACTTGGTATTTAGTGGATGCTTAGCCTTGCTACAAAAATTGTTTTAGTTGATGTTGTGTAAAAACTCTAAGTAAAAACTTCAATGAACCACCTAGGTGGATTGGTAATGCGGGGCTGTTGATAGTTGAGTGTCTCCCCGAGGGGAGTTCACTTGAAGGAATGCAACCCAGAAACAAAGTGATTATGATGTTCCCCAAGTTTAGATTGCTTCCAGTGCAGCCTTTAGTCATATGGGCTCTGTCTTGATCAACTAAGTTGTGAGGGTTCACCCTGGGTTTGACAAGCAGATGTAGCATAATTATAGGTGGAACGGGTCTTGCCATTGGTTTGAATTCTTGCTTCTGAAAGATCTCGTCTTGATTCTTCTCCTTTCCTTAATTCACTCAGGGTGTATAGGATGTTTGGGTTGAATTGAGTCTAAAGGTGAAAGTGCACAAACTCTGCAGAGTTAACAAACTAAGATCTTAGCCGTGTCCCCGGTTATGGACAACTATGAGCAGTTGAACAAGGATGGACGGAAGAATCACATCACCATTTTCAATAAGTAAAATTTTGACCAAGTGAATAGTAGTTGTGGTTCTTGGATTTTAATCCAATGTTGCCACCCATTTTGAGAAGAAAAAAATTTGTTTTACAAAAGAGATAGGAGAAAACTTGCTTATGCAAACTTAGCCAAAACTCCACTCAACCAAATATGCATGTAGTACTAGTCTTGCCATTTATATCCACCATAGTGTTACTTTCCAATACATTAAATTGTATTGACTCCCTTGTGGCTCCATATTCTATCCTGCATATGATTCTGAAGACGAGTGAGGATTTCGTTTAGGATCTCGAGACTATCGCCAACATGTTTTGCCTGTGGCACATGAAGAAGATGGGCTCAATGTTATTCTATGTTTTTTGTTGTATTACTTTGTTTTCTACTAGTCTTCTAATACTATGCAAGTTGTAACACTATTTTGTAAAGACTGGATCTTGCGATGTAATAGAATTTGATGCATTTGCATGATATTTCATTTTGTACTGTCGTGCTAGCAATTGGTCCAGGGACTAGCACAATAACACATGTGTTCTGTAACACCTGGGGTGTTACCTGTTTGTTTGCTTGCATCATATGCATCCCATTGCATTGCACCATGTTTGCATCACAACTGAAATTTCCAAAACAACTTAAACTTTCACCCTTGCTCAAAAATTTTCCAATTTCAAACTTGCAAACTAAACCACTCATTTGTTTTCAATAGTTTGGAAATTGTTTTAAACAAATTGCCTGCTAAATAAATTTGTCCCTGTTGTTAACAAACCCTAATGACCAATTCAAAAATTCAAATCAAATCATTCATTAACTTGTTGGGTTAATCAAACAACTACTTCCAAGCAATTAATTAAATCACCTCCATCTCCTAATCAAAATGCCTCAAACATAACCCCTTTTGAATTCATAACTTAACAAGCCAATCAACTAATTTTCAATCAATTTAAATCTTAGGGGTAACCCTATTTAAAAGCATGTTTTCATAATGATTTATTAATATTGAAAATCCTCTAAATTGGTTTCAAATACAAACTTTATTTTGAATATCAAAATTTTGAAATCAAATCTTGGAACATGGTTTCTAAATTCCTAACTAGCCTAACCTAAATTTTCTGAAATTTTTATTAAATAAAACCTTAACAGTTTTATTCCAAAACTGTTTCAGTAAAAAAAAAATAAGACAGAACAAATTATTAAAAGTTTTAGGCTGAGGGGAGAGGCAGGCTGGGCCAAGCCCAGCCCACAACCCCAGCCTTCCCAAACGCGCGCGGCCTGCTGGCCCTTCTCCTAGCTCCGTACAGGCGACGTCAGCACACGCCAGCACATCAACCACCGAGCTCCACCTGCCCTCCCTGCCTATATCTACCCCCTACACCCCCACCAAACCCTAGCCTAGGTCCCTATTCCCCTCCTGCCGCCGCCAGCCACCATCTCCTCTCTTCTTGCTAGCCAATTCCTTGCCGGAGTTCGGGGTGGGAAGAACTGCGGCGGAGCTCACCGTCGACAGGACGCCATGAACCTCCATCGACCACTCTGAGGCCGCCATCGACACCGCGTGAACCTCTACTTCCTCTCCGACAACCGCAGCGAGGTCCAGGGGACCGTGATCGACGACGATGAGGTCATCCTCGCCGCGGCCGTTCTGAAAATCCTCACCGCGCCGTCGCCACCGTCGTCCTCCCGTCCTCCTCTCGTCTCCAACCCACTCAATGTGAGCTCCCGCCACGATTCCCGCTCTCTGTGCTGTCGATCGTTTCCGTTACGCGCGAGTCCTTTTCTGAACCGCCGGCGAGGTCCACCACCGTGGCGCCATAGTCGCAGTTGGTGTCGTTTCTGTGCGAGCACGGGCCCGTCGAGCAAACGAACTTGTCCTCCTGGCTGTTGCGAGTACTCCCAGTTGCTCAGCGCCGCCAATCCGTGGCCTCGTCGCCGGTACCCGTCGATTTCCTTCCGCCACTGTCAGTCACCGTCGTTCGTTGCAGTTAAAAATTCAGATAGTTTTCTGAACCTGAACCTGTAACCAACACCTGTTCTGACAGAAAGGCTCGCTCACCTCACTGGCAACTAACCTGCGCTCTCGCTTCCGCGACGCGAGTTCGATCCCTCGCGGACTCGAATAAAAGCCCATCTTTTTTTCCAGCGTGCCTGACAGGTGTGCCCCACCAGGCAGTGACCCTGGTGGCCACGCAAGCAGCAGAGCCACGCTGGCCCCCCCAGGCCCACTCTGCAGTGGCTGGGGCTGGCTGGCTGCGCAGTGCCAACAGGTTTCTGTGAATTCCTGTTCTTTTTTACCTAAATCAAATTTAAATAACAGAATTGAATCCAAATTTCAAACTTTAATATCTCTACTTCTGTAAATCCAATAAATGCAAACTTTATATGTTTTCTGATCCAAATTTCCTAATCTATCCAAATATCCAACTTGTGTTCTGTTTTGAACTTTCAAATTGCAATTCAAATTCAAATTTAAATCATTCAATTGTATTTTGCTAAATTCAATAACTAATTATTCACAAGTCCAAATCATGCAAATAAAATATGTTTTCAATACCATTTCAAATAACCTTTTCAAATATAATTTTTGTTTTCTGTTCTGAATAATTAAAATTGCTTAAACAATTTGAATCTTTTTTAATTCAATTAAAAATTGTTTAATATTGTTTAATTCATAATTAATTAATCCAAAGTCCAATTTCAAAATGTGAAACATGTAATCCAACTAAAATTTGATAACCTTTTCAAATATCAACCTTGTTGTTTGTTTTGATCACTTTAACTTGATGATAACAACCACTACTTGTTCAACATCATTAAGTAACAATAGTTTCCAAACTTGATAATCTTTTCTAAACTTGTTAACCATCCTTCCAATTGCATTTAATATTGTTATATTCTTGTTCTTCATCATGCATGCATCATTCTAACTCACTTACACATGATGCTTAGTGTTAGAACAATTAATTCAACTATAAGGCATGGGTTTGCCATATGCAATCTTTGCATATGGAATCCATTTAAACTTGTGTATCATATCCACTAGTTTACTTTGGTGCATCTATTAAACATGAATGCATCCATATCTTGATCATGCTGGATCTTTTGCCGTAGTAGTAATTGTTACATCCGGTGTTTGTTCGAGGTTCATTGCTTCTTCCCGGATAGGACGTTGAGATGATGTGAGCAACGACAAGTTCTGCTACCTTGCGGGATCTCAGGCAAGTATACTCACTTGCTGCCATATGGCTGCCTTTCATCACTTGTTACCGATTCTTTCCGTTGTTCTTTTCTGCTAGCCTGAGTAGTAGTTGTTTCTGTTACGAACCCATCACATGAATCCCTTAACCTTGATATTGCCTCACTACCATACCTATAACCATTGCTTGTTTCCCGTGTCTTACTATCTTGCTTAGGGTTGTTTTGCTCGAGTCCGTTACCCGTTACTTTCTGTTATTACTTCTTTATGTTCTGGGGGCTCGATGTTTAATCAATCAATCAATCATGCTAATGTTACTATTAATAATAAATTTGATGATAAGGCACCGGCAGGAGGCCCAGGGTGGTTTTGAGGCCTGCTAGTGTCGACCCTAATAGGAAAAGGGTCTTGTCTACTGATCCATGATGAGCGCACTACCCGCATTTGGGGAGTATGGGCTCCCCCTCAGTTTGACCCGATTCGCATCTCGTCCAAATCGCCGTACTAGTTCGGGCTTTCCATTTGCTGCATGCATGATCTTGCGAGCCCTTGGTACCCGGGTGGAACTTTCGTAGTCGGCATTTAGGGCGGCGTGATCTTCCAGTGCTATGAGGGTCCCCTTTTCTTCGTGGGGCTCGATTAGCCGCTCACGCACAGCACGCGGTGCTTTGGGCTTGATGCGAAGAAGGGTTGGATTGTGTTGAGTGCCCCGCTTGGTGGGAGGCATCCCATCTGGCGGGATATTCATGAGTGCGGTTGCTATGGTGCACCCCTGCAGGGTAAATCTTCTCGAGAAGCCGTGTTCTCCGCGGTTATGGATTACTTGGTGAAAGTACTGGCTAACAAGTACTCAGGACAACTTAAACCTAATGATCAACCATGTTACACCCAATGACTAATAATTTGACTAGTAATAGGTTATTCACACAATAACTTGACTCATCTTTAATACCACGGTGTGAGTTATCCTCGGATTGCTTCTTCGGATAAGGGGCGAGATCCAGGATGGGTTTGTTTGAAGTTATCTTTCAGTTGGTTACTATCACTCGATCTTATCTCCCTTCTGATAGTTGGAAGTAATAGAATCTCTGTAGTTGGTTAGTGCAGCCTGCTGTTGCTTATTTGCAATAACCCCTTCCTTTCCGTTGATCCTAAAGTATTTGTATCTTTTGATGACTGGCTACGCCGGTAACTTGTGAGTATGGGCTCTGTCCCCCTTGCCAGTACTTAACCGTACTGACCCACGAATATCTTTCGTGGCTGCAAATTCCAAATTGCAGTCAACAGGTTTGAAGTCTGACGACGTTAGCTTGGGAATCCCTCCGGCTTGGCCTGGGCAGGGATTGGACGCCTTCGGTTATCTTCAGGACTCTTAGTCCAATTTGGATCTTGTCCGTAGCCGGACGTTTGGTTCTTCCGCTGTTATTTGGATCTTTGTAATGTATCAGTTGTAACCCCGGCTCGTTTGAGTCATCTTGTATCTATCTGTTTCTGTTGCAATTGTGGATTATTCGTGAACTATTGTAATGTTATCATAAATGGCAACCTGGAATCGGTTATTATGTGGATTTTGGCGGGAATGCTGAAATCTGCATAGTGCCCGATCTCGGGGCGTCACAAATGGTATCAGAGCCTTGGTTCCGATTCCCGAGATTGTTTCGATACGAATGGTTATCGAAGCAACGGGTCCGCAAAGCCTGTAGGATAACCTCGCTAACGGTCGTTGTTTCTAGAGTGTCAAAAACTATTTCTGCTAAACTATTTTGGAAAAACATCTCGATAGGATTCTTGTTTTCTCCTTACCCCTATTCTATTTCCCCTCCCAATCTTATTTGTTTTGGAGCCTTCCCCTCTTGTCTATCTTTCAAAGTGTTAGGATCCCACGTGGGTGGACGTTTTCTGAGCCCTTAACCTAATAGGTTCGATCATCGGAAGGTTCCTGGTGGAAGAACATCGTCGTCACTCCGAGCAAGAATCCCTTGTTAGTGGTGTCGAGGAGATCAACTGGAAGCGCGAAGAATCGATAGTCGAACTTCTTTCCCCTCCCGGGTTAGCAGGTGGATTGCGAGGGCGCAATCCCTTGTTAGTGGTGTCGTCTGTAACACCTGGGGTGTTACCTGTTTGTTTGCTTGCATCATATGCATCACATTGCATTGCACCATGTTTGCATCACAACTGAAATTTCCAAAACAACTTAAACTTTCACCCTTGCTCAAAAATTTTCCAATTTCAAACTTGCAAACTAAACCACTCATTTGTTTTCAATAGTTTGGAAATTGTTTTAACCAAATTGCCTGCTAAATAAATTTGTCCCTGTTGTTAACAAACCCTAATGACCAATTCAAAAATTCAAATCAAATCATTCATTAACTTGTTGGGTTAATCAAACAACTACTTCCAAGCAATTAATTAAATCACCTCCATCTCCTAATCAAAATGCCTCAAACATAACCCCTTTTGAATTCATAACTTAACAAGCCAATCAACTAATTTTCAATCAATTTAAATCTTAGGGGTAACCCTATTTAAAAGCATGTTTTCATAATGATTTATTAATATTGAAAATCCTCTAAATTGGTTTCAAATACAAACTTTATTTTGAATATCAAAATTTTGAAATCAAATCTTGGAACATGGTTTCTAAATTCCTAACTAGCCTAACCTAAATTTTCTGAAATTTTTATTAAATAAAACCTTAACAGTTTTATTCCAAAACTGTTTCAGTAAAAAAAAATAAGACAGAACAAATTATTAAAAGTTTTAGGCTGAGGGGAGAGGCAGGCTGGGCCAAGCCCAGCCCACAACCCCAGCCTTCCCAAACGCGCGCGGCCTGCTGGCCCTTCTCCTAGCTCCGTACAGGCGACGTCAGCACACGCCAGCACATCAACCACCGAGCTCCACCTGCCCTCCCTGCCTATATCTACCCCCTACACCCCCACCAAACCCTAGCCTAGGTCCCTATTCCCCTCCTGCCGCCGCCAGCCACCATCTCCTCTCTTCTTGCTAGCCAATTCCTTGCCGGAGTTCGGGGTGGGAAGAACTGCGGCGGAGCTCACCGTCGACAGGACGCCATGAACCTCCATCGACCACTCTGAGGCCGCCATCGACACCGCGTGAACCTCTACTTCCTCTCCGACAACCGCAGCGAGGTCCAGGGGACCGTGATCGACGACGATGAGGTCATCCTCGCCGCGGCCGTTCTGAAAATCCTCACCGCGCCGTCGCCACCGTCGTCCTCCCGTCCTCCTCTCGTCTCCAACCCACTCAATGTGAGCTCCCGCCACGATTCCCGCTCTCTGTGCTGTCGATCGTTTCCGTTACGCGCGAGTCCTTTTCTGAACCGCCGCCGAGGTCCACCACCGTGGCGCCATAGTCGCAGTTGGTGTCGTTTCTGTGCGAGCACGGGCCCGTCGAGCAAACGAACTTGTCCTCCTGGCTGTTGCGAGTACTCCCAGTTGCTCAGCGCCGCCAATCCGTGGCCTCGTCGCCGGTACCCGTCGATTTCCTTCCGCCACTGTCAGTCACCGTCGTTCGTTGCAGTTAAAAATTCAGATAGTTTTCTGAACCTGAACCTGTAACCAACACCTGTTCTGACAGAAAGGCTCGCTCACCTCACTGGCAACTAACCTGCGCTCTCGCTTCCGCGACGCGAGTTCGATCCCTCGCGGACTCGAATAAAAGCCCATCTTTTTTTCCAGCGTGCCTGACAGGTGTGCCCCACCAGGCAGTGACCCTGGTGGCCACGCAAGCAGCAGAGCCACGCTGGCCCCCCCAGGCCCACTCTGCAGTGGCTGGGGCTGGCTGGCTGCGCAGTGCCAACAGGTTTCTGTGAATTCCTGTTCTTTTTTACCTAAATCAAATTTAAATAACAGAATTGAATCCAAATTTCAAACTTTAATATCTCTACTTCTGTAAATCCAATAAATGCAAACTTTATATGTTTTCTGATCCAAATTTCCTAATCTATCCAAATATCCAACTTGTGTTCTGTTTTGAACTTTCAAATTGCAATTCAAATTCAAATTTAAATCATTCAATTGTATTTTGCTAAATTCAATAACTAATTATTCACAAGTCCAAATCATGCAAATAAAATATGTTTTCAATACCATTTCAAATAACCTTTTCAAATATAATTTTTGTTTTCTGTTCTGAATAATTAAAATTGCTTAAACAATTTGAATCTTGTTTAATTCAATTAAAAATTGTTTAATATTGTTTAATTCATAATTAATTAATCCAAAGTCCAATTTCAAAATGTGAAACATGTAATCCAACTAAAATTTGATAACCTTTTCAAATATCAACCTTGTTGTTTGTTTTGATCACTTTAACTTGATGATAACAACCACTACTTGTTCAACATCATTAAGTAACAATAGTTTCCAAACTTGATAATGTTTTCTAAACTTGTTAACCATCCTTCCAATTGCATTTAATATTGTTATATTCTTGTTCTTCATCATGCATGCATCATTCTAACTCACTTACACATGATGCTTAGTGTTAGAACAATTAATTCAACTATAAGGCATGGGTTTGCCATATGCAATCTTTGCATATGGAATCCATTTAAACTTGTGTATCATATCCACTAGTTTACTTTGGTGCATCTATTAAACATGACATGCATCCATATCTTGATCATGCTGGATCTTTTGCCGTAGTAGTAATTGTTGCATCCGGTGTTTGTTCGAGGTTCATTGCTTCTTCCCGGATAGGACGTTGAGATGATGTGAGCAACGACAAGTTCTGCTACCTTGCGGGATCTCAGGCAAGTATACTCACTTGCTGCCATATGGCTGCCTTTCATCACTTGTTACCGATTCTTTCCGTTGTTCTTTTCTGCTAGCCTGAGTAGTAGTTGTTTCTGTTACGAACCCATCACATGAATCCCTTAACCTTGATATTGCCTCACTACCATACCTATAACCATTGCTTGTTGCCCGTGTCTTACTATCTTGCTTAGGGTTGTTTTGCTCGAGTCCGTTACCCGTTACTTTCTGTTATTACTTCTTTATGTTCTGGGGGCTCGATGTTTAATCAATCAATCAATCATGCTAATGTTACTATTAATAATAAATTTGATGATAAGGCACCGGCAGGAGGCCCAGGGTGGTTTTGAGGCCTGCTAGTGTCGACCCTAATAGGAAAAGGGTCTTGTCTACTGATCCATGATGAGCGCACTACCCGCATTTGGGGAGTATGGGCTCCCCCTCAGTTTGACCCGATTCGCATCTCGTCCAAATCGCCGTACTAGTTCGGGCTTTCCATTTGCTGCATGCATGATCTTGCGAGCCCTTGGTACCCGGGTGGAACTTTCGTAGTCGGCATTTAGGGCGGCGTGATCTTCCAGTGCTATGAGGGTCCCCTTTTCTTCGTGGGGCTCGATTAGCCGCGCACGCACAGCACGCGGTGCTTTGGGCTTGATGCGAAGAAGGGTTGGATTGTGTTGAGTGCCCCGCTTGGTGGGAGGCATCCCATCTGGCGGGATATTCATGAGTGCGGTTGCTATGGTGCACCCCTGCAGGGTAAATCTTCTCGAGAAGCCGTGTTCTCCGCGGTTATGGATTACTTGGTGAAAGTACTGGCTAACAAGTACTCAGGACAACTTAAACCTAATGATCAACCATGTTACACCCAATGACTAATAATTTGACTAGTAATAGGTTATTCACACAATAACTTGACTCATCTTTAATACCACGGTGTGAGTTATCCTCGGATTGCTTCTTCGGATAAGGGGCGAGATCCAGGATGGGTTTGTTTGAAGTTATCTTTCAGTTGGTTACTATCACTCGATCTTATCTCCCTTCTGATAGTTGGAAGTAATAGAATCTCTGTAGTTGGTTAGTGCAGCCTGCTGTTGCTTATTTGCAATAACCCCTTCCTTTCCGTTGATCCTAAAGTATTTGTATCTTTTGATGACTGGCTACGCCGGTAACTTGTGAGTATGGGCTCTGTCCCCCTTGCCAGTACTTAACCGTACTGACCCACGAATATCTTTCGTGGCTGCAAATTCCAAATTGCAGTCAACAGGTTTGAAGTCTGACGACGTTAGCTTGGGAATCCCTCCGGCTTGGCCTGGGCAGGGATTGGACGCCTTCGGTTATCTTCAGGACTCTTAGTCCAATTTGGATCTTGTCCGTAGCCGGACGTTTGGTTCTTCCGCTGTTATTTGGATCTTTGTAATGTATCAGTTGTAACCCCAGCTCGTTTGAGTCATCTTGTATCTATCTGTTTCTGTTGCAATTGTGGATTATTCGTGAACTATTGTAATGTTATCATAAATGGCAACCTGGAATCGGTTATTATGTGGATTTTGGCGGGAATGCTGAAATCTGCATAGTGCCCGATCTCGGGGCGTCACATGTTCTTACATGATTTAAATGTGGGAACGCTACAAAATGGTATGAGAGGATTGTGTTGCCTGTAGGATTCGAGACCCTAAGTTTGGGAAAGACCCTAGGTTTGAAAATTTACTATGCTCAAACTTTCTAGAAAACAAAACATCCCATCTTAATTTTTTTCATATCCTCTCATCTATTATTCACCTTTAAAATTTTATAGATGACCTATCTCTTCAATACCATCAAGACATGATTGTTGATGACCATACCATGAAGTGAAAGAAGTATTTTCACCACATGAAGACCTACACTCAAGACAATTGAAGAAACTTGGTGACATCCCTATACTTCACAACAATCAAGACACCGAGAGAAGATTTTTTAGGAAACTCAAGAAGATATAGATGAGACCACCAATCTAGTTACTTTGTTAGAACAACATTAACACGATTAGTGTATTGATCATACGTTTCAGTGTTGTATGACAATACTAGTTGTTTTTAAAAAAAAACTTGTTGTTTGGGGTGATGAATGTATTGCTATGTGTTTGTTATGTGTTGTTTGCAAGATGAGTTTCCTTGATCTGCTATGTTTGGATAGGAACCTTCCTTAGCTATCTTTCTAATCTCTACTCATCTCTTCCCAAAAACTCCAAATAAGATGCCTAGCCAAAATGTCAACAACCCTGAGAACTCAATAGCAATGCAGATGCTACTAGAAGCTCGGACTCAGCTAATACAACTGATGATCCAGAACCAAGCCAGCAACCCCAATATGGAGTTAACACCAGGAATGCAACAAGTGTTGGATACTCAATCACAGATAGTGAAGATGATGTCCCAAAACTTGGGTAATAATGAAAGCAATCAGCCTTTGATAGCTAGAGATAACCAGGAGGTAGAAGAAGAAATGTTGTCAACACTCAAAGCCTGTAAATCTTGTGGAGAGATAGGACAGTATTCCAAAGAATGTCCTGATGAGTGGCCCCATGGTGATGCAAACAACTCAACTGAAGGATACTTCACTCAAGTTACTTGCTTGTTGTGTGAAGGAACAACACATGTTCCAACACAATGTCCACTTTACCCCATGGTACAACAAGTTGGACAACAAGCTAGAGTAGGAATGCTTAGTTCACTCCAAGAGAATTTAGGAAAACTAGAAGTGAAGGGAAAACACAAGCTGGATACTATTCAGATGGACCATGTCAAGATAAATACTGGAGCCAAGACTAAACCACATCCATATTCATCCAAACACTCCACCAAAAATGGTTATTCTTGTGAAGAAGATGGACATTTATCTAGAAATTGTCCCAACAAGCAGCCTAGACCTTCAACCAAGATAGTTGAGTATACTGGACAACAGTATGAAGACATGATGGCCAATATTACACCAATAAAAAGGAAGTAGGACCTAAGAAAAGTCATTTGTTTTCAGTGCAGAGATACATGGCATTATGCCAATGACTGCCCTGAAAAGGGACTTCAAAACCCCAACTACAGCAGCCAAGTGACATGCTTCAAATGTAGAGATAAAGGCCACTATGCAAATAATTGCCCTCAAAAGGAGAAGGAAGGAAACATGACTTCATGCAGGAAGGCATAATAAGGAATGAAGAAATATTTGTCCAAGAAGGAATCTTATGCAAAGTTTTACTTTAGAAACAAATGTTCCCTTAAAGATACTTCCATGTAATGAAATACAATGAATGCTTGAGAAAATATGTTTCCATTTTAATAAATGAGATGATGTTGTGAAATCCTCTCAACTTGGTATTTTGATTGACCCAAAGAGTGACACCTCAGTGTCAAAGGTAGCTCAACAGATTTATGTTGGTTTGTAACCCTACCACGAGGGAAAGTCCTACTCAAACCATCTTAAGTAAAACCACACACTCCAAGCTATGTGGATAGAAACCTCCTATTAGAATTGGATATGGACACATGGAATCCTTAAGGTGGTATACATGGATTCAAGAACCCAACTACCAAGGAGTTGATGTATGATATACAAGAATACTATGGATGATACGTATGACTCCAGCTAAAGATATAGTAAAACCAGCAACCAGTTAGACAAGAGTTTTAGAATACCCACAAAATTTTCTTTTAAGGGTGGTAGCCACCCAGTTGTTCTGGAACCCAGTTACCCAAACCTAATCTTTCTTTCTAGCCTTCCCAGATCTCGGGACGAGATTTCTTTTAAGGGTGGTAGTCTGTAACATCCCCGATTTTTGGAAAACTAAAAAATCACAAAAAATTGAAACTTTTGTTTTCATGATTAATAAAGTCACCAAAAAACCAAATAAAAGGAGAAAATAAAAGAAAACAATATGTAATTGGAATAAAGAATCCAAATTGCCTTAATTCCAAAAACCCTAAAGCCTATTTCTAAAAATAAAATATGTTTCTCCATGTGAATAAATTATTATCTTAGCAAACATCTTTATCAAAAATGTTTTAAACTCAACTACCATTTTGAAAATTATTATGATAATTAAAAACCAGAGAGTTATTATCTCTAATATTTTCTCCTCTTCTCCAAGAAATTATGCCACTATTATTATTAACCTCAAATGGACAAAAGCTGGTTAATTGTTTTCCAACTATTATGTCAATCAAAAAAAAAGGTGTTATATATATTATTGAGTTATGAAAACAAGTAAAGTGTCTTGGAAAAATAATGTTTTCAATTGGGAAAACAACATCTTCATTAGAGAAAACCTCTCTGTTCTTACTCACGCTCAATTTAAAATTTATTAATAAATTCTCTATTTTGATTATGTTAATAAGATACCATGAGTGAATTTCTCAAATGTTGAAAAAAATTTAAAAGGGCTTCGAAAACAATAATTTGAACCATAGAAATATTTTCTAAAATCATATAAATCATATTTCTATAATTAACCCTCTTTTTCTATTAAGTAATTATTCATGTTCTCATCATATTTTAAAAATTATAAAAGATGAAAACACTTTGAATTGGTTTTGGAAAATAGTATTTGATCATTATAAAGCTACTGAAATTTTATTTGACATATATTTATATTTTATAATTTTCTAAATAAAAAATCACATTAATCACTATTAAGGAATTATTTCAATTTTCAAAATTCAAAAATGAAATATGTTGAAATGTTTACAAAAAATGTTATTGTTAGAAAGGTATTAATATTTCAAGATTTTAGAAATTTAAATGAGGTTAATTGGAGTTATAAAACAGAAGATATAAAATAAACAAGAAAATAGGAATTAAAGAAAAGTGATGACAACATGATGACGTCATCATCGTCTTCATCACGGAAGAAACTGCCACGGCAGTTTCTTCTCCGATTGATTCCGGGCGATTAAGGCCATCAAAGCCACCTTCGTTTCTTCCCCTTAAGAGCCCTCTTCCCCCTCCGCATTTCCCCTCTCGAATCCAAGTGAATCAAGCCACAGGGCCGGAGAAATCCCTCGCCGGAGTCCGTACTGACCGCCGGCATATTTTGTTGTTTCCGGCCACCTCGGTGAGTCTTCGCCACCCACGTTTGCTCCATTCCAGTCCTAGTGACCGTGCACATCCTCTGAGGCTTTGGTTCGAAATTTTTTTAGCCATTTGCCCGCGCCGTGCACATCTGACGCCTGCCGGAGCCGCGACGCCACCAACCGCACCGCACCATCGATAGCCGCCGTCTCCGAGCACGCCGTGGCCACCAACCTCTCTGCCTCGTCAAGCCGCACCTCCCCGTGGTCTCCCCGTGTAAAGAAGACCACCGGAACGCCTCCGTCGTCGACGACCCGAGCCCAGCGCCGCCACCGTCGCCATTTCTGGCTGCCCGTCGCCGGTGAGAAACCCCCTTCCCTCCTGCGCCTTTAGATTTGGATCCAACGGTTGTGATTAGATCACTTACTGAAGGGGTACAGGCCAATAAGACATCGCCACTTCAGCGCGCGTAAAGTTTTTACCCGCCGCCCGGCGCAACGCGTAGATGGCCCAGGCCCAACATTTATATGTCGCCCAGCGCAGCAAATAGCAGTCCATTTTCTGTTTTTCTTCCGGAATAGAAAATAGAATAGCAGTTTTCCAGAAAAGTCCCTGCATCTTAGAATGTTCATAACATTTGACCCACTTAGCCAAATTTAGCAAACTTGGACTTTTTTAAATCCCCTGGATCTATAGAATCTTTTAGCACTGTTCAAATTCAAAATTGACAAACTTAAATTGGTTCAATTTCAAATATGCTTTTTTGATGAATTTTAACAGAATTCAAATTTTGTAAATCCAATTTAAGCAAACCAAATTTATTTGGGTTCCTTAGAATGTGTAATAACAGTACCCACTGCCCAAAATCCTAATTGAATTATTTGTGAAGTGTTTTAGATTTTAGATGGCCATTTGGGTACTTAGACATAATTTAAATTCTATAAATAATTAGAAAATGTTTTCTTGAGAAAAGTTGCTCCATTTGGCAACCTTGAACCAGAGACATCAGTACCTAAACCTTTGGACAACCTTGAACCATTTCAATGTAAGTTGGACCAAAAATCCATCATAGCGAACCACTAGTTGATCATGCATTAGATTTTGTTTCTATTCTTTCTACCATTGTTTCTTGTGGCCATTTTTGAATTCAAGACCAAGTCCCTAGTATATGTCAACCATATAAAATACCAAGTAGTGAACCTCAAACACTAGTACCATAGTTTTCTATATACTTCTCCATTCCCCTATTCTTGCTTCAAGAATCCATCAAGTTAGCAAAATGAAAGTCAAGACCCAACCACAAGAAGGAACTCCATCTTCAACTTGGTGGCAACATGAAGAACTACAAAGAAGATCATTGAAGAATTTGAAGTAAGGGAATTGGACTTCGCAACAACTAGAAGCAACTCAAGGAAGTACAAGTGTGAAGAAATCCAGAAGAAAACATCTCCCTATCTCTTTGTATCTTTCTTCTTATTTCTTTCTTTCCACTTTGACTTAGTGGTAGTTGTACCCATCCCACCTTGGACCAACTAGTGAGAAGGCCATGAAGAATTTATCAAGACCAAGAGAAGAATCCATCCAAGGAACAAGTCTACAATAGAAAGCAGGAAGATGATCTTCAAGATGACAAACATGTGAAGACTTGGAGCAATCCACACTAGTTGAAGAATATTAAATTGTTTATGTCCAACCATTGACCCAAATGGAAAACCCCAAGACCTTATCTTGTTATCTCCTTTGTTATGAAATTAGTTGATCTAGACCTACCCTAACCAAAATGGATAGACTAACTTAGATCACCCAAATGTTTTAATGAAAACAACTAAGTGTTACACTTTGTTATGTGTTACTTTAGTTGAAATAGTGAGATAACCCTTGGTGAACTCTTGGAACTTCCTCGACAAGTATGGTTATAATAAAGGTAGATTACTATAAACTCAACCTAGTCCATCCCAAGTAAACCCTTGGAATTTCCTTAACAAGTATTGAACCAAGAGAGAATGAACCTTCCAACTCAAACCTTGACCTTGTCCTAACCATCTTGGTTAAACCCCTTTTGATATGTTAGTTACTTTGTATGTTTTCTTAACTTATGTGTTTGATTGCTAGGATGCTCGTTTATTTTGTTATTGTGTTTGCAATGTATAGATTGTACGGAGAACAACGATCTTTTGTGAAGAGAGCGTGAATTCTTCACCAACTTCAACAAGGCAAGTAACACACCATTCAACTACCCATTATTTTGTATATGTACTAGTTGATTTTGAGTAGTATGCATGATAGGAAATTTTACTAAGTTATATTATGCTATGCTATATCCTAGTAGTGTGTAGCCATCCTTATACATTGCTACTTTTGAAGACTTGGTACTTCGTGGATGCTTAGACTTGCTACAAAAATTGTTTTACTTGATGTTGTGGAAAAATTCTAAGTAACATCTTCAATGAACCACCTGGGTGGATTGGTAATGCGGGGATGTTGATAGTTGAGTGTCTCCCCGAGGGGAGTTCACTTGAAGGAATGCCACCCAGGAACAAAGTGATTATGATGTTCCCAAGTTTAGATTGCTTCCACTGCAGCCTTTAGTCATATGGGCTCTGTCTTGATCAACTAAGTTGTGAGGGTTCAACTTGGGCTTGACAAGCAGATGTAGCATAATTATAAGAGGAACGGGTCTTGCCATTGGGTTTAATTCTTGCTTCTGAAAGATCTCTTCTTGATTCTTCTCCTTTCCTTAATGCACTCAGGGTGTATAGGATGTTTGGGTTGAATTGAGTCTGAAGGTGGAAGTGCACAAACTCTGCAAAGTCAACAAACTAAGATCTTAGTCGTGTTCCCAGTTATGGACAACTATGAGAAGCTGGATAAGGATGGACGGAAGAATCACATCACCATTTTCAATAAGTAAAATTTTGACCAAGTGAACAGTAGTTGTGGTGCTTGGATTTTAATCCAATGTTGCCACCCCTTTTGAGAAAAAAAATTGTTTTATAAAAGAGATAGGAGAAAACTTGCTTATTGCAAACTTAGCCAAAACTCCACTCAGCCAAATATGCATGTAGTATTAGTCTTGCCATTTATATCCACCATAGTGTTACTTGCCAATGCATTAAATTGTATTGACTCCCTTGTGGCTGCATATTCCATCCTGCAGATGATATCTGAAGACGAGTTAGGATTTCGTTTATGATCTCGAGACTATCGCCAACATGTTTTTCCTGTGGCACATGAAGAAGATGGGCTCAATGTTGTTCTATGTTTTCCGTTGTATTACTTTGTTTTCTGTTAGTCTTCTAAGACTATGCAAGTTGTAACACTATTTTGTAAAGACTGAATCATGCGATGTAATAGAATTTGATGCATTTGCATGATATTTCATTTTGTACTGTGGTGCTAGTAATTGATCCAGGGACTAGCACAATAACACAGGTGTTCTTCACGAGGATGATGACGTCGGTGATCATTAGGATGCATTTGGTGATGGCGGTGGAGGCGTTCTTCATGACTCTCACTATCATTTTGCTCATGATGTTGTTGAGGACGGTCTTGCACGTTGTGATGTTGTTGAGGACGGTCTTGTTCATAGTGACGGTGTGGAGGACGGTCTTGCTCATGATTAAAGTGTTGGGAAGGGTCTTGTCCTTCGAGGTCATTATGGTGGTGACGTGCATTATGCCTTGGGGGTCTTCGATGCGGGCAAGCACCTTCCACAAGGTCAGGTAGACCATAGTGATCATTTGCGGCGTTTGGAGGAGGTGGTGGATGATGTTGACGAAGGTCCGGGCATCTATGTTGTTGTTGAATAGGGTCATCACGTACTTATTGATGTTGAGTAGGTGGTGAAGGGGGCGAGATGTCATCATACAAATTGCGGCGGTGAGGTTGTGGAGAAGGTGGTGGTTCATGCTCACGACGGTGAAGTCCACCATCTTGCATTTGGTGATGATGATCATGGCGACGAGCTTGGTGAGGATCATGAGGTTTCTCACATGGATGGCTCGACCTTGAGGAACTCCTTGTTCGGTGTAAAGATGAAGATGATCATGGGCGGTGAGCAAGATTTGCTAGATTGATGTTGATTTGCGCCAATTGATCATTGAACCTTGCATGTTGTTCACGTAGGCGAAGCTCATAGTGTTCCAAACCATCACGCTCAACGACACGGAATTGCACATGCTCACAGCGAGTGACAAGTTGTGGGCATTGTCGACATAGAAGGGGTTGCCATGTTCCTCCAAACTCGGACTCGTGAAGTCACCTTCCCTACGCATTGCAAAAGCACACTAGAGATACCAAGATAATGGATATGTTGTTGGTGGATGTGTGTCACTTACCCAACTTTACCTTGAAGTTTGTATTGGAGCAAGTGGATTGCCAAAGGTTGGAATGGTTCGTGACAAAAAAAATTCGAGTAGATAAGAAAAACCAAAAGGCAGCAACACACACACTATACGAGGAGATCAAATTGGTTAGGAAAGTGGCGAGGAAAATCAACCAAAACCAACGAAAAGTTTGTCGTTAAAAGTAGAAATGAACCACGATGAAATGTTAGCAAAAGAACCAAATACCGAGGGGTGGAAAACAAATGGAACACACACACACACACACAAATAATTAATGAGGTTAGTGCGGCCAATGGATGAGCGAAGACGAAATATTCCTAACAAAGACTAAGCTCAATGCCACACTAACACAAGGAGGGTGCTAGCTCAAACCGCAAAATTTAAAAGACAACAAGATTCACACCGTGGCAACCGGTCACTCTTTTCTATTTTGCAACGCGAAGCTACACGTTCGTACAAGTGATAATAATTGGCATCAATCTTTTCCTTCTTTTTCTCTTTTTTTTAATGATTTTTTGATGATTTCAAAATGCCAATGCCTACTCGAAACTATGCTCTAACAAGTGCCAAACACGCACTATCAGTTCCACTAGTGCAATTCCAAGCGATATAAAAGAGCTAATCCGAATGGGCAAGGTACACAAAAAGAGGGGTTAATTCAAGTGGAAGCAAGTTATACCTAGGGGGTTGATGATCGCGGACTTGCGGACGGTGGGTGTCGATGTTGTGTCATTTCGTTGATGTGGTGTTGTAGATGTTGTTTTGGGCTTCGCGGTGCACTTTGCATCACTCAAATCGGACCAACAACGACAAAGAAAAATAAATTTCAAAATATGTCCAGAAATCAAAATCAGATTTTTTTATGGGCATCAAGAACGTGAAGAACGGCGAAATTTCTTGCTCAGATCTTGCAAATTCATGGACCAATTGGGGAAAATTGGCTGAATATAAGGGTGGTAAATGGTCTTAAGCAACAAATCCACGGATCAAAACTACGAAAAACTCAACAAATCGATAGATCAGTCGAAATCTCGTTTGAGGCTATTTTTGGTGAAATTTTCGAATTTACGTACGGGGAAGAAAAAAATTGGTGGAAAATAGGGGGTTGTGGGGTTTCAAATTTGTGGCAACGAGGCTGCCGATACCAGATGGTGAGGGTGTTAACCCCTTGGGTGGCTGGATCTCACGAATTGACCAAGAACACGAAGAACACGAGGAAAAAAACGAAGAACACAAGGAAGAACGCATGGGGAAAAGTGTGAACTAGAGGATTCTAGATATCAACAACTAAACCGAGGCTGCCTCCGGCAAAAAATCCACTCGAACTCACCTTGATTGGAACCAATTCAACCCTGCCGCTGGTCCACCACACCAATAGATCATCGAGGGCCAGCCAAGGACGATTGGGAGAACACCAAATGATTCCCAAGGGGAAAGGACGGCTATTCCGGAGTAACCTTGATTCGATCCAAATACACACGTAGATCGAGTAGCCTTGATTCGTTTCTAGATACACATCTAAGGAGTAGCCTGACAAGAAGGGTACAAGAGCATAGCTCAAATCTCAATTCATCTCTAACCTAGATCTGGTCCAAGGGGTGCCCTTTTATAGCCAAGGGGTAGGTGGGGTGAAAAGGGGGGCTTTTCCCAACTTTTGCGAGCTAGCAGGAAAGCCGACCTGGGAGGCCGGCATGGTCGGGTGGGAGGCCGGCCTGGCTCGGAGGGGAGCCGACCTAAGCTCGGGGTGGAGGTCGGCTGGCTCGGCTGGGCACGCGGCCTGAGGCGAAGGGAGGCCGGCCCGAGGCTGGGGTGGAGGCCGACTGCCTCTGTTGGGGACCTAACCTGAAGGCCGACCTGGCCGGGGGTGCAGGCCGGGTTTCCTGCACTTTCTCCTTCTTCTCTTCTTCTTCCTCAGTGTCTTCTTCTCGGAGTTATTCTCTAGCTTCTTGGGCAACTTCTTGGGAATGTTCTTGAGCTATTTGGGCATCATCTTGGGGCTCCATTGTGGGATCAAAACTGAGCATGCATAGGGTAGTTCCATGACTTAGTGCACCATCCACCAAGTCACCGAAGGCATAGATAGAGAGAGAAGTGAGTTCACCTTATCTTGTATCGCCTTTGCACGTGATCTTGTCATTGGACCAATGGGTGTTGGTGTAGAGCTTGGTAGAATGGGGGTGTGCTGCATCAAAGAGAAAAGGCAGGAAGACTGCCAAGATTACTGAGTGCGAGCACTCCTGGGAAGAGCTGCAGGTCGTGGACGCGTTGTTTGATCCTAGATGGAGCCTCAAGGCCGTGGAAGATCTTCGGGGGGCCGTGGCGTCTGTGCAGAACGAGCACGAGGCGATGGTCCTGAAGCACATCGCTGTCCCGCCTAGTGAGTTGGGAGGCTTGGACATCCGCGTATTCTCGTGCTTCCTCATAGTGTGGTTGTAGCCCTCAATGTCGCGCTTTTTCCAGGCGGTGATGGCCGTCTTCTCCCTTTGTCTTTCACCGCTCCACCCCAACTCTTTGTTAGGGTTGGCAATCTTCAAGCACTTCTGCGAGACCTTTGTGCGGGTAATTCCATCGGTGGCCTTGTTCCGCCATTACTTCTACCCTAGGGTGGAGCATGGGAACCATGTCACTAGCGCTTTCTCCTTCTTCCGCCGGTCCAACCAGGCGGACCAATTCATCCCCACCACCTAGAACAAGAAGTGGGGTAAATGGTGCCATTTGTGGGTATTCATCCGCTTCCCTATAGCAGATGATTGCTGCAAGAGCCAGATGCTCCGAGCGAGTGCCAGGCGCAGTGGAGTGAGAAGAGCGCTGGAGACACTGATCTTACCTCGATCTGTGCCCAGCTCTCGGAGTTAGTCAATTTCAGGATGAAATGTGAACATGTTGTTGCTCATTTCATTCACCACTGCATCGTTTCCCTCCAAGAGCGGTCACATCCCATGTGGGAGTACCAAGGGCTCGATAACCGCACCCATCTCTTCGCGGGGTGGAAGTCAGTCCTACCGTCGCATGCCTTTGAGAAGTTAGTGCTGGAGTTGGTCAAGGGGCCGACAAAATTGGAACCGCTCCCTATGGGAGTGACGCCCCTCTACCTAGACCCATAGTGGGAATCCATCATTGCGAGCTTGCCTGCCTTCAATGAGTGGGGGTTTCAGCGCACGCCTCCTATGGGAAGACCACTGGCTATTCCGTCTGCCGCAGCGCTCCCCGCCCCATCGATCTGGGCCATGCATCACGGAGGGGACTCCAGCGCTGGCCCTTCTGCTTCAAGAAGCGGGGCCGAGGCCGGTCCTGGTAGCCAAGTGAGATCCCGGATGGGAAATACCCGCCGCCAAGGTCCAACCTCCCCACCCCTGGGTCTAGTGTCGGCACCACGGGTGACTCGACTCTAGTCCCTGGTTTTTACTGCCGTGGAGGAGGACGAGGAGGAGGACGAGACCCCCTGGTCATCCGCCATCGCCATCGAGACATGCTGTCCTTGTCGGGCAGCGACCCACACTCGCCGCCTGCATCAGCTCTGACCGACACTGCTCCAGAAGGCTCCTGGGAGCATGCCTTGCTGAGAGAACTAGGTACTAGGTGGGGCGCTTCTCTGCACCACCCAAAGTACGCACCTGCCTGACTTCCCTTACCTATGCACCTTCTTGGATCTAAGACTGCGATGTTGTTCCTCTGCAGCTCGCCCCTCAAAGGACCTCCAGGAAGAGACCTCGAGAAGAAGGCGAAGTTGTAGGGCCGCCACCAAAGAGAAATCAAAGATTCTCCCAAGGGATGGACAAAGGCACCCATCGGGGTAGCCCCTGGGTCCCGGAGCGGCTGCAGGTGTCCAAGTTCTCACCCCAGGGCTCCCCCGAAGAGAGGTCCGCTAACAACAATACGTATTTCCTTAGTTGCTCAGCCTGCATTGCTCTTGCTCTAGATGTTCATGCTGACAGTTATCATCCTAGGGCGGTTGCCTCCGAGCATAGAAGGTGCTCTGGGGGCACTTCCTTCCCCAATTAGAGACCCGTCTCTGCCCTGTTGCTCCGAAGGTGGCGTTATGGTTCCGGTTGGCACCCATCCCCAATGGTGTAGGGACTCGTGTCTGGCTCGTGAGTCGATGACATCGCCGGCATGATGTCGGACCCTCGTGTGATTGAGGAATGGCACTGGGTGATCAACAACTAGATCGAGCAGCAGCGCCGCATCACCGAAGCGATTCTAGCCGCACATTCGTGTAACAAGGCTTTAGAAAGGTCGATCGCTCAGCAACTCACAACGCTAGAATGGGAGCACCAGGCCCTGGCACGTGGCAATGTGGAACTGGTTACTCTGAGCATGGATCTCACTGAACGTGAGGGGCGACTGAGATCCGACAGGGCTGCGGTTGAAACGGACACCGTCCGGGAGGAGAAAGCATTGGAATCCACTCGCGCCACCAAGATGGCCATCCAAGATGTTTTGGTTGCCGCCCTGGTGGTGCCGAAGCGGAAATCCCAGGTTGTTCCTCCTGAGACAGAAGAGCTTCAGAGATAGCTTACAGCTCTCCAGGAAACGAGCAAGCGGGATCGAGATCGGCTCATCGCTGAGCGAGATTCCGTGTTATGTTCTAGAGAACATGCCCGAGTAGCATCAGAGACTCGGATAAAGGAGTTGGAGGATACCGTGTCATCTCCAACGTAGCGCTCCTTCGAACTCCAGCAATCCTTGCATGACGGGGCCCTTCAGAGGGTAAGCGCGGCCAAAGGAGCCCAAGAGCGTGAAGCATCGCTCCAGGAGCAACTACGGCCAGTCAATCGCATCTGGAAGAGTCCCATCGACAACTCCAGGTCGCACAGGAGGCCCTGGGGATTCCACAGGCCGTCGTGGCGGAAGTCCAACAGCTGGAGGCCGGAGCCACGCAGCATGCCGATGATGCAACTACCTTGCGCCAAGTGGCTGATAACACCCACGTGGCATTCACCGAGCTGGGATGTCCCATCTCCACGCCAAGGGGGTGGGGGCTAGATCCTCTCCTAGAGTTCTTCATGGAAGCGCCCAGGAAGCTGCACTCGCTTCCCACGATGGTGGATGACAAACTTTGGGAGGCAGCAGAGGAGGTCGTCAGCTCTGTGGGATCGGTGATCCTTCCTCGGGTAGACTTGCTGGCGCCAGGCTTTCCCTTCGATCGTCTCCTATCCTCCTACGAGGAAGCAAACGATGAAGAAGGGAGCTGAAGGACAATCTCCAGCGCCTCTGACTGCTTCCTGTACCTGCATGAACTGGGTCACCTCTACCCAGTGACATCGAATTATATTAAGCCCCGTTCTTGTCTCATGGAATTATTATTTGAAACTCCGGCTCTTGACCAAACCTTCCAGAGTTGAGGAAAGTTCGTATGTGAGGTGTCCTACGTCTTTGGGGTGCCAGCCGAGGCGCGCGCACCGCACCGTGTCGCGATGGATCGGATCCACAGTGTCGTCACACGGGGTGTGCTGCCAATCGGGGTCCACTCCGGTCTTGGGAAGTGGGTTCCAAGCGTAGAGCCCCCGGGCCGCATCGGGACGAACCACAAGAACCACCCTTTCCGCCGACCACCCACTTGATGTTCAGGCCATACAGGTCAATCCTTCCTGATGGAGGGATGATAACCCGGTAGGCCAATGCCAAGGTGTAACTCGGCCCAAAGGGAACCGCACAAGACCCGGCTCAAGGAAAAGGAGCTTCTAGAAGGCCCAAGAAGTAGTGTAGGCCTCGTAATCCGGCTTGTGGGTTACGCTAAGGAAATCTAGGGTTTGTATGCGGTGACTGGATAGGACTCCGAGTATGCCTTGGATAGGAGGCCAGGAGGCCGGGTAAGATATAAACTGGCTCCTAGGCTCAGAAACGAGACGAGATTTAACTAGATATTCGAGTTTCCCTGTAATACGAGAGTTGAGATTGTAACCCTAGATCGGAGACTCGGCGACTTGATTGACAGAGCTGCCAGATCGATTGATAACATGGTTTCTCTTGAGCTAAACCCTCTCCCAAACACCAGAATCGAATTGCCCCAAAATAAGTTACCCCCGGTAACGTCTGTCGTGATTATCCCACGACAGTTGGCGCCCACCGTGGGGCCTGCGTCCAAGGGTGTTTACATCACGGGAGAAGCTCGGGAGAGCATGAAGAACCTCGTCATCGGCGAGATCTACACCAACCCCGAAGGAGAGAAGATGGTGGACGATTTTGGCTGGGGGCCAGAGTCGGATTTGCTGGATGTCGGATCTATCGTCACAATTGGCCGGGTCAACGTCTTTGTCGGCATGGTACGTACGTCCGGTCCAATTCCTGATAATGTTGAATATGATTCCGTGTCAGGAGAAGCGACCTACGTTCAGTCGGATGGGGAAGAGTCGGTCGGGACGATCAATCCGATAGAAGAGCCCACCACGAAGAGGGAACAGCCGGCATGGACCCCGCGTGGCCGGGTCACGAGGGAAGATGATACCGAGTCTATCCAGCACCTGATGGAGGATCGGTACGAAGAGGATAGTTGTGATGAGGAAGAGTATGAATCTGCACCAGGCATCGCGCGCCAGGTCGCGGTCTACGCGGCCCCTGCAACCAACCTTAATCAGGGGGACGTGACTACGGCCGCGGTCGGAGTGGCGCGAGCGCTGGCTCAGCAACAGAATCCGGTTGATGGAAACCCGGTCATAGCCCGGGTTGACGGAGAGTCGGCTTCAGTCACCAGTAATACCCCGGAAAGTGAATTGCAAAGAAACATGTTTGGGTTTATGACGAACAGAACGCCAGGAGCAGGGCCCTCGAATCCGCGAAATCCGGCACTGTTCAATAACAACCTGATCTTGGATCCTACGGTGTTGGCCACAGTAATAATCCCGGAAAACGCGACGGCACGCGCTGCAGATCTGGACGTGGCCCGCCGTGCATTGGACCAACAGAGGAGAGATGTAGAAGCCGAGAGGCAAGGGGTAGCAGCGCGCAGGCGCGAGCTGGAAGCATTGGAGAACCGGCTCCAGTTCAATCGACCAGGATGCATAATCAGAGGTACCAAACGAGGTTACCGGCAACGGGAGGAGCTTTAAACCCGGCCGCGCTGTTTATCACACCCCAGGATCAACCAATTTCGGCTGTGAATCAGGAAACCGGACATCAGCCTGCAACCCTAGGAGGACAGCCGGCAAACGTACAAGCCGGGTTACCAACATTGCAAACAGGGATCGTAACTGGCAATACAGCACCACCACCACCACCACCACGATTTCACACCCCACCAGGTCACTTCAATAATCCCATGGACAATGTATATGCAGCAACATTGGCATTGGATCGCATCCCCGTAAGAGAGTCACCCCATGCGGAGGAGACCCGGCGGGCGATAGATCTATTGCGCACAGCAGTGGCTCAGCAAGCCAATTATCCGGATAACAGGAGTGGAATGCATGGAACGCCGTATGTTAGCCGGCATAACAGAAATACCGGTAATATTTAGACAAGCTCAGCACGGCGGAGGGCAGAGCAGCAGCAAATGCCGCCTCCTCCCCGTAGACCAGCAACACCTGCAGTATCAGCGGCGCAAGCTATCATGGACAGTTCTCGAGCCAGGCGCGCAGCAGCCGGGTCTGCGGTACGAGGGCCAGTAGCGGTTGCACCCCCCGCCGTACCTGCCGCCGGATCACATGTTTCCCGGGTAAGGCCAGTACCGAAAATTTTGGCCGGGCCCAAATGTTTGTCGGATGCCATCAGAGCCGAGCCTTACCCGGATAAGTTCAAGGAACCGGGTAAAGTGGTCAATTACGAGCCAACCATGGATCCAGAAACCTGGCTGAGTAGTTATGAGATGGCCATGTCGATTCGCAATGCATCTGAAAATCTGCAAGCCAAGTTTATGTACCTGATGATGTCAGAGCGAGCCGCAAAGTTATGGTTCAACAATTTACCAAAAAAATCTATCAATTCATGGAGTGAGATGAAAGTTGCATTTATCAAGCACTTTCATGGGACGTGCAGGAAGTTATTCACAATCGATGATCTAGAACGATGTGTCCAGAAGAAGGGTGAGTCGGCGCGCAGTTGGGTGCTCCGGGTTATGGAAATACTTCACTCGTCCACAGATATTCAGCCAAAGGATACGCTACAGGCTATGGCAAAAACATGCAAGTACATACCCCTAGTGAAAAAGCTAACACACATGAAATCTAGTCGGAATGCTTCGGAGGTTACTATGGGAGAGTTGATGGACGCGTGCAACAAGCACGCCGCCACAGATACCACAGAGGAGGATGTTGATGACAAGAAAGCCAAAGCCAACGCAAGCAACAGTGGAAGACCCGGCAATGGATCTGCGTCGGGTAACAACGGAGGAAATAATGGAAACAACCAGAACAAGCGCCCGTATGAGGGGAGTTCCGAGTTTGTCGCCAACACAGAGGCCGGGTTTGCAAGACCCAGAGAAGAAGGAAATTTCATCGGAGGAAACTTTAACGGAGGAAATTACCAAGGACCGCCAAGGCCGGCTAACCATATAGAGGCCTTCAGGATGCCCTGTCCGTGTCATAGCAGGAACGGCAGGCCGGCTAATCATTCGTTGGAACAATGCGTGGATTTACAGAGATGGAAAAATGAGGAAATACAGAAGGCAATGCGAGGTGCAGGCCGGGGAGCAGGACCGGGTCCGGGTGGTAACCCGGGCAACAGCCCACCCCCAGCAGGCAACCCAGGAGGTGGCAATCCGGGTAACAATCAGGGAGGAGCTGGAGGTTTCCAGGCCAACCCCAAACAATTGGGGCAGTACCACGTTCACACCACAGGAACTTCTAACAAGGATAGAAAGATATTCAAAAAGGCAGTAAACTCGGTTTCCTCGACTGTCCCGAGATACCTGAGATGGTCGGATCAAGAGGTAACATGGAGCAGAAGGGGTCACCCGGAAAGAATAGAACATCCGGGTGTCTTAGCATTGGTGGTTGCACCACAGGTTAATGGTTATGAGTTGAAAAAGGTGCTAATGGATGGCGGAAGCAGCATCAATATCCTATATTGGGAAACTTTCCTACGCATGGGTCTCAAGGAGTCCCAGTTACAGAAAAGTTCTACAGTCTTTCATGGGATTGTGCCGGGTCACTCGGCGTGCCCCGAGGGGAAGATTACATTGGAGGTCGCTTTTGGGGAATCAAAGGATAATTTCCGAGTGGAGTGGCTCACGTTCGAGGTGGTAAAGTTGCGCAGCCCCTATCACGCGTTGTTTGGAAGGCCGGCTTACGCCAAGTTCATGGCCAGGCCGTGTTATGTATACCTACAGCTAAAGATCCTGGGTCCCAAGCAAACCATCACCATACACGGGAGTCGGGTTATAGCAGCTGAGTGTGACGAAGGAGACGCGGCAATGGCGGAACAAGCTTGCAGAAAGGAAGAGCTCAAGTATTACCGGTCTCAAGTAGACCCGGATGACAGAACAGGTTAAAGAGGCCAAATACGGAGGACGAGAGAGCAAAGTTCAAGGCAGCACAGGACACAAAGATGGTGGCTTTTGTTGAAGGTGATCCCTCCAAGCAATTTGCTATAGGATCTAACCTAGACAGCAAGCAAGAAGAGGCGCTCATTGAATTTATTCGCGGAAATCAAGATGTTTTCGCTTGGACGCCCAGTGATATGCCAGGTATCCCGACTGAGTTAGCTGAGCACAGTTTGCATGTTGATCCTAAGTCCCGGCCTGTGAAGCAGGGCCTGAGAAAAATGAATGAGGAGAGAAGAAAAGCTATAGGAGAAGAAATTGCCCGGCTATTGGCAGCCGGCTTTATCATGGAGGTATTCCACCCGGATTGGTTGGCAAATCCGGTTCTAGTACTGAAAAAGAGTAACGAGTGGAGGATGTGCATAGATTACACGAGCCTCAACAAGCATTGCCCAAAGGATCCATTTGCTCTTCCAAGAATAGATCAGATCATAGATGCAGTGGCTGGAAGTGACCTATTATGTTTCCTGGACGCGTATTCCGGGTATCATCAGATCAAGCTCAAGAAGGAAGATTGGGAGAAAACATCGTTCATAACCCCCTTTGGGGCTTTCTGTTACAAAACCATGACTTTTGGGCTAAAGAATGTTGGTGCAACTTACCAGAGATGCATCCAGAAGTGCTTTGAGGATCAGATTGGACGCAACGTTCATGCCTATGTGGATGATGTGGTAATCAAGACCAGGAAAGCGGAAACATTTATTGATGATCTAAAGGAAACGTTCAAGAATTTGAGAAGGTATCAGATGAAACTTAACCCTACAAAGTGTGTGTTTGGAGTTCCAGCAGGAAAATTACTCGGATTCATTGTTTCCGAGAGAGGAATCGAGGCAAACCCGGACAAGATCAAATCTATCCAGAGTCTGAAAAAGCCGGAAAATTTGAAGCATGTTCAAAAACTTACAGGATGCGTAGCAGCATTAAGCCGGTTCATATCCAGACTCGGGGAGAAGGCAATTCCCTTATACCGGCTCTTGAGGAAATCCGACAAGTTCGTTTGGGACCAAGAGGCGGATGAGGCGTTTGAGGCACTAAAGAAGCAATTATCTGAGGCACCAGTCTTAGCAGCTCCGGGTCCTAAGGAGCCCATGTTACTATACTAGTTGAATGCCCGTGCGTTGCTACGGGGTGAACTTTATAGTTGATGACACGACGAAACATTCTTGAAGGTATGTTACTTTCTATACTGTGATGGTTTCAGTTTTACTGAATGCAGATACATGATCTGAATTTGCACATTGTAATTCCAAACCGAATATGATTGAAAAATACCTAGTTGTATTACTCAAGCCAAGCATCTTGATCACGATCTGCAATTCATTTATTAATCAATGTATATAATATCTTTCCAACTTATTGACCCTTGGTTTGCTTTCGATAGTTGTGATTCAACATTTATCATAAGTTCAGAAGGCCCCGTGTGGAAGTCAGGATATTGGGCACCGTGTGTAGCAGGCCAACACCTGTGTCGCTGTCGGGGCTCCGTAACATCATCCAGCAACGAGGCCATGGCTTGCGGTACCATCTCTGATGACGGCGTGCCACCAATCACGGTCAAGCACAAGCAGAGTGCGGCCTAGTCTAGTTCAGACTACAAGCCAATGAACTGCACCCAACTACCCAAGAATTAAACTCAAAGACAAAGCTACCTCAGCTGCTGCTAAACCATTTTTTCATATTTGAATAAACCCACAATTCCACAAATTTTCATCGAGAAACATGGAAATACTGATGGAATTTTAGCACCGAAGTATGCGCAACTTCCAAACATGTTACTACTCCATGTCCGCAAGGGATAAAGACTAAAAGACAAAAGCTTGTTTAAGTGTATTTTAGAGAGAGGCCCTAGTGGCCGGATGATGATCGTTTCCCATGGTATATGTCTTCTGGCATGATGGATGTCATGGTGTCGAGTCCGTGCATGATCTCCTTCATTGCTGCGCGGCTCTGATATGAACAAATGATGAAAAAAATTAGGACGACTTAACAACATTTGATTCATACCTTCTAGCATGTATTTACAGCATGTAGCCACCTTCGGTCAAGCTGCAGCCTAGTATCAGTTCAGTCCTCTTGACAATTAAAGCTTGCGGATATGATCTGCAGTATCCCATCTACCAAGCGAGACATAACTATCAGCAAACATCTTATAGTTGGCTTGATTTTCTGGATCCAAAGAAAAGAAGAGATGGCTGGCCACTGCTTCTCCAATCACCAAATTTCCACAGGAACGGGAAGCATTTAGCAATATTCCCCTTAATATACTATTGTCAACATGTTCATCAAAAATAATATTTTTAATCAGGTCATATGCATCAGTCAAGCGTTCAGTCGACACAACATATAGCACTACTGGAATAGAGAACATATATATTACCCTAAAATAGAAAGATCTCTAAAACGAATGCCCTGAATAGAGAACAGATAAATTAGGGCGAGGGATACAGAGACAGTTCTGCACTCATGCTAAAATATAAAATCCTAAAAGAATTATGCTCTTGTAGTCAAGACAAATCTTGTATGATAAACTGAGAGAGAAAAAAAATCCATGCATTGTGGTATAAAATATACTGATACCACAGTTTTTACACACCAAGATGATGTTCTAACGTAGATCGTTCTTTATTAATTTCCTACCAGACGGATTCTCGTTGCCGATCTTGGATACACGGCAGAAGGACTAATACAGAAACTCCTGGCATCAGCGCCACCGTGATAAAGTTCCTCGGACCAGGTGACCTCTAGAGCACGGAATGCCCACTCGAAGAGCTCGACCGAGAGATGAAGTATGTCAGTACCTTACATATTTTAAACAGATCTCTTACCCCCTGTTTGGATGTCGGAAAAACAACCTCGGAATTGGAAATCTGGAAATCTGGGTCAATTCATCTGTTTGGGGTGGCTACAGAATTGGCCCACGGAAACTCTGTTGAATTCCAAGCCAGCCCCGCACGCACGTCCGCAACCCTCTGGCAGTTTCCGAGCCCAGCGCCTCGGAATCGCTCGGAAAATCCCCCGTCTCCCCCGGTACCGCTTCGCTCGCACGCACGAAAAAATAGACAACCTCAACCTCGAGCTCGACCTCAAGGTACCCGCCGCCGGCGGCGGCGCCTTTGGTCCTCTCCGCCCTTCTCTTCCTCGCCCCTTCCCCGACCTCCTGCCTCCCTTTCCGATATCACCTCCTCGCAGCGACCTCCCGCGTCTCCCCGAGTAGATACTACCTAAACCTAGATCGACCGAGGCGGGATGAACGACGAAGCCGGCGATTCAGGCCACCTCGAGCTCCGTCGAGGGTCCCAGGAGCTCCGCCGTGAAGTACTCTCCATCCTCGTTGCCGCATGTTGCCCGAGATGCCTGAATTCGACGGAATCACGTTGTCGTCCTCAACTCCGGCCGGCGGGCGTCTCAGATGATTCCGGTCGCATCCGTCGTCTCCGCGACTCCCCGAGCACAGCTACGCGCTCCTGGTGAGCTGCTGATCGTCGTGGCACTTTCTTTTTTGTCGATTGCCATCGTTTTCATCGTTGTCATCGTGTAAGTACAGGCGCCGCCGCATAACTGCACACCGGCGACGGTCCGGCGACCCAAAACGAGCGCCGCCTCCACCCACTAGCGTGCCGTGAGCTCCTCTACCTAATGCGCACCACCTCACAGCCCAATCCGCACTCGTTCGAGCAATCTGTGTTCAACAGGAGATGTGCTACGATTTGATTCCATATTTCTACGGTGTGTACATCCAAACGGTAATTGGAATTGGGTGCTAGGATTTGATTCCAACGGCTAATACCAAGAACAACCAAACAACTGAATTGAATTGGAGACCATTTCCTTTCCATCCTGGATTTGGTATTCGAGTCCAATTCAATTCCGAGCCTATTTTTCCTACATCCAAACAGGGGGTTATAGTTAAGAGTAAAAGATTAAAATTATATTATTATATTATATACTACAGAAAAGGTAAAAATAATAGCAAATCTCTACGGGATACAAATTTTATACAGCAATTGTAACATTCAGCAGCAACAAAAAATAATTAGAATAATGCACATGAAGGAATATTCAGATAGGTCTGCAACTCTGCATACTTCAGCGTGCATTCTTGTACATCTGAGTTAATTAGACTGTGATATATAGACATTATGGAGGACTATAGGATCGGTTCACCCTCATAAATACATGCCAATGCAGACATTAAAAAAATTCAGACATGAGGATAAGAAGAAAGGAACTAAAAGCAGCCAGTTTGATCAGCCAAGTTCAACAAGTCAGTGTCAAAATTATGCTAAAATAGAGCGCCAAAAGGTATTGTATAAACTTAAACTAAAAAGCACATGACCTTCGGCCCTAAACACGGGTCATGAAGCACACAAAAAATTCATCCAAGAGTTACCCTGCAATGTGTGTAGAAATGTTAGTTACTCTACATATTTTAGTGGATAATTTTTTTGTCCTAGCTTTTCAAGCTTAGCCATAACACCGCTAGTGATACAATGGGTATGCACAAGTCTAACGAAGATAAGAGAAAGAAAGTCAATACCAAAAAGCGTCAACTTGCATAAAGGTCATTCCTTTCTCCAAATACAACTGCATAGTAGAAAAGAAGCATTACGTCCTACCCACTGACACTATCATAATCGCGCAGGCACAGTAGTTTCGTCTCACCAAATTGCATGAAAGCAACTGAAGGGAAAACATATGTTTTTTAAGAAGAAAAAACTATGAAAATAACTTCCATTTTAGTGAAAAACTACAAATTACTTCTCCATTTTCACCCACGGGATAATCTGGAAGTTACTTAAAACAGGTATTTTCCTTAACTAATTATAATATCCTCCCTTTGACCATCTAGGTAGCTTCCCATCAATATCCAAAGATTTCTTGGCTGGGACATATTTACCATATATGATGGTTGTCCCTATATTGAATTTGTATTCCCTTTACTGAAAATTTCCATTAAATTTTTGTATGCAATGCAGGTTTGCAATAGACATTAGCAAGCAGTTTATTGGTTATCTATTTCAGACATGTATTTACCTGGACCTAAACCAGGGTGCATGAGTGCATGTCCGGATGCCCAAGCGATTTTAGCATTCTTAAGTATGTAGGAAGTGCTACCGCGCAGTATCAGCTGCTTCCTCTCTCTTGCCCATAGTATAAGGTAGAGCCACATGATCAAATGCACTGACTCTGCAATATAAACACTAATTGATCTCATTTCTACATGCAGTAACTTACAAACAGCAATCTGGTGAAATAATAACATTGTTCAGATTTCAGAAGTTCAAAGAGAGAGATATATGTGTGGCTAACCAACCTTCCGAGATAGGATTGGCGAACAACATCTGGGACACAGGACTGAATCGGCAATGCGTACTGGACTCCTATTCTTGATGCAGCAAACAAATCCACAGGAAAGGTACAAGAAAATCCAATCCCAAATCCCGGCCGATTAACCCTATCCCAAATCCACAGGAAAGGTACAAGAAAATCCAATCCCAAATCCAAAACAATGGGGATCTCCACGTTGCCCCAGAGCGGTCATGCCCAAGCGGCGGTCCGCCGCCTCTAGCAAGAATCTTCCCAGTGACATGAGCGTCGTCGATGAGTCCACCAAAGGGGGTTGCTATGTGAATTGTGGCCGGCGTTGGTGGTGACGGCCGCCGACTCGCTAACCTAGCGACCAGAGCTAAGAGACGAGGGTTTCGCACGGGAGGAATTATGTTTCTATCGTCTTTAGTTTTGGCCTTGGGCCCTAGCCCATGCGAGGGACGCTTGATCGCTACGAAAGCATGCGAGGCGAAGCGGAGATGGCACGTGAGGTACCACACGTACAATCACAACCGCATACTCCAATTTAATAGTCAAAAAAAAAAGATAGGTCTGCATTTTTGCATAACGCCTCCCCGAAAGGAGCCGGATTCCATTACCTCAGAGATAACAGAACAAGGTCTCTATTTACAAGCCACACCAGCAGAAACTAAAAAACGGTAAACGGATCGACGAACCACCCAAAAGTTTCCAACACCAGAAGTAGCGAATTACTACGGAAAGAACAGTTCACTACACCCCACGACACAGCGCAGGAGAATTAACCAGAACCAGAGTTCACAGCCACTCTTAGTCGGACCAGTTTTTCAGTCAAAACACAAGCCAAAGCGTGCACCTCGGGCCATCTGCTTCTTTCTTCCAGTCAGCATAAAAGGAGGTAGCATCACCCCGAAGTGTCTTCATCTTCCTCCTCAACATCATGGCTGTTGCTTGTCGTCGTCCTATCAGATCCTCTGAGAGTTGCGTCATAAGCCTTCACCGCCACGTCTTGCACTAGATCAGCACCTTCCAACAACATGTGTTTATCCTGTTCATTCTGCAGACCTGCCCAATACCGCAGAAAAACACACATGTAACACACCATCTCAACAGGGGATGATATAAGTTTTCCTTCAAAACAAGCATTATTACGCAGCTTCCACACTGCCCAGCACAAAGCAGCAATCCCAACTATATGCACATTAGTTTTCGAAGGAAAAATATTGGCTATCCACCAGAAGTAGTGCGTAAATCCTGATGGTCTACTTGCAACTCCAATGGCTCTACACAGGGAGCTCCACACAAAGCTAACAGCTGGACAATGGAAGAACAGGTGTAAAATGGACTCATCCTCTGGGCAGAACCTACAAAGTGCACTCCCAGACCAATTCCTCCTAATCATGTTATCTTTGGTAGTAATAGCATTATGCCAGATTAACCACAACCAGATTTTAATTTTCAAGGGAAGTTTTGCTTTCCAGAGTTGTTTAAAAGATCTGTCAGGCCCACAAGAGGACATCTTGTTATAAAGGGACTTGACAGTGAACATTCCATTTCTAGTGAATTTCCATTTGGGGACATCTCTGCCCTCTCCCAACGCCACAGTAGTAAGCACACTTCTCAACTGTTGCACCTGCCCCTGCAGAGCTGGGCTGAGCCATCTTCTAAAGGAAAATGCCCACCCAGAGTCAGCCATCTCTCTCACTGACTTATCTTGTTGTTGAGAAATATCAAACAGTTGGGGGAAAGTAACACACAAAGGGTTATCACTTAACCAAGCATCATACCAGAAACTTGTATCTTTTCCACCCACCACACACATCTTTCTGCCTAAGAGGTAGTACTTCCTCACCTTAAGCAGATCCTTCCACACAGGGGAATCATCATGCCTAGGCTTGATTGCCAAGATCCCATTAGAGATGTTATATTTATTTCTAACAATACTTTGCCAAGGGCCCTCTTCCTTTTCCAACCTCCACCACCACTTACACATCAAGCAAATGTTTTGCAACCTCAAATTTTTGATTCCCAGACCCCCTTTCTTCCTAGGCCTACAAACCAGTTGCCATTTCACCATATAGTACTTTTTCTTGGAACCTGTCCCTTGCCAAAAAAACCTTCTAATGATTTTGGTCATTTTCTCCAGATTTGTCAGAGGTAGAAGATACATAGACATGAGGTAAATAGCAGTCCCACTCAAGGAGGACTGAATCAGAGTAACCCTACCCCCTATAGAGGAGTTGTTACCTACCCAACCATCTAATTTCTTTTTAAGTTTATCAGCAACCCCATCCAGTTCTGAGACCCTTAATCTAGAGCTACTAACAGGAACTCCAAGATACTTAATGGGCCAGTCCCCTAACTGACACCCAAACAGATTAGCATATTCCATTTTCTTAACATCATCCTTGAGCACCATCATAACTTCACTTTTATCAAAATTGATTTTAAGTCCAGACATGGCCTCAAACAGGTAAAGAATCAGTTTCAAATGTGTAACTTGCTCCAATGAATCCTGAACAAGCAATATTGTGTCATCAGCATATTGTAAAATGGCCACCCCAAACTCACACAAATGAGGAGTGAGTCCTACCAGCAAGCCAGCATGTTGTGCTTGCTGAACCATCTTAGCCAGATTTTCAGCAGCTAAATTAAAGAGGAAGGGTGACAAGGGATCCCCCTGTCTCACCCCTCTATGGCTAGCAAAGTCTCTCCCCCTAACATTATTAATCTTCACACAAAGTGTTCCATTCTCCAAAATATCCTTAATAATTCTGCACCAACGAGGACTGAAATTTTTCTGTTCCAAAAGATAGGTCTGCATGCATGAAGAGTAGCTAACAAATCTAACAAACTTCACAAGATAAGGTTACATGCAATGTTACGGTTGGCAAAAACAAAAAAATTAGTGCGGTGGCATTTGATGCGTAATTATATTGAAGTGTGACACCACCGCCACAGCAACCTTAATAGTAAAGATATTGCGGCTGGGCCCCGGGCGGTTAGCGCAGTGGTTGTTGTTGAGCGTAAAGAGGATGGAAAAGATCACTCGGTACAGAGGCCGGTTTATTACGTAAGCGAGGTATTATCGTAAGCAAAGCATCGTTACCCACATTGGCAGAAGTTGGTTTTCGGGATCTTCATGGCCAGCCGGAAATTGAAACCATATTTTCAGGAACACCCCATGACAGTGGTTAGCTCTATACCAATGTCGGATATTATCAGAAACTCAGATGCAACAGGCAGAATAGCCAAGTGGGCCATTGAGATGGGAGATTATCACATCAACTACGAGCCCAGGTCAGCAATCAAATCCCAAGCTTTAGTCGATTTCATCAATGATTGGACTCACACAAGCATGCCAACAATGACACCAAGTTCCGAGTCTTGGGTGATGCACTTTGATGGTTCTAAGAAGTACGAGGGATCAGGAGCTGGGGTGGTACTTACATCACCCAAAGGAGACAAACTGAGCTACGTGTTGCAAATTCACTTTGATTGCTCCAACAATGTGGACGAGTATGAGGCATTATTACACGGATTGAGAATAGCCAAGGAGATGAACATCAGGCGGATACGATGCTATGGAGATTCGGATCTTGTGGTGCAGCAGGTCTCAGGAACCTGGGATAGGAAGGATGCAACTATGGCAGCATATCGCAGAGAGGTGGACAGGGTCGCCGGGTGTTTTTCCGGGTATGAGGTGGAGCATATTGATAGGCGAAAGAACGAGGCAGCAGATGCACTCGCAAGACTCGGCTCGCGCAGAGAGCCGGTTCCACCCAATGTTTTCCTGGACGAGTTATGGCGGCCATCTGTTAAAACCGAGTCTGAGGAAGAGGTGGCTAACCAAGACCCGAATTTAGAGCTCGTGGCCACGGTACGTGCTATTCCCGAGTGGACAGAGCCATTTTTAGCTTATTTATCACGGGGCGAGTTACCACCACAGGAAGTTTTAGCAAGGCAAATTCTGAGACGAGCAAAGGGCTATTCCATCATCAATGGCGAGTTATATAAAAGGAGTGCAGCAGGAGTCTTTTTGCGCTGTGTAGCACCAGAAGAAGGCCGGCAGATTCTGAAAGAGATCCATGAAGGTGACTGTGGGCATCATGCATCCACAAGATCCCTTGTGGCCAAAGCATATCGACACGGTTTCTTTTGGCTCACAGCCTTAGCAGACGCGGAGCGCATGGTGGCAAGGTGCGATGGATGTCAAAGGTACGCTCGCCAAATCCATATGCCGGCTATGGAGTTGCAAACAATCCCATTAACCTGGCCGTTCGCTGTTTGGGGCATGGACATGGTGGGCCCCTTCCACATGTCACCCTGCAAAAAGACCCATCTCTTGGTAGCTATCGATAAATTTACAAAGTGGGTTGAAGTTATGCCAGTTACCAATTGCGAAGCAATCACAGCAGTCAAGTTCTTAAAAAGAATCATCTACAGGTTTGGGTATCCCCACAGCATAATAACAGACAATGGAACCAACATGTCCCTTAGTGAGATGGAAAAATTCTGTGGGAACAATGGAATCCAGCTTGACATAGCTTCAGTAGCACATCCACAAGCTAATGGACAAGTGGAAAGGGCAAACCAGGAATTACTTTGTGGGTTAAAGCCACGGCTGCGGGTTCCGTGCATCAGAGCTGCTGGAGCATGGGTAGAAGAGTTACCATCAGTGGTTTGGGGAATTAACACCACACCTAACAGATCTACTCAGATGACCCCGTTTTTCATGGTTTATGGTGCAGAAGCAGTATTGCCGAGTGATATTATTCACGACTCGCCCCGAGTGTCGGCTTACGTCGAGGTAGAGAACGAGAAGACCCGGCAGGACGCTGTGGATATGCTAGAAGAACACAGAGAACATGCTTTGGAGAGATCAGCCATATATCAGCAGGATCTAAGGAGGTATCACAGCCGGCGAGTCAAAACCCGGGTCTTCCAGGAAGGAGACCTGGTGTTACGCCTGGTACAGTCAAAGGAAGGAAAATATAAGTTATCCCCACCATGGGAAGGACCGTTCATCGTAAGCCGGAATTTGCACAACGGATCGTATTACTTGGTAGATGCAAGGGAAGATTCGGATATTGTCAATGACACCGCTCACACCACTTCATCTATGCAAGAGAGGGAAAAACCATGGAACGTGGCTCAGCTACGTCCCTACTACACCTAGACTAGACTAGGCTTACAAGTGGAACTACACGATGTAACAGGCAGCAGGTTTCAGACGCACTCTTTTCCTATCCAGGGTACCTATGGGGACTGGAGGGTTTTCAATGAGGCGGCTTGCTGACCTAACTTTTCTCATATCAATAAAGAGATAGTTAAACTACGATGTTGTTTCTTTCTTATGCGTTTCTTGTTAAGTTTTTCGTGTTCCTGTTTTTGTTTTCTGTTTTTGATGTTTTCAAGTAAGTATTAGTCCTTTATTTATAAGTACAGTAGTTTCATAAAGATTACATATATAGGTCTTGGGGGCTGATTGCTTGAATAGCACAGTTGCAAACTCAAAGACCCGGCCACGATGCCATTAAGTTATAAGGACCGATTACTTAGAATAAGTACGGTTACAATCTTATAACCGGACAATAGAGCCAAATTCTCTTGATTTCTCTTGCTTAAGCTTGACGTGACTCGCAAGAACGTGGCATGCTTTGCTAGCGTGTAATTACAATCAGTCATGATGCCCATGGAGACTTGCCTGGCCCTGTTTTTATATAGTTATAGCAGCATTGATTATCCACGCGAAAGCCAGCTTATAGCAAAGAGGATCAAAAGGGTCATCCAAACCACAAGTTATGCAGAGTACAAGGTTAACAACCGGAAACTCGCAATATATCAAGCATAACTTCAAACCTATGTGAGCAACTCTAGGATTTGGGCCTTAGCAGAAACAGTTTGCTCTTTTGAAAACTCCAAACCCCTAGACTCAGAAATTCGGGCCTTGGGGACTTGGGAATTTGAAAAAAGTAACAAATTGTCTAGCTATTAAGCTTCAAAACCCAAACATCCGAGTCTTGGGGACTTAGAAAAATCCACTTGTCAAAACCCCCGAGACCCGGAAACCGAGTCTCACAAAAGGAAAAATAGCGAAAGTTGGAAAACCAGCAACGAAAAGTTTAAAGCTAGTAAATATTAAATCCATGCAAAAGGCCAGAAGGGCCACGAAAGCTATTAAGGTTTTAACGTACTACAAACCGAGGGAGTAGTATAGAAAAGTGCACAGGCGCACTATAAAAAGAATAATTGTTTTAGATGCCCATTGGCCGAATAAAGTGTTTGAGGCAGCGAAAAGTGAAACTTCACTCGGCATCCTTCACCGAGTCTTCAACGTTATCCTTGGCAGCCGGGTCTTCGACTTGCTCGCTGATGGTTTTCCCGGTTCCTGCATCCGGATCAACAGCAGTACCGGCGCGCGCTGGAGGAGGGACAACCGGCGTAGAGGTGGCAGGCGCAGTATCGGCCTCAGCCTTCTTCTTCGCAGCTTCTTCCTTCCTCTTGGCAGCTTCCGCCTTCCACCGTGCCAGCATGTCATAAGGCTTAGGCAAATCCGACTTAATGGGCTTGTCTTTGGCATCGTAAGGCGGAACGATGTTGCTCAAATCCAGACTGTCGGCGATCAAGCTCGCCGAGTGACGCACCTCAGTATTGATAGCCTTGAAGTTCTTACCAGAAAATTTGGAGCCGTCATTGTTGAATTCGGGAAACCCGCCAACGAGTTTTGCCGGCTCAAGCTTGGGAAAGTAGGCCTTGGCCAGAGCGAGCCCCCGGGTTACTCCAACCCGGCACGAAGAGCGCTTCCAGTGGTCGATCCACTCGGGAATGGTGGAACACGCGTCAAGCAAAGTGTTCAAATCACCATACCCGGTGCCCGGCCACTTGATAGCTTGTAAAATCCATTTGGTGCCGGCACAGAGTTGCCGAATCACGGCCTTCAAGGTCTTCAACTTCTCGATATCATCTTCGTTTGGCATAGCCTCACCCGGCCCTGCAGAATAACAGAAAGGTTAAAGCAAGAAATTCCGAGTTTTTTGCGGAATAAGAAATCCGGGTTATAGTTAATCAGTTAGAAGTCATTACCAAGCAGTGTGCGATAAGTATCGGCAATTTGGGCCGACAGTTTCTTCAGTTCAACCTCAGCAAGTTGGGACCTCTTCTTATATTTTTTCACATTTTCTCAAGTTTTTCAGCATCAGCTTCCAGCGCTTCACGCAGCTTTGTTTCCGTCTCGAGGAGCTTGTTGGTTTTAGCCAGCATTTCCTCGGATTGGGCTACGTAAGCCTACGAGGAGAGAAAAGGGAATATAAGTCGTACAAAAAATACAAATCCGGGTGTGACAAACTATAGCGTTATAAAGTACCAAGCAAACTATACATAGTTCACTCGGAACTTGGGGACTAGGTGATTATACAAGCAGTATTGGTTCACTTACCTGGTGCTTTGCTGCCATGGCTTCCAAAATCCCCTTTTCATCGGTTTTTAAGGTATAGAGACAACCTAGCATCTCATCAAAGCTCAGTTCATCAAGTTTCATCCCGGAAGAGCTGGGGGCCTGGTTACTCGGAGGAGGAGTCCTTTCCTGCTTGAGGGGGGACACCCGGGTCGCTTGGGTCTCAGGAGTGGGGTCACCCATCCTCGCACCCAGGACCTCGACGTCATCACCCCCGGATCCGTGGGAGGGAATGGGATACTCAGCCTCCTGATCGACCGGGTCTTTCAGCAGGTCTTCTCCTTCTTCTTCTTCAGCGCCGCCAGCCGCGGCCTTCACAGTATCTACCGGCTCTTCCAGCGCCGGGTTATCCACGTCCATGTCGTCCGGGTCACTGGTTGTGACCTTGGCTCTAAGGAAAATAAAAGGAGCAGTTAGCATATGATGAACAAAACTTATGGAAAGTGTTGGTATATCGAATAGCAAGAAAGATAGTTTACCCGGTATTCACGAAGAAATCCGCCGGAAGATCGTTGCTAGACCCGGAGGAGGCTCTCAAGGGGTCCGAAAGTGAGACCCAGAATTGTCCAGCTAGTGGATGATTGGGAGAAGGATGTTTTCGAGTAGAATCGGAAGGATGGGTCTGGGGAATACCGGCACGACGAGCTGGGGACGAAGGGATGCCCGGGTTGAGAGGGTCATCACCCGGGGAGTTCCGGGTTACCCTGCGCTTGACCTGGAGCGGGTTCCTTCAAGTGTGGCGAATTGGACAAGCGTTGGTTAAGCTCGCACATGTTAGCGAATGAATATGTTTTGGAGGCGATAGTGGAATACGGAACCTTGAATACAACCCTTCGGGGCTTCCTCTTAGCTCCAACCTCGACGTCCGGCTCAGCCTCACTTTCGTCTGACTGAGTCTCCTCCTCATCCTCTAACCCTGGAAAGCACAGCATATTGTTGGAAAAGGAAAACAAGTTTGAAAAGTAAAGTCAATAGAGATGGAAATGAGTGAAACCCGGATATTACCTTCGTTCAAGTCAGCCGGCTCCTCGTCCTCCTCTGAGTTCTCGGAAGGAGGCGGGGTCTCAATCTTCCAGAAAGGGCTATCCTCCTGAGGTAAAAGTACAGTGATAAAAGTTAGTGGTTATATCAGAAAAATGGCAAGTTGGATAAAAAGTAAGAGCCGGATTTTACCGCTGGAGCCGGGTTATCCCGCGTGTAGGGGTCCAGGCCAGCTATAGTCCGGATCACCTCCATCTTCTCGGTCAGGAAATTCTTGATTATCTTGTTCGCGTCCACGGCCGGGTAATTCCTCATCGAGTAACGAAGGGAATCCGTGGTATGCCCCGAGTATTCGCACATGAGCTTGGGCCGTACAGCATTGGGCTCGACCCGGAAGGTTACCCAGGTTTTGACTAAATTAAGCCCAAGGAGGCCTTGAGCCGAGAGTACAGCGAGTTTGGCGAGGAGGGGCTGAATAGATTTCCGATCCGACTCAGAGGCATAAGATCTAATGTTATCGGAAAGTGTGAGCAGATTTTCGGAGAAACCCGGCAATGTCTTTTCGCCGGGTGAGGAGGTGTCTTGGCAATAGAAATAGGTCTTTTGCCAGTGTTTGACATGGGAGTTAAGGCTTAAAGTCGGCATCAGGGAATTCTTTCTTCTCTGAATAGAAACCCCCCCCGCAGACCAGGAGGGCCCCATCGCCGATCTCGCGGCACGGTTTACACTGGAATAGTTCTAGAAAGAGAGCGAGGTTTGGAGGGATGCAAAGGTATGACTCGCACAAGACTATGAAATGCGTGATGTTGAGCATGGAATTGGGTCCTATATCGAAAACTCGGAGACCGTAGTGGTTCAGCAACTCACGGAAGAAAGGGTGACCCGGGGGTCGGAAACCCCGGATCACGTGCTCTACAAAGACTATTACCTCATCGATAGCCGGAGAGGGCCGAGTCTCGTCTCGGGTACGCGCCAGTGGATATCTTCCCGGGCGGGGAGGACGCCCGACTCCGCGAGCTCGTCCAACTTAGCCTTGGTCACAGTGGATCTCGCCCAGTTGGCGGAGATCGACTGACTCGGCCTGGCCTTGCTGGCCGGCTGTTTGCCCTTCACCTTCGCGCTGGCCTTAGGCGCCATGGGCTTAACCTAAAAGGATGACAGAGTGCAGGGTGTAAGCAGTAAAGACCCGGAAATGTGCAGGGTGTAAGCAGCTAAGACCCGGAAATGATCATTGTCCGACTCACTGAGGAACACTTGCGGAAATTTTTTGCAGATTGGATCTAGGCGGAAAATTTCATGAGGAAATTTGTGACTACAAATGTTGAAGATACATTGTGAGGGGTACAATTGAATCTGTAATTAGTGTAGATTATGGAATTACGGGGTGCGGAGTGATTCAACTAACAAGAAGGAAGGAAGGCATCCACGGGCGGAGCTAGATCCAATCTAATCGAGTAAAATTGAAAGCGAAATTCATGGGGTAAGTTGGTTTACCGGTGGGATCTGGAGGAGAGCGCGGCGGCGGCAGATGGCGCAGTCGCGGTGGTCCTTTGGGCCTTCCGGTGAGCAGCTCGAGGGCGCGGCGGCGGAGGTCAACGGAGGCGCTGCGGAGGCTGGTGCCGTGCGCGGACGGCGGCGGCTCGTCTCCGGTGATGCGCCCGTGGACGCCTGTGGCGGCGCGGTCTTAAGCTCGAACGAGAGGGCGCCGAGAGGAGGTGGAAACGGAGAGATGGGGGAAATGGAGTACCGGGCCTAGGGTTACCCCCTGGACACCTACTTATAGGTGCGGGGTGGAAGATGCCCTAGGTCTAAGCGGCGGGAGCCGAAATTTCGGAAAAAGATACCTAACCGGATTTTTTGGGATAGGCATTAAAGGCTCCCGTTACGGGAAATCCGGAAATGATTGGAACAGATTACGAGCGAGATATTCGGACTGACTAGCAAGTGGTGTGAGCCAGGTCTTGTATGTTTTCACGGCGTGTTGACCCGGGAAAACAGTGCTAGATTCGGGGAAAGCCAGGTTACAATATGGACCACCCACAGAGTTAGGCCTAGCTATTATAAAAGCATTCTAACCCGGTATTTTGTGAACTTGTATGTTTGTTATTTTGCAGGGAATAGCGTGCGCTTCATGGTTGATCCCGCGAAGCCCAAGCTATTCTGGGGACTACTGATGGAGGGATGATAACCCGGTAGGCCAATGCCAAGGTGTAACTCGGCCCAAAGGGAACCGCGCAAGACCCGTCTCAAGGAAAAGGAGCTTCTAGAAGGCCCAAGAAGTAGTGTAGGCCTCGTAATCCGGCTTGTGGGTTACGCTAAGGAAATCTAGGGTTTGTATGCGGTGACTGGGTAGGACTCCGAGTATGCCTTGGATAGGAGGCCAGGAGGTCGGGTAAGATATAAACTGGCTCCTAGGCTCAGAAACGGGACGAGCTTTAACTAGATATTCGAGTTTCCCTGTAATACGAGAGTTGAGATTGTAACCCTAGATCGGAGACTCGGCCACTTGATTGCCAGAGCTGCCAGATCGATTGATAACATAGTTTCTCTTGAGCTAAACCCTCTCCCAAACACCAGAGTCGAATTGCCCCAAGATAAGTTACCCCCGGTAACGTCTGCCGTGATTATCCCACAACACTTCCCCTCGTCTGTTTTGCTCGATCGACATAAGCTTTAACAAAAGGCTTCCCTGCTGTACTTATGTCTTAGCCCATGCTCGCGGTATGCCTTTGGTTGCGGGCTCGCCGTCTGGATGCCATCTCCTTGGTTTGTCTGCCCCGCCAATGAAGCGACATGTGACCTCTTCTAGCTGCCGGGAAGCAAGGTTTGTGCGCCCAAGCTAGGGGGAAGGAATGCAAGTGTCTCTCTTTTTCTCTCGTTGCCACAGCCGCCTCGACAGAGCGGTCCCTGTAACATCCCAAGTATGAAAAATAGCCATTAGAATGTTTGCTCTCTGTTATTTTATGTTTTGCATCATGGCATCATGTTCATTGCAATTGTTTTGCTTGTTTTCCTTTTGTTTTCCAACTGTTTTCATTTGTTTTCTATTTGAATTTCAAACCAAAATTCAAACCTTTTGTTTCATCCTTGTGATGTTACAATTCCCAAAATGATATTTCAAATTAAAACAATCAATTGTTTCCATTAAAGTTGTGATTTCAAGACTGTTGTTTTGTTTCTAACAAAATTCATTTAATACCAAACCCTTTTCAAAATTCAATTAATTTCCAAAACAACAACCCTTTTGAAAGTTATGAAAATTGCAAAACCATTCAATCAATTGTTTCCATTAAATCCCTAAGGTTCAACTATTTAAAATTGTGGTTTTAATAGTTCACTTAATCCAAATGTTGTTCAAATTCAACCAAAACTCCAAGAAGCAACCCTTTGGAATTATTACAATTTACCAAAACAAAGTTAAGCAATTTGTTTCAAATAATTTGAGGGTTCAAACTCTTGGAAAATGTTTCTTTTAAAATAAATCACCCAATATCCAAATTCATACAAATTCAATCAATTACCAAAACAACAATATGATTTGAATTTTTGGCAAACCAAATATTGGCAAGTGGTTGTTGTTGATCCAATTAACCCACACAATTTTATTCCAGAGTTTTCCCAACCCAAAACCTATCTCTTTCTTCCTTATTTCAAATCAGCAAAAAAAAAACAATTAGAACCAAAAAAAGATTAAAAAGAGCAAAGGGAGAGAGAGAGCAGCCAGCAGGCCCAGCCCAACTCGCATCCCCTAGGCCCATACCCTTTCCCGAGTCGTCTTCTTCGTACGGACTCCATCCAGAGGGCACACGTCGACGGAGCAGATACAGGGAACGGCCATCCTTCTCCCCCTCCTCCTATATCTATGCCCTAGGGCTCCTGCCAACCCTAGCCGCACCCTTCTTCCCCTCCTTCTTCCCTCTCCCGCCTCCATCTTCCTTCGACCTCCCCTCCATATCTTTTTTTCTCTGTCTGTAACTGAACCCAACTCCACCCGAAATTTCCCTCCCTTTTGGCTCCGGCAATCACCGGCGTTAAGCCCCCCTCCGGCCGCGGCGAGGGCGGGAATGGAAAGCCCCCACCGCGGGCTTCCCCCTCCACTCCTCGGCGAGGACCGGGGGGCCTCACACCGCCGCCGCCATCCGCCCCATGTCGCCGGCGACGACCTGCTCCAACCCGTCCGCCTCCTTCCTGTCGAGCACCCGAGGTGAGCAGCGCCCCACCTCCTCTTCTCCCCACTCGCTCCCCTCTCCTCCTCCCTCACGCACGGCGCCCCCCCGGCCACCGCGAGCACCGCACGCAGCAGCAGCATCGATCCCTGCCGCCGGGGACCATCGCTCGGTAGTTCTGTACGCTGCAGTTCAGTTTCAGAAATAGCACCCGAGATCTGAACCTTATACCCCCCGCTGCCCCCTTTCCATCACAAAGTTTCAGCCACCCCACTGGTTCTGTCCCCAGCGCGCGCAGCAGGAGGTGGGGGGTTCGATTCCCCCTCCCACAATAAACCAAAACTTTTTATTCCTTTTGTTTTTGTACAGAAACTTCCAGGAAATCACAGCTAGGTCCCTGCAGTTCTTTTCTAGCCCCTGTAATATTTTTCCTAAGTCCCTAGAGGTGATAAAAATGGCAGATTTGCACCTTAACTTGTAAAATGCATAAGTAATTCATCCCAACTCCAAATTCAACATTTTTAATATGTTTTCTGTACCAAATTAAATGTTCTACCCAAATATAATTTTTTTTTACTGTTTTGAATATTTTAAATTGGTGAAATATTTAAAAACTTGCTTAATTCACTTAAACTTGCAAAATTCATAACTTGGGCATAAAAATTCCAAATTCCACAAACTAAATATGTTTTCCAATAAACTTTTCATGTAATTTCCAAATATAAATTTTGTTTGCTGTTTTGAATAATTTAAATTGCTGAAAACAACTGTTTCTTAATTATTGCATTCAAAATTGCCAAAATAATAACTTGCTCATTTTAAATCCAATCTCAACAAATGAAATATGTTTTCCATGCAAAATTAAACCACCTTTTCAAATATAAAATTTGTTTCATGTTTTGAATAATTAAAATTGGTTAAATAATTTAAACCTTATTTAATTCATTTAAAATTGCTAAATTCCTGACTTGATCAAATTAATTTCTTTTTGAACATATAAAATATGTTTTCCAACCATAGAAGTATAAACTTTTCAAATATGAATTTGGTTTAATGTTTTGAACAAATAAAACTTCAAATAAGTTCATGTTTGAATTAAATTCATTTAATTCTTGCTTAAACTTGTTTAATTCATAAATAATTTATTTGAAATCCTTTTTCAACAAGTGAAACATGTAATCCACCTAAAATTTGGTGTTCTTTTCAAATATAAACTTTGTTAACTATTTTGAACAATTAATGTTGGTGAAAACAATAAATGCTTGTGTAACCCCTTTAAGGAACCAAAATTCCAAAACTTAATAAACAAATTCTCAACTTGTTAAACCTTATTTCCAATTGATTCTATTGTTGTTATTTTGCTGTTTTCCTCATCCATGCATCATGCTAATCAACTTTCACATGATGATTAGTTGTAGAACAATTAATTCAACCATAATTCATGGGCTTTTCATATGCAATCCAAATTGCATGAGGGTCCATTTAAACATGTTATCCATGTCAACTAGTTTATTGCTATGCATCAATTAAATGGTCATGCATCATCCCATGTTTGTGCACTATGCCATGTTATTGATTGTTTGCCTCTGTGTTGTTTGTTTGCTTCTTCTCGGATAAACGACGACGTTGAGACCGACGATACTTACGACACCCCTTCTAAGGAGTTAGCTCAGTACCAGGCTACTGGGTTTGCAGGCAAGTATTCACTCACATGAACCATCGTGTTACTTTCAACATTGGATACCGATACTTTTCCGTTGTCTATTCTGCTAGCCCTATGAATAGTTGCTTCTGTTACGAACCTATCACATGAATCCCTTAACCATGATATTGCCTCACCTCCATACCTATAACCATTGCTTGTTGCCCGTGTCTTACTAGCATGCTTAGGGTTGTTTGCTCGAGTCTGTTACCCGTTACTTTCTGTTATCATATTCTATTATGTTCTGGGGCTCGAGGTTTAATCAATCAACCTGTTAATATTGTGGATAATAATAACTTGATGATAAGGCACCGGCAGGAGGCCCTGCGTGGTTTTGAGGCCTGCTAGTGTCGACCCTAATTAGGAAAAGGGTCTTGTCTACTGATCCATGATGAGCGCACTAACCGCATGTGGGAAGCAAGTATGGGCGCCCCCCTCAATTTGATTCGATTCGCATCTCGTCCAAATCGCCTCATTTAGTTCGTGTTTTCCATTTGCCGCATGCATGTTTTTGCGAGCCCAGGCCAGGGTGGAACTTTTGTAGTCGGTGAACGGACAACGATGTCGCCTAGAGGGGGGGGGTGAATAGGCGATTAAAACTTTTCCGGTTAATGCTTACTAAATGCGGAAATAAACTAGGTGTTTAAATTAACAAGCATACAACCTAAATATTCTAGGGTAAACTAGATGAACAAACAACTTATGCTAAGCAAGACAAGTAACAAGATGATAGCAAGATATATAACTTCAAGCTCGAAGGCTATCACAATGTAAATTGCATAAGTAAAAAGCTCGGGTATAGAAATAACCGAGGCACACGGAGACGAAGATGTATTCCCGAGTTCCTCCCACAAAGGGGAGTACATCTCGTTGGAGGGGTGTGAGCTCACCACGAAGGCCTACTCAACGCCACAAAGGCCTCACCCTATTCTCCGATGAACCCCGCCACAAAGGCCTAGTTCACCTTCCACTATTGGCAACCTTCAAACCCGAGGCACGCATCCACAACTCAATTGGAGGCTCTCGGTGTCACCACAATCTTGGGGCACGCATCCACAACTCAATTGGAGGCTCCCAAGAACACCACAAGTCGTCTAGGGTCCAAGACCCAAGAGTAACAAGCTCACAAACTTTCAACTTCCATGAATCCTCGTGGAGAGAGCAAACCGATGCAACCGATGCAAATGGCAAGAGCACAAGTGCTCAAATCCTTCACTCTCAAATTCCAACAAAGCAACAAATGCTTATGGGGGAATAAGAGAGGAAGAACAATGGAGGAGAAACACCAAGAACTCCAAGATCAAGATCTACTAAGTTTCCCTCACTAAGAAGGAAGATGGATTGGTGGAAATGTAGATCAAGATCTCCTCTCTCTTTTCCCTCAAATATATGCAAGAATCATGGGAGGGATTGGGAGAGGGGCAAGCTTTCCAAGGTCAACAATGGTGGGGGAGAGGGAGAAAAACGTGCTTAGAAAGCTTGGGGACCAATGGGGAAGAAAGCCCCCTTAAATAGGTCCCCACAAGAACTAGCCGTTGTGCAGGAATTTTGGGACCGGAATATCCGGTCCGAAGTGAATAATCCGGATCAAATAATCCGGTTCACTCCAGTGCGAAAACTGGTCTGAAATCCGTCGAAACCGGAATATCCGGTATGCCCCGAAAAATCCGGTTTCCAATAATCCGGTTCATGTGAGTACCGAAAAATGGCTCAACTAGAAACTTCATAACTTTTGCGTCCGGACTCCGTTTTTGATGATCTTTGGCTCGTTGAGTTCGTAATGAAAAACTCTACAAGATCATGCAGAGAAACATCACTGCCCAACAATGGAAACTAAAACCAAATGTAGAAAGGTTTAACCTCTCTAAAAGGAACAACCGGTAAAACTTCCAACACGAAAACTCACATAACTTTTGCGAATGAATTCCGAATTAGGTGAGTCCAAATGCATTGGAAAGATAACAGCAAGGAGTATCCAAATAAAAGGCGAAAATATTGATACCTCAAAGTATGGAGAAGTTACCACACATGGAAGGTGTGGGAACATTCTCAAAGACAAACGGAATATTTTCACCACCGAAAACGCAACAAGTTTTTCTTACGAAATCCGTTTTCGAGAAACCAAGGCTTGTCATGAAGAGCACGACAAGCACTAAAACCCAAAGGAGACAAAAGCCAAATAAGAACGAAGAAAGATGATATGCAAAGTATGCAAAGGTTTGAGCTCTCCATAACGATTCGATCGAGTTACTCACTTGATAGCCCCTCTTGATAGTACGACTATCTATCATATAACCCGGTCTCCCAAAGACACGAGACCGGTAAAATAGAAAACCTATAAAGATTATACCTTTGCCTTGAGCATTCCACTTGAGCTAGATGATGACGATCTTGACTCTCTCAAGTTGGATCTTCTTTCTTGATTGCGCTTGCTAGCACAAACTCCGCTTCATGAAGACTTGCAAGTTGCTCCCCCATACACCATTATGGGAGAGACTAGCTCCCCCATAAACCATTATGGGAGAGACCCTTCGGCAAATCTTCACAAGGCCACAATCTCCAAAAGGGTGCCAAGCATCAAGCATAGGATATCTTCTAGATGCTTCACTTGAGCTTCCACGTCAAGCTAGATGACAAACACCGCTTGATGACGACATAGACCATGGGCTAAATGAAATCCTCCTTTTGGTTCATGCCCATGGAAAGATACCTAACCACACATAGAGATGCGACACACACATATCATGGGTTATTTCACAAAGCTATATTTGACAATTGGTTACCATACCATGAGATACACAATCCCACTTGGTACAACTTGTAGCTTTGTGTGTTGATCGCTTGCTTGATCAACCTTGTATCTTTGCTTCTCACTTCTAAAGATGATGTCTTGAAGAAGATAATGAAAGATCACCTAATCCTTTTCTTCAAGACATACTAGCAATAAGCTCAACTCAAACCATAACCATTCTTCATATAAATCCTTGAAAGTAACAATGGCCATCAAGGAAGCTAATAGAGTTCAACACATGAACTCCATTATTTCCTATGGACAAGATCTACAAAGATAACTCAATGCAAACATTAGTCCATAAAGATTGTCATTAATTACCAAAACCACATATGGGGGAACCATGCGCTTTCAATCTCCCCCATTTTGGTAATTGATGACAATCCCTTTTTACGAGGGTTTATATGATGAATAAAGCAAACATGCTAAACTAGAGCAAGGATGCAATAGCATGGAAAGGCAAATGCTTAAGAACGAAACTAAAGCATAAACCAAATTCCCTTAAACCCTCTAAACTTCTCCCCCATTGGCATCCATTGCCGAAATGGGCAAAAAGATTAGAAGGCCAATATAGTAAGAGCTCCCCCATAGTGTATGCATTCCTCATGATATGAGTGAAATCAAGTGCATATCTCCAACTATGAATAGATGGAGGGAGATCAAACTATATTGAGGATCCAAAGATTTATAAGCAAAGTAAATTTGAAGGATACTTTCACAAAGAAGCAACCAACCACAAGGATCCGAAAAACCGATTGACCAACATCAATATTTTGATAGGATCAACCAAGTGTTCTAGAAAATCAAGAGGGAACTCCCCAAGGTACATGCACAATGTTAGATTTGAATTACTATATAATGTGCACAACATGGAATCATCACTCCCTTCTAGATAATTTTGAACACAAACAAGAGCAAGATACTAGATTGGAAATGAAGCAAAGCAACTTGCAAACAAATAAAAGTTGAGCAATGAAGATCAAGAAGTGACAAATAAAGACTTACTCAACCAAAATAGATGCGTGTGACAAGGAAAAACATTTTTAGTAGACTAATAGGATGATAGAATCATCAACATAGTCTTTCAATATAAGAGGCACATAGTGCATATCATGTCTTTCCCATACACACAAACCATCAAATGATAAAACACATAGGTCCACAAGCTTATTAAGATTCAAAAGGAATACCAAAAGAAAAGCAAAGCTTGTGCCTTTTAGGAACCACCAAGGAATATAAAGCAATAAAAAGTGGTCACTAAAGAAATAGAATACCAATTAAAGATGTAACTATTATCGTGTGTATATGTTTCTAAGTGGACAACAATCACAAAGATATATATCCACAAAGAAACATGCACACACAAAATAGGTACAAAGGTGAAGAACATGATATCCAAGAGAGGTTCATTAATATACCAATAAGATTTTTGCTTGAAAGCAAAGCACTAAGCTTAATTTTATCTTAAAGGGATATAGATGAACACACAAAACTCATCAAAGCATCACAAATATCACAAGGGAAAAGTGATAGTTGGAATGCTTCGAGAAAGGTAACGCATATCACAAAAGATTCAAATGGTTTTTGAGAATTCATCAATATTTCATATGAGATACTTCAAGTAGAAGTTGCTAGATTAATATACTTGGGATTGGTGAACCATTTAAATATCCCCTTAGTATGTAATCATCACGGCTTACTCATAGTTGCAATAAAGATGCTTTTGAAAATACATTTGCAAGAACCAAATGAAATTGCAACAAGGGAAATCATGCCAAGAAGCAACCTACACAAGGTTGAAATCTAGAAATGTATGCATGAGATAGATACTTGTTACCGAGACGACATTGGTGATGAAGAGGATGCGAGTTTGATAATCATCGAAGCTTGACTCCTATAATACCATGGTGAGAACACCTTCCTTATGAATGGAGCAAGCAACCAATGTATCTCCATTGTACCTAAAACAAAATTCAAGTACAAAATGGTACCCAAACTCATTGGGTCCTAAGTAGTTAGAACAACTACAATACATAGGACAAACTCCAAATAAATATGTGCATATTGATATGAATTTGAATTTCATGCACATCTTAGCCATTTAGGATTTGATGGAGTTTATCCTATATATTGGATCAACGAAAGTAAGCATGCCAAAAGATATACATAGAAAATATGCATGCACAAAACTTTCAAGAACCAAAACAAGATACAAATTGGACAAAGAACTAATAAAACCAAGAAGCCACTCACAAGAGTGAAAAGAAAGAGAATTGTCCAAAATATATCAAGACCCAAATCAACACATGATTGAGGAAACCAACATAGAGAGGATACCAAAAAAAAATAAAAGAGTGAACAAACCCTCTACACCTTTCATGATAGCACACAAAGTACCAAGACGAAAAGTGTTTGTCTTCCAAAGAGACAAGTCATTGGGAAAACAAACAAATTTAAAGACAACAAGTGTTCAAACGCATATAGGATAGTTCTTCCAATAATATTGCATTATTTATGATCTTGCATTTGAATACAAAATGCACAAAATGGAATCATTACTCTCCATATATATTATTCAAACACTAGTCATGTTTAAATAAAACAAATTAGATGCAATACCAATTTAAAGAATGGTGATCTACTCAAAGTAGGATAGCTTCCCCAAGAATAGTGCAACCCAAAGAAGTATGACTTTGAACACAAGTGCACAAGTATGGGATCATTGCTTTTCCTAACTCAAGAAAGCATAAAACAAATTTTGAGTAGAGCAAGGAAGACACAAAGGAGTTTGAACCAATCAAAATCCTTGGCAAGAAAGAAGGAAATTTTAGAGCAATGGCCAAAGTAAATATGATCAATAAACTTACCACAAATTATTATAACTTGTCAAAGACAAGAGATGTATGCAGATATTTCTCGGTGGTAGATTTGTTCACAACCATATTCACAAAACATAAGCATGTGGAAAAAGATAGGAAAGAAAACATGCTTAGATAGAGATTCTTGAAAGCTTCAAATAAGACTCGAAAAAGCAAGGCAACAAGAAACTCTCTTACAAACAAGATACCAAAGAAGAGTGAAACAAAATATTTTAAGCAAATATGGAACTTGTTTGAGCAACATGCCACTTAGGAACAAGATAACTAGAATATCAACTCTAGGTGGAAATACCTCACATGTTCACATTTTCTAGGATTGTAATATGCACATCGCTTATTACTCCCCCATAATGTGATAATCCATAGAAAACAACAAGAGGCAAAAATAAAACCAACTATAGAAAGTTAATGGACATTTTAGAAATGAATTTCTTATGAGAATGACATACCACATAGAGAATAGATAATATTGATATATCAACACTAAGTGGTATTCCTCATGTACACACATTTTAGGATAGTAAAGTGCAAAGCATATTACTCACCCAAAATGGGATAGTCCATTAATCTCCCAAAGAGCCAACTAAGATAAGCAAAGAAAGCAATGAAGGCTCAACACAAAGAACACAAGTACATGGAGTGCAAACCAACAAACATAACTAGATTACTCAAGATAGGTAAGTAGGAAGCACAATATATACAAACACATGCTAGAAACAAAACTAACATATGCAAGGGAGCAAGCAACTTTCAATGAATATATGATTTAAACACAAGTTACCGCTTGGAGGCACATTGGGAAGGATATATATATATATAATCCAAGTGACTTGGCTTGAGGAAATATAATTGATGAAGATCCCTTAATTCTTCATAAAATAGCCAAGTCTCCAATGCCCTCCAACTCCCCCTATTGATCAAGTTTGAGCTTGTTGGTCCCCAACCAAGTTGGGTCCTAAGAGGTTAGTCACAATAGGTTTGGCAACCCAAATGGTTCTTTTCTTGACACCACTTGGAGTACCAACATACTTGGCAAACACATTGCCCACATTATCCTTCCTAATAGAATAAACATCATCAACAAGGATAGGGTTGGATAATGTACCATTTGTGCATGAAGAAGCAAAATGTCCCTTCTTGCGACAAAGGTAGCAACATCGACTCTTTTCTCTCTTCTCAATAGGCTTCTCAACAAGAGGAGCATTGGCTTGAGTCTTGTTAGGAGGTGGCCGTTGTTCAACTCGTGGTTGAGCATGAGATTGAACAAGAGGCCGCTTCCCTAGTTGCTTCTCACTAAGAGGCTTCTTCTTGAAAGGGCAAGATCTAACATGGTGCCCTTGAATCTTGCACTTGAAGCAAATGATCTTGGCCGGATCTTTGACTTGTTCTTGGCCCTTCTTCTTGTCAATAATGGACTTGTTCTTGAGATAGGAGTTGAATCCAAGTCCACTCTTGTCATTGGGAAGTCTTCGCACTCTCAACATCTTGTCAAGTGTGGAACTCCCTTCATGACACTTTTCCAAATCTTTCTTCAAAGAAGTGACTTGGGCCTTGAGCTCTTTATTTTCCTCTACATGGTTAGAAACAACACAAGAGATAGAGGAAGTAGATGCTTCATTGTTAGAGCAACAAGGCAAGGAAAGCAACTCATCACAAGATGTAGAAACATTATGAGAGGATGAGTTACTAATACTAGCACAAGTCAATATAGCATTATTAGAAGATATTGTGCTAGTAACCATATGAGGCTCACAAGATGTTACCTTTGTAGTGATAGCCTCAAGAGCTAATTTTAGCTTGGTATGGGATTCTAGAAAATCCTCATGAGAGCTAGATAGCTTTTCATGACTTTCTTCCAATTTACCATACTTGCTAGTCATTAGCTCAAGTTGAGCCCTTAGCTCAACATTCTCCTTCAAAATAGATGCTTCACAAGATGTGGAGTTAGTAGCACAAGCATCAATTGAAATAGAAGAAGATAACTTGGCAAGCTCATTATTTAACCTAGAGTTTTCTTCAATTAGATTAGCATTGCCAACAACAAATTCAACCTTTTCATTTTTAAGCACTTTATATTTAGCATGGGTATGGTCACGTGCTTTAGTGAGATAGGCTATTTGTTCATTATAGAGCTCCTCAATAGATTCAAGTTTCTCCTCAAGAGTAACTCGGAGCTCATACTCTTCCTCAAGAGACATAGTGAGGGATGCCTTTTCATTGGCATCACTTCTTTCAATCTCACCTTTCTTTTCAATGATTTTAGCGCTATACATAGAAAAAGCCAATATTTCACTAAAAGGAGTGATAGCTTTACTACCTTTAGGGAGATCAAGAAGAACCAACTCACCCTTCTTCATTAAAGAGTCTTCGTCCTCATACTCTCCATAAAATATATCCTCGTCCTCATCATCGCAAGATGTAGTGGGTTCCAAAGGTGGTGATACCTTTGAATCCCTAGCCATAAGGCACATATGAGAAATGGATGGCGATGATGAAGATATACTAGAAGAGCCATTAAGGTACATGTCTTGTTCCACCAAAAAATGGGATTCCTCTACATTGTTAGCCACACAAGTACTAGAGGAAATGGAAGCATTATTTTCATGAAAACAAGACATAGGAAGCATATCATCATGAGATTTAGTTAAACAACTATTACATGATATGCAAGGACTATCAACACTAGCATGTATGGAATTTTGAGTGCTAGAAGATATTAAGTCCAAAGATAGATCATTGCAATGGGATAGAGATGAAGTATAGTCAATAGCAAATTCACTATCCACAATGCAATTTCTATCACCACTCACCATATCATTACCTTGTGACAAATCACATGTTGGTGGAGTGGAGAAAGATGTGAACTCATCACGGCCGGAAGTGGATGGAGAACAATCATCCTCAATAATATTGGACACATCATATATATCTTGAAGTTTTGTCCATAGCTCATGAGCGTTCCGAAAAGGCATGATTGATTCAATAACTACATCGCTCAAAAAGCACAAGAGACCATTAGATACAAAAGTATCGAGATAAGAGTTTTCCTTATCCTCTAAAGATAAATCTTGAGAATCCTTTGGAGGAGGAAAATCCATATCTACAATTCTCTTAACATACTTTGGACCCATGTCCGTAAGAAATTTAAGAATGCGAATTTTCCAAACATCAAAGTTTCTACCATAGAATATAAAAGCGGAATCATGTTCTATTTCTCTAAACGACATCGTACTCTCTAGGATGTAAAGCCTAATAAAGAGAGACGAGGCTCTGATACCAATTGAACGGACAACGACGTCGCCTAGAGGGGGGGGTGAATAGGCGATTAAAACTTTTCCGGTTAATGCTTACTAAATGCGGAAATAAACTAGGTGTTTAAATTAACAAGCATACAACCTAAATATTCTAGGGTAAACTAGATGAACAAACAACTTATGCTAAGCAAGACAAGTAACAAGATGATAGCAAGATATATAACTTCAAGCTCGAAGGCTATCACAATGTAAATTGCATAAGTAAAAAGCTCGGGTATAGAAATAACCGAGGCACACGGAGACGAAGATGTATTCCCGAGTTCCTCCCACAAAGGGGAGTACGTCTCGTTGGAGGGGTGTGAGCTCACCACGAAGGCCTACTCAACGCCACAAAGGCCTCACCCTATTCTCCGATGAACCCCGCCACAAAGGCCTAGTTCACCTTCCACTATTGGCAACCTTCAAACCCGAGGCACGCATCCACAACTCAATTGGAGGCTCTCGGTGTCACCACAATCTTGGGGCACGCATCCACAACTCAATTGGAGGTTCCCAAGAACACCACAAGTCGTCTAGGGTCCAAGACCCAAGAGTAACAAGCTCACAAACTTTCAACTTCCACGAATCCTCGTGGAGAGAGCAAACCGATGCAACCGATGCAAATGGCAAGAGCACAAGTGCTCAAATCCTTCACTCTCAAATTCCAACAAAGCAACAAATGCTTATGGGGGAATAAGAGAGGAAGAACAATGGAGGAGAAACACCAAGAACTCCAAGATCAAGATCTACTAAGTTTCCCTCACTAAGAAGGAAGATGGATTGGTGGAAATGTAGATCAAGATCTCCTCTCTCTTTTCCCTCAAAGATATGCAAGAATCATGGGAGGGATTGGGAGAGGGGCAAGCTTTCCAAGGTCAACAATGGTGGGGGAGAGGGAGAAAAACGTGCTTAGAAAGCTTGGGGACCAATGGGGAAGAAAGCCCCCTTAAATAGGTCCCCACAAGAACTAGCCGTTGTGCAGGAATTTTGGGACCGGAATATCCGGTCCGAAGTGAATAATCCGGATCAAATAATCCGGTTCACTCCAGTGCGAAAACTGGTCTGAAATCCGTCGAAACCGGAATATCCGGTATGCCCCGAAAAATCCGGTTTCCAATAATCCGGTTCATGTGAGTACCGAAAAATGGCTCAACTAGAAACTTCATAACTTTTGCGTCCGGACTCCGTTTTTGATGATTTTTGGCTCGTTGAGTTTGTAATGAAAAACTCTACAAGATCATGCAGAGAAACATCACTGCCCAACAATGGAAACTAAAACCAAATGTAGAAAGGTTTAACCTCTCTAAAAGGAACAACCGGTAAAACTTCCAACACGAAAACTCACATAACTTTTGCGAATGAATTCCGAATTAGGTGATTCCAAATGCATTGGAAAGATAACAGCAAGGAGTATCCAAATAAAAGGTGAAAATATTGATACCTCAAAGTATGGAGAAGTTACCACACATGGAAGGCGTGGGAACATTCTCAAAGACAAACGGAATATTTTCACCACCGAAAACGCAACAAGTTTTTCTTACGAAATCCGTTTTCGAGAAACCAAGGCTTGTCATGAAGATCACGACAAGCACTAAAACCCAAAGGAGACAAAAGCCAAATAAGAACCAAGAAAGATGATATGCAAAGTATGCAAAGGTTTGAGCTCCCCATAACGATTCGATCGAGTTACTCACTTGATAGCCCCTCTTGATAGTACGACTATCTATCCTATAACCCGGTCTCCCAAAGACACGAGACCGGTAAAATAGAAAATCTATCAAGATTATACCTTTGCCTTGAGCATTCCACTTGAGCTAGATGATGACGATCTTGACTCTCTCAAGTTGGATCTTCTTTCTTGATTGCGCTTGCTAGCACAAACTCCGCTTCATGAAGACTTGCAAGTTGCTCCCCCATACACCATTATGGGAGAGACTAGCTCCCCCATACACCATTATGGGAGAGACCCTTCGGAAAATCTTCACAAGGCCACAATCTCCAAAAGGGTGCCAAGCATCAAGCATAGGATATCTTCTAGATGCTTCACTTGAGCTTCCACGTCAAGCTAGATGACAAACACCGCTTGACGACGACATAGACCATGGGCTAAATGAAATCTTCCTTTTGGTTCATGCCCATGGAAAGATACCTAACCACACATAGAGATGCGACACACACATATCATGGGTTAGTTCACAAAGCTATATTTGACAATTGGTTACCATACCATGAGATACACAATCCCACTTGGTACAACTTGTAGCTTTGTGTGTTGATCGCTTGCTTGATCAACCTTGTATCTTTGCTTCTCACTTCTAAAGATGATGTCTTGAAGAAGATAATGAAAGATCACCTAATCCTTTTCTTCAAGACATACTAGCAATAAGCTCAACTCAAACCATGACCATTCTTCATATAAATCCTTGAAAGTAACAATGGCCATCAAGGAAGCTAATAGAGTTCAACACATGAACTCCATTATTTCCTATGGACAAGATCTACAAAGATAACTCAATGCAAACATTAGTCCATAAAGATTGTCATTAATTACCAAAACCACATATGGGGGAACCATGCGCTTTCAGTCGGCATATAGGGGGACACGTTCTTAGAGTGCTATGAGGGTCCCTTTTCTTCGGGGCTCGATTAGCCGTGCGCCCAAGGTGCTTTGGGCTTGATGCGGAGAAGAGTTGAGTTGTGTTGAGTACCTCGCTTGGTGGGAAAGGCCTTCCCATCTGGCGGGTTATTCTTACGTGTACGGCCAAATTGGTGCACCCCTGCAGGGATAAATCTTCTCGAGAAGCCGTGTTTTCCGCGGTTATGGACTACTTGGTGAAAGTACTGGCTAACAAGTACTCATGACAACTTAAACCTAATGATTAACAACCTTACACCCAATGATTAACAACTTGACTAGTAATAGGCTTATTGACACAATAATCTGAACCATCATTATTTCAACTGTGTGAGTTATCCTCGGATTGCCTCTTTGGATAAGGGGCGAGATCCAGGATGGGTTTGTTTGGAGTTAGTTATAGGTTGGTTACGATACGCGATCTTATCTCTTTTCTGTTAGCCGGAAGTTGTAGTATGTTTCTGTAGTTGGTTAGAGCAGCCAGTTGCAGCATCTTTATATCCCCTTTCTTCCGTTGAACCCAAAGCATCTGTGTTTGGTGTTGACGGGTTACACTTTGGTGAACTGTGAGTCTTGCTTGCCAGTACGTTTATGTACTGACCCCTTTGGGGCTGTGGTTTCCGCAGACTACGATTCCGAGGATCCCCATGGTGGCTACTACGTGGAGTATGACGAGGCTGCTGACGAGTAGATAGCGGACCCGGGCAGGATCCGAGACTTCGTGGATGGGCTCCGTCTGTTCGTTTCTGGCCTCTTAGGCCTACTTGGATCTTGTCTGTACTCAGACCTTTTGAATGCTTCCGCTGTGATGTAATGATGTATTGTTGGGACATGTGTCCTCTGGATGATTGTATTTGCTATCTCTGCTCTAGTGAGAGCCATTTGCAACTTATTTCAATCTTTTGTGTCTTAGAGATCTGTTGTGATATCAATTGTTCCAATGCCGTTGACGTACCATGTGTGTATGTTTTGAAGTACGTCAACGGAAGTATCTGGATTTCTACGGGATGGTTTGCGTAGACGATGAATAGTAAGATAATGGTTGTCACACGTTTACGTGTTGGCCTGCTCATATTGAGATGCGGGTGCCGGTATGCCCCGTAAGCCATTTATCTACTGTTTAACGGACTGTTAGTATCCCCTAGAAGTCCGGGTGCGACAGTCCCTGTGCTCTTGCTAAGGCCGCGGTATGCTCATTAGGCGCTCTCAGCCAACGACTCACTTTCCTTCCCCGGGCTCACCCTCCCTCGATTAAACAACCTGAAACAAGGGTGAAAAACCACTAGATTCTCAGAAGCATGATAAGCCATCTGGTACATATTTCTCCTTGGAGAGCCGCCACAGGCTCCTGACTTTCTCATTCTTGGTGGCATGCGCCCGGGCCCTGCCCAGCTGCGCCACTTAGACTACTCGGTTTCCTCCGAAACATGAATAGACGATGGTCAGCAGGGTGCACAGCACGCTGCGCTTCAGAGGAGAACCGACGCAGCTGGGAACATGTAGCAATGGCATGAAAGAAGCATGGCACAATCAAATATTATAGATACGTGTGACACATTTCAACATCCCCAAGCTTATTTTCTTCTTTTCTTCGAGTAGGTAAATGATAATAAAAATAGTGACATGGTATCAGATAATAATGTAAAAGCATCTAAACTTAGATCAAGTGACTCAAGGCTATCGTTTATAGTAGATGTCAACCAAGTAATGACTAAACCATTGCGAATAACAAAGATAAAACTTTCAATGAATAGCACTACAAGATAATGAAACCATGCAAAGTATATTAGAGATGATTTAAAGTATCAAACAAAAAAGCATAATACTCCTATAACTCCGAACATGCATGGTAACTAGATGGACCTAGCGCGTCTTGCCGCGCCATTTTTTTTGCTACTGTCGTTTAAATATGATCAAACTTAATGAATTTGGTTATACACCTTTTAACAACAGCCTCTCGTATTCAGTGATTTGGTCCTTCTATAAGGCATAGCAAAAGATAAGTAACACCTTGTGACTTGTGCTAAACTTTCATGGAGTAGAAAATGAGATTTTATCAATACAAAGATCGAAAAATACCTCAGGTAATAGTAAACAATAAATAATATCGAGACAACATGATTTATAGAATGGTTACAAAGAATATCACCGATCACTCTTAAGTTCTTTGTAAAATTTAAGTAGTTTTACCTTAAAAGTTATCTGATCGTTTCTTCTAGGGAGTCTTCTTAAGAAATAAGCATGTTGTTTTAGAATTTCTGAGATAATATTGATTCCCTTGCATAAATATATTTAGATAGACTCAGACAAAGTATTGATCTAGGTTGATTCAAGACATGATTGCTAAGAGTAGTGCTTGTGGTTCAAACATCTGCTGGAGATATCGTATGATCAGTGATGGCCTAAATACTGATTAGAGATGGCAAGGATGTTGCGATGAATTGAGTGATGAAAAGGAAAAATAGAAGTCTACAAATTTCTTATTTATAATTGCTTTCACATGAATTATAAAGTGCCTCCAACTAAGCGGGAACCAAATCAAACTCATGTCTTTATAAAAGACAGATTCTTGAGTTCTAAACATATATGTAAGTCATAGTTCTACACTGGAGCGGAATAGTCCTTTATTTTTTTAAATGTTACGCCACTTTCCTTCTGTTATTTAGTTGTTCCAGATAAGGAGTGGAAGCCAAAACCAACGAAAAAACCCACCCAAGCGGAAAATTTTATCCATCGAGATGTACCTGTTACTATGAAGGATGCTCCACAATCAGTTCTTGTATTGAGTTCCATTCACAAGGAAGATATCTCTTTGAAACTGAACAAAAACTGAGTGATATATGCAGATGTTTGAGAAGCAGCATGTCATTATCCCGGATCACCTTCAGGTTCATATAGTATTCGCATCATGTTACTGATATGCCCGTATACATAGAAAAAAATAAAAAGAACAAGACATTCCATTCCATTTACATGATCAAAGAAAAAGGTACACAAGATTCCATTCACTTGGGATTTCGCTGGGCGATTTTTGCTAGGCACTTCATATACACATAATACTCATATTTAGGTTTTATGCACGCCTTCAAAATGGAAATATGAAGCCAGAGGGAATGTGCTGAAACTAATCTTGGTTTCCAAATATTTTTAGTTACTTCAACCATATGAGTATCAATCCAATGCACCTACTCATATTTAGGTTTTATGCACGCCTTTAAAATGGAAATATGAAGCCAGAGGGAATGTGCTGAAACTAATCTTGGTTTCCAAATATTTTTAGTTACTTCAACCATATGAGTATCCATCCAATGCACCTTACATCTGATCATACAGATTCTCTAACTCATCTTCCAAATTGTTAGCCAAACCTGGACCTTCAGTAAAACAAAAGAATAGCCAGTCGTCAGTACTTCATATCCTTTCCACGTGTATACCACATGTATTTCTGCTGATGTTGCTTAAAACAACCTTAAGCTTATATGTAGGCCTAGTTTAAACACTACCAGAGGAAGACGTCAGAATTACCAAAACTATTGTTGCTTGAGCATTGTGTTTTGTGTTTATTAAGAACAAAAGAACTAACACATAGTTGGCTGCACACAAGATTGAAAATAAGCTGACATATACATTCTAACATTCTTCTACAATATCATTACAGTTATAACTTCACTAAGTACTTAAAGGAAGAGAACTCGATGCATTGAGAATGGACAATAACGATCAGCCAAACCTTTTGCAGATATTTGATCCTGCCTTAGACCATTGTACTTGGTTCATGTATACAATGATTTAACTTGTACAAATTGTATCTCAAAATGGTTTTTGCAACTGAAAAAGTTTCCTATCATGAAGGTATTTAATTTATAGAATGAGTGGCTGGTAGCACTGTCTATTTCAGCAGACAGATCAACAACTACTCAATTTAAATTAAATACATCTAAATATGCTAGTAGCCAGGTTCCAGAATTAAATGAAGAGAGGTCTTGCAGCACATAATTAACTTATTCATCTAGGAAAGGAACAATACAACTAAAGTTTAATTTTACGAAAGACAGTTGGCACTGCTAGCTTTCATTGAATAATAGGAAAAGGTTACAAAGGCCCCGATAGGGAAAAGGAAAAGAGGAGAAAAACATAGAAAGATTACAGGTTCGGTAGCAGGTAGAGGCAACTGAAACAGGCACGGTCGCAACGGTAAAATACCAACCTAGCCTGGCACCACACATGTCAATTTTAAAGCAGTAACTTGAACTGGGAGAGGTATTTGCAATTACCGTGTTACACACTATTGTCGGATGAACTAAAACACTTCATACCATGTGGTGGTGTTAGAATAATGTCTCTATGGATCTAAACATAAACAAGAATTTCATCTCTAACTGTGTCCAGGTATTTCCGAATCCACGAACAGCAGCAGCAAGAGAGCAATATCACTTCCTGTTCCAGCCGCGAACTACAACAGCGTTGGGCAAGGCTGCAGCCACACCGCCCGCTTCCAGACCAGCTCACCTCCAGGAGCACCTGCAGCCCTGCGCCGCCCTCCTCCGGCAGCGCCCACAACCAGAACTTCACATGCCGAGCTGTGCCCTTCTCTACAAATAAACAAAACTAAACCAAATCAAAGAAGAGGTGGAATTCACCTAGGGTTTTCACCATCTTTCTAGCCACTGCAGCGCCACATCGATGTGGCACTTTGAGCCCCTCTACGGAGGTGGCCTCGGGAGAAAGATGCGGCGGCGGCTAGAGGAACTCCATCGGAATTACAAATCTGGCGAGGAAGCGGGTGGGAGAAGGGGCGAGGTGGAGGAGCAAGATGCAGTAGCGGCTAGAGGAGGACGGGTCTCCTCTCGAGTCAAGGGGGAGCCGGGTGGTTCGAGCCTTCGAGGCGACTATTCAGCGGCGAACCGACCTCAGGCTAAATTCTACCGGTGACTGTGGGCCTACATCTTGGAGCAACCAGAGAGCGTGAATAGCCCTGCGTTTTTAGTTCTTTTAAGAGATATGATTAGGATCAAGTCAAGTGATATAAATATGCACATAAAAGATCATATGTTCTAATCGTTCACTCAAGTGTGGGCACAAGAATTGGTTTTTGGCACCAAGATGTTATGGCTAATAGAACAATATTGGAGGTTTGGAAGGTAAATGGAAAAAATCTCACACAACTGAAAGTGATCATTAGACAAAAGGAAGTCTTATAATCAAAGCTATCCAAGGAGTAGCGATTTCCACACAACGGATTCACATAGACAAATTAAAGTTTAATCAAAATAACTGACAAGCATTGATTCCAATTAGCAGCATAATTAATCATGACATAATGAATACCACCCCAATGGGGAGCTGTGGCAAACACACAAGTGTACACCTGGGGTCCCTGACCACCAACGTCTAACCAAAATTACCATTGACCATCATGTAACATCCCAAGTATGAAAAACCACCCCTAGCATATTTGTTTCTTGTTTTATTAAAGTTTTGCATCATGTCATCATACTCATTACTTTGTTTGCATTTGTTTTCCTTTTGTTTGCATCTGTTTTTCTCTGTTTTCACAATTGAAATTCAAACTTTATTCAAACATTTATTTCATACTTGTTATGTTACAACCTTTTAAATAAAGAGTTCAAATAAAAACAACCAATTGTTCCATTTATTTTTCCACAAGGTTCAACTATTAAAAATGGTGGCTTTTAATCAATCACTTAATTCAGATGATTATTCAAATTCAAATACATTTGTTTCAAACAGCAACCTTTTGGAATTAATGATAATTACACAACAATTATAATCTTTTGCTTCCAATTAAAGCTATATGATCACCCCATTTGAATTTGGTTTGCAATAATCATTTAATCTCAAATCATTTGAATTGGAATCAAATTTCAAACAGCACCAATTTGAAAATTATGAAAATTACCAAAACATTCTAATCTTTTGTTTCCATTTATTTTAAACTAAAGGTTCAATCCAATTTAAATTTTGTTTCAAATAATTCACTTAATAATAAAAATCCATCCAATTTGAATTAAATCACAAACAGCATTTAAAATTTGAAACTTTTGGAAAACTAAGTTGGCAATTAGTGGCTATTGTAAAAACTAACTCAACCAACATTTTTCTAATTTTTTTTCCTAACTCCAAACTCTCATTTTCTTCCTATTTCCAATTCTGCAAAAAAAAAAAAAACAACAGAAATTTTAAAAAGAAAAAAAAAACGCGCGCAGCAGAGGGGAGCAAACGCGCAGCCCAGCCCGTTTTCTTTTCAGCCTCGGCCCGGTACCTGTTCGATCTTCGTCGACAGGTACGGCAGCACATCGGGCGGTGCCACGGCGGCACCGTAGCGCGCCGACGGCCGTGAGCGCCCCCAGGCCCCTATATCTACCCCCTAGGTTCCCCCGAGCCCTGCTAACCTAGCCCTACCCTATCCCCTCGAGCTCCGCCGCCGTTTCCCCTCTCACTGCCACCTCTCTCCCCTCTGCAACCTCACCGGAGACCCGCCGTGTCTGAACCTCCGATGGCCACCGCCGCTGCCGTGCGCCACCATCCGTCCTAGCTACTGAAACCAACCCGCCGCAGCTCCCTCGTCATCGTCAACACCTCAGCGGGCACGGAGGGCGTCCACAGCGCCGCCGCCGTCCGCGACGTCGCCGTCCACCGCACTGCCCCGGACCTGCTTCCCCTCCGATTCCTCACGGTGAGCGCCACCGTGCCTCCATCTCCTCCTCTCTGCCTTGCGCGAGCACCACCGCACACCGCAGCAAGCATCAGCAGCGAGCCATCAGCATCCAGCAGCGCTGCGGCAGCGTCGATCACCGCCGTTCACCGTCGTTCACTGTCGGGGTTCAGACAACGCGCTGTTAAAAATTCAGTTACGCGAATCTGAACCTCAACCTAGCTGCAGCCCCTTACCTGACAGAAACAATCGAACACCGCAGTGGTTGCACGCTGCTGCCCGCGCGCCCAGGGCGCAGGATCGAGTCCTGGCGCCGCGGATTAAATCCGCTATTTTTTGCGCAGCACGCTGACAGGGTGGCCCCCCCTGTCAGCTGCTGTGTGGCATTGCTGCTACGCATGCATTCCACGCTGGCCCAGGGCCCATTGATAGTGCCCTGGGGTAGCTAGTTGTGCGGTATAAAAAGTTTTCAACACTTTTCTTTTTCAAAACAAGTCCCTTTAATTTACAGATTGGTCCTCTAAATGAAAATGCAAATAACTTTTATTTTATAAACCCAAATAATAAAAGTAAAATATGTACACTGCCCCAAAGTTAATTATCTATCTTTTCAAACCATTTGTTTTATGTTTTGAATAATTCAAATGCATTCAAATTTCAAATTCAAACAATTCATTTGTAATTTGAATAATTGCATAACTAATTCATACTTAATCCAAATAAAATATGTTTTCCATGCCATTTTGAACCATCTTTTCAAATATAATTTTTGTTTCATGATTTGAATAATTAAAATTGTTTAAATAATTTAAACCTTGTTTAAATCATTTAAATTTGCTAAACTCATAACTTGCTCAAATTAAATTATTTTTGAACTTATAAAATATGTTTTCAAACTAGAAAAGTATAAACTTTTCAAATATGAATTTGGTTTAATGTTTTGAACAAATGAAAATTCAAATAAATTCAAACTTGAATTATTTGCATTTAAACCTTGTTTAACTTGTTTAATTCATGAATAATTCATCTTAATTCCTTTTTCAATAATTGAAACATGTAATCCACCCAAAATTTTATGATCTTTTCAAATATGATTTTTTTTATTTGTTTTGAACAAATTAAATTGCTGAAAACAACAAATGCTTGTGAAACACCTTTAAGTAACCAAAAAATTCCCTAACTTAATAAACAAATTTCTAAACTTGGTAAACCCTATCTTAAATTGTTTCTATTGTTGTTATTTTCCTGTTTTCCGGATCCATGCATCATACTAATCCACTTTCACCTGTTGGTTAGTTGGAAAACAATTGTTTCAACCATAATTCATGGGCTTTTCATATGCAACCCCAAATTGCATGTGGGTCCATTTAAATTGTGTTACCATGTCAACTAATTTATTTTGATGCATCCATTAAATTGACATGCATCATCCCATGATTGTGCACTATGCCATGATATTGATTGTTTATCTTTCTACATTGTTTGTTTGCTTCTTCTCGGATAGACGACGACGTTGAGACAGACGATACTTACGACACCCCTTCTGAGGATCTAGCTCAGTACCAGGCTGCTGAGTTTGCAGGCAAGTTATCACTCACATGAACCACTGTGTTCCTTTCAACATTGGTTACCGATACTTTCCGTTGTCTATTTCTGCTAGCCATATGTATCGTTGCTTCTGTTACGAACCTATCACATGTTACCCTTTCACCCTGATATTGCCTCACCTCCACTCCTATAACCCCGTTGCTTGGGCCCGTGTCTTACTAGAATGCTTAGGGTTGTTTTGCTCGAGTCTGTTACCCGTTACTTTCTGTTACTATATTTCTATTATGTTCTGGGGCTCGATGGTAAACAACAACCTGTTAATTTTGAGGTAATAATAATTTGTTGATAAGGCACCGGCAGGAGGCCCGGCGTGGTTTTGAGGCCTGCTAGTGTCGACCCTAATTAGGAAAAGGGTCTTGTCTACTGATCCATGATGAGCGCACTATCCGCATGTGGGAAGCGTGTATGGGCGCCCCCCTCAATTTGATTCGATTCGCGTCTCGTCCAAATCGCCACACTTAGTTCGGGCTTTCCATTTGATGCACGCATATGCAGGTACGAACCCAAGGCCAGGGTGGAACTTTTGTAGTCGGCATTTAGGGCGGCGTGGTCTTCCAGTGCTATGAGGGTCCCCTTTTCTTCGTGGGGCTCGATTAGCCGCGCACGCACAGCACGTGGTGCTTTGGGCTTGATGCGAAGAAGAGTTGAGTTGTGTAGAGTGCCTCGCTTGGTGGGTTTGATTCCCGTCTGGCGGGTTATTCTTACGTGTACGGCCAAATTGGTGCACCCCTGCAGGGATAAATCTTCTCGAGAAGCCGTGTTTTCCGCGGTTATGGTTAACTTGGTGAAAGTACTGGCTAACAAGTACTCAGAACAACTTGCACCTAACTAATGATAACTTAGCTAGTAATAGGCTTATTGACACAACAACTTGATCCATCATTAATCCAACTGTGTGAGTTATCCTCGGGTTTCTTCTTTGCATAAGGGGCGAGATCCAGGATGGGTTTGTTTGGTGGTCAGTTATAGTTGGTTACGATACGCTGTCTTATCCCCTTTCTGTTAGCCGGAAGTTGTATCATGTTCTGTAGTTGGTTAGTGCAACCAGCTGCCGCATCTTTTGTATCACCCTTTCTTCCGTTGAACCCAAAGCATCAGTGCTTGGTGTTGACGGGCTACACTTTGGTGAACTGTGAGTCTTGCTTGCCAGTACGTTTATGTACTGACCCCTTTGGGGCTGTGGTTTCCGTAGACTACGCTTACGAGGATCCCCGTGACGGCTACTACGTGGAGTTTGACGAGGCTGCTGACGAGTAGTTAGCGGACCCGGGCAGGATTCTTAAGCCTATTTGGATTTTGTCTGTACTCAGACCCTTTGAATGCTTCCGCTGAGATGTAATGATGTTATGTTGGGACATGTGTCCTCTGGATGATTGTATTTGCTATCTCTGCTCTAGTGAGAGCTATTTGCAACTTATTTCCATCTTTTGTGTCTTAGAGATATGTTGTGTTATCATTCTGTTAAACGCCGTTGACGTACCATGTGTGTATGGTATGAAGTACGTCAATGGTAGTATCCTGATTTCTATGGGATGGTTTACGTAGACGCTGAACAGATAGGGGTTGGTTGTCACACATACGTGTGTTGGCCTACTCGTAAGAGATGCGGGTGCCGGTAAGCCCCGTAATCCAATCCACTACTGTTCAACGGAACTGCGAGTATCCTCTAGAAGTCCGGGTGCGACAAATGGTATCAGAGCCTGTCTGCCTGTAGGATCCCTTTTTACTGGTCGCAGTTGAGTCTAGAAACTATTTTGTAACTATATAGGAAAAATGAAACGTGAGAGTAGGAATTCTGCCATTTTTCTTCTTTCCCCACCCACCCACCCTTTTCTGGTAAGGAAGTGTAACGTTGTTTTCCCTTCTCACCTAAACTTTCAAGTTAGGTTTTCACGAATCCTGGTTTCTCTAGGATAGTTATATCTACTAGTCCATAGGAATGGAGGTGGTTGTGACATGATTTATCATGTTGCCTACTCATGATTGAGAACGGAGGCGTGTAAGCCCCGGAAGCAAATCCTCTATTCCTTAAGCAGTAGATATTGATCCTTTAGAAGCCCGGATGGGTTTTCGTAGTACCTCAGGAGTTTTGGTCTCGTGTTTCCCGATGTTGCTTCGATATCCTGTTCTTCTCAACATCCTTTTCGTCCGTTGAAACCTTTGTTGTTGCCTTCAACTTCAGTTCTCCTACCGGCGTCTAATCAAAACTTCCCCGATCATCCGCAGATGGATCTCAGGTTCTACCCGCAGGTGGTTCGGATGACTCGTTGCGAGAGCACCGCCGGTTATCCGGAGATGCTGAGAGACATGGTCACTTATCTGGGATTCCGTTGGGCACCAGAGTACCAGGTCTACGAGAAGCAACGAGAGTTTGACCATACCTACTACCAGGCTATCGTCTACATTCTGTCAGATGATGGCATGAGCGTTCTCCACCGCTACGAGGCAGTAGGTTCCACAGTGGATATGGCTGTGCAGCAGGCAGCTTATGTGAGTCTCACCGTCCTTCGTGCTGACTACTGGGGGTTTGACGATTCCATCTATCGCCACATCCCCCGTGGTTACATCACTTCGGAGGGAGCTCACTTCACTCTCTACGACAACCTGGATGTCTACGAGCATGATAACACCAGGCTGCACACCACCGCTCAGTTTGTGAGACACAGTGACGCAGTTGCCAGCACACTATCTCAGGAGTTGGCTTCAGTCAGGGAGCAGCTCTACCTTGCTTTGACTCGTCTGGCGACGTACACCACAGACTTTGTTGGAGATGAGCGCTTTACACGTTTCGATCAGCCAGTTGGTCGTCGTCTGCCAGATGCTGGAGGTTACGAGCCGATCAGAGGTCCACTCCTCAACCTCGGTGCTGGTTACACTAGGATTCCACGCTTTGGAGCACAGGGAGTCGACGCTATGTACTTCACCACACCTAGAGTCGCTCTCAGACCACGTCAGATCTACGTGGATCGTCGTTCTACCTACTTTCGTGGGCGTGCTCCTCACCGTACCTCTCGTCGTACTACTCACCGCCGTCCTGCGTGATGAGCATGGGAGTACCGATGTATCCATTCTTAGCAATGTTTAGTTATCCTGTGGGACTTGAACCATTTATGGTGTGTTGGATATTCTGATGTATTTGAACATGTGATGATGTACCTGTTGGTTATCTATTCATGCGTCGGAATAATCTCGCTTTCGGTTTTCCAAGTCTATCCTTTTCTGTTGTTGTGCTAAAATGCATGTCTATTCAGGATGCCGCCAACAAGGAACAACCCGCCTGAGCCACCGCCAATCACGGAGCTGTTAACTCAGATGACTCAGGTCGTGACGCAAATGGCCCAGTTCCAGGCTAATCAGCACAACAACCAGAACGCTCCACGAGTCAGTATCAAGGAGTTTCTGAGTCTGGGGCCGAGAGCTTTCGGGGCAACACGCGAGCCTCTGGATGCTGATGACTAGATCCGTGAGATGGCCAGGGCTCTGGACATTGCTCACGTTGCTGAGGAAGACAAAGTCAAGTATGCCTCCTACCTACTGAAGGGTCAGGCAGCTACCTGGTGGGAGAACTACCAGACCATGAGAGCTGGATACCCAATCACCTGGGGTTGTTTCAAGGATGCCTTCCTGAAGCACCACATCCCAGATGGTCTCATGGAAAGGATGCGTGAGGAGTTTTGCTCTCTCAAGCAGGGCAAGCTGGACGTCATTGGCTATCAGAATGAGTTCAATCGCCTCGCTCGTTACGCTGGTGATGAGGTGTCCACTGAGGCTAAGAAGATGGCAAGGTTCCGCCGAGGTTTTAACCCGGAACTCAAGTACGCCCTCACCAACATCAAGGCCAAAGACTTCGAGGAGCTCGTGAATACCGCGCTCAATGAAGAAAATGGGCGCAAGGCGTTCGAGGAGTCTCGAAAGCACTCGCGTGAGGGTGGTTCCTCCTCCAACATGACCACCCCTCCGCAGAAGCGCCGCATCTGGGTGCCAAATGCTGCTGTCACTCGGGCTCCATACGCCCAAGCTTCTCCAGGCTTCGCTCCCCGCCCACCCAACCCAGCTCAGATGTAGGCTCAGAGGTTTTCAATGGGTCAGCCAAGGCCAGATGCACCTCGTGTCGTCACTTGCTACAAATGCAAGCAGACGGGGCACTACGCTGACAAGTGCACTCAGAGGCAGCTACCTCCACCACCACCTCGTCCCAACACAAACCAGGCAATGGTGCGTGCTCCCCCGGCTAAAGCCTTCAACTCCAACAACAGGCCTGTCGGGAGGACCGCAAGGGTGAATTATGTCAAGGTCGACAAAGCTGAGGAAGCTGCTGACGTCGTTCTCGGTACATTCCCCGTAAACTCTAACCCAGCTAAAGTGTTGTTTGATACCGGAGCATCGCATTCTTTCGTGTCAAAGATCTTTGCGACAGCAATTAAGCTCCCTTTTGTTGGTTTGGGTTCCCCGCTAGTAGTAAACTCCCCTGGAGCAACTATGCAAACTTCCAAGATCAGTCATGAGAATCAGATTCTAATTGGAGGTCACATATTCCTTGCTTCTCTCATTCTGCTTGGCAATTCTGACATTGATGTCATTCTTGGCATGGATTGGTTGAAGGCCAATAAAGCTACGATTGATTGTGCTCAGAAGTCAATAACTCTGTTCCACCCTTCTGGCCAGATAGTCTATTCTCCAAATGAATCAAGTTCTGTTCATGCTAAACCTCTACCTCTACTTGAAAATGTTCCGGTGGTTTGTGAATTCCCTGACGTCTTTCCAGAAGAGTTGCCAGGGATGCCTCCGGACAGAGCAGTTGAGTTCGTGATCGAGCTTGAACCAGGTACTGCTCCAATCTCTAAGCATCCATACAAGATAGCTCCTCCTGAACTGAAATTGTTGAAGGAGCAAATCGATATGTACATGGAAAAAGGTTACATTCAACCTAGTTCCTCGGCTTGGGGTTGCCCAACTCTGTTCGTTGCAAAGAAGGATCAAACAAAGAGACTCGTTGTTGACTATCGTCCTCTCAACGAGAAAACCATCAAAAACAAGTATCCAATTCCTCGTATCGATGATCTTTTTGATCAACTTGCTGGGGCCTCAATATTCTCAAAGTTGGACTTGAGGATGGGTTACCATCAAATAAAGATCAGAAAGGAAGATATTCCAAAAACAGCTTTCACCACTCGGTACGGTCTATATGAATACACCGTCATGTCCTTTGGTCTCACCAATGCACCGGCGACATTCTCTAGACTCATGAATTCTGTATTCCACGAATACCTCGACAAGTTCGTTGTGGTATATATCGATGACATTCTGGTCTACTCAAAATCCGAGGAAGAGCATGGAGAACATCTTCGTCTCACTCTAATGAAACTTCGCGAGCATCGTCTGTATGCCAAGTTCTCCAAATGTGAGTTCTGGATTCCAGAAGTTGCTTACCTTGGTCATGTCATCTCTACCAAGGGCATAGCCATTGATCCAGAAAAGGTTAAAGAAATTGTTGATTGGAAACCTCCTAAGACGGTAAAGCAAGTCAGAAGTTTTCTTGGCTTAGCTAGCTATTGCCGTCGTTTCGTCCAAAACATTTCCAAGATGGCCAAACCGCTCACTGATCTCACAAAGAAGGACAAGAAGTTCGTTTGGTCTCCACAATGTGATGAGAGTTTCAATCTCCTGAAGACTAAACTCACTTCTACACCAGTTCTGGTTGGCCCAGATACTACCAAACCTTTCCAGATATTCTGCGATGCATCTCTCCAAGGTCTAGGAGCAGTTCTTATGCAAGAACGTCAAGTTGTGGCTTATGCTTCACGTCAGTTGAATGCACATGAGCAAAACTATCCCACACATGATCTTGAACTTGCAGCAGTTGTGTTTGCCCTCAAGAAATGGAGGCAATACTTGTTGGGTAATCGCACTGAGATATTTTCCGATCACAAGAGTCTGAAATACATCTTCACTCAGCTAGATCTAAACCTCAGGCAAAGGAAATGGATTGAAAAGATTAAAGACTTTGATCTCACCATTTCTTACACTCCAGGCAAGGCTAATGTTATGGCCGATGCTCTCAGTCGCAAGTCATATTGCAATAATCTCATGATCATGGAAAGCCAACCTCCACTTCATGAAGAGTTCCAGAAGCTGAACCTCGGTCTTGTTCCTCAAGGCTATCTTGCTAGCTTGACAGCCAGTCCAACTCTCGAGGACAAGATTCGTTCTGAACAACTTCGTGATGCTGAAATCAAGAAGATGGTAGAACACATCAAAGAAGGCAAGGAGAAATTTAAGTCCTTCTCAATTGATGACAAAGGAACTGTGTTCTTCGAAGGACGCATTGCAGTTCCTCAAGTTCAAAGTCTCAAAGATGTCATTCTCAAGGAGGCTCATGAAACTCTTCTCTCCATTCACCCTGGAAGTACAAAGATGTACCAGGATCTTAAGACACTGTATTGGTGGCCTAGCATGAAACGTGAAATTGCTCAATACGTTTCTGAATGCGACGTTTGTCAACGTGTTAAGGCAGTTCATCAGAAAACAGCCGGTCTACTCCAACCTCTGAAAATCCCTGAGTGGAAGTGGGACATGATTGAAATGGACTTCGTCACTGGTTTTCCAAAGTCCAAGAGGGGCAACGATGCAATCTTCGTTGTCATTGATCGTCTCACTAAGGTAGCTCACTTCTTTGCTGTCAAAGAAACAATCTCAGCTAGCCAGTTAGCAGAGCTCTACACAGCAAAGATTGTTCCTCTTCATGGTGTTCCATTGGAAATAAGCTCAGACCGTGGAAGCATATTCACTTCTCATTTCTGGAAAAGCTTTCAAGAAGCTTTGGGCACCAAACTTCTGTTCAGCACAGCTTATCACCCTCAGTCTCAAGGGCAAGTCGAAAGAGTCAATCAGATTCTCGAGGATATGCTCAGAGCATGTGGTCTCTCCTTTGGCATGAAATGGGAGGATTGCCTTCCATATGCTGAATTCTCCTACAACAACAGCTTCCAGGCAAGCCTAGGCATGGCACCATTTGAAGCACTCTATGGCCGCAGATGCAGGAGTCCAATCAATTGGTCTGGAGCTGGTGAACATTCACTCTTAGGCCCTGACATTGTTAAGGAAGCCGAGGAGAAAGTTCGTATCATTCGTGACAATCTCAAGATTGCTCAGTCTCGTCAGAAAAGCTACTATGACAGCAAGCACAGGGATATGATCTATGCACCTGGTGACAAGGCATATCTCCGTGTAACTCCCCTCAGAGGCACTCATCGTTTTGGTGTGAAAGGAAAGCTTGCACCAAGATACATTGGTCCTTTCAACATTCTCTCAAGGCGTGCGGAAAATGCCTATCGTCTTGAACTTCCAGAAAAACTATCCAAGGTGCACGATGTGTTTCACGTGTCACAGCTCAAGAGGTGTTTCAAAGATCCAGATCGTGCAGTTGATCATGATTCCATTGAACTGCAAGATGATCTCTCTTATGAGGAGCACCCTGTTCGTATTCTCGATGAGACCGAGCGTAAGACTCGCAACAAGAGCACCAAGTTCTTGAAAGTGCAATGGTCGCATCATTCCGATAAAGAGGCAACGTGGGAGACCGAAGAGGATCTTCGCAAGAAGTATCCGGACCTTTTCCTTTCTCAGTAGGAATCTCGGGGCGCGATTCCTTCAAGGGGGGGGCGTTTTGTAACATCCCAATTTTGAAAAACCACCCCTAGCCTGTTTGTTTCTTGTTTTATTAAAGTTTTGCATCATGTCATCATACTCATTACTTTGTTTGCATTTGTTTTCCTTTTGTTTGCATCTGTTTTTCTCTGTTTTCACAATTGAAATTCAAACTTTATTCAAACATTTATTTCATACTTGTTATGTTACAAACTTTTAAATAAAGAGTTCAAATAAAAACAACCAATTGTTCCATTTATTTTTCCACAAGGTTCAACTATTAAAAATGGTGGCTTTTAATCAATCACTTAATTCAGATGATTATTCAAATTCAAATACATTTGTTTCAAACAGCAACCTTTTGGAATTAATGATAATTACACAACAATTATAATCTTTTGCTTCCAATTAAAGCTATATGATCACCCCATTTGAATTTGGTTTGCAATAATCATTTAATCTCAAATCATTTGAATTGGAATCAAATTTCAAACAGCACCAATTTGAAAATTATGAAAATTACCAAAACATTCTAATCTTTTGTTTCCATTTATTTTAAACTAAAGGTTCAATCCAATTTAAATTTTGTTTCAAATAATTCACTTAATAATAAAAATCCATCCAATTTGAATTAAATCACAAACAGCATTTAAAATTTGAAACTTTTGGAAAACTAAGTTGGCAATTAGTGGCTATTGTAAAAACTAACTCAACCAACATTTTTCTAATTTTTTTTCCTAACTCCAAACTCTCATTTTCTTCCTATTTCCAATTCTGCAAAAAAAAAACAACAGAAATTTTAAAAAGAAAAAAAAAACGCGCGCAGCAGAGGGGAGCAAACGCGCAGCCCAGCCCGTTTTCTTTTCAGCCTCGGCCCGGTACCTGTTCGATCTTCGTCGACAGGCACGGCAGCACATCGGGCGGTGCCACGGCGGCACCGTAGCGCGCCGACGGCCGTGAGCGCCCCCAGGCCCCTATATCTACCCCCTAGGTTCCCCCGAGCCCTGCTAACCTAGCCCTACCCTATCCCCTCGAGCTCCGCCGCCGTTTCCCCTCTCACTGCCACCTCTCTCCCCTCTGCAACCTCACCGGAGACCCGCCGTGTCTGAACCTCCGATGGCCACCGCCGCTGCCGTGCGCCACCATCCGTCCTAGCTACTGAAACCAACCCGCCGCAGCTCCCTCGTCATCGTCAACACCTCAGCGGGCACGGAGGGCGTCCACAGCGCCGCCGCCGTGCGCGACGTCGCCGTCCACCGCACTGCCCCGGACCTGCTTCCCCTCCGATTCCTCACGGTGAGCGCCACCGTGCCTCCATCTCCTCCTCTCTGCCTTGCGCGAGCACCACCGCACACCACAGCACGCATCAGCAGTGAGCCATCAGCATCCAGCAGCGCTGCGGCAGCGTCGATCACCGCCGTTCACCGTCGTTCACTGTCGGGGTTCAGACAACGCGCTGTTAAAAATTCAGTTACGCGAATCTGAACCTCAACCTAGCTGCAGCCCCTTACCTGACAGAAACAATCGAACACCACAGTGGTTGCACGCTGCTGCCCGCGCGCCCAGGGCGCAGGATCGAGTCCTGGCGCCGCGGATTAAATCCGCTATTTTTTGCGCAGCACGCTGACAGGGTGGCCCCCCCTGTCAGCTACTGTGTGGCATTGCTGCCACGCATGCATTCCACGCTGGCCCAGGGCCCATTGACAGTGCCCTGGGGTAGCTAGCTGTGCGGTATAAAAAGTTTTCAGCACTTTTCTTTTTCAAAACAAGTCCCTTTAATTTACAGATTGGTCCTCTAAATGAAAATGCAAATAACTTTTATTTTATAAACCCAAATAATAAAATTAAAATATGTACACTGCCCCAAAGTTAATTATCTATCTTTTCAAACCATTTGTTTTATGTTTTGAATAATTCAAATGCATTCAAATTTCAAATTCAAACAATTCATTTGTAATTTGAATAATTGCATAACTAATTCATACTTAATCCAAATAAAATATGTTTTCCATGCCATTTTGAACCATCTTTTCAAATATAATTTTTGTTTCATGATTTGAATAATTAAAATTGTTTAAATAATTTAAACCTTGTTTAAATCATTTAAATTTGCTAAACTCATAACTTGCTCAAATTAAATTATTTTTGAACTTATAAAATATGTTTTCAAACTAGAAAAGTATAAAATTTTCAAATATGAATTTGGTTTAATGTTTTGAACAAATGAAAATTCAAATAAATTCAAACTTGAATTATTTGCATTTAAACCTTGTTTAACTTGTTTAATTCATGAATAATTCATCTTAATTCCTTTTTCAATAATTGAAACATGTAATCCACCCAAAATTTTATGATCTTTTCAAATATGAATTTTTTTATTTGTTTTGAACAAATTAAATTGCTGAAAACAACAAATGCTTGTGAAACACCTTTAAGTAACCAAAAAATTCCCTAACTTAATAAACAAATTTCTAAACTTGGTAAACCCTATCTTAAATTGTTTCTATTGTTGTTATTTTCCTGTTTTCCTCATCCATGCATCATACTAATCCACTTTCACCTGTTGGTTAGTTGGAAAACAATTGTTTCAACCATAATTCATGGGCTTTTCATATGCAACCCCAAATTGCATGTGGGTCCATTTAAATTGTGTTACCATGTCAACTAATTTATTTTGATGCATCCATTAAATTGACATGCATCATCCCATGATTGTGCACTATGCCATGATATTGATTGTTTATCTTTCTGCATTGTTTGTTTGCTTCTTCTCGGATAGACGACGACGTTGAGACAGACGATACTTACGACACCCCTTCTGAGGATCTAGCTCAGTACCAGGCTGCTGAGTTTGCAGGCAAGTTATCACTCACATGAACCACTGTGTTCCTTTCAACATTGGTTACCGATACTTTCCGTTGTCTATTTCTGCTAGCCATATGTATCGTTGCTTCTGTTACGAACCTATCACATGTTACCCTTTCACCCTGATATTGCCTCACCTCCACTCCTATAACCCCGTTGCTTGGGCCCGTGTCTTACTAGCATGCTTAGGGTTGTTTTGCTCGAGTCTGTTACCCGTTACTTTCTGTTACTATATTTCTATTATGTTCTGGGGCTCGATGGTAAACAACAACCTGTTAATTTTGAGGTAATAATAATTTGTTGATAAGGCACCGGCAGGAGGCCCGGCGTGGTTTTGAGGCCTGCTAGTGTCGACCCTAATTAGGAAAAGGGTTTTGTCTACTGATCCATGATGAGCGCACTATCCGCATGTGGGAAGCGTGTATGGGCGCCCCCCTCAATTTGATTCGATTCGCATCTCGTCCAAATCGCCACACTTAGTTCGGGCTTTCCATTTGATGCACGCATATGCAGGTACGAACCCGAGGCCAGGGTGGAACTTTTGTAGTCGGCATTTAGGGCGGCGTGGTCTTCCAGTGCTATGAGGGTCCCCTTTTCTTCGTGGGGCTCGATTAGCCGCGCACGCACAGCACGTGGTGCTTTGGGCTTGATGCGAAGAAGAGTTGAGTTGTGTAGAGTGCCTCGCTTGGTGGGTTTGATTCCCGTCTGGCGGGTTATTCTTACGTGTACGGCCAAATTGGTGCACCCCTGCAGGGATAAATCTTCTCGAGAAGCCGTGTTTTCCGCGGTTATGGTTAACTTGGTGAAAGTACTGGCTAACAAGTACTCAGAACAACTTGCACCTAACTAATGATAACTTGGCTAGTAATAGGCTTATTGACACAACAACTTGATCCATCATTAATCCAACTGTGTGAGTTATCCTCTGGTTGCTTCTTTGGATAAGGGACGAGATCCAGGATGGGTTTGTTTGGTGGTCAGTTATAGTTGGTTACGATACGCTGTCTTATCCCCTTTCTGTTAGCCGGAAGTTGTATCATGTTCTGTAGTTGGTTAGTGCAACCAGCTGCCGCATCTTTTGTATCACCCTTTCTTCCGTTGAACCCAAAACATCAGTGCTTGGTGTTGACGGGCTACACTTTGGTGAACTGTGAGTCTTGCTTGCCAGTACGTTTATGTACTGACCCCTTTGGGGCTGTGGTTTCCGCAGACTACGCTTACGAGGATCCCCGTGACGGCTACTACGTGGAGTTTGACGAGGCTGCTGACGAGTAGTTAGCGGACCCGGGCAGGATCCGAGACATCGTGGATGGGCTCCGTCTTTTCGTTTCCGGCTTCTTAAGCCTATTTGGATTTTGTCTGTACTCAGACCCTTTGAATGCTTCCGCTGAGATGTAATGATGTTATGTTGGGACATGTGTCCTCTAGATGATTGTATTTGCTATCTCTGCTCTAGTGAGAGCTATTTGCAACTTATTTCCATCTTTTGTGTCTTAGAGATATGTTGTGTTATCATTCTGTTAAACGCCGTTGACGTACCATGTGTGTATGGTATGAAGTACGTCAATGGTAGTATCCTGATTTCTATGGGATGGTTTACGTAGACGCTAAACAGATAGGGGTTGATTGTCACACATACGTGTGTTGGCCTACTCGTAAGAGATGCGGGTGCCGGTAAGCCCCGTAATCCAACCCACTACTGTTCAACGGAACTGCGAGTATCCTCTAGAAGTCCGGGTGCGACACATCATCTACTAGCAAAATTCAGGTGAGATTGTACCTTCAACCGATGTTTTAAGTGTGGCACAATTTAAATATTTAGACCAACCATTAATAGTTTTACTTCATTATGCCAGTATGTTTAACCATTAAGCATATTAAAACTCAAAACCATTGCAAAGGGATGCCTTGCGCATCCCAAAGATTAGAAGCTTGATTATTCTTGAATACATCAGAAGGGTGACTTGGAGATCCCCCAATCTTGAGCTTTTAACCCTTCTTGATCTTCTTTCATCATCCTCTCTCGTGAAACTTAAAAAATTACTTCACATAAAACTTCTCGTAAAATTATTAGAGGCATTAGTACTCATTAAATTAAATCCACTTAGGTACTATAATACTAAATTTACCATTAGCTAATGTGGTTCTCCACCTCTAGAAAACGTCACTCAACGCCCGTAAAGAAGACAATGCAAATAAAGCCAAAGATGTGTCAAAAACAGAAAAACCTGTAAAGATAAAATTTAACGAGGTACTTCCGTTGCTCAAAATATAATACATAGAAATAATAAAAGATATATTATAAGCCCATATTTTCTCTCAAAATAATTCAGATCAAGATCACGAACCGGTGATTTTAATATTTTCTCAAGTGAAGTGCAAGAAATATGTTTTTGCACAGCAAAGAAAAAATTAACTCTATCAAAACATTAGATGCTACTATTGGCACAAAAATGAAAATAGAAGGATACAAAAAGGTTGTTACAAAAGCAAAAACACTTAAAACTCAACAAAGATAAAAATAAAACTGACAGTAAAAAATAAAATGGGTTGCCTCCCATAATCATTTTGCTTTTTATTAGTCCTGTGCCCCCGATTTCTTAATTCTGCTCACTTTTTCCCACGCAAGAAAGTTTTGCTCACTTTTCCCCATCTCCTTAGGTGAAACTCTCACAAATTCTCACACCCGACATTGAAGTGTCTTCTGTTAACTCTGACTAGTGAGGCCGTGTAGGACTGTATCGCTTGTTGTACCTGACAAGTGGGACAAGTGCGGCTGGGTTTCTCTGGCATTGTCCGATGGGCTCTTGTATGATTCGTACGTCTTAGAACGGACCGAGTTTGTTGATAATTAAATTCAGCCTGCTAGCATCCCAACACGCGCGGCCAGCCTTTTATGCATGCCATCGTTTCAGCCTTCTATACATGCGCCCGACGTTGGCATTGATGACCGCAGTGTTGACTAGTTTGCATGCTTAGACTGCGATTCAGCCGCGACCTAGCCATGCACGACTGCAATTTAGTGGCAATGCTGCCATGCACGCAACCACCTAGCCACGTACGCGGGTGTGATTCTGTCACCACCTAGCCAGGACGCCTGCAGCTCGATTCAGTCGCACACTCAATTAAGTTGTCGCGTCGTTTCACGCGTCGAGCGACGCGCTGGTGCACGACTGGACTGAGTGATGTGAAAACAGCAAAAAAAAGTACATGCTAATTAAACCATGGTGACGCCTCGATGCAGTGTGAAAAAACGGCGGTTCCATCTACGCCCTCCTCTCCCTTGGCTACTTAAACCACGTCTTGTTACCTCCTCTTCCACATTTCAATCTCCGCCGCCTCCCCATTCTTTTCTCTCCAACCAGAGCCAAAGCACAACTGACTCGACGTGAAGATGCAGTCCAACGCACCCACTTTCTGCTTCCCGCCCATCGTGCCGGACATGTGCTACCCTCCCGGAGTGATTGTTCAGACCGCGCTGCGCGTTTGGTCATTCTCATGCTGGAGGGGATCTACAGAGTTAGCCCGTGGCTTCCTCCGTGTGGGCTTTAACCACCTCCTGGCGGGGTCGCCGGTGATGTTCCGTCTGGAGGAACAGATCCCCCACTCCACTGCTCCGATGACAGGCCTCGTCACCTACTTCACAAACAGGTTTGATGCATAGTACCTGCTCGGCCGTGTGTTCTGGTGTGGATGCGAGCTCATCACATTCACCACCTACAACATGTACACCGACTTTGATAGCATGTTCCTCGAGGAAGACCGCATGCACACACTCCCCTACTATCTCGGCGATGACGGCCTCGAGGAGGAGTGAAGACGATGAGGATGGCGGCGAGGAGGAGTGAAGACGACGACGGTAAAGTCTAGACGGTGTTGGTGTTGCGCGCCCGTAGCGTTGCCGGTCCTAACTAGTGTATCGTGCTATGTACCGTACTATCTATATCATGTGTTCCTGTACTATGTACCATACTATGTAGGGATCTAAGAATCACTTATCTAAGTTATTTATCATTGGTGTGTGTGTTGTGTTCTTTTTTATTTGTATTCATATCATTTCCAACTGGTTTGCCCCAAGTTTAGACACGACTAAGAGCACGTACAATGCAGCCTTTTAGAGTAGACGGTAGGATTAAAATCCGATCAATTACACTAGTTTCCGGTCCGAGTCCGAGGCGCTAAGATCTTTTCTTTCCTATGGATGTCTACAAGAGCCTAGCGTTGTACATGGCGAAGCAAATTTATGAAGTAGTAGTTACACTAGTTTGTGAAAAAGAAAAGAACCCAAACTAAAAACGTAAGCAAATAAATTTATGAACTAGTTCTATGTATGCCGAGATAAGGACAGAAAATCAAAACATATTTGTGAACTAAATAATGTTAAGTATCAAACTATTCGAAAAAATAACACATTTTTTTGCACGTGCATGACAACTAGCTTGTGGAAAAAAAGAAAAAGAATATTCCTTCCCTTCTATTTTTTTGAAATTTTTAAAACTTTTTGGATTTTGGGAACAATTTGTATTTTACTATCACCTCTAGCAAGTAGAATAGGATGGGCAATCAAACCTCAAATAAATAAAAATCTCTTTGAATCGTTAAAACAATAAAATCAGAGCATCGTGTGTTTGTGTGCTCAAGGAAAAAAAGGCCCAACGAAAACCATCCAACATAGCCAAACACCTTTGTGGGATTATCGGTCAAAATCATGCAACGACACAACGAAAGCTTGATTTTGCTTGGGCCCAACTATCATCTGGTCAACTAAAAAACTAGGGAACAAATAAACTGAGATGATCTCGAGAGATACACATTGAAATACATCACATTAAGGTTTCATGACATGAGCTTAATGGACAGTTAACAATACACAACATCTTGAGGGTTGGCCAGTAGGTAAACAAATCCTACAACAACAATGCAAAAATAAAAGCCTAAAACTAGCATATCTGCTTGCTGCATCACTTGAATCATCTGCTTCAAGCTCTTGTTCATCTTCTTCAATTCACTCTTCAGATCTGCATCCCCTACTGTCGGAGCACCCTTCAACTTTGCATTCCCCATGTTCTTCACGGATGGAGGTACTCTGAGCTCGAGGGTTGGAGCCCCCTTTAAATCAATCAAGCCCTCCCTTTGAAGCCTCTCCACATACTCATCCATCCACTCGAAATGATTGCATGTTTTCACAATCCGAAAACGAAATAATGAGGCATAAATCCCAACTCCATGGATGCAAGAAGAGAACCCAGATCAGGAAACAAAAAAATGAGAGCAAAAGGATGCGAGAGGAGCCAAGATCTACCTGCCCCTCCGTTCTGATCTCGCATTCGACGAACTCGCGCCCAAAGTTGTCATTTTTCTCCTCCTTCGAAGTCCACCGCTTCAATGGCGCGGTGTGTGGGCAGCCCGGACACCGCTGCCTCGACACTGAACCATACGTAGGCCACGAGGGGCGGGAGGCTGAAGTGGAGGTCGACATCTCGCCGGAGAGGAAGAATAACTGCTCTGTCGCCGAGGTCTAAAGGGGAGGCAAGCACGGGCTGCTGTGTGACTGTGTCGATGGGTGGAGGAGGGTACAATGCCCACTATCTATAGGGCCCACTATCTCTGGGACCCATACGTGTCAGTGGAATACAACAACGCGGCCAATCAGGACGCAGAACCAGCCTCGTCCAGATCTCCCTCCCTTCTAGAAGACTGAACTCTGATCTCAACTGTCGACGCAATCCAATGGCGCGGAAACGGCGTGCAGGCATGTCCACAAAATTTCTTCTAGAAGGTCAGATCTTACGGCTAGCATTGGCGGTAGGGTATGATCGGATGGCTGATGTTTGGCGCTAGGGTTTTGGGGTTACGAGGTTATTGGGGGTTTATGGGTTTTGGGGTTATTAGGGTATGACATAACTTCAAATGACCAAAACTAATTAAAAAAATAAAAATGGAAACAAAACGTAGTTTGTCAGCTTATAAGATAGTTACTAGGAAAAAATTTAAACATGCTATAGGGACATTTTCAAGAAAAATCATTTTCACAAGCGAGCCATCAAAATCAGGTTCAAATGACCATAACTAATTAAAAAAAGTAAAAAAAATCACGACAAGCTCACATAGCCCACATATGTGATATGGTTATGAGAAAAAAAAACTTGGTGCCAGGAATTTTTCATGAAAAAGACTTCTCACAAATGAGCTATCATGTATAGACGTGTTTAGAGTTCGACGGAGAGTGAATGAGGGTTTGGTTTTGAAAAAATTAAAAAAAATAAAAAAACCCTGCAAAGCTTCCTTTTAGAGTGAATAAGACGGTTCTGAACTTACTTTTTCATTTTCATATGTCATACGTGTATTTTGGTGGTTTTCAATTAAAAACATATTTTTCAAATAAATAAATAAATAATATGAAAATTAATTCAATAAATAGTGAGACTTTGATTGGACACTATTTAGATGGAATATGTGTCACCTAAAAAAACATTGGCTCATTTACAGAAGTTCGAAAAAAACTTGATTACAAATGAGGCTATTTACCTTAGATTCGAAGCTCATTTGTAGCACCTTTCTCCTTCGGATTGATCACCTTCAAATATTGGGGGTCAAATATTGGTGAATTTCAACTTTATCTAAAACACATACTAAAGAGGAACAAACTTGAAATTTTTGTACAACTTCAACTTTGGCTGAAATTATAATTTTGTTTCAAATTCAAATATTGCTTGAAATTCAATTTTTGTTTCAAATTAGCATTTTGCCTCATATATGATACCAAAATACAAACAACATTATTAAGACTTATAATTTATCCCAAGAGCTCAAATTGACAACACAAACACCTCATTACAAATTTTTACCGAATCTTTACCTAATAATAAAGGCATTAAGGTTTCTGCCAAAAAATTTGTCCAACATAAAATGACCGATTTGCCCTCCCACCAAACTCCATACAACGTCAAAATTGCCATCCTACCGCTTCCCGTATTTTCTTCTGCTTGCCTGAAACCCAATCCTCCCCAGCACGGCCACGTCCGGCCGTCCCTACGTCTCTTCTCGGCCTTTGGATGGTGGCCTCTCCTCCCCTTTCTAATCCTCTGCACCGTGTCAATACGCCTGACTCCTCCTGACCGAGATCGACCGGCAGACACGACTCAATGGTGGCGGAGCGCTGGTGTTCCTTCTGCTGAACAACTGCGATGAGAAGATGAATTGGGAGCATGACGGAGGCGGAGAACGAGATCCGAATCACCTCGATGTCGTCTCTTTAGGCGGCGATTTAGCTTAGGGACGTAGCGTTCTAGCTCCGGACTGCACTGCCCCGAGCCTGAAAGTCCCGCCCTTCCCGAGCCTGACACGAGCGGACACATCAGGTCCCTGGGTCCTGGGGCACTCTGTCGATGTTGCGCTCGAAGTCCTCCTCCTGGGACTCGGCCAGGAAGGCTGTGGCGTCGTGGCTCCTCGACTAAGAGCGAAACCGGGCGAGCTGAGGGTGTCGGCGAGCGGAGACAAGCAGCGGAGCTCGTCCGGCACGGAGACGACGACGAGAGAGATGGCCCGTGAACTGCAAACGCGCCCGGGGAGATGCCACCAGTTAGGGCTCGTCGTCTTCAATCTCCAGGTTGCGGCCGTATTATCTGTATTTCCCTACTGCTCGGAATCCCCTCGCGGCTTCACCTTTTATCATAAGCGGTAGTGAAATCCTAGGCCGTCGTGTTCCTCACCATCTATTTCGCCGCCTCCTGCCGTTAATGGAGGATGGCGAACCCATAGGCACCATGTTTGGCCGCAGCTCTACCTCCACCTGATAAAGAGCTCATCTCATCCCATCCTGTGCAGGCCAACCACTTTTATTTCCCTGTTATTAGTAGCCAATCCAATCCTATTTCTGTTATCTCATCTAGGGTATGGCGTGGTCTGTTCATCCGAACTTCCCTAATTTCTGCAGTTTGTCTCAGAGTCTATAGTTCAGACATTTAACTTGAATTTCACAAACATTTCCCTTTCAGTCTTTTGAGACTGTCATTGTCACTCTATTTTCTCCTTTCTGCAAACCCATTTGAATGGCTACCACTGCTTGAGTTGTATAACAACAAAATTGGGATTGAGTTGTTTTGCTAAAATGGTAGCAGTACTATTGCATATCTTTTGGAAGCAAATGAAATTCAAGTGTTCAGTTGTTTCAACAATATACCGGTAGATTTAAGTAGAACAATTATTCTGAAATTGTATGTAAAAAATAAAATGAAATATCACTGTGTATATTCATCGGTTTTGGGTCTGAACCGGGACGCAGATGAATGAATGAATAAATAGGCATGTGGTTTGTCGTCGTCAGATTTGTGGTTGTCAGTTTTACTGGAAGGGAGTAGCAGTCTTACAGGAACTAGCCAGGTTAGGCGCGGCGCACGCCGCGCTATATTAGTTGTTCCTGTTTGTAGTTGGCAGACTTTGCTCTGTGTTTTGGAGCAGCCACGGAGGTCAGGTGAGGGCTGAGAACTCGTGCCGACATGGATGGGCGGTGGAGTGGTCGTAAAGTGTCACTCAATGGGTACATATTGCCAATCGTTCTGAACTGTGATTTTACATAGTATAATAGTAGTGGTATCTACGTAACAGCGAGACAAACTGAATGGATTACATCGTAGTAGATGAGAGTAGAATATGTCAATCTCTGGCAAATTACAAAGCAATGAGAACTTAGTGCTAATATGCGCATCACTTCCTTTGTATATCATGAAAGAAACGATAAGGTTCACAAACACTACGTCGAGCCTCTTTGGGAATTCACATATCCTTTAGGGTGGAACATAAGAAGCTGACTACTCTTTTTGAATCTGCAAGACTGCATATGTGTCTGTTAAAAAGACGGGCCTCAAATTGTTGCACACAACCGTCTTGCTGTAGAAGATTAGCCTTAAAATTTAAACAAAGACCAAACATCTGTTAGTTACTATCACACAATAGAATTTTTTCCTGTATACGTAAACGTAAGATAAATACTAAATATATCACACCACCCGCACTTTCAAAAACTCGAACTGAATTCTGCACAATGAGATTCACAACTTTTGAGTTGGTTGTGCTCCTTGCCAGTCCGGAAACATCCATAGCAGGGCACCGCCATGCACATGGATTGTCAAGGTGACCCTCTGGTGGTCCGGTCATCCATACCAGAAGTGGAAGAACCACCTAGCCATAGGTCCGGCTTTGGCATCCTCCCTGTGTAGTTTACCAAAGTTCATAACAACCTAGCTCACTATTGGTAAAGCTCCAATTGAAATTGTTTTAGGAAAATAAACTGCAAGGTAATTAATGAGCATTGTTCTATCCTGAATATAACCGGTAAGAAACAACAATACAAAAAGGTTCATATACTTAAAATCTATATTATTTTGTACATGCCAAGAACATATCCAATGTAGCAATCTAAACTTTGGCGAACAGGGCACGGATTATGAAAGCCAACACACCTGAAACAGAACCTTAGAAAACACCCCAAGCCCTAAAGGAAAGCAATAAGGAAGAATATCATAAAAGAGTTCTAAGAATAGAGCTATAATGTGGTCAATATATAATCTACTACATGCACACAGATATTGTATAAATTCAAGAAAATGGTAAGTCATGCTAACAACATGAGCCACAATATTACTCCTATATACTTCTTGCACACAACATAATCCGCAATAATTAGTCTAAGTAAAAAGAATGCACCACTGTCTGAATCCATATACGAATACAAACGATCTATGTAAACAATATGCATGGTCAAAATCTATATTTCATTCTTGAGATTTAATCCTCTGCCTCTAAATTTTGTCGTTTAAGTGGCAAACGGCGACCGAAGCTTCTTCTCATATTTCTGGTGGCTCTAAGGAACAGGTTGCTGAAATATTTGGCAAGCTGAAATCCTTACAATAAGTCTATACAACGGTGGATCATAAGAAAGAGCAAACAAAGAAGGCATATGTAAACACAAATCATTTTGTTGTTCTTGTAGCTCCATTGCTTATGAAATTGTAAATTTTCGAGCAACAATGACATTTTCCTCAGCCTTTGAAGCAATAAAAAGGAGGTGGCATCAGTAGCAGAGCTAAGAAAAAACATTAATCATAAAAATGCATCAATATTCAAAGCCTTTAAGAGATGAGACCATAGGGAAAGTCAATTTATTATTGATTTCTTCATACGTTTTTTTGTGGAAATGGACGCCAGTACATATGAAACATAACTAACCATTGAAATCTAGCATGTCACAGACATGACATAGTCCATAGTTGCCATGTTCTCTAGGATTTCGGAAAGCTGTTGTGTGAAAATGTTACAAATATTGCAATTTTCTTAGTTATGACCCGAAAATGATAAATTGGCGAAAAACCGGTTTAATCTTATACATAATACCTTGACTATCTGCTCTTCAACAAAGGGTCACATCGCGACATAATTAGAATACAAAAGAAGTATTACTATGTAGACTATACCTGACTACGAAATATTCTAGGTATAATGGCGAACAAATGTTCTTATTTATGGCACATGATGTCGGAACAACCATTTAGATGATGCCTTATTGCCTATGCATGACTGCAAGGGATAAAGGTAGCAAGCATGCGTGCATTAAATTTGCACAATATTTCCCTCTCTCCCCTAGATAAAAAATCAGAACAGGCAGCCATATAGCTTTTTTTTACTCAAACAAAGATAAGGAGGATTTATAGAACTTACTGGTTAAATAGTTGACAATAGTGCTCAGTAACTAATGTATGAAGTGAGCACTACAATATATTTGTTTTATTCAAGAAAAACACACCGATATATTAATAGAATGCTCCTTATAGATCAGGTATGCCAGAGTACAGACGCACCGTATGGAAAAAAAATACATGGAGCTTTCTATGCAACTCCCTTTGACAATATTAAAAGAGAAGACTTTGACCATTTATTGAAAATCAGAAAAGGGTGAATGCACTATAGATATCATTTTATCAAGAAAGGGAACCAATTTATAATGGACACTGTAATATGTCCAAGAACTACATATCCAGGTACTTTTGAAAATAAAACTCATGACATGATAGGATGTGCTCAGGACGTAAATGGGAATCAGTATGTACTACTCGCTATAACCCCACAGAAACTATTTCGAACACATCAAGAACAAATTTGTTAACACATGACTGGCAGAAATACATAAGTCAAAGTAAAAGTACCTGCATCAACTTGCTGGCGTGGGTAAGACTCCGTCGTGGCCACCCCAGTGAGCGGCATGCCAATCGACCAAGTCGCCAATATCTAAACCTGCAGTCACCCATCTCGTTCAAGACATTGACCAACAAAATAAAAAGAAGGCAGAATCGCTCTCATACATGAAAATATTTATAATCCAAAGCTCATGTTTTGCTATCGTTATCGATGTAATTTTGCTCCAAGGAGAATGCCAACCTACATTATAATGTGCCAGCAGTTCAGTGTACAATACCCAAAGGCAACGTATATCTAATCAAGTTTTCGAATTTCATTGCAACTACATAAATATCCTATACCCTCAGTTGTCTTTTGAACATGACAACATCAAAGGAACATAAATTATCCTACCATCAACTAAACATGCCAAAACACATGTTAGATTCCCCTTTTGGATCCACGATATCTCCAATGTCGACTGAAGGATATCATGAACTGATAATACAAAAATATTTCTAGGTAGGCATCAATCTACTACTATTACATAAGAGGAGAACGAAGGACACGAGGAGACTGGAGGACATGATTAACCTGGAAGCAAGGTGCCTAACGGCAGCTGTTAGGCTCATTTCATGTCAGCTTGAAGAATAAAGAGACTTCTAGAACTTGGGAAAGTTGGGGATTTGGCTTATATCCTCTCCCTTGCAACACATCAAAAATAGGAAAATATGAATCATTAATGGATCAGAATCCTGGACCTATTAGCAAATATATGCGGGGACAATTGATAAAAAACATGACTTAGAAAGAGTCCAACATATTAAAGAAATTCTCTGAATATGGAAGATTACTTACTCTAAGAGAAAGGTTTGCACCTGGGATGGAGCGCCAAAAGTGTGCTCACTGCACCAGCCGGAACACCCATGAGGTGTGCACCATGAGGCATTAATTGTAGATATCCTGACAAAATTAAAAGGCAACAATATATCACCTTGTAATTCGAGTGAAGCCTAAAACCTGCAACACAAAGAAACACGTCTAGATCCCAACCTGCTAGTTGATTTTGAGAAAGCAAATTCCCTTAAACTTCACTATAACAAAATAGGAAGATAAGTTTCATGTGAGCCGCTAAGATATTTTGCGAGCCCTTCAGGTCCCAGGCAAGGAAAGCAGACCACGGCGGACACCTTCTGCTAGGCGGATTTGATGAACACTGAAATAACATTACAGAGATAGACCAACAACCTTGAAAGAATAAAAAAAACATTACAATTGGAGAAACGAAACGCAGCCAATGACAATTTGCAAGAGCCAGAGCTGGAGCACCTCATCGAAGTTGAACGACGCAATGGGTGGCGAGAAAAATCTGGAGGCATGTCTTCTGGTCTTGATGCCATAATGACCAGCAAGGCCGACCAGGGCGTAGATGGCGACCTAGCTGCAGAAGGCGCACTGTGGCCGTCCTCCTCGTGTTTGACGTGCCGCGAGCGAGCTGTGTCGCCACAAAAATATGGGAAATGAGCGTGGGGAAGACCAGACGGTGGTTGCAGCTCCGTCTGAGTCATCCCACCGCTGAGGGCGGCCCCGGTTCACCGCCAGCGTAACCAGGACCGATCTGGTGAGTTGGGGGCAGGGTACGACGGCGGCAGCGATGTGGATAGGGCTGGCGGCAGTATTCGAAGATGGGGAAAGCCCGCTCAGCACCGCAGATCACCGAGGTGGACCACGATTTCACCAGCAATCGGCGCAACAGTTCTCGTTTTGAACCCTAGACCTAGAAATCGTGGCAACCAGGAGAGAATAGTTGAACTTGAGGCTCGATAGTGGTTGAGCCACCGTAAGGATATTCTCGTATGTCTGACAGCCGAGACGCCGGAGAAGGCCCGACACAGACGACATGTCTGCGACGGAAGTGCTCGACCCGGGGGAGCCGACGGAAGGAGAGATCTCCACTTGCTAGCTACCCCAGGCAAACCCAGTCTAGCCAAGGTCGCCTATATGGGCCAGTGCAGGAAATACACGGGGAGGAGGGAGTGGGCGGCGTCGACGGGGAAAGAGAAGAGGGAAGATGAGAGGAGAAAGGAGAGGTGGATGGGAAGTGGAGAGGCGGAGGTCCTCGATCCTTGGGTAGTCGGGACGTGCACCGCTTTGACGGTTTGACCGAGGTGAGTGCGTCCCACGCGTAACGTGTAAAACTACCGTGACGGATCTAGGGATGGCACCCGCGGGGTATGGGTAAGGGTGGAGCCACCCCATACCCTTACCCGTCTTCCCTGATCTTACCCGTCACCCGTACCCATACCCTTGATGGGTATAACTTTTTCTCATACCCGTCACCCGACAGGGTATAAGGGTACCCACGGGTAAAAAATACCCGTGTTTGCAGCACAACACGTTGAGTACAAAATTGTCATAAATTGTAATGTAGGTTCATAATTTTAACCATTCGCACATTTAAAATATCAGCACGTTGTACAATAACACTTGCACATAAGCAACATATAATCACAAAACAACCAAACATAGTCATACACTTTAAGTTCACAACTGATATGTATATGTACGCTTGGTGGATAGTTTTTTTCATGCCAGGTGGGTTGTTCGGCTTAGATAGGTGCAGGCAGTAGCATGATTAAGGCCAAAAGATTAGTATTTATCCTTATCTATCATTGTTATTATATTTTTTGTAGAGAAAGTATTGTTATTATTATATGTGAGGTCCCTATTATCATAAATTAAGATGGGTACATGGGTACAAGGGTATGGGTCATACGAACCCATACCCTTACCCACTCTACCCGATGGGTATGAGATTTTTCCACTTACATACCCATGGGTATAATTTTTTCTCATACCCTTCTCCTAATACGGTTTTTACCCGCCGGGTACACGGGTTATGGGTACCCATTGACATCCCTAGACGGATCTGACTGGTGATTGCTGAGAACACGTGTCGACACCAAAAATACGTTGATGACCACCAAAAAATTGAGAAAACGGGAAACTCACGTGGTTTAGGATATTACTTATTATTATGCTTGAAAAATGTGCTAATTAAAAATTGTCGTGTGGTTGCAGCATTGAGTTGGATACTTCAGTTGAGTGCACATGGATGAAGCTAGCTCTAGAGATCCAGTTCATTATTTTTGTGCAAAAAGTTAATCTCCACATTCCCAGGAGAGAGAACATGTCGTCTGGTCCCTATAATTTTTCTCCAATCAAGTGGATTTTCTTAAAATCAACCATTTGATCGTATGCACAAGTCATTATTTTGTATTCTATAAAAGAAGTCATTATTTTGTATTTCATATTGCTTCATATTTTCACATGCAAATATGCAATATATATCTATACCTATATAATAATAAAGTGAGGAGTGTTTCTCCCTTCGTTCGTCAATTTCTCGATTTCTGGTCGTCCGTCGTTACTTGAAACGCCCGTCTGTGCTTTTCGTATAGAGTTCCTCGCAATCCCGGCTGGATCCAAACTTTTGTCTACCGATCCGGACTCTTCCTCTAGGTGGCCTAACGGTCCCAGTTCTTTCCTTGTGTGGAACGCCTGCCATAAATATGGCGCCCGAGAACGTCGAAGCAGGAGAACGATGCCATGGAGGAAAGCTGACATCAACATCGACGAAGCTCACGTCTATATCTCGCATGGAGGAAAAGTCATGATGAGGCTGACATCAACGAAACAGACACCATCACCTCCTCTCCTACCCAACCTTCAAACGTTGAGGCCAAGCCAGAGTTGCACGCCCTCATGAACAAGGCCATCATGGCACCGAGAAGTACCAAGCCATGGTACATATTCAGAGAACAACGCTGCCTCGCTGCTTTCCCCAGCATGACTATCAGGACTCCCCACGCGACCATGGACTTCATGCTACTCAGCGGGAGCAAGGTCATGATCATCAAGTGCGGGTGCCCACACCTCACCAAGGAGGACCGTGCGGCCAGCCGGAAGCTCGTCATTCCCGACATTGTCGTCGAGTTCCATTGACTACGCCCTAATCTATCGGACATACCTCGACATTGGCCTCGTCGTTCCACTTGTGCGATATTTCAGACTCAACGTTCTGCCGACTAAGCCGAAATCCCATAGGACAGAGCTCCACCCATGTCACGGGATTCAGATTCTGCGTATTTTCTTACCGATCTTTGAGCCTATGCAAGCTTGAAGGTACGAGTCGATACCGAGTTGGAGTTGGATACACAGTTACCGACCTAGTTAGGTCAGGACCGCCTTTATATACCTCTTGTAAACCGCCGCACGGGATAAGCCACACATTGTAAATCCCGGCGCGATTGTAACCTACCCCGAAATAGTGAAGTATTGCTGGCTGGCGTCCGTGGTTTTTTCTCTTCCTCATTGGAAGGGTTTTCCACGTTAAAATCTCGTGTCCCCGTTGGTTTGATCTTGTTTAATTTCATCGTTGTTTTGCTATTGCCTGTAACACTGTTTGCTTGGCAGTATATGCTGCATATGAGAGCATAGAGGATCGGGATCCATATGTATTAACATAATGACGAGAAGCATACATTGACATGGAGCGTATAGCAAAAACAAAGTATAGATAATGTACAACTCTTTGGGCTTGGCCGCTCCTGCTGCTGGTCACCGCACGCGTGCTCGACAAAATACCGGAGTTTAATACTGTTAGTCTAGCTTCTGTCATTCAGTTGGTAAATGCAATTCCACTCAATTTTGTTATAAATTAGTATAGGATAGTTAAGGATAATTTTCTTTTGAGGAGATTTAAGGATAGATATCTGATTTCAAACGTCAACACATATGCTAAAGTGAGCCTACGGGCAAAACATAGTCTTGGTTCTCGGAGTTGTTGATGGATAGTGTGTTTCTCGGCTATAAGCTAACTTTTGTTCTCTGCAGTTGCAGCGCATGTGCATGTTTACCGCTTCTCGACCCAAAGGAGATCGACAACAATAGTATTGGGAAAACATATTATCAGATGATTGGCGAGCAATGACAATGGAGAATTGGGGGCGTGAAAGGTGCACATAGTGCCCATGAGATTCCTCGAAGGAGCATGTCGACGATGTCGCGGTAGTGTCTCTCTACTCTTAACGATTTCATTCGGTACATCCTATGTCTGTTATTTTTTTCAGGTGGTTTCTTGGTAAAGTCAAGCCGAAACAAATACTAAAATATAGAACTAAATAATTTTTTCGCTCATGACCAGAGCATTTTATGGATCCTAATCGATAGATTTGTGCGACAAACCAAGGAGGCTTTAAGATTTTTTTTTTCATTTCCCGGTGCAACGCACGGGCATTTTTACTAGTAATAATAAAGACATTAAGGTTTCTGCCAAAATTTTCGTACAACATAAAATTATCGATTTGCCCCTACTTGATAATGAAATTACAGACAATGCCACCGCTTAAGTAAATAAAAGGTTCGTCTATTCATGTGTCGCTAATTCTGTCCGTCCGGACTGGCCACCTTTCACCACGAGCGCGCGAGCGTGCATATGGGCTAGATGGGCTAGGCGATCACCGTTCATTGTTCAACAAGAGCATGCAGATGGACCATGCCCAACATTATCCAATGGGAAAAAGTCATTACCAGTTTATACGCGCAGATGGCCTCCAACGCTTGGCCGTACATAGTGTCGTGGTGACCCTCAGGAAAAAAAACCCTAGCATATAAAAACGATATGGACTACGCTCTTCCTACTACTCCTCTGATCCGAATTAGTGGTCGTAGTTTGCACTATGTCCACTTTAAATTCGCGTCTATTAAATGGGGTCGGAGGGAGTACTACTATTCCGCAAGCATATAAAAACGACGGAGTGAAGTCGCTCGAATAAAAAATCATACGGAGTACTTTCAATTGCAAGGTTCGTTCCTCAAAATTTATGCGCCCTCTGTTCGTCCTGTCGTTCGGATGACTTCGCCAGAACTTCATCCGCCTAGCCGAAACTCGGTGCCTTCGGGCGACTTCGCTGGAATTCCATCGGCCTCGCCTAGTACACACGACTCACGGCCCACGCGCGGGAAGGCGATAGAAGCAAGTGCCTCTATTGTCTCTCTGCCTCTTTCGCGAAAGGAATGGGGCTAGAAGAAACGACAGGAACAAGATAGAAGAAACTAGCGACAAGAGTCCTATGGTAGGTTCCCGGACTGAGAAGAGATCGTGACTGCACTCTGTAGCACATCACACGCGTGGTTTTGGTGGCCCAACATCGTTGGAATAGGATTGTCGAGGGGCGTCGCATAAGTGCCACAAACAAGTATGTATCCTTCATCCTGCTTTGATGATAGCGTCTTTGATAAGTTCAGTTGCACTCTGCCAATAAAATTGAACAATATAATTTTCTGTAACGGTCTCTTTAGTTCGTAGCCTCTCTCGAATAATGATCCTCAAAAAAACATGGCATTATGTTAAGGGAGCAAGCACATATGCCAAATACTTCCAAAGGCACACGAGTAGGCAGATTTAATTTAAAAACATTGAGCTAGGAAGACGACTGTCTAAATCGTTCTCCTGCAGTTGTGGAATATACTATTGACTAAAAAATATTCAATAAAATTTATCCCGTAGCAACGCACGGGCACTTTTCCTAGTCCATCAAATTCAAATTCATAGTTCAAATTCAAATCTTTGACATGCTCCTTGTGTCAGCAGATGGCTTCACCGTCTTGCTCCGAGTTTCCCTAGCTGGCGTCATCTTGTTCATTTTGATCTTCCCTTAGGGTTGTGGCCGTGGAGGTCGTGACGGAGTAATTCCACTCGGCGAGCACTCGACGACAAGTTGACGGTCATCTGTGTGTTCAATAATCCTTAAAGGAACAATTGATATAATTACTCTATCCTCTTCTTCTCTTATAGCTTCAAAACCATCAAGAGCCATGGATTCAAATTCTAAGCCATTCGATGATGACTGAACTTCATTTTCTGGGGTTTCTTCCTCGCTAGACCTTTTCTTCCCTCTACCTCCATTTATCCTAGTGCTGACAAATAAAATTATAAGACATATGGAGAAAAGAGAACAAAATGCACACACATACCAAGGTGTCGCTTCAACGACGAGTGCATCTTCAGACTCAATTGCTGCTGCATGGTCCCCTCCATCTTCAATCTCCATTGATGTTGCATTCTCCTCTGCATTTGTTGTTATCCATCGGTCCTCTTCTCCAAATGATGCATCCACTGGACTGGAACAAAGCCTAGCAATGTGCCCTAGATTTCCATATTTTGTGCATGCCCTCTTTTTTGGTACACGACCATCTTCACCTTCTCTGTACCTGTTTTTTCTTGGTCTTCCTGGTGGTCTAGTCAGTAAAGGAGAGTGGAGTTTGAACCCTGGATCTACAATGTTCCATTGGTCTTTTCCCACGAGTGCAGGCACATTGTGAGCATAAGTAGTCTTGAATTTAGCAATAGAGAAATACTCAGAGCAATCCTGATCAACTTCACCATCTTCACCCCAATCAGAGTCATCAGATGTAGAGCATGTATGCACGGCTTCCCACGAATCTTCCATTTCCTACAACTGCATCCCTAGTGTCTAGGTTCACTTGATACCTCCATTCCCTATTTTTACCGTCAGTGTATGCTACCTCAGCCTCGTATGTCAATGATCGAATGCATTTCATCTTCAGTCCGCTTGCCTTGTGATGCAATGCCTTAATCAGTGATGGGAGTATAACATGCCCAACATATTGTGTTTCAGCAATTCTTTTGCGAAGAGCCATCTTTATCATGATCATCTGCCTCATCTTGTCAAATGTTTGCCACACCAAATAAACCTTCAGTGACTTGAACATTGCATTGAAGCATTCTGCAAGATTATTGGTCACATAGTCTACTTTGCATATGGTGTTTAATTTTCTTCTTGACCACACATTTTCATGATGTGCATCCATATAATGCTTCACCTCTAGATGCTTCTGAGCATACAACACTCTCAAATGGAACTCATGCTTCTTTTCGCTGCATGTGTATGATGCTGGCCATACGTTCTCATAAAAAACTTTTCCTTTGAACTTATTTTTAAAATTTTGCGCTAGGTGTCGCATACATTCCCTATGCTCCACTCCAGGGAATACAATTTCTACTTCACTCTCTAGACCTTTGCAAACATCTGTATGTATAGCTAAACCTGGGGGTGTGCCTATAATGTTGCACAACTGCTGCAGAAACCAGACCCAACTTTCCTCGGACTCTTCCTCCAAAACACCAAATGCAATTGGGAATAGCCAGTTGTGTCCATCAACAGCAGAAGCTGCTACTATATGTCCTCTCCATCTTCCAGTCAAATGGGTAGTATCTACAGCCAAATGAGGCCTGCATCCATCAAGAAACCCCTGCCAACAAGCCTTGGAACATACAAAATCCCTTCCGAAGCACTCCTTCTCAAATAACTTCCCTTTTATTTTGAATGGAACTGTATGCTTGTTAATTTCTACAACACTACCTGGACTAGCCATATTCACTTTAGCTTTGAAGGTGTAAAGCAATTGAAAACTTTTATTCCATTGACCATTAATCCTGCCAAGAGCCATTGCTTCAGCATTCAAAATCCTCATGTAAGGAATTACAATCTTATACTTCTCAAAAAGCTTCCCTTGGAGTGATGTTGGACCAAGACCAGGTTTTTCCCTCCGCCAATCCATTATTTCATCTACCACCCATCGAGGTTTTGCTAGTTTGGATCTTTCCTTCCCCCATCCCCCTCCAAGTGGACACGTGTGCTTGTGTGGGTTTTTCTTTATCTGAAACAAAATAAAAAGGGTAAAAAATAAGGGATAAGAAACATTACTCAATGATCTGAAATAAAATAATCAATTAACTTGGAGTACCTGAATCAGGTTGCTCTTTAGCATACGGGATGCATGCAACCTCCACCTACACCTATCATATGGACAATAAACTGTGAACCTTCTTGACTCACTCCTTTTAATCTTATAGGTATTTTCAGTAAGAATGCAATATGTAGTTACTGCATTCCGACATTCCATCATCGATTGGAATATGGTGCCTTCAGTAAGCTCAGGATTCTCCCTCTTCCGCTCAATTGTTGGCACGTCGTCACCATCGTATTCATCCAAAATTAAGCTGTCATTATTCTCCGCATCCTCTTCATCGTTAGTGTCATCAAACCTAGCTCGGCTCATGGGCTCAACCAGATATTCATCATCCATTGCTTTCTGACTGGCTCTATCTACTAGTTTAGGGTACATCATCTCGTCTTCATCATAATTTTGAGGCACTTCCCCATCAGGTTCTTCATCTTCTTGTACAATGACCATAGCAGGTACACGAGAAGCAACAACACTATCGGCAGCAGATTTAGCAGCAGACATGTTGTGTCTCCACAAACCACTCGCTTTATTTGGTCTTGACCTACAAGGAGTCCCAGGGTGCTGGCTATTAGCAGAGATAGATGATTGCCAAACACCCTTCCCCTTGACTGGTTCTGCGCGTGGCTGAAGCAAGTCGATATGAAGTTTACCGAAATGGCTGCCAACATTCAGGGTAAAAGACAACCCGAGATGCTCATCGCAAGTTAGTGGGAGAAATCTTTGCTCGGTACTACTGAAGTAACTCAATTCAACAACATCGGCATCGCTCTGCGGATAGGCTGAACGGAGGGTAGTAAGAAAATCTCTGAAGCAAATGTTTGTTTCTATCACAACCAGATAGAAAAAAGAATGAAGAAAATGCAGTTTAGTACCACGTAGCACACTAGTTTCATTCTAACGCCAACCGGAAAGCCAACGCAGGATCAATCCTATTTAGTTCAAACATACGACTGGAGTTAGGCATGAGACAGAGGAGAGAATTTGGAACGATTCAACCTAAAAAATGTCAAATACGGTCTTACTTACAAGATAGAACACCAATTCGACGGGAAATATTGCTTACCCGGGTCTAATTCATGAAGTATCTGCCGTTGATTCGACCCAATCTTCTCCACGGCTGAGGGCATTCCGGGCGTCCTGGATCAACATGGCTTCGCAATCCTAGATGGTGAGGTGGGGTAGATGTGGCGGAGGGGATGGGGCGGCGGCGAACGCGTCACAATGGCGGTGGAGGGGATGGGGCGGCGGCGGAGCGGGCGAGGCTACACGTGTCTCCATCTGGTTCAGACAAGGTAAGCTTACATGTCTCCTTGCGGACCCACTAGGCACACAACGGTCAAAGTAGGACCGGCCCCACTCGTCCGCATGAACTCATCAGTTGACGGTCAATGCATTTACCGGACGACAAATGCCAGTTTTGAACAATTACGAGAGTTTTAGCTAAGAGAATGGGGAAAAGTGAGCACAAGTTTAGAGTGTGAGGAAAATTGAGCAGAACTAAGGAATCAGGGGCACGGAATTAAATATCCCTTTGCTTTAATGCCTTTTAGATAGGCATAATACAAATATCAAGCCATTCGTGTCCAACATCGAGATCATAGCTAGAACTTATGATTGGTTTATAAGGTATCTTCATTATATTTCTAGGGAATTGTTCCATCCCCCTTCTAGGTGTAAACCGAAACCTTATGTTTCCCTATTTCATATCAATAATAGCACCAAAAGTTTTAAAAAACAGTCTTCCCAAAATAATAGGACAAGAAGCATCCATTCAATTTCCCAAAAAATAAAATCAACCGGAAAATAATTTTTATTAAAAAAAAGAACATCATCAATCCTTCCACAATGTTTTTTTCATAGTATAATCCGCGAGATGCACACTCAAGTAAAACTCTCAAAAGGATTCAATTCAAGCATATCATATAAATCATTGCAATAAATTTTATTTATTTTCATCTTAATAATGGGTTCCCAACAATCTTGTAATTTCCTAGGAACAGAAGCTTTAAGTTGAAACTTTGCTTCTCTAGCTTTAATAAGAGCGTCCGTGATATCTTTACCTAATAATAAAGGCATTAAGGTTTCTGCCAAAATTTTCGTCCAACGTAAAATGACCGATTTACCCTCCCACAAAATCACATATTGGTGTAAAAATGCCATGTACCTGTTCGCACCTTTTTCTTCCCCTCTCTGTCAACCCCGTCCTACCATTAATCACCCCGAGGTTCCGCCCCTTGCATCTCACGCCTCCGGTAGGGCAGCCCCTGGTTCGTCTCCTCCTGTCGCCCCCTTGATCCCGAGCTCCCGCTGACCCGGGATCCCCCGCTGGGGTCAAGCAAGGCTGCGCTTATGGGGCATGCGACACCGAAACCGCCCGATTACACGGGGGCATTCAATCCATTGGCCGTGACGCTCCTCCTCAATGGCAGCCGGCCCTCGGAACCCTGCTGTAGTGAGCACTAGCTTAGGATCTCTGCGGTTAAATTCCGCAGCACTCTCGGGTGGGATGTGGAATAGGCGCAGGCGAACTTGCAGACGAACCTTTTAACGCAGATCTAGGCAGGGCAGGTGTCCTGCATAAGCTGGTGGCAGCACGCGACCCAGCGCTCGCCGGAGCAGCTCTGACGACGACCTACAGCGACAATTCGGGGCCCAAATTGCCAATGCTCGAACTTGGCGTTGTCTAGCGGGCTTTCACCTCTCCCCTACACGATGGACCTGAAACAGGACTGGCTCCCACTAATGCTAGAACCTGGAGCGATGGAGCATGCCCCAGATCGTCAAGATGGAGCATGCCCACATGGGAAAGCCTTTGTGCGGGGCCGAACATCTGCTCGTTCAGGACGAGCGAGTTCGAGGGATCTGTGACGAGGTGAGTACTTCCGGGCCTGCCAGTGCTTCCCGGAGCTGGCTGTTAGGACTTGGCCTGAAGTGAGAGCCTGTTTGTGGGTTACTTGTCAGTGCTGGCCAGCATCTTGGCACTGCCGTTCCCGTCGGCCATGCCGGGATGGGGGGATGTCTCTCGAGAGCAAGGTCCTGACCGCGTCTACGTTTCTGTCCATGACATCCACAAGCACAACTTCAGCGTCCCTTTTTCGTGTGGCCACTGATATCTCGGCCAGGTGCTTGTTCTGGGTCGTGAGGCCGTGTGGCGCTTGTTTGTCAAATTCGTCTTTATTTGAAGAGCTAATACAAAAGGTGTGGTGTATGCAAAATTGATAGTTTAGTAAATCCGTGTTGCATGTTTCCCTTTCAGTAATTAGAGAATTATAATCTTGACTTTGTCATTTTTTTTATGCCGGCTACCTCAAGTGGTAACTTATCTGACGAACCTTTACACCTGAACAATTTACTGTGTTTTATTAGCTGGAATCTGAATCATGAATGCAGGTATGTGTCTTTTTTTTTGAGTACTGATATATTTTTATGGAGATCTTGGTATTGAATAATGGCACGAAAATTGGAACTATTGATCAAGATTCTATATTTCGTTATTATGTACCATCTTATTCCACTTCTGTGGGTTTGACACCCAGTTGTGCGCTGTAACACCCGGGTTTTTCTTCCATTAGATTTTGTTTGTTTTGCTTTTTCACATCATACCATCATGCATCACCATTCATTCAAAACTTGCAAACAAATTAAAATTCATCAAGACTTATTTTCTAAAACTTTCTGGGATTCATTTGATGCATAAAATCTATTTTTATTTGTGCCTAACCAATTTCTGGAAAAAAAAAACAAAAAAAGAGAGGGAGGCCAGCCGGCCAGGCCCAATAGGCCCAGCCGCCCCCCCCACCGAACCAGCCTCCCCAAACCCTAAAAATCCTTTCTTCCCTTGCGAAAACCCCCCGCCTCCTTTCTTTTTTTGCAATCGGGTCCCTGCCTCTTTTTTTTCCACCCACGCACACAGGGCGCAGGGAGAGCATCGCTCGATCCCCAACACCCAGCGCCCGAGCGCTCGATTCCTTCGCTCGCTACGTCCCCGTCGCCCCCTTCCTCTCTGTCCCGTCGCTCGCTCCGCCTCTCCTCCCCGTCAACCTCTCCGGCCGGCCGCCCCTCGCCTCATCCCCTCCGACCTGAACCCGTAGCTCCCCATCCCCCCGTCCTCTTCCTTCCTCGACAGCAGGCGACGCCCCTGCTCAGTTCCGGCCGACGGCAGCCACCGCCGCCGCTTCTCCGGCCGCTGCCCGCCGGCTCCGGCCTTGCCGAATTCCAGGTCGCCGTCGTGGAGCCCTCCCCCCCGCTGTGCGCGTCCTCCACCCTGCAGGCCTGGCTCGGCGTCGCCAAGAGCCATGAGGCCGTCGCCGCGGGCCTCCGCGCTAGACCTGCTCCTGCAGCCCCCCTGCGCCGTCGTCGGGCTGTCGAGGGAGACGCCGAGGATGCTGCTCCCGTGTCGGCACCCCTCCCTTTGCGCTGCGTACGAACCCGCCGAGGACTGCCCCGTCTGCGCGGCCACCAAGTACGCGTCGCTCCATGTCCTCCTCTCGAGCCTCCAAGCCAGGCAGCTAGCCGATCCGCCGGCGTACGTGTGTCGCTCGGCCAAGTTCACCGCAGCGCGCGCACGGCGGAGGCGTCGTGGAGGGACTTGCCGCCCTCGTTGGCGTCGTGGAGCGAGCGCTGATCCGCTCCAGGTCCCTCAGCTCGTCCTTGATCGACTACACGTCCTCGAAGAACCTGTCCAGGCTCGCCCCGCCGTGGCGCCCGGAGGGGCGGACATTTCCACGCCGGACTCGATGTCGTCCCCCGCCCGCTTCCACGAGCTCGAGAAGAAGTTGTTCATGGTGGCAGCCTGGCAGGGATCGGTGTTGCCTCGATCGTGTCCGCTTTGTGTTGGCCTCCTTCGTGAGAGCCGTGAAACCCGTGACCGCCAAGATCGCCACCAACCCCGAAGGCCATAGACGACGTCGATGGAACCTCGAGGATACTCAGAGGTGAAGAGTACCACTACTTCCACTATGGAACGAGAATGCCTACAACGACTACTTCCTCTACTACGCCAACTACCACGGCGACTCGAGAACAACGGATATGATGTTGCGCTTCCACCACAACTACGACCCCGGAACAACTACTTCCTCGAACGTCTACTTCCTCCACGCACCAATGACACCGGCGTTATCCGAATACTCTCCTTCCAACGTGCGAACCCAAACCCCAACCCTATAACCTATATGCCTATTTTCTAAATGTCATCTATATCGCGCATATTAAATCATTCATCTTGTTGCATTGCATATTGTGGGTGCGGGTAATAGTACTATCATCTAATAATTAAATATGGAATGAGTTGGGACAATTAAATATTGTTCCGGTTCCATTTAAAATTGCACAACTCATTCTTATATTATCTCGCCATGTTAAACAACATTTAATCTTGATGGGTAGATAAATAACGTGAACCTCCTAAATTAAATGTTGGGCTTCCGGCTCAATTTAAATTGATTTAATTGCATAAATCATAACTAATTCATTTCAACTCCAAATTTGAAAAGTAAAATATGTTTTCCAATCAAAATTATCTAAACTTTGCAAATATAAACTTTGTTTTCTATTTTGAATAAATTAAATTGCTGAAATCAACTATTTCTTAATTAATGCATTTAAAATTGTCAATTTAATAACTTGCTACATTCAAAACCAAATTCCACATATCAAATATGTTTTCCAACCAGAAAAACGCAAGGAATATTAATATGCCATCCATGTTCATGTTTGCACCTTGCATTTCTCCTTTGTAGTAGTGTTATGTATGTTCACCTAATAAATAAATATGGAATGTGTTGGGGTATTTAATTCAATCGTTGCCCTATTCCATTTAATATTGATTAACTCACCTATTTACTGTTTTCCATGCTAAAAAACATTTAAATTGCTGTGTGGATAAACAACTTGAACCAATTCCTATTTCTCCGGACTCCGGTTCCGATTAAATTGCTTAAGTTGTTTCCCCTGTTGCATCTTGCCATGCCATGCATATAAAATAGGATCATGCTGGATCTTTTGCCGTAGAAGTCATTGTTGCATCCGGTGTTTGTCCTAGTTCGTTGCTTCTTCGCGGATAGGACGTTGAGATGATGTGAGCAACGACAAGTTCTGCGGATGTACCTCTACTTGCTGGATTTCAGGCAAGTATACTCACTTGCTACCTATGGCTGCCTTTCATCACTTGTTACCGATTCTTCCCGTTGTTCTTATGCTAGCCTTTTGATTCGATGCTTGTGTCTCGATCCTATCATATGTTTACCTTGCAGCCATGATATAGCCTTTGTTCCACTTCCTATTAGCTGTTGCTTGTTTACCTTGTTGGCCCTCGTGTCGTAGTTGCATGCTTAGTGTTGTTTGCGCTCAAGTCTTGTTGTCCGTCTTATCACCTGTTTAGTTTGATAGTTGGGTTTCAATTCAATCAACAACATGTTAATGTTTTGGGTAATAATAATTTGATGATAAGGCACCGGCAGGAGGCCCGGTGTGGTTTTGAGGCCTCCTAGTGTCGACCATAATTAGGAAAAGGGTCTTGTCCATTGATCCATGATGAGCGCACTAACCGCATGTGGGAAGCGAGTATGGGCGCCCCCCTCAATTTGACTCGATTCGCATCTCGTCCAAATTGCCACACTTAGTTCGGGTTTTCCATTTGATGCATGCATATGCAGGTGCGAACCCGAGGCCAGGGTGGAACTTTTGTAGTCGGCATTTAGGGCGACGTGGTCTTCCAGTGCTATGAGGGTCCCCCTTTTCTTCGTGGGGGCTCGATTAGCCGCGCACGCACAACACGTGGTTCTTTGGGCTTGATGCGAAGAAGAGTTGGGTTGTGTTGAGTATCTCGCTTGGTGGGTTGATCCCCCGTCTGGCGGGTTATTCTTACGTGTACGGCTAAATTGGTGCATCCATGCAGGGTTAAATCTTCTCAAGAAGCCGTGTTGTCCGCGGTTATGGATGACTTGGTGAAAGTGCTGGCTAACAAGTACTCAGACAACTTACACTTAACGATGATAACTTGACTAGTAATATAGATTACCTCCACCATCATAATGAATGTCACCCTAATCAACCGTGTGAGTTTCCTTGAGTTGCTTCCTTAGTAGGGGGTAACATTGGATGGGTATTGTTTGGTGAGTGGTTGTAGTTGGTTCTGATACGCTATCTTATCCCTCTCTTTTAGCCGGATGTTGTAGCGTGTTTCTGTAGCTAGTTAGTGCAGCCCGCTGCCGCTTCTTTGCAATAATCCCTTCCTTTCCGTTGTACCCAAAGTATTGGTATCTTGTGATGATTGGTTACGCTGGTATCTTGTGAGTATGGTTTATCCACTTGCCAGTACTTAACCGTACTGACCCACGAATCCTTTTCGTGGCTGCATATTCCACATTGCAGTCAACAGGTTTGAAGTCTGACGACGTTAGCTTGGGAATCCCTCCGGCTTGGCCTGGGAAGGGATTGGACGCCATCGGTTATCTTCAGGACTCTTAGTCCAATTTGTATCTTGTCCGTAGCCGGACGCTATGTTGATTCTTCCGCTGTTATTTGGATCTTTGTATTGTATCAGTTGTATCCTTGGCTCGTTTGAGTCTTCTTGTATATATCTTTTCTGTTGTTGTTGCGGAATATTCGTGAACTGTTGTAATGTTATCACAAGTGGCCACCTGGAATCGGTTATTATGTGGATTTTGGCGGGAATGCTGAAATCTGCATAGTGCCCGATCTCGGGGCGTCACATGCGCGCTCGCGAAAAATCGAGTTCTAGCTGCGTGTGCATCTGTAGAAGAAGTCCATCTTTGTATAAAAGAATATATCAAAATATATCAAGACGAAAGGTCAAAGTGAGGCTAGGGTCACGCGGATCGATCGACTAGAAGTTGATTTTTCTTCACTCCCGTTGCAACGCACTGCATATTCTGAAAAAATTTCTCACATTATATCTTTAATTGGTTATAAAACAAAAAATAAATACAGATTGATAAAATTTGAAGAGCCTATTGGAATGTAATTTTTTTAGACAGCTTTCCAAGTTCAGATATAGTATGCCGGACCCCCCTTGGCTATGATTTTAATCCTGGAATACATTTTTGGTCACAAAAATATTGTATCCAATAGTTTATTTTTCTCCTTATTGCAGTACGTCATTGAAAATACACCTAAAATTTATGGAAATTGCCCCCGCTACCATCCATAAGTCATATCGCGTCGTCTATCTCTCTAAGTGGATAGAAAAACCATGACAAAAAAATGTACAAACCCACAACCGTTTTCCCCTCATTAGCAGGTGGCCGCTATGTCCAATCCCGCGCTCAAAGCCGGTAGGCACGTCAACTAGCTCCTGGATTCCCTCCATGTCAAGTGGGTTGGGCCGTTCGCACTAGGGTACATTGAAGCGAGCTCTGGAAGGCAGCCATGGCGATGGTTGCTGACATACCGCCGGCCTCAATCGACGAAGCAACTCCTACATCGCTCGAGCACCGCCCACTTCTCGACGACCCGGCGCCAGCCCTGCTGCACTCTGGCGCCTCACTCATAATTTCAAGAAATCAATAAATACAAATTGTTGAAATTTGGAGGAGTGGGAATTGTAGTTTAGTGCAAACCGACTTTTCGTCTAGAGAGCTCTTCAACTTCACATGTAGATCTTCCGTCGGCTAGGTTATGACCGTCGATCGATTTTGGCTAATCTTGGGTCACGCAAGTACTTTACACAAATGTTTATTTATTTCTCGATTTCAATGCACAAGCATCTTTCCTATTATTTTGAATATAAGAAATTGGAATATTGGAGTACAATTGGTTGATTCCTATACATTTTTAGAAAAAAGCTTTATCATCAATGGTATATTCTACTTGATTCCTACGACACATTGTTGTTGTATCAAGAAAATTTTGTCTGTGTGTCTGTAACACGTTTCTTTTCCGTGGCAACGCACGGCCACGTTTCCTAGTGTTTACTAAAAGATATATTTAGCTTACTAGCAACAGGAGTTTTAGAAAAGTTTTTGTAGGAAATTAATGAATTCAGTAAGGGTGAAATTATCAAATTCAGTACCAATATCTTAAAAAATAGTGGGAAGATCATAATCTAAAGTTCCTCTATCCTCAAGCCCACTTTCAGCATTTTTATCAATAACAAATCTAACACTCTCAGAACTATGGGGACTCTTTCAAGCTAAAGTTGAGACCTATCCAATACAATATTGAGGACCTGTAAGAAACTTATAACTACTCAAAGTTTTAAGATCTTGATGAATCTGAATAGTGAAGATTTATCAATTTTACTCTTTTCACGAGTTTCAGCAATTTCAGCTTCTCTTTCTTCTCTCGCCCATCTAGGATCTAGCATGCAGGTTAGCTAACATCCTCTCATTGTTATCAGTTTTAATTTGAAAATAATTTAAAGATTCATCTTTTCTTATCTTCAATAGGGGAGGTTCTTATTTTTTAAATTTCAGCTTCATGAGCAAGATTATCAACCTTTGAGACAAGATTATCAAGTTTTTCTTCAAATATTTTTATTGAAAGCCTTTTGTGTAGTGATAAAATATTTAAAGCACTTTCAAGATTAGAGGGAACACTTTTATAATTTTTATAATAATTACCATAGGAATGTCCAAAATAATTACCACTATTAGCAGGAAAAGGCCTATAGTTACCACCACCGAAGTTATTTCTATAAGCATTGTTGTTGAAATTACTTCTAGCCATGCAATTAATACCAATTTGATCCTTTTATTGAGAAATCAAAGAAGCTAATCGAGCATTACTAGGATCAATAGGAGCTTCTTTGCTAGCAAGCATAGACATAATCATATCCACCTTATCATTCAAAGAAGAATTTTCCTCAACATAATTCACCTTCTTGAAAGTTGCAGATATTTCGGGATGCCATTGAAAATATTTTCCCATCATATCATACAGGAGCGTAGTTGCTGCACCTAATGTGGTAGACATAAATGTACCTCCTTTAGTTGAATCCAATAAATATCTCATAGAAAATTTTAATCCTGCATAAAAAGTTTGGACAACCATCCACATAGTCAATCCGTGTGTGGGTCAATTTTTAACCATATATTTAATTCTTTCCCAAGTTTGAGAAAACGTTCACTATCAAATTGTTTAAAGTTCATAATATTATTTTCGATCTAGTGGATATCAGGGTACCACGGCCCGTCTGTTGTGTCCCGATGGCGTGTAACACACGTTTGTTGGGAGACCCCAAGATGAAGGTATGAAGGGCAAAGTATAAAGTTTCCCTCACAAAGAAACCAATGTTGAATCGACCAGTAGGAGAAAGAAATCACTTCCGAAGGTTGTTGTCAGTTTATGTTGGCAGGGCGCACTACCGGTTTAGCAACAACGTGGAATCTACACAACACAATCAAATTACTTTGCCCCAAGGAAGCAGTGAGGTTGTCAATCTCACCGGTTTTGCTGAAAACAAATCAGACGTATAGTGTGGAAAATTGTACTTGTTTGCAGTAATGAAAAGAGAAAAATGATGGCAGTGAAGAAAATAGTAATTACAGTAGGAAAATAGTGGTTACAGTAGTTGTATTATCAATATAAAGAAATGGACCGGGGTCCACAGTTCACTAGAGGTGTCTCTCAAAAACAGATAGATAACATGCTGGGTAAACAAATTACAGCTGGGCAATGGACACATATAAAGGCTGCACTGCAGTGCATATGCAGGACATGATGATTACTATGTGATTCATGCGGGCATTACAACAAGATACATAGACCATTATCCAGCTGCATCTATAACTAAGAATCCACCCTCGGAGTGTAATATGATCAAACCTTGCGTATTAAGTTGCAAGCAACAGATAATTGCATTAAGCAAAGTGTGTAATGTAAACAATAAAATTATCCTTAGACAAAACATTGTTGTTTTCTCCCTAATGGCAACAACACATCCCCCACCCGTTACGTTACTGTCACTCGAGCGTGAGTGAAAGGGAGGCATGAAACCACTATCGAGCATAAATACTCCCTCTTGGAGTTACAAGCATCAACTTGGACAGAGCACCTACTAGTAACGGAGAGGATGCAAGATCATAAACACCATACACATGAAAGAACATGATAGATTGATAATCATTGGACATAGCATTCAATATTCATCGGATCCCAACAAACACAACTTGTAGCATTACAATAAGATGATCTTGATCATGTTAGGAAGATCACAAGATCTAAACATGAGGCATAAAGAGGAGAGAACAACCATCTAGCTACTACTATGGACCCGTAGTCCAAGGATAAACTACTCACGCATCACTCCGGAGGCAGTCATGGTGATGAAGAGCCCTCTCGTGATGATTCCCCCTCCCGGCAGGGTGGCGGGGAGAGCTTCAGAACCCTCCCGAACTAGGGTTGACAATGACGGAGGCTACAATATACTTTTTGGTGGAAAAGGCTCAGGTATTTTAGGTTAACCCGTGGAGGATCTTAAATAGGCAACAAGGCAACGTCGGTGGGTGACCAGGGGGCCCACACCACCAGCTGGAGCGACCAGGGGGTGCCGCCCTATGGTGTGGGGCCTCCAGGGCCCCCCTCCGGGTCTCCTCCGGACTCCGTGTACGTGACAACTTTCTAAGACTATGGGATTTTTTTCGTCCAATTTTGAGAATATTTCTAGAACAACTTTTCTAAAAGCAAAAACATCAGAAAACAGGAACTGGCTCTGTGGCATCTTGTCAATAGGTTAGTCCCAGAAAATCCATAAAAATGACATAAAGTGTATAGGAAACATGTAGCATATGACATGAAAACAACATGGAACACCAGCAATTATAGATACGTTTGAGACGTATCAATCATCCCCAAGCTTAGTTCCTACTCGTCCTCGAGTAGGTAAAACGATAAAAACAAATAATTTCTAAGGTGACTTGCTACCAACATAAACTTGATCATCATTGTAATGCAAAAGCATGTAAAATAGGATCAAATGAATAAAGGCTATGGTTTCTAATTGATATCAATAGAGTAATGTATAAACCATTAGGAAGAACAACGTAAAAAAATTCAATGAATCAATGCTAAAAAACAATCAACTATGCAAAGTATATTAAAGATGATTTAAGCTTCAAGAACAACAATATAATCATTCTAAGCATCAAACTCTCACAACAACTCCTGTTAGGATCAAGTCAAGTGACAACAATATGCACGCAGGGAAATCATTAAATTATTTGTGCACTGATAACAAGGAAGCGTTCTGTATTGGTCTTGGCACCAGGATGTTATGGCTAAAAGAACATTATAGGGGGGTTTGGAATGTCAATGGAATAAAGTCTCACATAACTGAAAGTGATCATTAGACAAGAGGAAGTCTTATAATCAAAGTTATGCAAGGAGTAGTGATTGCCACACAACGGATGCACATAGAGCTATAAATGTATGAAAGTTGTCCAATGGAACTAGTGGGGGTGCATCCAACTTGCTTGCTCACGAAGACCTAGAGCACTTTTGAGGAGGCTCATCATTGGAATATACAAGCCAAGTTCTATAATGTAAGGTTCCCCACATAGTTATGCAAGTCATAAACTGAAAACTCTCTCCAAACTTGAGTATTGGTGCTAAATAAGCACAAGTGTGGAATAAATGATAGTTTGCCCCCTCTCACTTTATTATCTCTCTTTGGCCTTTTTTTTCTTTTTGGGTTTTTTCTATTTTTTAATTTTTTTATATATAACCTCACCAGTTGGGGCAACACTCTATTTTATAATGAATCATCACACTTTTAGTACTCATAACTCAAAATGAAATATATCTGATGTATAAACTGAATGCTCCTGCCAGTGTAGCAGTATGCAAAATAACAATGAAGCATGTCATCAAGTCACATAATGAAGATGGATGTTGTATGGTACTATATCTCTGAATGGCTATGGAAATGACATGATAGGTAGGTATGGTGGATGTTTTGAGTAAGATATTTGGGATTATGTGTAGGAGAACAAAGTCCTCCCACGGGGTTTGGATGCACTGGCAAAGTTTGCACCAACTCTCAGTGTGAGAATGGGCAATGAACAGTTCCGAAGAGGCTAGCAGATATGGATGGTGGAAGTGCCAGAAAACCGAAACTTAGAACTCACAAGTTAAAAGATTACAACTAGAAATATGATGTTACAATGACATAATGAAAATCACTCCAGAAGGGTCCATGGCAGTGACAAGTCATTGTTGGCTACCCCGATCGTAGCGCGTAACAAAAAGCCATTACGATTGTTATTAGCAAACACAGGCATATACCAGTATACTTCAACTGGTTTATTCGAGTGTGGCACAGTTTCAAGCTTTTAGCCCAACAACTAATTGTTTTTTACTTTACTAAACCATCAGGTTTACCATTAGAATATTAATATATCAAAACAACAGCAAATAATCAAGTGAAACAGTTTAATGATCTACAAGAGTATGCAAGTCTTTTCCAACATACCATCTACCACACGTAGCATTTTCTATTTCCATCAAACACCATTAAATATATATTTGAACACAAACTCTCCAACTAATATATCAATGAAACAAGAGATTACTACTACTACTCTACTAGAACTAATAGCTTTGAATAAGATATGCATGAAAAACAGGAGCTAAAAGGATTTGCAGTAGCTAGAAGAAAACTAAGAATACTAGCATGGAAGAAAACGAGTATTCATATGAAAAAGCGGAGCGTGTCTCTCTCCCACACAAGAATGCTGGGTTCCAACTATATTTATTGGAGCAAGGAAAACCAAACAAAAACCAAACAGACGTTCCAAGTAAAGTGCATATCATGTGACCGAACAAAAATATAGTTTCAGTAGAAGTGACCTGGTAAGTTGCTGATGAAGAAGGGGATTCCTTGGGCATCCCCAAGCTTAGACGCTTGAGTCTTCTTAGAATATTCTAGGATGAACTACGGGGGCATCCCCAAGCTTTGGATTTTCACTCTTCTTCATCACATTATATCACCCTCTTCTCTTGACCCTTGAAAACTTACTTCACACCAAACTCAAAGTAATTCTCATTAGAGGGTTAGTGCACAATCAAAAATTCTCATGTTCTGCTTGGACACAAGCATTATTAGTACTTTTTAAACATTACCTATAGCCATTGATGTTTTGTGGAGCAAATAAATCCACTCGACATAGTAAAAGAGAGAATGCAAGTAAAAAGGCACAATCTGTCAAAATCAGAACAGTCTGTAAAGACAAAAAAATTCGGGGCACTTACGTTGCTCAAATAAAAAAACTCAAAGCTATAAAAAGTTTCAGAAATATCTGAGGATTAAGCAAAAAAAAATCAGGTCATTTTGATCAATCTGTGAATTTACACGAATTTAACTGTGGACAGCAGCAATCTGTTTCCCGTGAAGAAATCCAAATCTAACCTCAACTTTTACTAGAGACTTTACTTGGCACAACAAATGCGAGAAAATAAGGACACAAAAGAGTTGCTACAGAAGTAAACAACACCTTGACTCAAAGAAAACAGAAGAAAACAATGCAAAAATAAAACCATGGGTTATCTCCCAAGAAGTGCTTTTCTTTAACGCCTTTTAGCCATAGTTTAAAAAACCAAACCGGTAATCGAACCGGCGTGGCTGTCGGTTCAGGTTTTCACCGTTCGGACCGTCGGTTCATCGGTTCATTTGCGACAAAAAACCGGAATATTTGAGCTAATTTTTCAAAATTTTGACCTCGAAACAAATGTGTACACATAATATTTGATGCAATGCGCTAAATTATAATAAATTGGCGCTAGCATAGATGATTAGTGAGCTTGTAGTGGACCTTGAGTCAAGGTCAAGGGTTCAATTCCTTTTTTATGCACCATTTTCAATTTATTTTTCTGGTTTTTTACTAAAAGACTAATGCTTGTTAAAAAGCCGGACAAGGCTTCGGTTCTCGGTTTTTCCGGTCGGACCGCTGGTCCGGTTCGGTTTTTAAAACTAGGCTTTTAGCTAGGCCCAGAAAACAAGAATCAAGTGTTTTCAAGTGAAAAAGCATCAAAATTATAACTTGTTCTTATAGTCAAATCAAAAGGAAACTTCATTACATTCCTAGGAAAGTTTTCCATACCTTTCTTGAGTGGGAATTTATATAAAGAAGACAAAATAAAATAAACTAAGCAAAACAAAAACAAAAACAAAGTAAAGAGATTGCAGAAATTCTCTTCCTCCCCGGTAACGACGCCAAATAAAAGCTTGATGGCGTGTAACACTTGTTCGTTGGGAGACTCTAAGAGGAAGGTATGAATAGCATAGTAGCAAGTTTCCCTCACAATGAAACCAAAGGTTGAATCGACTAGTAGGAGAAAGAAATTACTTTCGAATGTTGTTGTCAGCTGATGTTGGCAGGGCACACTACCGGTTCAGCAGCAACGTGGAATCTAGACAACACAATCAAATTACTTTGGCCCAACAAAGCAGTGAGGTTGTCAATCTCACCGATTTTGTTGAAAACAAAGGATTAGACGTATAGTCTGGAAAATAGTACTTGTTTTTGCAGCAATGAAAAGAGAACAATGATGGCAGTGAACAAAACAATAATTGCAGTAGGAAAACTGTGGTTGCAGTGGTTGTATTATCAGTATAAAGAAATGGACCGGTGTCCACTGTTCACTAGAGGTGTCTCTCGAAAACAGATAGATAACGTGTTGGGTAAAAACATTACAGCTGGGCAATTGACAAATATAAAGGCTGCACCATAGTGCACATGCATGACATGATGATTACTATGTGATTCATGCGGGCATTATAACAAGATACATAGACCGTTATCCAACTGCATCTATGACTAATAATCCACCCTCAGAGTGTCATCCGATCAAACGTTGGGTATTAAGTTGCAAGCAACAGTTAATTGCATTAAGCAAAGTGTGTAATGTAAACAATAAATTATCCTTAGACAACGCAATGTTGTTTTGTCCCTAATGGCAACATCACATCCCCACCTGTTACGTTTCTGTCACTCGAGCGTGAGTGAAAGTGAGGCATGAACCCACTATCGAGCATAAATACTCCCTCTTGGAGTTACAAGCATCAACATGGCCAGAGAATCTACTAGTAACGGAGAGCATGCAAGATCATAAATAATATACACATGAAAGAACATGATAGATTGATAATTATTGGACATCATTCAATATTCATCGGATCCCAACAAACACAACATGTAGCATTACAATAAGATGATCTTGATCATGTTAGGCGGATCACAAGATCTAAACATGAGGAATAAAGAGGAGAGAACAACCATCTAGCTACTGCTATGGACCCGTAGTCCAAGGATGAACTACTCACGCATCACTCCAGAGGCAAACACGGTGATGAAGAGCCCTCCGGTGATGATTCCCACTCCCGACAGGGTGTCGGGGAGAGCTCCAGAACCCTCCCGAACTAGGGTTGACGATGACGGCGGCTACGGAACTTTTTGGTGGAAAAGGCTCAGGTATTTTAGGTTAACCCGTGGAGGAGCTTAAATAGGCAAGATGGGAACATCGGTGGGTGGCCAGGGGGCCCACACCACCAGCTAGCGCGGCTAGGGGGTGCCGCCCTATGGTGTGGGCCTCTAGGGCCCCCCTCCGGGTCTCCTTCGGACTCTGTGTACGTGACAACTTTCTAAGACTCGGGGATTTTGTTTCATCCAATTCCGAGAATATTTCTAGAACAACTTTTCTGAAACCAAAAATAGCAGAAAACAGAAACGGGCTCTGTGGCATCTTGTCAATAGGTTAGTCCCAGAAAATCCATAAAAATGACATAAAGTGTATAGGAAACATGTAGCATATGGCATGAAAACAACATGTAACATCAGAAATTATAGATACGTTTGAGACGTATCATGGCCCAGCCCAATAGGCACCAGGAAGCACCCACAAGGGTGCCTCGTAAGGAAATCCTCCATCGCGAGCATCTCACCCCTCTCGAGGTACATCTAGTAGGAGGTTGGCCCCTCCGGAGGAGTTTCACTCGTCTTCGCTCACAGAGGATCTCTACCTCGAGCCCTTTGCTCCTCTCTAGAGGACTTTTCCCTCGTGAGGGAACAGCCCATGTGCGGGTGACACACACACCTCTGCGCTGACGAAGGCATCACAGAGCGACATAGCAGTTTTGGCCATAGTTTCCATTCTCATGTATAAAATGTGGGCGGCAGCTTCCCGTGCCTAAGCGCCGCCCAAAGCTTTCCTCTTCAGTGAAAGAAGACCAAGCCGATGCTACAAGGCGAGGAAGGCATCATCCAGAGCCCCCACCGTCCTGCCATGGACGGTTGTTTCCCAAAGACCAAGACCGCCAGAGTTTGCAGACCACGGTCGGTCTCCCCTTTTTCGTTGTGTGGTGACCCTTTCCCGCCAAGAATGAGCGGGAAATAGGGCCGTCACGAATAGATAAGGATCCCTCTGGCTTCCGTAAGAGAGATGACTCAATTCGCTCCGAGCATACCTAGTGTGAACCTGAGCACAAGCTCAAACCTTGTATTGTATCCATCACAGTGCAATCCATCAGACAAGCAGGAATAGGGTGTTACACCGCTAGGTGGCCCGAAACTGGGTTACTCCCGATGTCTCCACCGGGTAGGGGGCTAAGGCGGTCCTTCACCTTCTCATCACCATGGTTGCATCTCGCCCTGAGCACCCCGGCCACAATGCCCGGTCCTGGAAGCGGGTGTCCCTCGGTGGCCCCGGCTCTAGCTTCTCTAGCAGTAGACCTTATCGCTCCCGCTGCCCCACGCTGTGCCAAGGGCGTGACACTACGCCCGTCGAGATGTCTCCCACGGACCCGACCTGGTTCCTGCGGTCTCCTGCGCATGTGACACTCACCCTGCAGCCATTAGCCGTGCCTACGCATGGTCGACAGTGCTTGTAGGAAGCCCTGCTGCAAGCACAGGAACTACCGTGATGTCTCCAAGCTCGCCTGGGCCGCTGGAGCTGAGCCTGAGGCCTTCAGCGCCTCATCCACCTCCCAAGGGCTCACTGGAGCCACCACCGAAGCCACACTCGTGACTGACACCATGGAAACTCGCGCATGTGAGACTCCAACCCATCCTGCTGGTGACGCATCCCTGTGCCTCCCTCAAAGCGGTGCCCGCGCAAGAACGGAGTACCCCTATTACCATGAGCGGCGCGCCAGCGCAAGGACAGGGTGCTGCAACACATTCTCCAGGGACCTCTGGGAGGCAAGATGGCCCTCCGCGTCCCGTCCCCGCCTGCCTCCACGCTATAGTGGCGATGCGCCCCTCTCGGCTTCCTGCGAAGGTACGAGGTGAGTGTCATGGCTGTTGGGGGTGCGACAGGTGCCTCATGAGGTACTTCCCCTGGCACTCAGGGGTGCATCTCTCGCATGGTTAATAAAAATCCTGGACAGTTCTATGGGCACGTGAGAGGCGCTGAGCGCACGGTTTGCCCGCAATTTCCGGCACTACGACCGCTTCCTCCACGACGATCCCCAGGGCCGCACGGTCCTATGGCGTTTCACCAAGGGAGACGGTGGCGGTGACTCTACCGAGGAAAGAAGCGCTCCCCCAACAACCCGCTATGTGGCGTGCATCCTAGGTGGCTTGCTGGCCCCACTCTCCAGCCGCCACATCAAGAAAACCTCACGAGAGGTCGATGTCGCCCGCCAGAAGGACGGGGCATCACCACAGCCCCTCAAGTGGTCCCAACACGAGATCTTCTTCGACATCACCGACCACCCATGCCTCAATGTGATCTTGCTAGAGACCTTCGAGAAGCTGCATGCCTCGCGGACGCCTGATGGCCACAAGGACGTTCACCGGCGCCACCAGCGGCACCACAATCCCGCTGGGACGCGTGCGCCTCGCTGTCATGTTCGGCACACGCCAGAACTACTACACCGAGACCATCAACTTCGATGTGGCTCACATCGGCCTCCCCTACAATGGCATCCTTGGCTACCCCGCGCTGGCCAAGTTCATGGTCGTCACGCACCACGCGTACAACTTTGTCAAGATGCCTGGGAGCAGTGGGACCCTCACTGTTCATCACGATGTCAAGTACATGGTGTGATCCATGGAGGACGCCTACAAGGAGGCTGCGACATCACACTCCATCGACGAGGATGGCATCAAGCATATTGTCGAGCCCCCGAAGAAGAAATAGTTGTTTGCTCAATAGAGGGCATCAACGAAGAAGCTCTCCATGAATGCCGATGGCACGAGGGCTACCCTTACCATTACCGCGGGGTTGCCTCCCAAATAGGAAGGCACCTTCGTCGCCTTCATTCGGGCAAATGCTGACATATTCGCAAGAACAGAGTCAGACATACCCGACTTACCAAGGAAGCTGATCAAGCACAACCTAGCCGTGTGCCCAGGGTCACGAACCGTGAAGCAGAAGGCGAGGCACCAAGGGACCGAGAAGTAAGATTTCATCATTCGTGAGGTGGAGAAGCTGCTGGACACGAAGATCATACGTGAGGTTATACACGGATCTCAACAAGGCATGCCCCAAGGACACTGGCGGCGGCCGGCTCAGCGTCGACTTCATGGATCTCAATAAGACATGCCCCAAGGACCCGCACCCGCTCCCGAGAATCGACTAGATAGTGGAGCCCACCACCGGGTGTGACCTCCTCTGCTTTCTGGATGCTTTCTCGGGGTACCAAAAGATGAAGATGACCAAGGAGGATGAGACGAAGACCGCGTTCAGGACGTCGTGCAACGTATTCTGCTGCGTGTGCAAGCCCTTCGATCTTAAGAATGATGGTGCAACCATCCATAGGTAGGTTTGCATCGCCTTGGGAGCCCAGATAGAGAGGAATGTTGAAGCTTCTGTCGATGATATCGTCGTCAAAACTCGTGAGGAGCGCACGCTCATCGACGACCTCGAGGAGACATTCCAGAACCTCCGGAAGGTCAAAATCATGCTCCACCCTGACAAGTGCATCTTCGGAGTTGCATTAGGAAAGCTCCTCGTCTTTCTAGTGTCTCACCGCGACATCGAAGCCAATCCAGACAAGATCCGAGCCACAGAAGAAATGCAGCCTCCACGGCAGCTCAAGGACATGCAGCGTGAAGTGCTGGGGCGCTTCATCTCCAAGTTCGGCAACAAGGTTGTGCGATTCTTCAAGACCGTGAAGCAAATGCGCCCCTTCAAGTGGACTGACAGGGCAAATACTACATTTGAGGAGCTCAAGAGGTACCTGGCTAGTCCACCCATCTAGATCGCCCCGTGACCTCGTGAGCCACTGCGCCTCTACCTCGCAGCCACGCCTCAGACACCTAGTGCCGGTCTCGTCGCAGAAAGGATTGTGACCAAGAAAAGTGTAGACCTGCCCGGCAAGGAGCCCACGCCAGCCTCTCCCCAAGAGATCACCACCGCACAACAAGATCTCCACAAGAGGACCTCCTCAAGCCTCAAGAGAGCCTCAATGCGTCTCGAAAACTCACTGCTAACACCTTTGCGACCGCTCTCGTCGAACACCCTATTTACTCATTGTACTTTGAGATGCTCACGAGAGGTACCCTGGGCTACCGAAGCTTCTGTACAAGCTCCTTATCACTTCCAGGAAGCCCCACCCCTACTTCGAGGGATATCATATCACGGTGGTATCCGCTTTCCCTCTGTAGCAAATCTTGTGCTATTCCAACGCCACAGGGCGTGTCGCGGAATGGGTGGTCGAGATACAACACTTCGAGCTGTATTTCCTCACCACCAAGACAATCAAAGGAGGAGCTCTAGCAGAGTTCAACGCGGAATGGACCAACCCATCACCTGAAGAGGACCCCGAGGAGGAAAAAGCAGAGCCAAGATAGATGGCACCAGGCTTCTGGACCATGCACTTCGACGGTGCTCACATCACCAACGGGAGACAAGCACTACTATGTCGTGCAGCTCCACTTTGGCCCTAGGTCCAAGGTCTCCAACAACATCACCGAGTACGAGGGCCTCCTCGCTAGCATCTGGGCCGCCATTGCTCTCGGCATCAAGCGTCTCATCATCAAGGGCGATTCGCAGCTCCTGGTCAACTTCTTCAACAAAAGATGCAAGGCGAAGGAACCACGCATGGCTCTGTATCCGGAGGAGGTCCGCAAGCTCGAGAAGCGATTCGTCGACATGGAGCTGCAGAACATCCCTCGGGCGGACAACAAGGAAGAAGACGACATTGCCAAAAAAGGCATCAAGGAACTGGGCACAGGCACCAGGCGTGTTTGAAGAGAGGCTCGATAAGCCATCCATTGTGCCACCCGTCGACGATGATGAGACTCCAGGCCACCAGCACCTCAAGGAGGAGCTCACACCGGCTCCCACCCAAGGCGCACCAGATTGCGGTGCCCCATCAGGGTATCACCTGTTGGATATATACCAATTAGGGGTATATCAGATGGTGTCCTAAAGTGCCGGATTACCAGGGTGGCCTGAATGGTAATGGATTACGGTCCATTAGGCGACCTAGTAACCTAAAGCGCAGAAGCCGGATTCTAGAAGAACCCGGACCACGGCCCACGTGGTACGGCTTGGAGTAGAAGGCGGATTCTTGCCTTCTAAGTTAGAATATACAGTAGTCTTCTAGGTTTCCTATTCTGTAAGCCCTAACCCGGTTATTATATAAAGCCGGACGGGAGGTAAGAAAAAGAGAGACAATAAGCTAGAGGATAACTCGCCGAGAGGTTGATCCCTGTCGAGTAGCTAAACCTAACTCACATTGTACTTTGTATACTTCAGGCTTCAGCCCTGATTTAGTGAGATTGCAGGAGTAGGAACGCCGCCTAGTTGCGATGTACCGAACCTGGGTAAAACCCTGGTGTCATTGTTCGTCATACGATCACGTCCCCCACATCTCTATCGGTAGTCTCATGGCACCCCCATCTATGAATTCTACTACGATGTATCGACAGTTGGCGCCCACCGTGGGGCCAGCGACGTCAGGCGTTATATTTCGATCGGGGATACTCGGCGGAATTGGCAGTACCATAAATGTTGGAAGTCTCGAATTCGACAATGACGTCGGGCGCTTCCTCGACAACGGATCATACATGCCAGCACGGAATCATCTGGTAGGTGCCTGCGTTTTACCAATTGGATCTGCAAACATCTTTATCGGATTAACTACAGAGGCAATGGGATTCTGTGGTGGAAGCAAATTTTTCCCACCCATCCTATACCCAGTCGAAGAAGACTATGACGCCGGATTTTGCTCAGATCACCGATACTCTGCTGAATCGCACTTTATCGGTATGGTGTGATCCGAGATCGCCGAAAACACGGATGAAAGTAATCCGTGGAAGAGGTAGAAAACAACAATCCCACAATAGAGGTGGAAGATCCGACATTCGTCAATCCGACGACGAACTCGGAAGCTGATTTCGTGTTAGCCGCCATTGATGCAAGATTAGAGTCGGAAAATGGATCGGACCAGTTCGATTCCGAAGACGAAGATGTAGACGCTTTCGAAAGAAAGGTCAAATACTTTCAAGAGGGATTCCACGAAGTACTGATGGCAAAACTGGCTAAAAACACGGATGCCGAAAGTCAGGAAAGCCCTAGAACACCTCCGCCAGAGGAAGAGAGAGAAGAGGGGGAAACCACTCCAACATACCCGGATGTCAAGGAATTGACAGAGGATGAACCTGGTAAAAAACCTCCCTCTTCCAAGAAAAAACACAAAGCTTCCAAGAAACTCCAGTACAAGCTCCGGAAGAAAAAATTGGCTGATCTAGCCAACGAAAACCTGGAAGCAGGAGGAGGAAGTGGAGTTAAGCATGTGGAGAAGAAAGCGAAGGAAATCTCTGTTCTGCCAATGTCAAAACAAGACAAACAGGATTTACTTCGAACACTAGTGGGACCCCACGAACCCCCTGAAGTGCTGGAAGCTAGGAGACAAGCTCTCCAACGGCAAGAGCAACATCTATTCAGAACTTGAGAACACCTCTAGAAAACCCAAGCTGACATCAAGTTCAAGCAGGAAGAAATCGAGGAGTACGAGAGAAGGAATAGATCTGGCATTAAACCTACACGGTTACCCGGAATCGCAAGACCGGAAGTACTGCCACCAAAGGAACGGTGTCAAAACCCCGCCTGGCAAAAGCAAGTAAACGACACAGATGCCAGGGGCGAACCTATATACAAAACCGCAACAGAAAACGCGGAGGCCGCGTTCGCCATCCTCAACAATCACATGTACTCCAATGGCGAAAAACTTCAAGGGGTGTATGCTTTCTTAGGAAAAGCATTGCAACAGCAACAACGAGGACAAGCAAGATCAGGGAATTTGCATGACGACTCAGCCCTATGCAAAACAGCTACTTGCGCCGCTGGAGCACTTGGACCTGAAGAACCTGGAGATTCAAGTAATTCAAAAGAAAAGAAAGAAGATCCGAGAAAGGACAAGAAAAAGCCCGATAACAAGTATGCAGCGTACAGAACCGGATCCCATCTGCCGTAAGATGGAATTAATCCCCGAGATCGGGAAGAACAAAACCGGAAGGACGGAAAAGCAATGCCGCCTCCGAGACGCCCTGCTGAGAAAGCCGGAAGACATGACATTCCTCACAGGCGTGAGAGATCCCATACACCCCCTAGGAACAAGGAAAGACACAGGAGTAGAACTCCACCTTATACCAAAGGGCACGATAACGGAGGAAATAGAGACAATCCCAGAAAAGCGCGTTCGCGCAACAATGGAAAAGAAAGGAGCAGATCCCCTTCTATCCATTCAGCCGGTAGATACTCCGCACACATTGATAGAGCGGAAAGAGATAACCTATACTTCGGACCTAAGTGTTTCACTGACAGGACCCGAAGAATAACTCTACATTCTGGCTTCGCCAAAGTTGGTCCAACATATCAAAAATATACCGGCAGTACAAACCCGGATACCTAGCTCTCAGACTATTACACAGTCGTCCAGATTAACAATGGGACAGACCTAGAGGCAGTAAAATCCCCCCTTATGTTACTGGATGGAGTCAGAGATTGGATCAACTTGCTTCCGTCAAGAACTGTCGATAGCTGGGATGATATGGCTAGAGTTTTTACTCAGCATTTTCGGGGAACGTACAAACGCCCCAACAACATCAACTAGTTAAACTGATGCACCCAGTTTGAAGATGAGACATACGTGGACTTTATCTCAAGGTGGAATGCAATGAAAAACAGCTTCTCTGGAGTAACTGACGTACAAAAAATGCATACTTTCGTCAATGGCTTAAAACCCGGACTCGTACCATTCGTCAGGGGCGGAGCCCAATAGCCCAACCCCGATGCACAAAAATACGAGTCCATTTGTTTTCCTAACACTACTTACCATCTGAAAAGGCCATGTGCATCAGGTTGGGCCGCGGGCTATGAATCTGGCCCATTATTTCAGCATCATGAGGCCAGACTCAGCAGCCCACACGCCCACCCCACGCACGTCGACTGACGGATCAATGCGCGTACATGTTTTCTCCTCCCGTTCGCTCGGCCCAAGTGGAACACATCGGCCAAGTGAGTTAACCAAGCGTCCCAACACACACGGGCGACAGAGTCAAAACATGATTGCTGGAACCACAACTCCGGAAGGCGCTCGCACCGCTAATCTGATCTGATCAGGCGACCCTCGACGCCAGCGACATGCCAACGTGGGCTCGCATCTCGTCGGGGCCCTGGCCTCTAGCCCTCCATGGTTTGTGAGGTTTTACATATTCTATGCGCCGATGACCACCGGCCGGTGCCCCCATGATCGACAACAATTCTACAATTTCAACTGCTTACACCGGTAAGCTCCTAAAATATCCTCTATTATTTGCAATATGACTAGTAGCATATGAAATCTCACTAAAATCATGGCTAGGGTTTATGTATGTAATTAGTACACTTTATTTGCTTAGGCAGAATTTGTAGACACATGCATTTATAGAACACCTATATACTATGGACAAATTTATTCTCAAAAGTTCCTAAAAAATGTTTATTCTAAAAATAAAATCACCATAAGAACACGTTCTAAAAGAAATCAATTGTTAAGAGGAGATAAGATAGGATGAGGCGAGCAAATTTATGGAACATTAACCATCCCAATTTGAAAGAGGTGGTAAGAATAATTACTTGGCCGACTAAATATAAAACATTGACATCCTAATCTATGTTCGAAGTTATGAAGCCCACTTTATACATAGATTTTTTTCTTTAAAAAATTTATGCCATATTAAAGCAGTGCATCAGGGTGACTTGAGCTCCAGCTCCGCCCCTGCCATTCGTGATCAGTTCCAAAAAGCACAAAGATCTCGGATCTATGCTTACAACCGCAAATGAGCACGCAGCGGCCGAAGATGACATCAGAGCGAGATGTGGAAATATCGACACTTTGATTCAAGCCAAAAAGACCCCTCGTCCTGAGAAAAAAGCAACCCCAGAAGCACAGCAAAAACCCAAAGAAGTTACCATAGCCTTTGGAAGAGAAAATGGGAGCAAATGGAAAGGACGAAGCACAAAACCGATCAACTACACAAAAGAAGAGTGGGAAAGAATAAAGTCGGAAAACTGTGTCCACCATTCGCAATTTGGGAAATCCACCCATACGAACGCACCATGCCGGCTCAACAAGCATACGAAAGGCAGTGCAGGATCCGTAAGCAAAGGGAAAAATTCCAAGAGGAAATTCTCCAAGCAAAAGCCAGAAGCTGAAAAAGAAGACAGTGAATCGGACACTGAAGAAAAAATCCAGGAACAACAGCGAAAAGGCGAGCCAAAGTTTCCGAGAGTTGACGGAGAGTGCAACTTAACTTTCCTGGCAACTCCATCAGCAAAGGTGGCAAAGAGAACACTTCGAGAAATAAACGCGGTTGTTCCACCAACCCCGAAATTCTTGAAGTACTCAAATACACCAATTACCTGGGATCAGTCTGATCATCCCGGAAATATCCCAGAACCCGGCACACAAGCTCTAATTGTAAGTCCTATTGTTCAAAACACTAGGCTAAAAAGAGTACTGATGGATGGAGGATCCAGCATTAACATAATATACCTGGATACATTGAAGCATCTGCGAATCTCCGAGACCCAGCTCAATCATAGCAACATACGTTTTCACGGCATCGTCCCTGGCAGGCAAGCACGATCCCTAGGAGAAATTTCCCTAGACGTAACCTTCAGAGAGAACGAACATTTCCGTCAGGAAAAAGTATCTTTCGAGGTTGTGCCGTTCGAAAGCGTGTATCACGCAATACTCGGACGTCCAGCTTTCGCCAAGTTCCTGGCAAGATCATGTTATATCTATAACAAGCTGAAGATGTCAGGGCGAAAAGGAGGAGTAATCACCATAAATGGAGACTTCAAGTTGTCCAACGAGCTTCAAAAAGAAAACGCCCTTTGCGCAGAAAAAGTGATAGCAAAGGAGGAACTGAAGGAGCTGGAAAAAGAAGTATCACCGACAGAAATGCCGGCAGGAAAAGAAAGCCGGAAGCCGGCAGACGGCTTCAAATCTTCCGAGAATACAAGACAGGTTATCCTATATCCCAAAGATCCTACAAAGTTTGTCATAGTGGAAAGTAGCATGACCGATAAATAGGAAAGCGAGCTCATCAAGTTCCTCCGTGAGAACTGGGATATTTTTGTGTGGTGTCCAGCGGACATGCCAGGCGTACCCAGGGAACTTGCTGAGCACCAACTCAAGGTAATTCCAGGATCTAAACCCGTCAAACAAGGTCTCCGTCGATTTGACGGAAGAATACGGAAGGCTATTGGCAAGGAAATTATCCGGCTATTGGCAGCTGATTTTATCCGGGAAGTTATACATACTAAATGGTCTGCAAACCCAGTATTAGTCCCGAAGAAAGATAGTACTGTTCTTAGGATGTGTATAGATTACACCGTCCTGAACAAATTGTGTCCAAAAGATAGATTTGCGTTACCGCGAATCGATCAAATAATAGATGCCACTGCTGGCTCTAAGCTTTTATGCTTTTTGGACACTTACTCCGGGTACCATCAAATACACATGAAGGAAGAAGACCAAATCAAAACCTCCTTCATAACTCCATATGGAACATACTATTACATAACCATGCCTTTTGGCCTGAAGAACGTAGGTGCAACCTACCAGCGTTGCATGCAACGATGTTTGCATAGTCAGATTGGAAAAAAATGTTCATGTTTACGTGGATGATATTGCCGTCGTTTCCAAGGAAAAGGACACGCTCCTTGAAGATTTGCGAGAAACCTTCGAAAATTTGCGCACTTATAAAATGAAGTTAAATCAATTAAAGTGCGTATTCGGGGTTCCCTCAGGAAAACTTCTGGGTTTCATCGTTTCTCACAGAGGAATAGAAGTAAACCCAGAAAAGATCAAGGCAATCCTAAACATATCAAGGCCTACGTGCTTAAAAGATGTACAAAGATTGACGGGTTCTGCAGCTGCCTTCAGCAGGTTTATAAGCCGGCTAGGAGAGAAAGCTCTGCCATTATACAAATTGTTGAAGAAATCCGACAAATTTGAATGGACAGAAGAAGCGGACAACGCATTAAACCAGTTAAAAGAAACCTTGACGGAAGCTCCGATTTTGGCATCGCCAAAAGACGAAGAACCCATGTTACTGTACCTCACAGCAACAAACAAGGTTATCAGTGCGGTGATAGTTGTGGAAAGACGAGCTAACCATACCAGATCAACACCCGGTGTATTATGTAAGTGAAGTTTTTTCCGAGTCCAAGCAAAGATACCCGCACTATCAAAAACTGGCATATGGCGTATTTTTCGCATCTCGAAAACTCCGTCATTACTTCCAAGGACATTCCATAACAGTGGTATGCAAAGCACCACTAGGGGATATAATCAACAATGCGGATGCAACATGCCGAGTAGCCAAATGGGGCATCGAGTTGGCTGCGTTCGACATTAAGTACCAACCCCGGACGACAATAAAATCCCAGGTGTTGGCAGATTTCATCGCTGATTGGACAGAAGCAATGGAAAATACACCAATGCCGGAGTCGGAATACTGGGTTATGCACTTCGATGGATCCAAGATGAAGGAAGGCGCTGGAGCTGGTGTAGTCCTAAAATCCCCCAAGGGAGATACAATGGAGTATGTATTACAAATACACTTCAACGCCAGCAATAATGTGGCAGAATACGAGGCTTTGCTTCATGGCTTGCACATTGCAAATAAATAGGTGTCAAACGCATCTTATGCTATGGTGACTCAGATTTGGTACATCATCAGCTCAACCAAACATGGGACGCCAAAAGCCCCATCATGGCCGAATATCGGAGAACGGTGGACGAGTTTGCAATTTGCTTCCTGGGATTTGAAGTACTTCATGTCAAAAGGGAAGAAAATTGGAACGCGGACGCATTAGCCCGCATGGCCTCGGAAAGAGTGAAAACCCTGCCACCAGGTGTGTTTGTCCAGCATTTGCATGAACCATCCATAAAAGGTGGAGATGTCGACTATCCTCTAGTTTCCGAGTCAATCGAAGTCCTGCTCGTTAACCCGGATTGGACAATTCCATATCTAAACTTCTTAGTAGATCAGAAGTACCCGGATGGAGCAGACGAGGTCTTGCAAAGACAAATAAAACGTCAATGCAAAGGATACACGGTAATCAATGGTTGCCTGTATAAACGTAGCACTACCGGAATTTTTCTGCGATGTATTTCGCCAGAAGAAGGCCGAGAAATTCTGCAAGAAATCCATGCTGGAGATCGCGGACATCATGCTCAATCAAAAAGCATAGTTAAGAAAGCATTTCGTGTAGGATTTTTCTGGCTAACAGCCAAGACAGCCGCCGAACACATAGTCAATACATGTGCCAGATGTCAGTATTACGCCAAGCAGACGAATATGCCAGCCCAAGCACTCAAAACTATCCCTATTACATTGCCATTTGCGGTCTGGGGGCTAGATATGATGGGACCATTCAAAACTGCAAGAGGTGGACTTACACATATACTAGTTACAGTGGATAAGTATACCAAGTGGGTGGAGGCAAAACCCATAAAAAAGCTTGACGGTGTAACAGCCATAAATTTCATCATTGACGTAGTCATGAGATACGTCATTCCACACAGCATAATAACCGACAACGGGACAAATTTCTCTACTGGAGAGTTGGCAAAATATTGCCGACAAACGGGAATACGCCTAGATCTTGCATCTTTGGCACACCCACAATCCAATGGACAGGTTGAAAGAATGAACAGTTCAATCCTGCAAGGAATACACCCAAGACTCGAATCTCCTCTTCATAGAGCAGCTGGGAGCATGGGTGGAAGAGTTACCCTATGTGCTTTGGAGTATTCGAACGACACCAAACAGGTCAACAGGGCAAACCCCGTTTTTCCTAGTTTACAGCGCGGAAGCAGTCCTTCCAACGGACATGATCCATGATAGCCCAAGAGTGCAGGCTTTCGATGACTCGGACGCCGAAAGCGCACGACAGGATGCCGTCGATCTCCTAGAGGAAGAATGAGAACTTGTGCTTCAAAGATCTGCCATTTATCAGCAAGGTTTACGACGTTACCATAGTCAGAAAATCAGGCATCGTTCTTTTAAAGAAGGTGACCTAGTGCTAAGATTGGTACAACAAAGAAAGCACAAATTGGCCCCAGTTTGGGAAGGACCATTCGTCATCAGCAAAGCTATGAAAAATGGATCATACTATCTTGTAGATATTTGAGACACGAAGATGATCCCAAAAAGCCGAATGGCAAAAGAAAGAGAAAGATAGATGACGAACTAGGGGAGACCAAAAGACCCTGAAGCATACAGCAGTTACGTCCCTTCTATACTAAGTTCAATTTCTTTGTTAACATCTTTGAGATCATGAAATAAAGTTGTCGGAATTCATACATTTATGTTTTTTACATGTTTATTATAGTATAAAGCATAATTCCGTCTTATCTATTTTCCAATGATCTTTCAAAATACTCAATGTTGACCCGAATTGTGCCTGCGTGCTCGGTGTTAAAAAACTGAATGATTTTCAGCCTAAAATGGCTTAAGGAAACCCAGATTGTGCCTGCATGCCTGACTTTCATTCAAAAAATTCCTTACTGTTCTCTAAGTATTATCTGATTGTTTTTATGCTGGGTCGCTGGAGCTAGTAAGTAAAAATGCCTTTAGTATGATCCATGTTTCCGAGTTTCGACTGATTGGTTATACCCAGTCACTTGGCATGAAGATTAAAATACTATCGAGCCATTTCAAACACTAAGGACAGTTAAAGCATACAAACCAGAGAGCTTAGAAGATAAAGGAATAAAAACCCGGAAAACTTGCAAAAAGACTTAATAAATATTGCTGCAAAAGCGGAGTACTTGTTTATAAAAAAGAATAGAAAGCATTACAATAAGTTTACATTGTAAGATCAGTAATGCTTCTATTTCCTATCTTCTACCCAGGACAAGGCATGTCCCTTCAGGCATCCGAGTTGTCTTCACTGCTGGATTCCTCGGGAGTTTCCAGAATAGTTTCTTCTGGATAGAAGGTGGAGATGTTGACCATGGTGGCGATCTTGGTGGCGTGACCTTTGATGTCTTCAAAGATGCTGGCCCGCTGCGCCTCCGTGTATCCTTGCGGAATGCCGGATGCCACGCGCCAAGATTTGGTGTCAGGGTAGTGCATGCGCAAGAGCCCTAGAGCCATGCGCGCACCACCACGCGCCGCGGAACGTAGGATGGACTCCCTGGACTCCGCCACCTCCACGATAGCTTCCGAAGGTTTTGCAACTTCCGAGAACTCCCCAGGCCTGGAAGGAAGGCATTTGTTGACCAGCAACATCCCCGCAGCCTTGATTGCAGTGAATACCTTCCCAAAAGCTTGGATTTTCTCAATCCGAGTAAGCTGGGGGCTATCTCCTGTTTCAGTAAAACACAAAAAGTGTTAGCAAAAAAAGAGTAAGATAAACATGGGAAATCCGGTAAAAGGTAAAGTACTTACCGAGAATTTTTTCCATCTCGGCGCCCTCCTCCAAGCGCTGGTTCAAGGCATTCTCCAAATCTCGGATGGTGTCCTTGTCCTTGGCTGCTTGGCTGGAGGCATTGGACTCGGCAATGCCAACGGCCAATTGGCTACCCTCCAGGTCGTGCTGCAACTTCATATTGAGCTTAGAAAGATCCAGGTTTTCCCGGCGCAGGTTCTCGGCATTGCCGGCATCTTCAGCAATTTGTTTGGCTTTCACCAAAGAAGCTGAAAAGCAAGTAAAAAAGACGAGTTAGGAAACTCGGAAAAATACTTAGAAAATTTACACAACTGGAAGCAGAGAAATATTTTACCTGCTGATTCCTTCAGCTGCAGCTGAGTGGATGCCAGTTATGCTTCCTTACCCTCAAGAATCGAAAGAAGGGATTTCACCTCCTTGTTCTTAATGGTAAATTTGTTGAAAACTTCCATATTGATGTTCTCAGCAGTTTGCTGAAACACGGAAAAGAGATAAAAAAATTCTTAAGTTAAAAACAAGCATAAAAGCGATAAAAGCATTGAGGAAAAGCATGCATTTGACTTATTGCTTGGGGGCTAGAGGTATTACCTGGCTCATTCGTTGCAAATCTGACAAGTTTTCGTTAAATTCTTTTGCATACTCTGCAAAAAGAATCCGAACATGGTGAAGGCCGTCCTGGATGACCTGCCGAGGTGAAAATACGAAGTTATTCCTTACAATTAGTCCGCCTTGTGGCCAAGGACGGATCAGAGGAGCAGGAGCGAAGAACTTCTTAGCCCCTGGACAAATATATCCGAGTTCGTCGAAGGGTTCCTCCTTTACCTTGAATTCTCTGTTAAAAGTGGGAATGGGCTCCTCCTCGGGTATACGAGAAGGACCACCCATATCCGGCTCCACCCTTTCCCTCGCATCCGTTTCGGATGCAATGGGCTGGCTGGTCGGCAGTGGGTACTCCTCCGGCTTTGCAGACTGATCTTCTCCCCCAAGAGTAACTAGGTAGGGGGAGCTACAACAGGAGATGGTGCTCCCTTGCCGACAATGGCCTTATGCTTTTTCAGATTCTTTGACTTCCAAGAAGTTGGAGCAAGGCTGAAAGGGAAAGGAAGAAGAAGAAAATCTGAGAAATCAATATTCCGAGAAACCAAACCAACTTATGGAATAAAAAGCAGGCAAAGGTACAAAATACCCAGATAATTACCTGGATGTAGCGACGGGAACCCCGTCAAGATCCACCACCTCTTCAGTGGTTGCTGGCCTCTTGCGCTTCCGACCACCGTAAAACTTGGCGTGCAGTTCGTCAAGTTCAGCGTCAGTTGCAAGGTCTTTTTTCGAGAGGTCATCGAACTATGGAAAAATATCCGACTAAGTTAAGGAAACCGAGAAAGACAAAAATCCGAGAAGGATGTCCAAAGAGAAAAGAACATACATTTGGAATCTTACTCCCTTCGTGATACATTTCTCGGCTTTCTTCATATTGGTCACGGGTAGCAACCAGCTGATTGACCCGCTTCTTGAAGTCCCGTTTCGAGAAAGCCTTATCCGTTCCTCTCATCTTGTCTTCTGGCCCTTTGTATTCGCATAGAAGCCGAGTTCGATGTGCAAGAGGTTGGATGCAACGTCCGAACCAACACAAAACTGTGTCGGTTCCGGCAAGAGGAGGTTTTGACGAAGTGAACTTGGCGATGCGCCGTTTGATTTTCATCAAATCATCTTGCAAAGTCTGCACTGCTTCTGCAGCCCAGTTATCTTGGGGAATAGCGGCAGTGTTGACAAATGGTGGAACCCCGGTTTCCTTTCCAGGAAATGGGATGTCTTGATGATAGAAAAAGGAACCCGTCCAGAATTTGACGGATTCTAACGTTTTTATCTTCGGGAACCAATCTTCCCTGAATCTACGCAGGGTGAAAGATATGGTTCCACAGATTGGAAGAGCACCCTCTGAGGGGTTTCGCTTAATTCCAAAGCAATACTGCCAGAAATCTAATCTAGGCGCTATTCCTAAATACCCTTCAAAAAGGGCCTGGAAGCCGGCTAGATAGAGAATAGAATTTGGTGGTAGGTTGTGAGGTTGGATATTGTAATGGCTAAGGACTTCGAGGAAAAAGGCGGAAGGCGGAATTCCCATAACTCTAGCAATGTGCGAGGTAAGAAGGACTCGTTTCCCGGCTCTGGGCGAAGGCTCGGACTCTTCTTCCTCATGCTGCCATTTTCCTTTGGCAATCAACCCTTCCTTTTCCATTGTCGGAAGAAGGGAGGAGGGAATGCTGCTCCGGCTCCAGTTGCCGGCAGTTTCGCCCTCGTCATCTGCTCCGACGGCAGCGGCCGCGGCGTGAGCTCCTCTCCGACGAGAGTGATTTTTTCCTTCGCCGTTTCGGGAGCGAGAGGCGGAGGCGGCGCAGAGGAAGACCCGACCAGGTTATCGGCCGCGAGATGTGGATCCTCGCGGGCCTGGACGCCGGAGATGTTCTCTGGCACGTCGACGGTGGCGTGGCTCGGCGAGTCGAGCAGCGAATCCATCGAATTGATGATGTCGTCGATGTCCGTGGCAACATAGTGCTCATGAGACGCGCATGGTGAGTCCAATCTTTGGCGGCGCGAGGAGGACCTCGAGCTCTCCGACGAGAAGTACACGAACGGTGCTGCGCAAGCACGGGCTCTGCTTTGATTCTCACTCGATCGGGCCTCGGGGGCAGTAGCGCTAGGCTGGAAGGTGAGAGGAGAGCGGAAGGATTGCCGGAGGGGATGAAGTGGGCTATTTATAGCCGGAAATCCTTTACGATGCGCGCTTACGAAACTTTTGACCGTTGGATGATCAACGCGTGTCACTCGCCGGCGAATCCGGGAAAAGAATCGATAGGTGATTATGGCTATCTCCTCGTTTCCCGTGAGAATCTGTCAGAGATACGTTTCAGGATTTCACACTCGAAACCCAAACGTCCGTGACGTCAGCACGATTTCGTCGCTGACGTAGGAAGTTCCTTCTCCACGAAGGCTCATGGAAGAAAAAGCCGGATTTCTCGAAATCCGAGTTTCCTGTTAAAGCATGATTTGAAGGAAAAGAAGAATCAAGACGAAGAGCCGACATTTCTCGGAAAGAATGCAATTTGACGAAAGACGGCGATTCGGAGTCTTAATCCTTCTTGGGGGCTACTGTCGGATATATACCAATTAGGGGTATATCAGATGGTGTCCTAAAGTGCCGGATTACCAGGGTAACCTGAATGGTAATGGATTACGGTCCATTAGGCGGCCCAGTAACCTGACTGTAACATCCCTGATTTTTGGAAAGTCTAAAAATCACTAAAAATTGAAACTTTTTATTTTCATGATTAAGCAAGTCACCAAAACCCAATTAAAAGGAGAAAAATAAAAGAAAACAATATGTAATTAGAATAAAGAAGCCAATTTGCCTTAATTCCACAAACCCTAAAGCTTATTTCTAAAATAAAACAAAATATGTTTCCTCATGTGAATAAAATATTTCTTAGCAAACATCCTTACCAAACATGTTTTCAAATAACATTTTGAAAATTATTATGATATTTAAAAACTAGGGGATTGTTATCTTTAGTAATTCTCAATATCACCAAAAATATTTTCACCAATCATTAAATATATCACATGAATAAAAATTATTTAAGTTGCTATTCAAATATCAAGTGTCAAACCATAAAATATATTCCATAAATTGTTTTTAGAAGTGAAATACTTTGGGAAAACAAATATTTACAAATGTGGTAGTCCTCTGATAATTATTATCAACTTTCCTATTTAATTATTTTCTACAATTAAAAATGGCATAAAGTTGCTATTAAGTGATTTAGTAATATGCTAAAATTATAAAATATACTAATGGGTTGAAATTGTTTTGAGAAATAATATTTGACCTAAATAATGTATCTGAAATATTACAAGACCTAATTTCCATTTATTTACATTTTCTATTTTAAAATTTGTATTAAGTGACTATTAATGTTTTCATCATATTTTAAAAATTATAAAAGATGAAAACACTCTGTTTTGGTTTTGGAAAAATAGTATTTGATAATTATAAAGTTACTGAAATTTAATTTGACAAATATTTATACTTTATAAATTTCTAAATTAAAAATCACATTAATCACTATTAAGGAATCGTTTCAATTTTCAGAAATTCAAAAATAAAATATGCTGAAATGTTTACAAAAATGATATTGTTGGAAAGGTATTGAAATTACAAGATTTTAGAATTTTGAATGAGGTCAATTAGAATTATTAAACAGAAGTTATTAAAGAAAAGAGAAAACAGAAAAAGAAAAAAAAGGAATGACGTCATGATGACGTCATGTCACCATCAACCTCCCTCTCTTCCGTTTCTACCCGAGTAACAGCAAATCAAATCGTTTGATTACGGCCGTTTCTGTGTGTGGATTAATTCCCTGAGCCTAGCACCTTAAAGCCCCCGAGCCCCTCCATCTTTCCCCTCTGAACCTCCCCCTCGATCGAGCCCGGAGGCCATCTAGATTTCTCACCGGAGTAGTCCCAGGCCGCCGCCGTATTTCTTCTACTCCGGCACGGTGAGACCTTCCTCGAGTCCGAGAACCCCCTCCGTTTGTTTCCCTTGTCCGCGCGCCCCTCCCTCATGCCTTTTGCCCATTTTTGCCGCAGCAAAGAGGCCACGACAACAACGACCGAAACTCACCGGAGATCTCCCGCCACCATCCACTTGACGCAGCCCATCCCGGAAGCGTGCGAGCACGCCGTGGTCACTATCGACCTCGTGGTGCTCCTCTGCGTCTTCCCGTCGTCTTCCCGAGCCCCGGGAGCCACTGGATCTTCGCCGCCGTCGAGGAAACTGCATCGCCGGCCGCCCCGTGGCCATTTCCGGCGACAACTCCGGCGAGGTGAGCTTCTCTTTCATCCTTGCCCGTTAGATCTTGATCAAACGGTCCGAAATAGATCACTTAAACGAAGGCGTATGCCACCCTCAGATCTGGATCCAACGGCCCTGATCAAATCACTTAAACACGTCAGCGTCCAGTCAGCACGCCACGCCAGCATCTAGTCAGCACAAGCAACCAATCAGGAGCTCCCACGTGTCCCAGCTTTTTATTCAAATTTCCTCCCGCTAGAATTAATTGGCAGTTTTACAGATTAGTCCATGCATCTTAGATCTATCATATCTTTTCAACCACTTAGCAAAATTTAACAATCTTGGAGTTTTTGAAAAGCCCTTGACATCTAGAAACTTTTGGCACTGTCCAAATTCAAATTTGACAAACTTAAATTTGTTCAAATTCAAATATGCTTGTTTGGTGAAATTTGGCATAATTCAAATTCTACAATTCCAAAAATTATAAATAAAATATATTTGAAAACCTTAGGATGTGTAATTTCATATCCTCTGTCCCAAAATAATAATTGAACAAATTAAAATTGAATTTAGAATTAAGTTGTCTATTTGAGTATTTTTGGCATAGATTAATTTGTATAAATAATTTCAATATAGTTCCTTTTGCAAAATTGTTCCATTTGATAACCTTAAACCAGAAACAACCTTGCCCAACCATTTTGGACACCCTTGGACCATGACCATGTATTTTAGCCAAAAATCCATCATAGTAGTCCATCTAGTTATTATGTCTTAAATTTTGTTTCTATTTCTTTCTACCATTGTTTGTTGTGGCCATTTTGAATCCAAGACCAAGTCCCTTGCATGTAAACCTTCTAAGAGACCAAGTAGTGAACCTCAAACACTAGTACTATAGGTTTCTATCTACCCCTCCATCCCCCTATTCTTGCTTCAAGAATCCATCAAGTTAGCAAATGAAAAACAAGACTCAAGCAATAGAAGGCTCTTCACATTCAACTTGGTGGCAACATGAAGAGAATACAAGGAGGATCAATGAAGAAATTTTGAAGAAAAGACTCCACCACTAGAGGAAACTCAAGGAAGTACAAGTGTGAAGAAGTCCAGAAGAAAACATCTCCCTCTCTCTTTCTATCTTTCTTCTTATTTTTCTTTCCAATTTGACTTAGTAGTATTTGTGCCCATCCCATACCCAAACCAATTAGTGAAGTAAAACCATGAAGACTACCAAGACCAAGAGAAGCACCACACCAAGGAAGGAAACAACTTAGATGGCATGATGATGATCTTCAAGAAGGCAATCACATGAGGACTAGAAGCAAATCCATACAAGTTGAAGAATAACAAGTTATTTTTGTCCAACCATTGACCCAGATGGAAAACCCAAGACTTAGTAATATTTTCCCTTTGATGATGAAGTTAGTAGACCTACCCTAACTGATGGGGGGATAGTAACCCGGTAGGCCAACTCCAAGGTGTAACCCGGCCCAAAGGACGATGCGCGGGATCCGGCTAAGGATAAAGAAACTTCTGGAAGGCCCAAAGTTTGTAGGCCTCGTAACCCGGATTGTGGGTTGCGGTAAGGAAAGCTAGGGTTTGTAAGCAGAGTTCGGATATGATTCAAGCTGCGCCTTGGAGGGCAAGCCAAGGGGGGTACGGATGCTTTATAAGCCGGCCCCTAGGCTTGGTTTGACAGAGATTCACGACATAGTCATATTACCTGTTATCGAGTATCCAGTATAAATCGAGAGCTATATTCGAGACTCGGCGAGTTGAGTGCTGATTCCTAGATCGCTTATCATCATGTTTTCTTTCGAGCTAAACCCTCTCCCAAGTACCTGTGTCGACTTGCCCCAAGATCAGTTACCTTTGGTAACATCTGCCGTGATCATCCCACGACAGTTGGCGCCCACCGTGGGGCTCGAACCCACGACCACAAGGATGCAGCACTTGTGGCCACTATACGCACTATTCCTGAATGGACAGAACCGTTTTTGGCCTACCTATCACGGGGCGAGTTACCACAGCAAGAGGTGTTAGCAAGGCAAATTTTACGACGAGCAAAGGGGTATTCTATCATCAACGGGGAATTATACAAGAGAAGTGCCGCGGGGGTCTTTTTGCGCTGCGTGGCACCAGAAGAAGGCCAACAGATCCTTAAGGAAATTCACGAAGGTGATTGCGGGCATCATGCCTCCACAAGATCCCTTGTGGCCAAGGCCTATCGACATGGATTCTTCTGGCTTACGGCCCTAGCAGATGCGGAACGGTTAGTAGCAAGGTGCGACGGATGTCAAAGGTACGCTCGCCAAACCCATGTACCGGCTATGGAATTACGGACCATCCCGTTAACTTGGCCGTTCGCTGTCTGGGGTATGGACATGGTTGGCCCCTTTCATATGTCACCTTGCAAGAAGACACATCTTTTAGTGGCTATTGATAAGTTTACCAAGTGGGTCGAGGTTATGCCAGTTACTAATTGCGAAGCAGCTACAGCGGTCAAGTTCCTGAAAAGAATTATTTACCGATTCGGGTACCCCCACAGCATAATTACCGACAATGGAACCAACATGTCCCTTGGAGAGATGGAAAAATTCTGTGGCAGCAATGGAATCCGGCTTGATGTAGCATCAGTCGCTCACCCACAAGCCAATGGGCAAGTGGAGAGAGCAAATCAAGAGTTGCTTCGCGGATTAAAACCACGACTACGAGTTCCATGTATCAGGGCCTCCGGTGCATGGGTCGAAGAACTTCCTTCCGTGGTCTGGGGTATCAATACTACACCCAACAGATCCACTCAGATGACACCCTTCTTCATGGTCTATGGTGCAGAAGCGGTGCTACCAAGCGATATCATTCATGATTCACCGAGAGTGTCAGCTTATGTTGAAGTGGAGAACGAGAAGACCCGGCAGGACGCCGTGGATATGTTAGAAGAACAAAGAGAACAAGCCTTGGAAAGGTCAGCCATATATCAGCATGATTTACGGAGGTATCATAGCCGGCGTGTGAAAACCCGGGTCTTCCAGGAAGGAGACCTGGTTCTGCGCCTGGTTCAGTCAAACGAAGGAAAACACAAGCTATCACCACCATGGGAAGGGCCTTTCATCGTAAGCCGGAATCTGCATAATGGGTCATATTACTTGATAGACGCAAGGGAAGAGTCGGCCACAGTTAACGACACCGCTCATACCACTGCACCTATGCAAGAAAGAGACAGACCATGGAACGTAGCTCAGCTACGCCCGTATTATACTTAGCAAGGATTATGTTGGCGCGTGGAATTAAACGATGTAACAGGCAGCAGGTTTCAGACGTACTCTTTTCCTATCCAGGGTACCCTTGGGGACTGGACGGGTTTTTAACGAGGCGGCCTGCTGACCTAATTTTTCATATCAAATAAAGAGGCGATTATCAAGAAAAGAGGTGGTTATTATTTGTACTTTCAGTACGGTGTATATCTTTAGGTCTTGGGGGCTGGTCGCTCATATAAGCACAGTTGTAAACTCAAAAAGACCCGGCCTTGATGCCAATGAGTTATAAGGGCCGGTTACTCGAAAACGGGTGCGGCTACAATCTTATAACCGGACAAAGAAGTCCAAAGTTCTCGGCTATTCTTACTTAAGCTCGATGTGACTCGCAATAAAGTGGCATGATTTGTTCGCTTACGATTACAGTCAGCCATGAAGCCCAATGGGACTTGCCTGACCCTGTTTTCGTATAGATGTAATAACATGGTATCCACGCGAAAGCCGGCTTACAAGTACAAGATAGTCGAAAGGGTCATCTAAACCACAAGTTATGCAGAGTATAAGGCTGATAGCCGGAAACTCAACGGTTATTAAGCATAAACTTCAAATCCTATGTGAAATCGTCCTGGGGTTTTTGTGAATCTAGCAACAGGCAAATTGTTCTCCTTTAAAAATCACGTGTCTTAGGCTTGGAAATCCGGGCCTGGGGGACTCGCGAATTTTGAAAGAGAAAAATATTGTTCAGTTGCCAAAATTCCAAGAAGCCAAGCATCCGGGTCTTGGGGGCTTGGGGACTTAGAAGCAAGTCCGTTCGCCAAACACCCATGAAACCCGGAAGCCGGGTCTCACAAAAGGAAAAATAAAGAAGTGCGGGTATCAAGAATAAAGCGAGTTGGATATCAAGAACAAATAGGTGCAAAAGCAGATAAATCAAAAGTCCAGAGAAGCGTAAAGTGCATCAGGAATTTAGAGTGTATCACAAAGTTTTACTAAAAAGTATCAAAGGAGCACAGGCGCACCAGTTAAAAAATAAATTGTTTCAATGGCACTATGGCCGACTGATGCATATGAAGTAATAGATGTCACTCGATATTCTAAGCCGCAGGGTCCATCTTGGCTTTGCCCTTGCCGTCGCTTGTGGTAGCAGCGCCACTCGGGTTAGTAGCAATGCCGACTCGCGCGGGCGGAGGGACGACGGGAGTAGAAGTAGCAGGCATAGAGTCGGCTTCGGCCTTCTTCTTGGCAGCTTCTTCCCTTATCTTGGCCGCCTCCTCCTTCCCCCGGGCAAGCATGTCGTATGGCTTGGGGCGGTCCGCCTTGATGACCTTGTCGTTAACATCGTATGCAGGAAGAATGGTATCAATCTCCAAACCATCGGCAATAACGCTAGCCGGATGACGGATTTCTTTTTGAATAGCCTTGAAGTCCTTAGGCGAAAACTTGGATCCATCCGGGTTGAACTCCGGAAACCCGCCCATCAGCTTGGCCGGCTCTAGCTTAGGAAAATAAGCTTTAGCCAGCGCGAGTCCTCGGGTCACACCAAATCGGCAAGATGAACGCTTCTAGTGCCAAATCCACTCAGGGATAGTGGAGCAGAATTCTAGCAATTTCTTCATGTTGCTTGGCCTGATACCCGGCAGTCGCAACTCGTCAAGAATCCAACCAATTCCGGCACTAAGCTGCCAGATAGTGTCCTTGATAAGTTTCAACTTGACAGTGTCATCTTCTTCAGGGGCTACGTCACACGGGCCTGTTAAAAAGACAAAGAAAAAGTAATAAGTAAAGGGATACGGTTGTCCATCTAGAGAGAATCAGGGTCATGCGTGCTAAAATTCAAAGATCATACCAGTTGCAACGCGATGGATATCAGCAATCTGCACTGAAAGAGTCGTCAGCCTATCTTCAGCCGCGTGAGCTCTTTTCCGGTACTTCCTCATGATCTTTTGGCTCCTACGAGTTTCAGTTTCAGCTGCTTCGCGAAGGGCCGTTTCCTTTTCGATACGCTTGGCGGCCTTGGCTAGCTTCTTCTCAGATTGCACAACAAAGTCCTACGAGAAAACACGAAGAAGGGTCAGTCGGAAATATCATGAAAAGTTCCAAGCAAATTACTTAGTAATTCACTTCGAACTTGGGGACTATATAAGGAAATAGATGGTTTTACTCGGGTTTACTTTGTGTTTGGTTATCAAGGCATCTAGGATATTTTCTTCATTGGCCCTCAAAGTGTAAAGGGCATCGAGCATCTGGGCAAACGTCATGTCTTCAGGGCGAAGTCTTGAAGGGCCGGAAGATTGGCCTTCCGGTTGAAGGGCTTTTCCGGATCTTGGGGTCGAAACCCGGACCGTCTGAGTGTCCGGGTTAGGAGAACCCGGCTTGGTCTCTAAGATGATATCTTCATCTACTTCTTCAGAGGACTTGGGTGATGCGGTTTTCGGTGGAGCTGGGTCCTTAAAGGGGTCTTGTTCATGTCCGTCCTCAGCCTCGTCATCAGCCGCAACATCCATGTTAATATTTGGCTCCTCATCACCTCGCTTTTCCGCTTCAGGAATATCCGGGTCACTAATGGTAACTTGGACACTAAAGGGAAAGAAGGAGATAGTGGTTAGTGGCACGTGTTAAAAAAAAGTTGATAAGTGCAAGAGAATATCGAATAAAGGTCATTTACCCGGTGTTCACGGCATAGTCCGGTGGGAGCTCGCTGCTGGAGGCAGATGATGTTGTCAAAGGTACTGGCTGCGGTACCCGGAATTGCCCGGCGAGTGGATGATTAGGAGATGGACGGCGTTGAGGAGATTTGGGAGGCTGAGGTGGAGGAGTGCTAACTCGGTGAGCAGGTGAAGTGGAGATACCCGGGTTAAGGGGATCATCCCCCGGGGAACTCCGGGTCACCCTGCGTTTAGCCGAGGGGGGATCCTTCAAGAATGGTGAATGTGATAATTGTTCATTAAGTTTATGCATAGTATCAAAGGAGTAGGGCTCAGAAGACATGGAGGAGAAGGGAACCTTTGCAACTACCCCTCTGGCCTTCCTCTTGGTTCCGACTGTGGTTTCCTGGTCGGATTCGGTGGCTTCCGGGTCATCTTCTTCTTTTTCCTCCTCGTCCTCTAACCCTGAAAGATTGAGTATGTATCAAACGAGGAAAAGATGGATGGTAGGAAAGGTAGCACAGGTAAAAGGTGAATATAAGATTAGGGAAAATACCCTCGTCGTCTTCAACCAGCTCTTCCTCTTCTTCCGGGTCTTGGGAAGGAGGAGAGGTTTCAATCCTCCAGAAGGGATCGTCAGCCTGTGATCAAAGAGATGAAAGCAAGAATTAGAAACTGAAACAGGTGAAAGTGTCGAAATAAGCTAAAGGAACCAGGTCTTACCGCTGGAGCTGGGTGCTCTCGAGTAAATGGGGGTAACCCGGCGATATTTCTTATCGCCTCTAGTTTCTCCGTCAGGAAGCTTTTGATGGTCTTGTTGGTATCACCAGCGGCAAAGTTTTTGGTGGAGTATCGGAGCGAGTCCGTGATGTGCCCCGAGTATTCACACAACAACTTGGTGCGAATGGAGTTGGGCTGAACTCGGAAATCTACCCAGGTCTTCACCAAATTAAGGCCAAGAAGGCCTTGGGCCGAGAGAGCAGCTAACTTAGCCAGCAAAGGCTGGATTGCCTCCCTGTCAGAGTCGGGGGCAAAAGAACTGAAAGATTCAGAAGGCTCAAGGAGACTCTCCGAGTAACCTGGCAACTTCCTCTCGCCATCCGGGGAAGTGTCATAGCAATAAAAGAAAGATAGTTGCCAGTTTTTGACGTGGGAGTTCAGGTTGAGAGTTGGCATTGGTGAGTGCTTGCGGCGTTGGATAGATACCCCACCGCAAGTAAGAAGTGCTCCGTCACTGCTCTCGCGGCACGGTTTGCACTCGAATAGTTCAATAAAAAGAGCCAGACTTGGCGGAACGCACAAGTATGACTCGGATAAAACGATGAAGTGGGTAATATTCAACATAGAGTTAGGCCCTATGTCGAATACCCGGAGGCCGTAGTGGCTTAAGACCTCCCGGAAGAAAGAGTGACCCGGAGGACGGAATCCCCGGGTCACGTGCTCGGTGAAGCAGATTACCTCATTTCCAGCGGGAGTGGGCCAGGTCTCGTCGCCTGGTGCCCTCCAGTGTATATCCTTTTGAGAAGGGAGGATTCCTAGCTCGGCCATCCCATCCAGCTTGGCCTTTGTCGCTGTAGACCGACCCCAGTTTGCCGATATGGTTTGGGTAGCCTTTGCCGGGGCCGGCTGTTTTCCTTGCCTCTTCGGAGCCATAGGGTTGACCTGCAGAGTACAAGAGGTGTGGGAAATGAGACTCGGAAATATTGGATTATCCGAGTTGGGATGTTAGAGACAGCATGAAGACTCAGAAATATCCGGGTAACGTATCACGGAGCAAAAAATTACGAGTTGTTCGAGTGTTAAATACGGTTGTGGAAATTACTAGTTACTTACGTGTTGAGGTGAGTTTGGTGTGCACGGATGGTTGCCCATGCCTCTACTACGAGCAAAGTAACTGGAAAAGGAGGATTTTTTGGGTATTAATAATATGCGCGGAAATTTGGGCGAAATGGATCTAGGTTAGGAAAATTTGCGAAAGGTTCTATGAAGAAATTAGAGATTAAAAGTGATAGGAGGGTGGTGTGAGATCATCCCACCGGTCCTTGGAGGAACTAGCAAGTATCTAAGTGGTTTAATTTGGTGCAGTAAGAGCAATGGCTCGCGGATCGACCAAGATCCAATCTAAAGAAAATCTGGAAATTATGGGTCAAATTGATGGATACGAGAGGCTTACCGGAGAAGATTGGAGCGGTGCGCGGCGGTGATAGATAGCGCACAGTGGATACTTCCTTGCGACGGATGGCCAGATGTTCGCGGACGCGGTGAATAAGTTCGACGGGGGTGCGGGACGAACTGCGGCGAGTTGGATTCGCGGGCGAGCGCGAGGTCTCTGTGGAGGCGCCCTGTGGATTCGAGCACGAAAGCAAAGGGAAGAAGAAGGAGGAATGAGCCGTTGGGATTAGGTTAATCCTTGAGTGCCTATTTATAGGGTGCGGGAGGGTAAACCTAGGCCAACAGACGAGAGCCGGGAATTACGTATAAAATCGCATCCGCCCGGATTTTCCGAGGTATGCGTCAAGAGGTTAAGCGAGATTTTCAGAATGGACGTGAGGCGTATCTTTTCTGTGGTTATCGGATGGGTTAAACAAGTAAAGTGAGATGGGTCTTCAACATCGTTACCAGGGTATTTTCCCGGGAAGATGAGCGATGGATTCGGAAAAGGCCGAGTTACTATATGGCCACCGTGGAGTTGGGCCTGACTGTCTATCGAAGAAATCTAACCCGGCCTACTTGAATTGGTACGTCTGATATTCTTGCAGGGAATAGCCAACGCTTCTAGGATGAATCCAGGAAGCCCAAGCTATTCTGGGGACTACTGATGGGGGGATAGTAACCCGGTAGGCCAACTCCAAGGTGTAACCCGGCCCAAAGGATGATGCGCGGGGTCCGGCTAAGGATAAAGAAACTTCTGGAAGGCCCAAAGTTTGTAGGCCTCGTAACCCGGATTGTGGGTTGCGGTAAGGAAAGCTAGGGTTTGTAAGCAGAGTTCGGATATGATTCAAGCTGCGCCTTGGAGGGCAAGCCAAGGGGGGTACGGATGCTTTATAAGCCGGCCCCTAGGCTTGGTTTGACAGAGATTTACGACATAGTCATATTACCTGTTATCGAGTATCCAGTATAAATCGAGAGCTATATTCGAGACTCGGCGAGTTGAGTGCTGATTCCTAGATCGCTTATCATCATGTTTTCTTTCGAGCTAAACCCTCTCCCAAATACCTGTGTCGACTTGCCCCAAGATCAGTTACCTTTGGTAACATCTGCCGTGATCATCCCACGACACTAACCACAATGGAAAATACTAACATAATCACTTAAATATTTTTGAAGGTGAATATGACCAAGTGTTTGCATGTATTACTTTAGTTGAAGAAGTAATATGTTTATTCTTAGTGAACTCTTGGAACTTCCTCGACAAGTATGGTTATAATAAAGTTAGATCACATCAAACTCAACCTAGTCCATCCCAAGTAAGCCCTTGGAATTTCCTTAACAAGTATTGGACCATTAATGAATGAATCTTCTCAAAATCAAACCTTGACCTTTTCTTAGCCAACTTGGTTAAACCCCTTTGGATATGTTAGTTGCTCTGTATGTTTTTATACACTAGTATGATTGTTTGGTAGAATGTTTGTTTATTTGGTTATTGTGTTTTCAATGAATAGATTGTACGGAGAGCAGCGATCTTTTGTGAAGAGAGTGTGATTTCTTCACCAACTTCAACAAGGCAAGTAACACACCATCAACTACCCATTATTTTCTATATGCATTAGTTGATTTTGAGTAGTATGCATGATAGGAAATTTTACTAAGTTATATTACGCTATGCTATTATCCTAGTAGTGTGTAGACATCTATTTTACCCTTGTTATTTTTGATAGCCTTAGAACTTAGTAGATGCTATGCAATGTTACAAATTGTTTTACTAGTTGTTGAGGAAAAATCCTAAGTATAAATAATGAATGAACCACCTGGGTGGAAGTGGTATGACTGGTTTATGTTGAGTGTTTCCTCAGGGCCCTTATCTAAGGGTTATTCCACTTGAGGTTGTCACTTGAGGATGGCCACCCAGGAACAAAGAGATTACTATGTCCTTCTAAGTTTAGTAGCTTCCCGTGCAGCCTTTTGACATATGGGCTCTGTCTTGATCAACTAAGTTGTGAGGGTTCAGCCCAGGCTTGACAAGCAGATGTAGCATAATTATAGGTGGAACGGGTCTTGCCGGTGGGTTGAATTCTTGCTTCTGAAAGATCTCGTCTCGATTCTCTCCTTTCCATGATGCACTCCGAGTGTATAGAATGTTTGGGCTAATTGAAGATAAAGGGTGAAAGTGCACAACCTCTGCAGAGTCAACAAACTAAGATCTTAGCCGTGTCCCCGGTTATGGACAACTATGAGCAGCTGGACAAGGATTGACGGAAGAATCTCATCATCAATTTCAATAAGTAAAATTTTGACCAAGTGAACAGTAGTTGTGGTGCTTGGATATTAATCCAATGTTGCCACCCTTTGAAAAGAAAAGTTTGTTTTACAAAAGAGATAGGACAAAACTAGCTTTATGCAAACTTAGCCTAAACTCCACTCAGCCAAATAAGCATGTAGTATTAGTCTTGCCATTTATATCCACCATAGTGTTACTTAACAATACATTAAATTGTATTGACTCCCTTGTGGCTACATATTCCATATTGCAGATATTTCTGAAGACGAGTGAGGATTTCGTTTAGGATCTCGAGACTATCGCCAACATGTTTTGCCTGTGGCACATGAAGAAGATGGGCTCAATGTTGTACTATGTTTTCCGCTGTATGTCTTTGTTTTCTGCTAGTCTTCTAAGACTATGCAAGTTGTAATACTATTTTGTAAAGACTGGATCATGCGATGTAATAAAATTTGATGCATTTGCATGATATTTAATTTTGTACTGTGGTGCTAGCAATTGATCCAGGGACTAGCACAATAACACAGGTATTCCATCTTTATTAAAAGTTGGGATGCTACAAAATGGTATCATAGCATTGTATTGCCTGTAGAATTCGAGACCCTAAGTTTGGAAAATACCCTAGGATTGAAAAAAAATTCTATGTTCAAACTTTCTATAAACAAAACAATTATCTTAATTCTTCTCATATCCTCTCATCTATAATTCACCTTCAAAATTTTCTAGATGACCTACCTTTTGAATACCCTCAAGGCAAGATTGTTGATGACCCTTCCATGAAGTGCAAGAAGTATTTTCACCATATGAAGCCTTACACTCAAGATTTTTGAAGAATCTGAAGAAAAACTTAGACTTCACAACAATCAAGAACACCCCAAGATATTGAGAGAAGATTTTGAAGAAACTCAAGAAGATATAGATGAGACCACCAATATAGTTACTTTGTTAGAACAACGTTAATGTGTTAGAGTATTGATCATACCAATGAGTGTGGTATGACAATATTAGTTGTTTTATAAAACCTTGTTGTTTGGTGTGAAGATTGTTTGTTATGTGTTGTTTGTAAGATGAGTTTCCTTGATCTGCTATTTTGGATAAGAACCTTCCTTAGCCATCTTTCTAAATCTCTACTCCTCCCTACTAGACCAAACCCAACACCATACTCATTCACCAACCCTAGTGAGAACCATTGGAATCATACAACCTTTACCCTATTGAGACACAAGCCATCCCATTTGAGGAATGCTAGTATCAAATTTATTTCTTCTGTGTGAAGGAACAATCACATCCATGATCAATGCCAACTACCTAATAAGGAGTATCCAGCCCATCAACAAGTGAAGAAGACAAGTGAACCCCAAGTTGCATGAGCTATGAAGATTTCAGAGCCAACTACACCAAGAGAAGAAATAATGAAGAAACACAACTACCCAGTTTGTGTTACATGAGAGTTTGTTTAGAAATAGCATGACGTTTGCCTTCAAGGATGACAACAACAAGATGGAAGATTGTAAGGATATCAAAAGACCAAGTAGAGAGTGAACCAAAGGTTTTTGATTGACCCAAAGAGTGACCCCTCAGTGTCAAAGGTAGTCCAACATGCCTATGTTGGTCTACACCTCTACCACAAAGGAAAGATCTACTCAAGCTAATCTAGAATCCATCTACACTCCAATCTAATGAAAATAGACTACCCACAAAAGCTTCTTTTAAGGGTGGTAGCCCACCCAGTTGTTTTGGAATCCAATTACCCAATCTTTCTTTCTAACCTTCCCAAATCTCGGGACGAGATTTCTTTTAAGGGTGGTAGTCTGTAACATCCCTGATTTTTGGAAAGTCTAAAAATCACTAAAAATTGAAACTTTTTATTTTCATGATTAAGCAAGTCACCAAAACCCAATTAAAAGGAGGAAATAAAAGAAAACAATATGTAATTAGAATAAAGAAGCCAATTTGCCTTAATTCCACAAACCCTAAAGGTTATTTCTAAAATAAAACAAAATATGTTTCCTCATGTGAATAAAATATTTCTTAGCAAACATCCTTACCAAACATGTTTTCAAATAACATTTTGAAAATTATTATGATATTTAAAAACTAGGGGATTGTTATCTTTAGTAATTCTCAATATCACCAAAAATATTTTCACCAATCATTAAATATATCACATGAATAAAAATTATTTAAGTTGCTATTCAAATATCAAGTGTCAAACCATAAAATATATTCCATAAATTGTTTTTAGAAGTGAAATACTTTGGGAAAACAAATATTTTCAAATGTGGTAGTCCTCTGATAATTATTATCAACTTTCCTATTTAATTATTTTCTACAATTAAAAATGGCATAAAGTTGCTATTAAGTGATTTAGTAATATGCTAAAATTATAAAATATACTAATGGGTTGAAATTGTTTTGAGAAATAATATTTGACCTAAATAATGTATCTGAAATATTACAAGACCTAATTTCCATTTATTTACATTTTCTATTTTAAAATTTGTATTAAGTGACTATTAATGTTTTCATCATATTTTAAAAATTATAAAAGATGAAAACACTCTGTTTTGGTTTTGGAAAAATAGTATTTGATAATTATAAAGTTACTGAAATTTAATTTGACAAATATTTATACTTTATAAATTTCTAAATTAAAAATCACATTAATCACTATTAAGGAATCATTTCAATTTTCAGAAATTAAAAAATAAAATATGCTGAAATGTTTACAAAAATGATATTGTTGGAAAGGTATTGAAATTACAAGATTTTAGAATTTTGAATGAGGTCAATTAGAATTATTAAACAGAAGTTATTAAAGAAAAGAGAAAACAGAAAAAGAAAAAAAAGGAATGACGTCATGATGACGTCATGTCACCATCAACCTCCCTCTCTTCCGTTTCTACCCGAGTAACAACAAATCAAATCGTTTGATTACGGCCGTTTCTGCGTGTGGATTAATTCCCTGGGCCTAGCACCTTAAAGCCCCCGAGCCCCTCCATCTTTCCCCTCTGAACCTCCCCCTCGATCGAGCCCGGAGGCCATCTAGATTTCTCACCGGAGTAGTCCCGGGCCGCCGCCGTATTTCTTCTACTCCGGCACGGTGAGACCTTCCTCGAGTCCGAGAACCCCCTCCGTTTGTTTCCCTTGTCCGCGCGCCCCTCCCTCATGCCTTTTGCCCATTTTTGCCGCAGTAAAGAGGCCACGACAACGACGACCGAAACTCACCGGAGATCTCCCGCCACCATCCACTCGACGCAGCCCATCCCGGAAGCGTGCGAGCACGCCGTGGTCACCATCGACCTCGTGGTGCTCCTCTGCGTCTTCCCGTCGTCTTCCCGAGCCCCGGGAGCCACTGGATCTTCGCCGCCGTCGAGGAAACTGCATCGCCGGCCGCCCCGTGGCCATTTCCGGCGAAAACTCCGGCGAGGTGAGCTTCTCTTTCATCCTTGCCCGTTAGATCTTGATCGAACGGTCCGAAATAGATCACTTAAACGAAGGGGTATGCCACCCTCAGATCTGGATCCAACGGCCCTGATCAAATCACATAAACATGTCAGCGTCCAGTCAGCACGCCACGCCAGCATCTAGTCAGCACAAGCAACCAATCAGGAGCTCCCACGTGTCCCAACTTTTTATTCAAATTTCCTCCCGCTAGAATTAATTGGCAGTTTTACAGATTAGTCCCTGCATCTTAGATCTATCATATCTTTTCAACCACTTAGCCAAATTTAACAATCTTGGACTTTTTGAAAAGCCCTTGACATCTAGAAACTTTTGGCACTGTCCAAATTCAAATTTGACAAACTTAAATTTGTTCAAATTCAAATATGCTTGTTTGGTGAAATTTGGCATAATTCAAATTCTACAAATCCAAAAATTATAAATAAAATATATTTGAAAACCTTAGGATGTGTACTTTCATATCCTCTGTCCCAAAATAATAATTGAACAAATTAAAATTGAATTTAGAATTAAGTTGTCTATTTGAGTATTTTTGGCATAGATTAATTTGTATAAATAATTTCAATATAGTTCCTTTTGCAAAATTGTTCCATTTGATAACCTTAAACCAGAAACAACCTTGCCCAACCATTTTGGACACCCTTGGACCATGACCATGTATTTTAGCCAAAAATCCATCATAGTAGTCCATCTAGTTATTATGTCTTAAATTTTGTTTCTATTTCTTTCTACCATTGTTTGTTGTGGCCATTTTGAATCCAAGACCAAGTCCCTTGCATGTAAACCTTCTAAGAGACCAAGTAGTGAACCTCAAACACTAGTACTATAGGTTTCTATCTACCCCTCCATCCCCCTATTCTTGCTTCAAGAATCCATCAAGTTAGCAAATGAAAAACAAGACTCAAGCAATAGAAGGCTCTTCACATTCAACTTGGTGGCAACATGAAGAGAATACAAGGAGGATCAATGAAGAAATTTTGAAGAAAAGACTCCACCACTAGAGGAAACTCAAGGAAGTACAAGTGTGAAGAAGTCCAGAAGAAAACATCTCCCTCTCTCTTTCTATCTTTCTTCTTATTTTTCTTTCCAATTTGACTTAGTAGTATTTGTGCCCATCCCATACCCAAACCAATTAGTGAACTAAAACCATGAAGACTGCCAAGACCAAGAGAAGCACCACACCAAGGAAGGAAACAACTTAGATGGCATGATGATGATCTTCAAGAAGGCAATCACATGAGGACTAGAAGCAAATCCATACAAGTTGAAGAATAACAAGTTATTTTTGTCCAACCATTGACCCAAATGGAAAACCCAAGACTTAGTAATATTTTCCCTTTGATGATGAAGTTAGTAGACCTACCCTAACCACAATGGAAAATACTAACATAATCACTTAAATATTTTTGAAGGTGAATATGACCAAGTGTTTGCATGTATTACTTTAGTTGAAGAAGTAATATGTTTATTCTTAGTGAACTCTTGGAACTTCCTCGACAAGTATGGTTATAATAAAGTTAGATCACATCAAACTCAACCTAGTCCATCCCAAGTAAGCCCTTGGAATTTCCTTAACAAGTATTGGACCATTAATGAATGAATCTTCTCAAAATCAAACCTTGACCTTGTCTTAGCCAACTTGGTTAAACCCCTTTGGATATGTTAGTTGCTCTGTATGTTTTTATACACTAGTATGATTGTTTGGTAGAATGTTTGTTTATTTTGTTATTGTGTTTTCAATGAATAGATTGTACGGAGAGCAGCGATCTTTTGTGAAGAGAGTGTGATTTCTTCACCAACTTCAACAAGGCAAGTAACACACCATCAACTACCCATTATTTTCTATATGCATTAGTTGATTTTGAGTAGTATGCATGATAGGAAATTTTACTAAGTTATATTACGCTATGCTATTATCCTAGTAGTGTGTAGCCATCTATTTTACCCTTGTTATTTTTGATAGCCTTAGAACTTAGTAGATGCTATGCAATGTTACAAATTGTTTTACTAGTTGTTGAGGAAAAATCCTAAGTATAAATAATGAATGAACCACCTGGGTGGAAGTGGTATGACTGGTTTATGTTGAGTGTTTCCTCAGGGCCCTTATCTAAGGGTTATTCCACTTGAGGTTGTCACTTGAGGATGGCCACCCAGGAACAAAGAGATTACTATGTCCTTCTAAGTTTAGTAGCTTCCCGTGCAGCCTTTTGACATATGGGCTCTGTCTTGATCAACTAAGTTGTGAGGGTTCAGCCCAGGCTTGACAAGCAGATGTAGCATAATTATAGGTGGAACGGGTCTTGCCGGTGGGTTGAATTCTTGCTTCTGAAAGATCTCGTCTCGATTCTCTCCTTTCCATGATGCACTCCGGGTGTATAGGATGTTTGGGCTAATTGAAGATAAAGGGTGAAAGTGCACAACCTCTGCAGAGTCAACAAACTAAGATCTTAGCCGTGTCCCCGGTTATGGACAACTATGAGCAGCTGGACAAGGATTGACGGAAGAATCTTATCATCAATTTCAATAAGTAAAATTTTGACCAAGTGAACAGTAGTTGTGGTGCTTGGATATTAATCCAATGTTGCCACCCTTTGAAAAGAAAAGTTTGTTTTACAAAAGAGATAGGACAAAACTAGCTTTATGCAAACTTAGCCTAAACTCCACTCAGCCAAATAAGCATGTAGTATTAGTCTTGCCATTTATATCCACCATAGTGTTACTTGCCAATACATTAAATTGTATTGACTCCCTTGTGGCTGCATATTCCATATTGCAGATATTTCTGAAGACGAGTGAGGATTTCGTTTAGGATCTCGAGACTATCGCCAACATGTTTTGCCTGTGGCACATGAAGAAGATGGGCTCAATGTTGTACTATGTTTTCCGCTGTATGTCTTTGTTTTCTGCTAGTCTTGTAAGACTATGCAAGTTGTAATACTATTTTGTAAAGACTGGATCATGCGATGTAATAAAATTTGATGCATTTGCATGATATTTAATTTTGTACTGTGGTGCTAGCAATTGATCCAGGGACTAGCACAATAACACAGGTATTCCATCTTTATTAAAAGTTGGGATGCTACACTGACGCGCAGAAGCCGGATTCTAGAAGAACCCGGACCACGTCCCACGTGGTACGGCTTGGAGTAGAAGGCAGATTCTTGCCTTCCAAGTTAGAACATATCGTTGTCTTCTAGGTTTCCTATTCTGTAAGCCCTAAACCGGTTATTATATAAAGTCGGGCGGGAGGTAAGAAAAAGAGAGACAATAATCTAGAGGCTAACTCGCCGAGAGGTTGATCCTTGTCGAGTAGCTAAACCTAACTCACATTGTACTTTGTATACTTCAGGCTTCAGCCCTGATTTAGTGAGATTGCAGGAGTAGGAATGCCGCCTAGTTGCGAAGTACCTGATGAGGGGATAGTAACCCGGTATCCCAACTCCCAGGTGTGACCCGGCCCAAACGGCGGCTGGACCGAATCCTGCTAAAGACAAAGAAACTTCTGGAAGGCCCAGGGCATGTAACGTTCGTGACCCGGATTGTGGGTTGCGGTAAGGAAAGTTAGGGTTTGTGTATAGAGTTCGAGTAGGACTCAGGAGGCGCTTTGTAAAGGCAAGCCAAGGGGGGTATGAGTGCTATATAAACCAACCCCTAGGCTTAGCCTCAGAGAGATTCGAGTCATAGTTGTAACACCCGGTATCGAGTATCCAGTATAATCATATCGAGATCCGGCGAGTTCCTTTCCGGTTCTTAGATTGCTTTCGCCATGTCCTCCTTCGAGCTAAACCCTCTCCCGAATACCTGTGTCGACTTGCCCCAAGATCAGTTACCCCAGGTAACGTCTGCCGTGATTATCCCACGACAGTTGGCGCCCACCGTGGGGCCTGCGTCCAAAGGTGTTTACATCACGGGAGAAGCTCGGAAGAGCATGAAGAACCTCATCGTCGGAGAAATCTACGTCAACAGCAAAGGAGAGAAGATGGTAGACGATTCTGGCTGGGGGCCAGAGTCAGATCACCTCGAAACCGGATCCATCGTGACAGTCGGCAGCGTCAACGTCTTCGTCGGTATGGTATGTACTTCCAGTTCGAATTGTGATAATATTGGATCTGATTCTGTGTCAGGAGAAGACATGTATGTCCGATCGGAAAAGGAAGAGTCGATTGGAACAACGGGTCAGATGGAGAGGGAAGAACAGTACGAATCTACACCGGGCATCATGCGCCGGGTTGCAGTCTATGCGGCTCCCGCGACCAATCTCAATCAAGAAAACGCGGCCGCGGCGCCAGCCGGGGCGGTTCAGGCAGCGGCCCAGCAGCAAGGAGCAGTTGACCCGGTCTTGGTCCAGGTCGATGGAGAGTCGGCGTCTGTCACCAGTCGCCCAGCAGACGAGGAGCGGCACGCGAATATGTTCGGGTTCCAAGCAAACCGGACACCGGGGGCGGGCCCCTCAAACCCGCGTCACCCGGCTCTGTTTGATAATAATTTGATTTTGGACCCCACAGTCTTGGCCACAGTTATTACCCCAGAAAACGCGGCAGAGCGTGTAAGAGACCTGGACGTGGCTCGTCGTGCATTGGAGCAGCAAAGAAGGCAAGTGGAAGCAGAAAGGCAGGGGATGGTCGCGCGGCAGCGCGAATTGGATGACCGAGAGACCCGGCTCCGGGAGGAAACGACAAGGATGCACCAAAGGCACCGAACTATGCTGCCGGCAACAGGAGGGGTTATTAACCCGACTGCCCTGGTGTTCACGCCTCAAGATCAGCCGATTCCACCGACGAACCTAGGGACCATACCGCGACCTTCGACGGGAGCACATCCGGTAAACGCGCCAGCCGGGTTACCTTTGCCACAGACAGGGGCGACAGCCGGCAATACCATGCCGCCACCACCATCACGATTCCGCACACCATCAGGTCATTACAACAATCCCATGGACAACGTGTACGCAGCAACGCTCGCATTAAACCAGATTCCTGTGGGAGACTCGCCTCATGCGGAAGGAACCCGACGAGCAATCGATCTGCTACACACCGCGGTAGCACAGCAAGCCAATTATCCGGATCATAGAAGCGGGATGCATGGGACGCCGTACGCCAGTCAGCAACAGGGCAATGTTCAAACAAGTGCGGCACAACGAAGGGAAGAGCAGCAGCAAATGCCGCCTCCACCGCGTATCCAGACGGTACCAGTAGTATCAGCAGCGCAGGCGGTGGTGGACAGTTCCAGAGCCAGAAGAGCCGGGGCCGGATCTGCTGGGCGCGAATTGCCGGTGGCGCCACGCCTCGAGGCACCCCCAGCCGGGTCACGCGCCTCCCGGGTAAGACCACCCCCAACCACCCTGGCGGGACCCAAGTGCCTCTCGGACGATATCAGGGCAGAACCTTACCCGGAGAAGTTCAAAGAACCGGGGAAAGTAGTAAATTATGAGCCAACAATGGATCCAGAAACGTGGCTGAGCAGCTATGAGATGGCAATGTCAATTCGCAACGCATCCGAGAATCTCCAAGCCAAATTCATGTACTTAATGATGTCAGAGGGAGCAGCAAAGTTATGGTTCACCAATCTACCGGAAAAATCGATCAAATCGTGGGAGGAGCTAAAGACCGCATTTATCAAGCACTTTCATGGGACATGCAGAAAGTTATTTACTATTGATGATTTAGAAAGATGCGTTCAGAAGAAAGGAGAGTCAGCACGCAGCTGGGTACGCCGGGTTATGGAGATACTCCACTCGTCTACGGATATCCAGCCTAAGGATGCGCTACAGGCTATGGCAAAAACATGTAAGTATGTTCCTTTAGTGCAAAAGCTAACTCGCATGAAATCTAGTAGGAATGCAGCGGAGGTTACAATGGGAGAGTTAATGGATGCGTGCAACAAACACGCTGCAACGGATACCACAGAGGAGGAAGTTGATGACAAGAAAGCAAAAGCAAACACAAGTAGCAGTGGGAAAACCGGCAATGGATCGGCACCAAACAATAATGGAAGTAGCCAAAACAAGCGCCCGTTTGAAGGGAATTCCGAGTTTGTAGCCAACACGGAGGCCGGGTCTCCAAGACCAAGATCCGAAGGAAATTTTAATACTGGAAATCACAATGGGGGGCACTACCAAGGACCTCCAAGACCAAGCAACAGTTGGGACATATTTAGGATGGCATGCCCGAAGCATAGCAGGAACGGCAAGCCGGCCAATCACTCATTGGAGCAATGTGCCGACTTACAAAGGTGGAAGAACGAGGAAGTGAACAGAGCCATGCGAGGTGCATGCCGAGGAGGAGGCCCGGGCCTAGGTGGAAATTTGGGCAACGGACCGCCCCCAGCCGGCAACCTGCCAGCTGGAAATCAAGGTAACAATCAAGGGGGAGCGGGAGGTTTTCAAGCTAACCCCAAACAGCTGGGTCAATATCATGTGCACACCACGGGAGGCTCTAACAAGGATAAGAAGATACTGAAACAAGCAGTTAATTCGGTCTCTTCCGCTGTTCCAAGATATTTGAGGTGGTCAGAACAGGAGGTAACATGGAGCAGGAGAGATCACCCGGACAGGATTGATCACCCGGGAGTCTTAGCGTTGGTAGTAGCACCACAGGTCAACGGTTACGAGCTAAAGAAAGTCTTGATGGATGGAGGGAGTAGTATCAACATCCTATACTGGGAAACTTTCCTGCGCATGGGCTTAAAGGAATCACAGCTGCAAAAAAGTACAACAGTTTTTCACGGGATAGTGCCAGGTCATTCGGCATGCCCCGAAGGAAAAGTGGCACTGGAAGTAGCTTTCGGGGAGTCAAAGGACAATTATCGAGTCGAGTGGCTTACCTTTGAGGTAGTAAAGTTGCGCAGTCCTTATCATGCATTGTTTGGAAGGCCGGCTTATGCCAAGTTCATGGCGAGACCGTGTTATGTGTACCTACAACTGAAAATCCCGGGTCCCAAGAAGACCATTACAATACACGGAAACCGAGATATAGCAGCTGAGTGTGATGAGGGAGACGCGGCAATGGCCGAGCAAGCCTGTAGGAAGGAAGAGCTCAAACATTACCGTTCCCAGGTAGACCTAGAAGAGAGGACAACGTCAAAAAAGCCAACTCCTGAGGGGGACAAAGCAAAAGTTAGGGCAGAACAAAACCCTAAGATGGTAGGCTTCATCAGGAGCGATACTTTCAAAACTCTCAGCAGGGAAGAAGAAGACGTACCACCATCCGCAGCTGATCACGTTTCAAGGGCGATATACCCGGATTGGCTAGCAAATCCGGTACTCATTACGAAAGGGCATAGCAAGTGGAGAATGTGCATCGGCCGTACCAACGCGAGGCCGACTCTCGAGAATAACTAAAGCAGTGTAAGGGGCGGCAGGTTTCATACGCACTCTTTTCCTATCCAGGGTACCTAAGGGGACTGGAAGGTTTTTAATGAGGCGGCCTGCTGATTTAAAAAAAAAAAAAAGTTTCTTTCAATAAAAGAAGATGTTCTCGAGTCGTATCATGGTCTTTGCTTCAGTTACAAGTAAGTAACATTGTTATTATCAATACATCAGTATCATCGAAATACATTGCGTGAATATAGGTCTCCGGGGGGTGATCTGCTTCAATAAGTAATCACAAACCCGGAGACCCGGCCATGATGCCTATGAGTTATGGGGGCTGATTACTCGTAGAAACGGGTGCGGCTACAATCCTATAACTGGACGAAGGAGCCAAATTTCTTGATTATTCTTACTTAAGCTCGATGTGACTCGCGCTAAAGTGGCATGATCTGTTCACGTACGATTACAATCAAACTATGCAGCCCAATGGGGCTTGCTTGATCTTGTTTTTCGTATAGATGCAACGACATGGTATCCACGCGAAAGCCGGCTTACAGTACAAGATAATCAAAAGGGTCATCTAAACCACAAGTCCATGCAGAGTATAAGGCTAAAAAAAAAAAGCCGGAAACTCAACAAGTATTAAGCATGACTTCAGTATTTATGTGAACAGCTATTGGTATTCAGCTTGGTAAACAGCAGTATGTCATCTGAGAAAGGCCACGCCCCCATAGCTCGTACTTTGGGTCATGGGGACTGGGGACTTCGAAACAGAAACAAACTGTTTAACTACCAAAGCCCGTAAACCTCAATTTCCGAGTATTGGGGACTTAAAGAAAAGTTCATCTATCAAAACCTACGATACTCGGTTAGCCGAGTCTCAAAAGGAAATTGAAAACAAAAATTCAAAGTATCGAGAATAAGCTTATACGTAACACGAGGATCGAGATTATCAAAAGCCAGGGGAGGCAAAGAGTTATCATAAGTTAACAAGCATACAGTCATAGTATCAGCACCAATGGTGCACAGGCGCACCGCAAAAAAAAAAATATATCATATCAGCCTCGAGAAACGCAAAGCACTAGGTAGCATCCTACTCGGCATCCTGAGAGCGGTCCTCCGGGTCTAAGTCTTGGACTTGCCCCTTGGCCTTGCCAGCAGTTTTACCCGGGCTCTTCACATCTGGACGAACAGGCGGAGGCACGGCTGGGGTAGAGGTAGACGGCTTTACGCCCAGCTCTGCTTCCCTCTTTGCAGCCTCTTCCTTCCTCCTAGCCAGATCAGTCGACCATTTGTCCAACATATCAATAGGGGGGGGGTGCCTCCACCAGGATAACCTTGCCCTCAGAATCATACGAGCTCATAATCGTGTTTAGATCCATCTTGTCGGCCAAAGCTGTGGCTGAAGGACGTACCGCAGATTGTATAGCTTTGAAATCCTGGGGCTTGAATTTGGATCCGTCAGCTTTAAACTCTGGGAACCCGGATACTACCTTCGCCGGGTCAAGCTTTGGAAAATAAGCCTTCGCCAGCGTTAAAGCCCGGGTCATCCCAATTCGGCAGGACGAACGCTTCAGTATTTCAATCCATCCAGGCGCTGTGGAAAAGGCCTGCATAAGGTTCTCCTCGCCCGGGTATACCTCAGAAGGCCACTTGATAGCATCCAGCAAAAGTTTCGTACCGGCAAAAAACGTCCGGAGCACAGTCTTCAGAGTTTTAACTTGAGTAATGGCATTCTCCTCCGGAGCAGCAAGGTTAGCACCTGCAATCGAAAAAACACAAAAGCATGTCAGTAATTTTGGTTATTACAACGGCAAAATGGAGGTAAGCAAGCTAGTTGCAAGTAAACAAACTTACTTAGCAAAATACGGTAAGTGTCCGTAATCTGAGTCGATAAGTTCTTCAGCGAGGATTGGGCGGCATTATACTTCTTCTTGTATGTGGAGACATCTTTTTTCAAAGTCTTTATCTCCGCTTCAAGGGCCTCCCTACGCTTAACTTCAGCCAGCAAGAGCTGCTCAGCCTTAAGTAACGCTTCATCTGACTGAGTAATCTCTGCCTGCAAAGACCGGGTGAAGCTGTAAGCCGGATATCACGAGAGTATTTCCTCTGAGAAAATGATTACAGTAGATTATTATGCGAAGTACCGAGGATAATTACAGAAAATTATACTCGGAACTTGGGGACTGGATGTATAGTAAGAAGTGTCAAACAAGATTACCTGATGTGCTGCAGCCATACGCTCTAGGACATTTCCTTCCGAAGCTTCCATGGCGAGAAGAGCGCTCATTAGCTGGTTAAAATCAGCGTTATCCGAGTTAGATGACTCGGGTACCTGGAAAGAAGGGAAAGGAGCTTTTCTTGTAACAGGAGGTGGCACCCGGGTCATCCGAATGTCGGAGTCTGGTCCCCCTCCCGCGCTCGAAGCTGCTCCCTTCTCCTTCTCGCCTGCGTGCGAAGCGATTGGATACTCGGCGTCATGCCTAGCTGGCTCCGGTGGCGACACTTGCTCGTCGCCAGCCGCGGTGAAAGCATCATCAGCCGGCTCGTTCTCGACCCGGGCCTTAGCCTCGGTGTCCTCCTGGTCGCTACTAATAACCGTGGCTCTGAAGAAGGTGCAAAGGCGCAATTAATCTTTGATTATGAAAAAAAGGGGATGAAAGTTCGGTATAATATCAGGAAAAGGCGCTTACCCGGTGTTTACCGGGAAGTCTGAGGAGAAGCCGTCACTAGACCCGGAAGAGACTGAAAAATGGCAAGAAAGGTCTGGGATTACATTACAAAGGAATGTCCGGAAAGAAATTTTGTTTACGATAAATACCAGGGTGTTGAACCGGGGGCGGCGAAGCGACCGGGTTAAGGGTCTCGTTGCCCGGATGGTTCCGGGTTACTCGGCGCCTAGTCGCGGGAGGCTCCTTCAGTTATGATCAAAAGGGGTGGAGATGGGGTTAGCCCCGGAGTGACGTTATGGGAACAAAAAACCAAAGTGTAATGAGATGAAGTAAAAACCTGGAGGGCTATCCTCTGGGATTTCCTCTTTGTTCCGGCTTTGGTGGCCAGCTCCGGCTCTTCCTCCTCGCTGGTGGATCCGCTCCTGCTGTCCGTTTCTTCTTCTCCGCTTTGGTCCTCTTGCTCTGAAAAATATCCGAGTTATAGCATAAAGAAGAAGAAAAGGCGGGATATAACGTGTGCAAGGGAATCAAGTATGTACCTTCATCCGAGTTAACAACATTGTCTTCCTCCTCCGCATCTTCGGAATTAGGAGGGGTGTCGACCGTCCAAAAGTCATCATCGGCCTGAGGAGAAGATGCCAGGATAGTGATTAATATCGAGTCAAGAGAAGAGAATAAAAGTAAGCTGTTAGAAGTCAAAATCAAGAGGTAGGAAACTTACTGCGGGGGCTGGATTCTCGAGGGTAAAAGGTTCTAGTCCGGCTATGCTCCGGATCACCTCGAGCTTCTCTGTTAAAAAACCCTTGATCGTCTTGTTCATATCACTAGGAGCAAGGGTACTAGGAGAGTATCGGATAGGGTCTGTGGGAAGACCCGAGTATTCGCACATCAGCTTCTCACGAATGGAGTTTGGCTGGATGCGGAAGCTGACCCAGGTCTTCACCAGGTTTAGCCCGATGAGACCTCGGGCTGACAAGATGGAGATCCTAGCTAGCAAAGGCAAGATCGCCTCCCTGTCCGAGTCAGGGGCGAAGGCGTTGAAAGTCTCGGAGATGTCAAGCTGACCCTCCGAGTAACCCGGCAACTTCTTTTCGCCGGGTGGAGAGGTATCCTGGCAGTAGAAGTATGAGAGCTGCCAGTGCTTCACATGAGAATTGAGATTAATAGGAGGCATCAGGGAGTTCTTGCGGCGCTGGATGGAAACCCCGCCGCAAGTAAGAAGTGCGCCGTCGCCGCTTTCGCGACACGGCTTGCACTGAAAAAGTTCGACGAAAAGAGCCAGACTTGGCGGAGTGCACAAGTAAGACTCGGAAAGAACGATGAAATGGGAGATGTTTAAAATGGAGTTTGGGCCTATATCGAAAATACGGAGTTTGTAGTGGTCTAGGACGTCGCGGAAGAAAGGGTGACCCGGAGGCCTGAAGCCCCGGGTCACGTGTTCAACGAAACATATTACCTCGTCCGTTGCTGGGGAAGGTCGGGTTTCGTTGCCTGGTACTCTCCAGTGGATAGCTTCCTGTGGAGGTAGGGTTCCCAGCTCGACCAACTCCTCCAGTTTGGCCGTGGTAACAGAGGATTTCCCCCAATTGGCTGATATGGAGTTTGTGGATTTAGCCTTAGCCGGCTGTTTCCCCTGCCTCTTGGGTGCCATGGGGTTGACCTGGTAAAACATTGAAGGAAAGGGCGTAAGAAACAAAAACTCGGAAGTTAGTAGATAAGCAGTTACCGGCAATTTAAGCATAAACCGGGTATTGCCTTGCCGAGTCAAGTATGATGTGTCCGGGTATTGTGTGCTATTACAAAATCTATGGAGCTTTCCGTAAAAGCAAATGCTTGGAGAAGTTATGAGGGTGTTTATGTGCCTACCATCTGCGAATGATCCGGAGAAGTGAGATTTTCTGAGGAGGGAGAACAAGGGCGGAAATTTTATATGGCCCGAGCCTAGATTGGGGATCTTATTTCTAAATTTATGGCCATGTTAATGACTACTGGAGTTAGGAGAGTAATATAAGCTATGAATCCTACCTATGAGGATGTCTATGGTAAGTATCATTGAGCTAATCCGGCGCGGCCCGAGAAATCGCGGACTACTTGATTCAGATCTGATCTGAGGAAAAGATGAGAAAGTGCGAGGATGAGCTGAGGGATACGAGGAACTTACCAAAGGGGATTGAAGTAGAGCTTTGCGGAGACAGATGGCGCAAGATTGATGTCCTTTCGAGGTTGTTGGTCGGCGAATCGGGCGCTTGGCGACGGATTTGGGAGTTGGAGTGAGTCGCGCGGTGGCGGAGCGCAGGCGACGGCGGATGGGCTCCGGCGAGGTGCGTGGGGCTTCCGTGGTGGCACTCCGCGAGCTCAGATTTGAGAAGAAGTGAAATGGGGAAAATGAGCCGTTAAGAGGTGGGTTTGTTCCTTGAGCTCTATTTATAACCGCCCGGATGGAAGGGCTTAGCCTAACGGTCGAGACCCGGGGAGTGCGGAATAATTGGCCATTTCGAAATTTGAAAGGCACGTTTTATGCGCAGACCAATATGATCCAGAGAAAAAGGAAGGGGAAATTGCCTTCCTCCTATCAGCGGTAATTATCAAGAAGGATGTGGGGTCAGGGAGTTTCCTATTAAGATTTAAGTCTGGGAGATTAAGGGAGAACCTAAGAAGGGAGAGCCGGGTCTTTACCTGGCTCCCTTGGTATCAGTCACGGCTATTCGTCGACGCGCTGCGTCTTGATCCTCATGTGTTTGCATCTAATATTTCTGTAGGGAATAGCCAACGCTTCGAAGAGTAAATCTTGGAAGCCCAAGCTATTCTGGGGACTACTGATGAGGGGATAGTAACCCGGTATCCCAACTCCCAGGTGTGACCCGGCCCAAACGGCGGCTGGACCGAATCCGGCTAAAGACAAAGAAACTTCTGGAAGGCCCAGGGCATGTAACGTTCGTGACCCGGATTGTGGGTTGCGGTAAGGAAAGTTAGGGTTTGTGTATAGAGTTCGAGTAGGACTCAGGAGGCGCTTTGTAAAGGCAAGCCAAGGGGGGTATGAGTGCTATATAAACCAACCCCTAGGCTTAGCCTCAGAGAGATTCGAGTCATAGTTGTAACACCCGGTATCGAGTATCCAGTATAATCATATCGAGATCCGGCGAGTTCCTTTCCGGTTCTTAGATTGCTTTCGCCATGTCCTCCTTCGAGCTAAACCCTCTCCCGAATACCTGTGTCGACTTGCCCCAAGATCAGTTACCCCAGGTAACGTCTGCCGTGATTATCCCACGACAGTACCGAACCTGGGTAAAACCCTGGTGTCATTGGTTGTCATACGATCATGTCCCCCCCACATCTCTATCGGTAGTCTCATGGCACCCCCGTCTATGAATTCTACTATGATGTCTCGACATCGCCTCATACTGGCGTTAACCCATGAGGAAGCATGCTAGATAAAGAGCCGCATCACCTACATTGAGAAGGGGGACCTCTCTGAAGACGAAGCAGAAGCGGAGCGTGTATCTCTCGAGTCAAAGATGTATTGCGTCATCGACCACAAGCTATACAGAAGGCGCCCCAACAGGGTTGCACGGCGATGTGTTACCCCGAATGACAGCATGGATCTCCTTAAGGACATACATCAAGGTGAGTGTGGTCATCACTCTTCATCGCGCATGCTCGTCGGCAAGTCTTTCTGCTATGTCTTCTTCTGGCCCACCACCCTCAAGGACGCCACCAAGCTCGTCAAAACTTGCGAGGCATGCCAGTTCCTCGCCAAGCTAGTACACCATCCCGCGAAAGGACTGCAGACCATCCCCCTCTCTTGGTCGTTTGCGGTTTGGAGGAAGGACATCTTGGGACCATTCCCACGAGCGCTCGGGCGGTACCTGTACCTCTACGTCGCCATCAACAAATTCACCAAGTGGGCGGAGGTTGAACCAGTCCGGGACATCCCGACGAGGTCAGTAGTGATGTTCATCAAGGGTCCGGCGTGCCACTTCAGTGTCCCAAACCCCATCATCACCGACAACGGTACGCAATTTACCAGTGCCTCTTCAAGTCATAATGCGCCAACCTTGGCACGAAGATCTGTTATGACTATGTGGCCCATCGTGCAGCAATGGCCAGGCGGAGTGTGCAAACACTGAGGTCCTCAGGGGCCTAAAGAAGAGGAGCTTCAATAAACTCAGGACCCACGGGAAGAAGTGGATCGACAAGCTCTCGTCGGTGATGTGGTCCATCTGCACATCCGCGACAAATCCCACGGGAGAAACGCCATTCTCTCTCGTCTATGGAGTAGAAGCTATCCTCCCCGCTGAACTCAAGCATGGTTCTCCTTGAGCCCTTGCCTTCAATGAGGATAAATAAGGAGAGCTCCACACCGAGGACCTTATACTCCTCGAGGATGCATGAAACCGCGCCATGGTCCGCACGGGGCACTACCAGCAAGGGCTGCATCTCGACCACAACAACAACATCAGGCCACGCACACTAGAAGTGGGAGGCCTGGTCCTGAGAAGAATCCTCTCTAGGGAAGGCTTACATAAGCTCTCACCCATGTGGGAGGGGCCATTTTGGGTAGCGCACATCGCGCGCCCAGGAGAGACATGCCTGAATACGGAAGATGGCACACTTGTTCCCAACCCGTGAAACATCCAATACCTACGGAAGTTCTACCCGCAACGCCACGGTAAAAATGACGCTTGGACCTCTCTCCATGAGGGTCTCATGAAGCTTCTCATCATGCGTTGCCGCATGTCCACAAGAGGTTCTACCCACACAAGTGGGATCCCTATTCCGGCGGGGCAAATTTTTGTTTCTCGAGGGCGACACAAGGCCACCACATCCTTGAGCCATGCACCTGAACTCGCGTGAGTATCAGCCCGATGACAATGGGAGTCCCGTGTCCGCAAAGTGATGTCAAGTGCCTCTTGGGGGACCACAGGATCACGACACCAAAAGCATTTTGTAATGGAAATTCTCACCCAAGCAGTAAAACCTAACCATTTCCCCTAACTACACTTGTCACCTCGACAAGATGTTTTCATCCCGAGGAGTGCGCGTTTGGCAATTTCCTCTCGAGGACACCTCGCGAGCGGGTGCTGGGATCGGTACCCGTGCACGGGTGAGATCCCATCATCTTAAACCCAAGTGGAGGAGCTCTGTCTAAACGGGTCGCTACCGTGCACGACACCTCACCTAAGTCCTTGGTGCTGACTTCCTCGAGAGGCGCCCACGCCGGAATCAACAAACGCACATTTATGTCTGCTGCAGGAAGAGTCGCCTCCCTGATATGTCTCAAACGTATCTATAATATTTTATGCTCATGCTTGTTTTCTATCCAATACCTTTATGTTTTCGGATGTTTTCTGGCTAACCTATTGACAAGATACCACAGAGCCAGTTCCTGTTTTCTGCTGTTTTTGGTTTCAGAAAAGTTGTTCTGGAAATATTCTCGGAATAATCCCAGAGTCTTAGAATTCCCGGCACGTCAACGGAGACCAAAGGAGACCCGGAGGGGGCCACAGGGTGGCCACACCATAGGGGGTGTAGGCCCCCCTTGCCGTGCCACTAGGTGGTGTGGCCCCCTGCCCACCCACCGACATTGCTCTTTCGCCTATTTATCCCCCCCGAGGCATAAACCCAAAATCATCCAGCCTTCGTCCATGAAAAGTTACATAGCTCCGCCGCCATCGCCGACAAGTTTCGGGGGACAGAAATCTCTGTTCCGGCGCCCTGCCGGGACGGGGAAGTGCCCCCGGAGCCATCTCCATCGACTCCACTGCCATCTTCATCGCAGTTGCTGACTCCCATGATGAGGAGGGAGTACTTCTCCCCCGGGGCTGAGGGCTCTACCGGTAGCTATGTGTTTCATCTCTCTCTCCCATGGTGTGATCTTTATGTGATCACGAGCTTTGTAATCTAGTTGAATAAATAGATGTTACTCTTCATCTGTTATGCTACTCAAGTGGATTTATTATGAGATATCCGTAGACACTCTGATCACGGTGTAAAGGTGACAGTGTGTGCACCGTGTGAATGATTTATATATTTGTATTGGATGACCCTATGAAATTGTGGTGTTGTCTAGAACCATCTAGGTCTCATGGTGATAGCGTGGGGGATTACCTCGATGGGAAAATGGAACTCTAAGGTGTGCTCTTATAGCCCTACGCAATGATTGGTGTTTGTTGTCCTGCCGGAGAGTGGTTTGGACTAGCATAGTGAAGATATCATATTTATGCATTCAATAATGTTATTATTGTTGAGAGTGTTCACTAGTGAAAGTATGATCCCTAGGCCTTGTTTCTAAGCATTGAAACACCATTTACAATCAGTTCTGCTACATGTTTGCTTGCTTCCATTTTTATTTCATATTGCTATTGTCACTTATAATCATCCATATTACTTGTATTTCACTATCTCTTCACCGAACTAGTGCACCTATACAAACGACAATTGTATTAGGTGTGTTGGGGACACAAGAGACTCCTTGTATCGTAATTTCAGGGTTGCTTGAGAGGAATATCTTTGACCTCTACCTCCCTAAGTTCGATAAACCTTGGGTGATCCACTTAAGGGAAACTTGCTGTTGTTCTACAAGTCTCTGCACTTGGAGGCTCAACACTGTCTACAAGAATAGAAGCGTGCGTAGACATCACTCCCTTAGAAGGCAAAGGAAAAATCCTCCCAGAAGAACACAAAGAACCTCCAAAAGGAATCAACAAGAAGCATCTCGAAGAACCATTCTCAGACACACATCTCTCCTCGCCAAGTCCTACGGAGCCACGATTAAAAAGGTAAGTCTCATGCCTTGTTTTCTTTGTCTCCCCAAGAGGTTTTTCTGGAGTTATTCAAAAGCCTCCGCAGACGCACAGAGAAGATCAATTCCAAGGAAAAACATGATTTAAATTTCAAATATTTCATTCATGAGAAACATCTCAACACACAAACATGTTTCCAGGATTCATTACAGGAATAAAAGAAGGGCCCAAAAGTTTGGAGACAGCTACTCCCTCTCTGTGCCTATAGAAGAGGAAGGTATGGTGGCAGTCCGCGTGAGCCTGTCTCACCATAGCTATGAGATATTTCTGGCCGAGGAGAAGGCCAAGGCCTCAGATGAGAGGAGAAAGCAACTGGCCAAGCTAGCTCGGATTCCCCTCTGGATGAAGGCATGCACGCTAGCCCGAGTCAGAGCCGTGTTCTCCACCTTGACACTTGAGGAGCTTTCCTCGTCTTCATCCTCGCATGCGGAGGCTCCACCCTTGTTTCCGTTGTCGTTGCTCCTCCCGCTCTCGACGCGGCACTCCTCGCATTTGCCACGACACCCGAAGACCTTCACGAAGAGCTTGTCTGGCCCGTCAAATTGGAACTGGAGGACCTGCCCCTCCTCCAGCCTCTGGGAGCTGGCGAAGGTTTTCCACCCAAGCGCCAGCATCAAGCAGCCAATGGGGCAGAACTCGATGGCCGCCCACCAGGGGCCATTGATGTACCCGACCATCTAGATCCAAAGCCCCCTAGATGGGTTGCGGTCGATCATCCTTGCAAAGGAGTCCGGAAGCTTCAGTCGGCTGCGAAGCTGGCCACGCAGTCCCATGAGGAACTTATGTGCCAGCATGCACGTATCCTCCGCCCAACAAGGAAGAGGGTCAGCCGCCTTGCCACGACCACGGGAAGCGCGAGCGCAAAAACCTTGGCTCTCTCGGGGCCTTGCTTGGCCGCAAGCCCCGGACCCCTCCAGCACCTCAGCACCCGTCAGCGTCATCCGGGCGCTACGCCTTGGGGCCGCGGTCGAGCCTATCGCGGTACCACCATAGCGCTACTCATGAGCCATGCGCTCTTTGTTTTCTTCCTGGGAGGAGGTAGGGGAGGGCGGATCAACGAGTGTGAGGCTTCAGTCCAGGAGGGGACGGTGAGTCCCCTATTTATGCCTGGGTCCAGAGCTCCACCACGTCGGTCGATATCCTCGCTGGCCCGGGTATCAAGGAAGAGGAGTGTGTCCTGATGACAGATGGGACTTGGCAGCAAGGATGCGACTGCTCGATGGCAAGGCCAAGAGCAGTTATGACAACGGGACATTTCTTCCATGACCAAGGAGATCGTGGGTTGCCCCCACGAACCATCACACCACGTGCCACGGCTAGCCCTGCAGCAGTTGGGCCCGCACCGCTTCGCCTCCTTCGGATGTGTGCCCCTCACGGTCCCGGGGGCTACTGTCGGTCTAGTGGATACAAGGGTACCACGACCCATCTGTTGCGACCTAGCTCAATAGGCATCAGGAAGCACTCGTAAGGGTGCCTCGTGAGGAAATCCTGCATCGCGAGCGTCCCACCCCTCTCGAGGTGCAGCTAGCAGGAGGCTGGCCCCTCCGAAGGAGTTGCACTCGTCTTCCCTCAAAGAGGAGCTCTACATCGAGCCCTTCGCTGCTCTCTAGAGGACTTTTCCCTCGTGAGGAAAGAACCCATGTGCGGGTGACGTGCGCACCTCTGCTCGTCGACGAAGGCATCATAGAGCGACATGGCGGCTTTGGCCGCAGTTGCCATTCTCATGTATAAAGTGTGGGCGACAGCTGCCCGCGCCAAAGTGTCGCCCAAAGCTTTCTTCTTCAGTGCAAGAAGGCAAAGCCTACACTACAAGACGAGGAATGCGTCATCCAGAGCCCCCACCATCCAGCCATGGACGGCGGCACTATCTCTCGAAGGCCAAGACCGCCAGAGTCTGCACACCATGATCGGTCTCCCCCTTTGTCGTTGTGTGGTGACCCTTTCCCGCCAAGAATGAGTGGGAAAGAGGGATGTGACGAATACATAAGGAGCCCTCTGGCTCCCGTAGGAGGGATGACTCAATTCACTTCGAGCATCCCTAGTATGAACCCAAGCACAAGCTTGAACCTTGTATAGTATACATGGCAGTGCAATCCATTAGATAAACAGGAGTAGTGTGTTACACCGGAAGGTGGCCCGAACATGAGTAAACTTACCGTGGCCCCATTTTTGCTTGCTCCGGTCTTTCCTCACCAGGCCTCACGAGGTGTGAAGTGAGCGTGGATAGCCCCCTATGTTCGAACCTCTAGAGAGCTCCTATCTTAAGACATACCACTCTCCCACAATTATTACTTATTTTTATAATTTTAGCATGTGGATCCTTGCATTTCGTCCAAAAATCAATGCTATTTCTAGGAAAAATTAATAACAATTCTGTAGCTCTTCCTTTTAATGAGAAAAGGAATAGTTTCACTTTTATAATTTCATCTTCTAACTCTTTATAATTTTTTATATCATATAGCTCACAAAGTTATTTAAATGAGAGGCAATATCGCCACCACTAGTACCAGCAAATGGCTCTTTCATAACAAGGTTCAACAAGGCGGGTTTTATTTCATAAGATTCTACCTTAGTAGCAGGAGGAGTAATTAGTATGTATATGAAATCATTATTATTGGTACTAGTGAAGTCACATAACTTAGTGTTCTCAGCAGGACCGCCTTATCAATATAAAAACAAGATAATGTAATAGTAAAAAGAATCAAAGATGAAATTCTATTTGTTTGTATTTTTGATATTTAGAGAAAGAAAACAAGAAAAACAAGACTAAGTTAAAAGTAACTAAGCAAGAAAAAAACAAAGTAAAGAGAATGGAAGTGTGTAACTCCACTTGCTGAAGAAGTGTGTAACTCCACTTGCTGAAGCTACAGAGTCCTCGACAGCGGCGCTATAAAACTGGCTTGTTGGCAGGAGGCTATTTTCTTGTGGAGATTCTGCTTGATGTGTTGAATCTATCACCACCCGTTGAGGACCCCAAGAGAAAGGTGATGTAACGTAGTAGAAAGTTTTCCCCTCAGTTCTAAGACCAAGGTTTATCGAACCAGTAGGACCTAGAGATCTCCAATGCGGAGTCAATCAACTATGGCGCTTCATTGACGAGCGTGGACCTACACACAACACATAAACTTACTTTTCCTCAATGTTTCAGGAAGGTATTCAATCTTCCTCTCTTTCTGAAAACAAATATGTTAAACGTATGGTGTGGAAAATAGTGATGAAAGAAAAAACGGACCAACAAGCAAGTAATGATTAAAAGCAAGTGAACGAGGTTGTAAAAAATGTAAAATAATATGTTGGGGGCCATAGCTTCACTAGTGGTGTCTCTTCAAAAGATAAAAAGCAAACATGTTGGGTGCATGAATTACAGCTGGCAATTGATATAATTGGAACAACAAATAATTATGACAAGAAAAGTTCAGTGTGATATTCATGTAGGCATAACATCAAACATACATAGACCGCCATCCAACTTCATATATGACTAGTAATACCCCTTGAGTGCACTTCTACGCTTACCACTTGCTGGTATTAAGTTGCAAAAGCAACAGAAAATTGCATTAAGCACCGTACATAATTTAAGCAATATTCATAATCATAAAAGACATAAATAACATTGTTTTACCCTTAGTGGAAACACTACATCCTTGGTCTTAGTCGTTGTTGTCACTCGAGCCCAGACATGGTGGAGGCATGAACCTACGATATAGCTTAAACCCCTCTCTAGGAGATACAAGCAATCACTTGGCCAAAGTAACCAGATGCATTGGAGACCATACAAGAACTTAAATAAACATGGGTATGCTAATACTAACAATATCATATAGTAAACATGGACAATCTGATCATAACTTCATAGCTCATCGGATCCCAACAAACACAAAAAGTAGCAATTACATAAGGACGATCTTGACCATGTTAGGAAGCTCACAAGACCATGTCATTGTAGCACAAGGATAAGAGAAAACCATCTAGCTACTGCTGTGGACCCATGGTCCAGGGATGAACTACTCACGCATCACCGTGGAGGCAATCATGGCGATGAAGAGGCCTCCAGTTACGATTTCCCCATATGGCAGGGTGCTGAAATAGGAATCCAATAATCCCGAATTAGGGTTTCCATATGGTGGCGTATTATGCAAATTTCATGGAAAATAATGCATGTCCTGAAATGTTTAGGTCAAGGTGCTTTAACTAGGCAAAAATGAAGCCCTAGACGAGGCCAGGGGCCCACAGGAGGTGGGCACATCCCCACCCTGGCCCGCACCTAAGGGTTGCCCCTCCTCTTGGTGCTTGCCTCTAGATCTCCTTTGGGCTCATTCGTGTCGGGAAAAAAATGTCCCAATGGATTTTTAAGTCTTTTTGCGGACTTCTGTAGAAAAAAATTCTGAAACTTAAAAATAGCAAAAACAAGAACTGGTACTTGGCATCTTGTTAATAGGTTAGTATGCAAAAATTCCCTAAAATGATGTAAAAACTTAGTAGAAACATGTAGCAATATCATGAAACAATACATTTTTTTAGATACATTAGACACATCTCGTGGGGTGACCGTGCTCGGCGCAGGGGATCAAGAGGGCAACAGGGCAGCCCATCTACTTTGCTCTTGACCCAAAACCTCTATGCGTGGAGCTGTGGTTATGGGATGTAGTGCAATGTCGTGGTCGTTGAGGACACATCAAACGCTTGTAGTGCCTTCGTTGTAGCTGAATTGCAGCTTGACGGAGTAGCGGCTGCTGGTCTACGATGCAGAATTTTAAAAATTTGTCGTACGTAGTCTACCAAGATCACTATGCATATAAGGAGGCATGCCCATACATGCGAGGATGAGGATCATGACTTACGAGCAGCGGATTCGATGTAGTCGTAGAAGAGTTCTGAACAATCATTGATTCTCACAACTGGGCCTAGTTGCAAGGATGTTGCAAAGTCTTCCCTTGTCAAGGGTCACATGTGTAATCACACATATGGTGTGCACGCATACACGCGTGTCAACCCATCAGCGCTCCTCCGTCCAGGACTCGGCACCGATGAAGAGAGACAGCCTTCCGGCGTTCCTAATTTGTAGCTGTAATCAACTGTGATTAGAGCTATTATGCATCTGGAAGTTCTCAACACATGAGAGAGAAGATTTTATTATAGCTAGGTCTAATCGGAAGAGTATAACTCAAAACTCGATGGGAAGAGGATCTAATTCAATTAGAGAAGTTCTAATTAGAGGTTCTAATTCAATTAGAGGCTCTCTAATTAGATCTCTAATCTTGAGAGAGAGAGAGAAAATCCCAAAGATCAATTGTGTGTATAAACAATGAGGAGGTGGTGGGATTATATAGTGGGAAAAAGGGAGGCACCTTCCATGGGGGGAGGGTCTGTTTTGCCCTCCCTCCCTTGGCTGCACCAAGCCTCCAACGAGGAATAAGATTGGACTCCCAAGTGGAGTGCAATACCCTCCTTTTTTTCCTTTTTGTACCACTATTTTATTTCTCAAATAAATTAGGGAAACATTCCTACGGAAAGCTAGTGCACTTTGTGATTCCATGGGACCCACCTGGCACCCTCTAAAATGAGGGTTTACCCATAGGAGGAAATCTGCCCCCCTCCGGCATTGCTTTCATACATGGAAAGTCCCCCGAAAATATTCCGGAACCCCGTGAACCCTATAGATAAAATCATTGATATTATCTAACAATGTTAAAAACACATTTCTAACACCCTGGGACATCTCATATCCTCCGTAAACCCTAATATAAATTCTGCCTAACACCGACATAATTTCTCTCTCATAGTAATTTCCCCAAAACCACCCCTATTGACACCAGACTTGTTTATGTGATATCGTAAGGACATCAAACATTCATAAAACCAATAACAACAGATTATTTGTCTCAATAAAAGGTTTAAAAAGAAAACAGAACAAAAAAATATCAAAAAAGGGGAAGAGAGAAAAGGCTAGAGCAGCCCAGCCCACTCCTTCCTTGGCATGCCCCTTTTCACCGCGACGTGCAACACTCCCAAGGCCCAGGAACAAACCCAGCCCGCCCAGCCAACCCCTCTCTCTCTCTTCCACCAACAGGTCGTCCCCATGTGTGAAGTCATCGATGACGCCACGTTCCTTCTTCCTCCAGCCGAGAATCTCACCGGAAATCACCCCGGCGTAATCCCTGCCCCCTGCCACCGATTTCCTTTACCTTGCCCGCTATAAGTAGCCCCCGGACCCCTCTCCCGTTTGCTCCAAACCCTAGAAAGCAACCCCCGCGAGGTTGCATGGTATTACTCGTGGGAGCTCCGCGCGTCCGCAGCCGTACTTCGCGTTTTCCGGCCAACTAGGTGAGCCTCCGCCCCCGGTTCCTCGTCTTGTGCTTTCCCCGTGTCATCGTGCACCTTGCTCATCTCTTTGTTCTTATTTTTGCGCAGTGATTACATCATGCCATCCAGGACCGAGATGCTCCAGAGTTGCGCCATCTTCGGCCGTGCGTCGTCATCGTCTAGGTCCTCCAGGGTGCACGACATCGTCACCAAAGTGCTCCCCGCGTGGCGCAGCATCTCATCGTCGTCTCCGTTGCGCCGGAAATCCCCGGAATCACAGCCGCCATCAACGCTCGTGAGAAGCACCGCCACTTCTCCTTTCTCCGGGACCCCGCTGGTGAGCTCCTCTCTCTTTCTTTCTCTCCCGTCCGATCAGATCTAAACGCCCCAGATTAGATCCTCCCCGAAGGGGTCGCAATCGTTGGATGTATATCCAATGCTCTAGATTTAATGAAACTGCACAGTCAGCGTAGCCCAGTCAGCAGCCACATAGTGCACAATCAGCACCAGGATCCAATCAGAGAATGCCACGTGGCCATCCTTTAATTCAAATTTTCTCCCGCTGGAATTATTTGGCAGTTTTACAGATTAGCCCCTGCAACATCATTTCATCATAACTTTTTATCCATTAGGCCAAATTTAGAAAACTTGGACTTTCTGAAATCCCCTAGATCTGTATAATCTTTTAGCACTATTCAAATTCAAAATTGACAAACTTAAATTGGTTCAAATTTGAATATGCTTGTTTGATGAATTTTGGCATAATTCAAATTCTACAAATCCAAAAATTACAAATAAAATAGTTTTGGAAACCTTGGGATGCACTTCCATATCCTATGTTCCAAAATAAGTTTTGAACAAGTTAAAATTGGATTTAGAATTAAGTGGTCTATTTGAGTATTTTTGACATAGATTTAATTCTATAATTAATTTTCTACATAGTTCCTTTTGCAATTTTGTTCCATTTGGTAACCTTGAACCACAAACATATTTTCCCAACCATTTTGGACACCCTTGGGCCATGACCATGTGTTTTTGATCAAAAACCCAACATAGTGTTTCATCCATTTTACCATGTCTTAGAATTTGTTTCCATCCTTTATTTTTTGAGGTTGTGGCTATTTCACCATCCAAGACCAAGTCTTTAGTGTGTGTCAACCACATATAATACCAAGTAGTGAACCTTAGTTTTCTATCTACTCCTCCACTCCCTCATTCTTGCTTCAATAAATCATCAAGTTAGCAAAAATAGAAACCAAGACTCAAGCACAAGGAAGTACTTCATTTTCAACTTGGTGGCAACATGAAGAACTACAAGGAAGATCAATGAATAAATTTTGAAGGAAAGACTTGGAATCCACAACTAGAAGAAACTCAAAGAAGTACAAATTCATGAAGAGATCACGAAGAAAACTAACCCCTTTCTCTTTCTATCTGCTTATTTCCTTTCTTTTCAAATTGACTTAGTGGTATTTTGTGCCCATCCCACCCTGGACCCAACTAGTGAGAAAGCCATGAAGAATCTTGTCGTGGGATAATCACGGCAGACGTTACCTGGGGTAACTTACTTTGGGGAAAATCGACTCTGGTGTTTGGGAGAGGGTTTAGCTCATGGGAAATCATGTTATCAGGTGATCTGGTAGCTCGGGCTGCAATGTCGCAGAGTCTCCGGTCTAGGGTTAGAATTATCAGCTCTAGTGTTACAAGAATCCTCGAATATCGGGTAAGAAGTCTCTCTTGTCTCTCTGCCCTCAGAGCCGGTTTATATATTACCCGGCTCTCTGGCTTCCTATACAATACACACCCGGAATCCTACCCGGAAACCGCACACAACCCTAAGTTTCCTAATCGTGATCCTCAAGGTACGGGTTACAAGACCTACGCTCCCCCTTGGGCCTTCTAGAAACTCCTCCACCTTGGGCCGGGTCTTGTGCGATTCCCGCCGGGCCGGGTTTCACCTGGGCATTAGCCTACCGGGTTACCACCCCTCCATCTGTAGTCCCCAGAATAGCTTGGGGTTCTCGGGATCAACCATGAAGCGCATGCTATTCCCTGCAAAACAATAAACATTCAAATATATAATATACCGGGTTAGAGCGCTTTGATCATAGCTAGGCCTACTCTTTGGGCGGTCCATATAATAACCCGGTTTTTCCCGAGTCAGGGTATCATTTCCCGGGTCAACACTCCGAAGAAACGTGGCAAGACCCGGCTTTCGTATCGCTATCAGTTAATCCGAATAATACGCCCAAATCCATCTCAATCTTTATCCGGATATCTTGCAACGAATACCTTGATACCTATCCCCAAATATCTGAGCCGGATCATTTTCTTCCGAAAATTTCTCACTTTTACCGCCCAAACCCTAGATCCTTTCCCCCGCACCTATAAATAGGCCCCAGGGGTCAACCCTAACCTCAACGGCCATTTCCTCTTCTCTTCTTCCTCTTCACTCCACCTCCGCGCCCACGAGCCCTAAACCGAGCCCGCGCCCACCAGAGCTGCGCCATCGCCCACAAGGTCGCCGTCGGTCGCCGCCGTCAACGCCTGCAAGGTCGCCGCCTGTCGCCTCCGTCAACGCCCGCAAGCACGCCTCCGTCCGCGCCACCGGATCTTGCGGAACGGGCCGCCACCATCAGCGAATCACCGCCGCCGCGCTCGCCGCCGTCCCGGATCTCCGTCGCTACGCATCTCCACCAAGGATCCATCCGGTAAGTTTCTCTACCCACTAGATCTAGATTTCTTCTCGTCTTAATCTCGCGCTAGTATTTTGGGTTGAATCTCACTCCGTAGTCTTCCGTTATTTCTCCATTAGCTAGGCACACTCTTGCAATTTCCAATCTCGTATTTTCCACCATGTGTTCTTAGCTAGATCCATTTTCCAGGTCTCGCAAGCACTTAGGTGTTTTACTTTTCCCTCTTCCGGCTATATCGGATAGCTACGTTCTTCAAGTTTCTCGATATTTACTCATTCGCATTTTACCTCCTTTTAGATCTACATTCCATGGCTCCTAAGGCTAGTGCCAAGTTGAAGGGCAAAAACCCGGCTGGGAAGCAAAAGCCGGGTCAGTCGATTTCCGCCAATTGGGCGAAGTCGACTGTCACCAAGGCCAAGCTTGGCGAGCTGGCCGAGTCGGGTGTCCTGCCCGCTGAGCCGGCCATCCAATGGAGGACGCCGGGTGAGGAGACCTGGCCTACGCCAGGCCTGGGTGAAGTAGTCGTCTTCGTCGAGCACGTGATCCGGGGTTTCCGCCCCCGGGTCACCCTTTCTTCCGGGATCTCCTAGATCATTACAAGCTCCGGGTATTCGATATCGGCCCAAACTCCATGCTAAATATCTGTCACTTCATAGTCCTCTGTGAGGCTTATTTATGCATTCCTCCAAACATGGCTCTATGCTTAGAACTATTCCAATGCAAACCCTGCCGGGAGAACACGGACGGGGCCCTCCTGGTTTGTGGGGGGGGTCTCGATTCAGAGACGTAAAAACTCTCTGATGCCGACTCTCAACCTTAACTCTCATGTGAAGCACTGGCAGAAAACATTTTTCTATTGCCGAGACACATCTTTACCCGGCGAAAAGCGTTTGCCGGGTTTCTCTGACGATATCCTTTCTCTATCTGAAAAATATAAACTCTTTCGCACCCGAGGCCGATAGGCAATCTATCCAGCCTCTTATCACAAGATTGTTGTGCTTTCGGCCCAAAGTCTCATTGGGCTTAACCTGATAAAAACCTGGGTCAGCTGCCGGATCCAGCCAAACAGCATCCGGCCTAAGCTCATGTGTGACTACTCCGGGCACGTCACCGACTCTCTCCGATACTCGGAGAAGACCTATCCAGCCGCGGACTTAAATAAAACCATGAAGAACTTCTTGGAGGAAAAGCTTGACGTCATCAAGAACATATCCGGGCTTAGCCCCTTTACTCGCTCTAACCCGGCTCCTCCAGTAAGAACCGACTAACACCCCTTTATCCGACTGATATTTCTTATGCACACATACTAACTTTTGAGTCTGTGCTTCTTATCCAGGAAACTGACAAATTCTGGAAGATAGTCACCCCTCCCCTTTCCGAAAACTCGGAGGAAGACGAGGAGCCGGCTGACAGCGATGAAGGTAAATCCGGGTCTTCTTTTTATCCTTACTTTGTTACTTGTTAGACCAAAATTTTCCCTCTTCCGACAATGATTTTTGTTCACCAGAGCTAGAGGACGAGGACGACACTCGGTCGGAAGAAAGCGAGGCTGAGCCGGAGGCTAAGGTTGGAGCCAAAAGGAAGACCAGGAGAGTTGTTTTCAAGGTGCCCTATTCTTCCATAACCTCCAAGCCATACTCCTACGCCAATATGTGCAAACTTAACAAGCATCTAACCAGTTCATCATCTCTGAAGGAATCGACTGTGGCCAAACGACGGGCAACCCGGATCTCTCCGGGTGACGATCCGCTTCACCCGGGTATCCCTATGTCACCCGCTCGCCGAGCCGGTACTCCCCCAATTTATTAATCCCATATACCTCGAAAATTTCCATCTCCAAATCATCCCTTAGCCGGACAACTCCGGGTCTCACTTTCTGATTCTTTATCAGCATCTTCCAGGTACAGCAACGATCTCCCAGCCGATTTTGTCATGAATACCGGGTAACTCGCTACCCTTATTAACCAACATACCTTGATTTTCCTTGTCTTCCGCCTATTACTTACTAACTTTTTCCTTTTCTTTCTCAGAGCCAAGGTCACACTTAGTGACCCGAAGGATATGCACATCGATAACCCGGCTATGGAAAAGTTGGAAGACCCTGTCGACCAAGAAGCCGAGTTTCCCCTACCAACGCATCAGTCGACTGACGCTGATGTCGAGTTTCTGGGAACACAGAGTGGTGCCCCTGCTCCCAACACCCAGGCAACCAGAGTCGACTCGCTGAAGCAGGAAAGGACCCCGCCACCGGGTAACCAGAACCCCAGATCGTCCAGGCCAAATCTGAGTGGCCTTGACTTTGAAGGGATGCTAGATAAACTTTTTTCTCTAAACACCAACGAAAGAGATATTCTCGAATCCCTAGCAGCTGAGCATCAGGTAACTCTACCGATATTACTTGCGTACTCGCCTAGTCCCCAAGTTCCGGGTGAACTATACATAGTTTACTCGGTACTTCCATAGCTATATAACCTTCCATACTCGGTTTTTATGCTGCAACCGACTAATATCTCCTTGTCTATTTTTCAGGCTTATGTGACCCGGCCGGAGGAGGTGTTGGCGAAAACCAACGAACTCCTCCGAGTTGAGACCAAACTTCGAGAGGAGCTGGAGGTCGAGGTGAAGGACCTTTCCAAGGATTGCAAGAAATATAAGAAAAAGCTCCACCATGTTGAGAATTTGCTGAAGAAATTATCGACCTCTGTTGCCGATACATACAACTCCATAATTGGTAAAGAAACTTAACTTCCTGACTAAGACTCGGTTTTCTCATTTGATAGGATCTATGACCCGGACCTTACCACTTTACTTTTCTCTTTATTCTGTAGGTCCGGGTGACAAAGTTGATGATGAAGATGATATAGAGAAACTGAAGACCTTGAAGGCCGTTATCCGGCAATTTTCTGCGGGGACCAAGTGGACCCTTGAAGCCATAAGGTGGCCTGGTGGTTATGGCGGTGTATCCCAGATGCTCGATGCGTGCTCAATGGTCCCTGCTTGGATCGACCACTGGAAGCGCTCGGCGTGCCGGGTTGGGGTGACCCGTGGCCTTGCGTTGGCCAAAGCCTACTTTCCCAAGCTTGAGCCGGCAACGCTGGTGAATGGGTTCCCCGAATTCAACACTGACGGCTCTCGATTCCCGGCAAAGGACTTCAAGCCTATCCATACTCAGATACGTCACTCGGCAAGCTTGATAGCCGATAAACTTGACGTGACCAAGCTGACCCCTCCGTACAACGCTGAAGATAAGCCGATACCTTCTGATTTTCCGGTTCCCTTTGATATGCTAGCCCGGTGGAAGGAGGAAGATGCAAAGAGGAAGGCCGAGGCCGGCTCTATGCCAGCGTCATCCACTCCAGTCATCCCTCCTCCAGCTCGCGCTGATACCGTGGTTGGTCCGGATACGGAGGCAGGGAAGGATACAGAAGAAAATACTGAAGACCCGGCCACCAAGACTGCTGCTGAAGACTCGGCTATGGATGCCGAGTGAAGTTTTATGGTTTTTCGCTCACAAACACTTATTCGGCCAATAGGCATGTTTGTAATATGCCTGATACAATTATTTGTTTAATAGTGCGCCTGTGCACTTTTGATACTATTTCCTCGGTTTGTAACACGCTTAAACTTTAGTGGCTTTGGTGGCCCTTCTGGCCATCCACCTTGATATGCTTTCTCCAGTCTTAAGCTTTTTGCCGTTTTTCTGATCTTTCCTTTTTTCCCACATCTATGAGACTCGGTTTCCGGGTCTTAGGATTTGTGACTGATTGAACTTTTGCTTCTCAAGTCCCCAAGTCCCCAAGACTCGGATTTTTGGTATTCAAGCTTGATAGCTAAACAGTTTGTTGCTTTTCTCAGATTCCCAAGTCCCCAAGTCCCCAAGACTCAGTTTTTGGGGTTTCAAGCTCGATAGCTAAACAGTTTGTTGCTTTTCTCAAATTCCCAAGTCCCCAAGACCCAAATTTCCGAGTCTAGGGATTTGTAGTTTTCAAGAAAAAGCTGCCTGTTTTTGCAAGGGCCCAAAATATATAGCTACCCATATAAATTTTGAAGCTATGCTTAATATATTGTGAGTTTCCGGCTGTATCCTTTTACTCCGCATGACTTGTTGTTTGGATGACCCTTTTGATCCTCTTTGTTGTAAGCTGGCTTTCGCGTGGATATTCAGTGCTGCTATAACTGTATAAAAACAGGGTCAGGCAAGTCCCACTGGGCATCATGACTGATTGTGATTATACGTTAACAAGACACGCCACATTATTGCGAGTCACATCAAGCTTAAACAAGAGAAATCAAGAAAGTTTGGCTCTATTGTCCAGTTATAAGATTGTAGCCGTACTTATTGCAAGTAATCGGTCCTCATAACTTAATGGCATCGTTGCCGGGTCTTGAGATTATAGCTGTGCTATTCAAGCAATCAGCCCCCAAGACCTATATATGCAATCTATGAAAAATTTAAACCTAGTGCGTTATAACTAAACAATAAATACTTACCTGATATGGAATAAAGTAAAGCAGAAAAATTTAAAACAAACAAATAGAAAATAAAAAGAAACAATATCATAGTTTAACCATCTCTTTATTGATATGAGAAAAGTTAGGTCAGCAAGCCACCTCATTAAAAACCCTCCAGTCCCCTTAGGTACCCTGGATAGGAGAAGAGTGCGTCTGAAACCTGCTGCCTGTTACATCGTGCAATTCAACTTTTAAACCTAGCCTATGCTAAGTGTAGTAGGGACGTAGCTGAGCCACGTTCCATGGTCTTTCCCGCTCTTGCATAGATGAGGTGGTATGGGTGGTGTCATTGACAGTATCCGACTCTTCCCTTGCATCTATTAAGTAGTACGATCCATTGTGCAAATTCTGGGTTATGACGAACGGGCCTTCCCATGGTGGAGATAACTTGTGCTTTCTTTCCTTTGACTGTACTAGGCGTAATACCAGGTCTCCTTCCTGGAAGACCCGGGTTTTGACTCGCCGACTGTGGTATCGCCTCAAATCCTGTTGATATATAGCTGATCTCTCCAAAGCTTGCTCCCTGTGCTCTTCTAACATGTCCACGGCATCCTGCCGGGTCTTCTTGTTCTCCACCTCAACATAAGCTGCCACTCGGGGCGAGTCGTGAATAATGTCACTCGGAAGGACTGCCTCTGCACCATAAACCATAAAAAACGGAGTCATCTAGGTAGATCTGTTAGGTGTAGTGTTAATTCCCCAAACCACTGATGGTAACTCCTCAACCCACGCTCCAGCAACTCTGAGGCACGGGACTCGTAGCCGTGGTTTCAACCCACAAAGCAACTCCTGGTTTTCCCTCTCCACCTGTCCATTAGCTTGTGGATGGGCTACTGAGGCTACATCAAGGCGGATGCCATTGTTCCCACAAAACTTCTCCATCTCGCCTAAGGACATGTTGGTTCCGTTATGTGTTATTATGCTACGAGGGTATCCAAACCGATAGATGATCCTTTTCAGGAACTTGACTGTTGTGACTGCTTCACAATTGGTGACTGGCATAACTCCAACCCACTTAGTAAACTTATCAATAGCCACCAAAAGATGAGTCTTTTTGCAAGGCGACATGTGAAAGGGGCCCACCATATCCATACCCCAAACTGCAAACGGCCAGGTCAGCGGGATTGTTCGCAACTCCATAGCCGGCACATGGGTTTGGCGAGCATACATTTGACATCCATCACACCTTGCCACCAGGCACTCCGCATCCGCCGAAGCCGTGAGCCAGAAGAAACCGTGTCGATATGCTTTAGCCACAAGGGATCTTATGGAGGCATGATGCCCACAATCACCTTCATGGATCTCCCTCAAAATCTGTCGGCCCTCCTCTGGTGTTACACAGCGCAAAAAGACTCCTGCAGCACTTCTCTTATACAACTCGCCATTGATGATAGAATAACCCTTTGCTCGTCTCAGGATTTGCCTGGCTAAAACTTCTTGTGGTGGTAACTCGCCCCGTGACAGGTAGGCCAGAAACGGCTCGGTCCACTCGGGAATAGCACGTACAGCAGCCACAAGCTCCAAATCCGGGTCTTGATTAGCCACCTCTTCCTCAGATTCGGTTTTGACAGAGGGCCGCCATAACTCGTCCAGAAAGACATTAGGCGGAACCGTCTCGCGGCGCGAACCGAGTCTTGCGAGCGCATCTGCTGCCTCGTTCTTTCGCCTGTAAATGTGTTCTACCTCATACCCGGAAAAAGACCCGGCCACCCTGTCTACCTCTCTGCGATACGCTGCCATTGTTGCATCCTTTCTATCCCAGGTTCCAGAGACCTGCTGTACCACAAGATCCGAGTCTCCATAGCACCTTATTCGCCTGATATTCATCTCCTTTGCTTCTCGCAATCCGTGTAATAGGGCCTCATACTCGGCCACATTGTTGGAGCAATCAAAGTGAATTTGCAACACATAACTCAACTTATCTCCTTTTGGTGATGTAAGTACCACCCCAGCTCCTGATCCCTCGTATTGCTTAGAACCATCAAAGTGATCACCCAAGACTCGGAACTTGGCATCATTATGGGCATGCTTGTGTGAGTCCAATCATTGATAAAATCAGCTAAAGCCTGGGACTTGATTGCAGACCGAGGCTCGTAGTTGATGTGATAATCTCCCATCTCGATGGCCCACTTGGCTATTCTGCCTGTCGCATCTGAATTTCTAATAATATCCGCCATGGGTATAGATCTAACCACCATTATGGGGTGTTCCTGAAAGTATGGCTTCAATTTCCGGCTGGCCATGAAGACCCCAAAAACTAGCTTTTGCCAATGCGGGTAACGCTGCTTTCCTTCCGATAAGACCTCACTCACGTAGTAAACCGGACTTTGTACCAGATGATCCTTTCCCTCCTCCTTGCGCTCAACCACAACCACTGCGCTAACCGCCCGAGGCCCGACCGCGATGTATAATAACATGGGCTCTTTGGGACCCGGCGCTGCCAGAATCGGTGCCTCGGATAACTGCTTTTTTAGAGCTTCAAATACCTCGTCCGCCTCTTGGCCCCATACGAATTTGTCGGTTTTCCTCAAGAGTCGGTATAGAGGTATTGCTTTTCTCCAAGCCTAGATATGAACCGGCTTAATGCTGCCACACATCCCGTGAGCTTCTGAACGTGTTTCAGGCCTTCCGGCTTTTTCAGGTTCTGGATGGCCTTGATTTTTCCGGGTTTGCCTCAATTCCTCTCTCAGAAACAATAAAGCCGAGTAACTTTCCCGCAAGCACTCCGAACACGCACTTAGTTAGGTTAAGCTTCATCTGGTATCTCCTCAGGTTCTTGAAGGTTTCCTTTAGGTCATCTATGAAGTTTCAGCTTTCCTTGTTTTAATCACCACATCATCCACATAGGCATGGACGTTGCGTCCAATTTGATCCTCAAAACACTTCTGGATGCACCGCGGATACGTTGCGCCGGCGTTTTTCAGCCCAAAGGTCATGGTCTTATAACAAAAAGCACCAAAGGGGGTTATGAACGAAGTTTTCTCCCAATCCTCCTTTTTGAGCTTTATCTGGTGATACCTGGAATAAGCATCCAGTAAACATAATAAGTCACAACCTGCCACTTCATCAATGATCTGGTCTATTCTCGGAAGGGCAAATGGATCCTTTGGGAAATGCCTGTTGAGGCTCGTATAGTCTATGCACATTCTCCACTCATTGTTCTTTTTCAGCACTAGAACCGGATTTGCCAACCATTCCGGGTGAAAAACCTCCATGATAAAGCCGGCTGCAAGTAGCCGAGATATCTCCGCTCCTATAGCCTTTCTCCTTTCCTCATTCATTTTTCTCAGACCCTGTTTCACAGGCCGGGACCTGGGATCAACATGCAAACTATGCTCAGCTAACTCGGTCGGGATACCCGGCATATCGCTGGGCGTCCAAGCGAAAATGTCCTGATTCTCACGAATAAACTCGATAAGTGCTTCTTCCTCCTTGTTGTTTAAGTTGGAACCTATGACAAATTGTTTGGAGGGATCACCCTCGACAAAAGCCACCATCTTGGTATCCTGGGCCGCTTTAAACTTTGCTCTCTCGTCCTCCGTATTCGGCCTTTTCAAAGCAGTTCTATCTTCCGGGTCTACTTGAGACCGGTAATATTTTAGCTCTTCCTTTCTGCAAGCCTGTTCTGCCATTGCCGCATCTCCTTCATCACATTCTGCTGCCACAGCCCGGTTCCCATGTATAGTGATGGTCTGCTTAGGACCCGGAATCTTTAGCTGCAAATACACGTAACACGGCCTGGCCATGAACTTAGCGTAAGCCGGCCTTCCGAACAGCGCGTGTTAAGGGCTGCGCAATTTCACTACCTCGAACGTGAGCCACTCTACTCGGAAGTTATCCTTGGATTCTCCGAAAGTGACTTCAAGTGTTATCTTCCCTTCAGGGCACGCCGAGTGACCCGGCACAATCCCGTGGAAAACTATAGAACTTTTCTGCAGCTGAGACTCCTTGAGCCCCATGCGTAGGAAGGTTTTCCAATATAGAATATTGATGCTACTTCCACCATCCATCAAAACCTTTTTCAGCTCATAACCATTGACCTATGGTGCAACCAGCAAAGCTAACACACCCGGATGTTCTATTGTTTCCGGGTGATCCCTTCTGCTCCATGTTACCTCTTGATCTGACCATCTCAAGTATCTCGGAACACCTGAAGAAACCGAGTTTACGGCCCTTTTAAGTATCTTTCTATCTTTGTTAGAAGTCCCGGTAGTGTGAACGTGGTACTGTTCTAACTGTTTTGGGTTGGCTTGGAAACCGCCAGCACCTCCTTGATTATTACCCGGATTGCCCCCTCCTGCGTTGCCAGCGGGGGGTGGCCCGTTGCCCGGGTTTCCACCCGGACCCGGCCCTCCTCCCTGGCCTGCACCTCGCAGGGCCTTATGTATTTCCTCGTTCTTCCATCTCTGTAAGTCCACGCACTGCTCCAATGAATGGTTAGCCGGCCTGCCATTCCTGCTATGACGCAGACAGGGCATCCTGAAGGCCTCTATATGGTTAGCCGGCCTTGGTGGTCCTTGGTAATTTCCTTCATTGAAGTTTGCTCCGTTAAAATTTCCCTCTGCCCTGGGTCTCGCAAACCCGGCCTCTGTATTAGCAACAAACTCGGAATTTCCTTCGTATGGGCGCTTGTGCTAGTTATTTCCATTACTTCCTCCATTATTACCCGGTACAGCCCCATTGCCGGCTCTTCCATAATTGTTTGCGTTGGCTTTCGCTTTTTTGTCATCAATATCCTCCTCTGTTGTGTCTGTGGCAGCGTGCTTGTTGCAAGCGTCCATCAATTCTCCCATTGTAACCTTCGAGGCGTGCCGACTAGATTTCATGCGTGTCAGCTTTTGCACAAAGGGTAAGTATTTGCACGTTTTCGCCATAGCTTGCAATGCATCTTTTGGCTGGATATCAGTGGAAGAGTGGAGAATTTCCATAACTCGGCGCACCCAGCTGCTCGCCGACTCTCCCTTCTTCTGGACACATCGCTCTAAATCGTCAATCGTGAATAACTTTCGGCACGTCCCATGAAAGTGTCTGATGAAGGCAGTTTTCAGTTCACTCCATGAATTGATGGATCTTTCAGGCAGGTTATTGAACCACAACTTTGCTGCTCCTTCGGACATCATAAGGTACATAAACTTGGCTTGGAGATTCTCGGATGCGTTGCGAATCGACATAGCCATCTCGTAACTGCTCAACCAGCTCATAATTAACCACTTTACCCGGTTCCTTGAATTTATCCGGGTAAGGCTCAGCCCTGATGGCATCCGATAAACACTTAGGCCCAGCGAGGTTTGTCGGTACTGGCCTCACTCGGGAAACGTGCGATCCTGCAGCGGGCGCGGCGGGGGGTGCAACCGCTACCGGCCCTCTTACCGCAGACCTGGCTGCTGCACGCCTGGCTCGAGAACTTTCCATGATGGCTTGTGCCGCTGATGCTGCAGGCGTTGCCGGTCTATGGGGAGAGGCGGCATTTGCTGCTGCTCTGCCCTCCGCCGTGCCGAATTTGACTGAATATAACCGGAATTCCCATTTTGCCGACTAACATATGGTGTTCCATGCATGCCACTCCTATTATCCGGGTAATTGGCCTGTTGAGCTACTGCTGTGCGTAACAGGTCTATCGCCCGCCGGGTCTCCACTGCATGGGGTGACTCTCCTACGGGGATGCGATCAAGTGCCAATATTGCTGCATATACGTTATCCATGGGATTATTGAAGTGACCTGGTGGAGTGTGAAATCGCGGTGGTGGTGGTGGTGCGGCATTGCTAACAACGATCCCAGTTTGCAACGTGGGTAATCCGGTTTGCACGTTTGCCGGCTGTCCTCCCAGGGTTGCAGCTTGATATCCGGTTTCTTGATTCACAACCGGGATTGGTTGATCCTGAGGGGTAACGAACAATGTAGTTGACTGTAAATTCCCACCGGTTGCCGGTATTCTTGTCTGGTGCCTCTGATTGTAAATCCTGGTCGACTGAGTTTGAAGACGATTCTCCAGTTCTTCCAACTCGCGCTGGCGCGCGGCCATCCCTTGTTTCTTGGCTTCGATATCTCTCCTCTGTTGATCCAATGCACGGCGAGCCACGTCCAGATCTCGGGCACGTGCCGCCGCGTTTTCTGGGGTTATCACCGTCGCTAACACTGTGGGATCTAAGATTAGGTTATTGTTGAACAGAGCCGGATTTCGCGGAACCGCGGCTCCCGCACCCGGTGTTCTATTTGCTGTGAATCCAAACATATTCCTTTGCCATTCGCTTTCTCCGGTATGACTGGTAACAGAGGCCGACTCTCCATCGACCCGGGCTATAACCGGGTTTCCGTCAACCGGTGCCTGCTGTTGGGTCAGCGCTCGCGCCGCTCCGACCGCGGCCGTCGACACATCCCCTTGATTAAGATTGATTGCAGGGGCTGTGTAGACCGCGACCCGGCGCGCGATGCCTGGTGAAGATTCGTATTCCTCTTCGTCACAGCTATCTTCCTCATACCGGTATTCAAGCAGGTGCATTATAGACTCGGTGTCATCTTCTCTTGTAACCCGGCCACGCGGGGTCCATACCGGCTCCTCCGGCTGTTCCCTCTTCGTGGTGGGCTCTTCTTGCGGATCGGCTGTCCCAACCGATTCTTCTCCATCTGACTGAACGCAGGTCGCTTCTCCTGACACAAAATCATAGTCAATATCATCAGGAACAGAGCCGGATGTGCGTACCATACCGACGAAGACGTTGACCCGGCCAATCGTGACGATAGATCCGGTTTCCAGCTGATCCGACCCTGGTCCCCAACCACAGTCGTCCACCATCTTTTCTCCTTCAGGGTTGGTGATGATCTCGCCGATGACGAGGTTCTTCATGCTTTCCCGAGCTTCTCCCATGATGTAAACACCCTTGGACGTAGGCCCCACGGTGGGCGCCAACTGTCGTGGGATAATCACGGCAGACGTTACCTGGGGTAACTTACTTTGGGGCAAATCGACTCTGGTGTTTGGGAGAGGGTTTAGCTCAGGGGAAATCATGTTATTAGGTGATCTGGTAGCTCGCACTGCAATGTCGCCGAGTCTCCGATCTAGGGTTACAATTATCAGCTCTCGTGTTACAAGAATCCTCGAATATCAGGTAAGAACTCTCTCTTGTCTCTCTGCCCTCGGAGCCGGTTTATATATTACCCGGCTCTCTGGCTTCCAATACAAGACACACCCGGAATCCTACCCGGAAACCGCACACAACCCTAAGTTTCCTAATCGTGATCCTCAAGGTACGGGTTACAAGACCTACGCTCCCCCTTGGGCCTTCTAGAAACTCCTCCACCTTGGGCCGGGTCTTTGCGATTCCCTTCGGGCCGAGTTTCACCTGGGCATGAGCCTACCATAAAATTATCAAGACCAAGAGAAGAATACATCCAAGGAACAAGACTACAATAGCAGCATGAAAATGATCTTCAAGAAGACAAGCATGGAAGACTTGGAGCAATCCACACAAGTTGAAGTATAACAAGTTGTTTTTGTCCAACCATTGACCCAAATGGAAATCCCAAGACTTTATCTTGTTATCTCTATCGCTATGAAGTTAGTAGAACCTTGACCCACCTTAACCCAAAATGAGTATGACTAAGTGTTACACGTTGTTATGTGTTACTTTAGTTGAAATAGTGAGATCACCTTGGTGAACTCTTGGAACTTCCTCGACAAGTATGGTTATAATAAATTTTGATCTCTTCAAACCCAACCTAGTCCAACCCAAGTGTTTTCTGGGAACTTACTTATGGATCCATCATAGTATGAATCTTTTCAAACTCCAGATTTAACCAACCCTGGCCATAGTAGATAACCATAAACCCTTTCGCTATGGTTGCTACTTTGTATGCTTTCTTCATTTGTTTGTATGATTGTTAGAATGCTTGTTTATTTTGTTACTGTGTTTTCAATGAATAGATTTTACGGAGAGCAACGATCTTTTGTGAAGAGAGTATGATTTCTTCACCAACTTCAACAAGGCAAGTAACACACCATTCGATTACCCATTATTTTCTATATGCATTAGTTGATTTTGAGTAGCATGCATGATAGGAAATTTTACTAAGTTATATTATGCTATGCTATATCCTAGTAGTGTTTAGCCATCCTTATACATTGTTACTTTTGTTAACTTCGTACGCAGTTGATGCTTAGCCTTGCTACAAAAATTTGTTTTACTTGATGTTGTGGAAAAAATCCTAAGTAACAACTACAATAAACCACCTGGGTGGATTTGGTTGCATGGTTGATGAGAGTTGAGTGTCTCCTTAGGGGTAATACCTGAGGTGTTCACTTGAGGAATGCCACCCAGGAACAAAGTGATTATGATGCTCCCCAAGTTTAGATTGCTCCCAGTGCAGCCTTTAGTCATATGGGATTTGTCTTGATCAACTAAGTTGTGAGGGTTCAACCTGGGCTTGATTAATATTGAACTAGATGCAAAACCAGTAGTTGAACATCAATGATGTTTAATTCCTAAGATGGTAATAAATGAGGTATTAAAAATCCTTGATGCTGGTATTATTTTTCCTATTGCTGATAGTAGATTGGTAAGCCCTGTGCATTGTCTTCCTAAGAAGGGAGGAGTGACTGTTGTGCCTACTGAAAATAATGAGCTTATTCCTCAAAGAGTAGTAATTGGTTATAGAATGTGCATTGATTTTAGGAAAGTTAGCAAGGTTACTAAGAAAGATCATTATCCTTTGCATTTTATTGATCAAATGCTAGAGAAGTTGTCTAAGAAAACTCATTTTTGCTTTCTTGATGGTTATTATGGGTTTTCTCAAATTGCTGTTAGGGAAACTAATCAAGAGAAAACAACGTTTACTTGTTCTGATGGTACTTATACTTATAGACGTATGCTTTTTGGTTTGTGTAATGCTCCTGCTACGTTTCAAAGATGCAGGTATGCTATTTTCATGCTTTTTTGTGAAGAAATTTTGGAAGTTTTCATGGACGATTTCTCCGTCTATGGAACTTCTTTTGATAACCACTTGCACAATCTTGATAAAGTTTTGTAGAGATGTGAGGAAACTAATCTTGTTCTTAATTGAGAGAAATACCACTTTATGGTGAATGAAGGAATTGTTCTTGGGCATAAAATTTATGAAACAGGTATTGAAGTTGACAGAGCTAAGGTGGAAGCAACAGAGAAAATGCCTTATCCGAGAGATGTTAAAGGTATTCATAGTGTTCTTGGTCATGCTGGTTTTTTATCGGAGGTTTATTAAAGATTTCTCTAAAATATAAAAGCCTCTTACTAATCTTCTTCAAAAAGACGTACCTTTTGTTTTTTATGATGATTGTAAGGAAGCTTTTGAAACTTTAAAGAAGTCTTTAACTACTACTCCTATTGTTCAACCACCTGATTGGGATATACCTTTTGAAATTATGTGTGAAGCTAGTGATTTTGCTGTAGGTGTTGTTCTTCGACAGCGAGTAGATAAGAAATTGAATGTTATTCATTATGCTAGTAAGACTCTTGATGCTGCTCAACAGAATTATGCTACTACCGAAAAAGAGTTTTTAGCTATAGTTTTTGCTTGTGATAAGTTTAGACCTTATATTGTTGATTCAAAAGTTACTATTCACACTGATCATGCTGCTATTAGATACCTTATGGAAAAGAAAGATGCTAAGCCTAGGCTTATTAGATGGGTGTTGCTTTTACAAGAGTTTGATTTGCATATTGTGGATGGGAAGGGTGCTGAAAATCTTGTTGCTGATAACTTGTCTAGATTGGAAAACATTACCTATGACCCTATTCCTGTTAATGATAGTTTTCCAAATGAACAGTTGGCTGCAATAATGGTAAACTCCCGAGATAGTCCATGGTATGCAGACTATGCTAACTTTATTGTTTCCAAGTATTTGCCTCCAACATTTACAGCTCAACAAAGAAGAAAATTATTTTATGCTTTGAGGCATTATTTTTGGGATGACCCACACTTATATAAAGAAGGAGTAGATGGTATTATGCGAAGATGTGTTCCAGATCATGAACAACGTAAAATATTGAGAAAGTGCCATGGTAGTGCTATGGAGGTCATCACGCTGGACATAGAACCGCACAGAAGGTTCTACAACCAGGTTTCTATTGGCCTACTCTCTTTAAAGATGCACGTAAATTTTGTTTATCTTGTGATGAATGTCAAAGAGTTGGTAATATTTCTAGACGTAATGAAATGCCTTTGAGTTATTCTCTTGTTATTGAACCTTTTGATTGTTGGGGATTTGACTTTATGGGTTCGTTTCCTCCTTCGAATGGTTACACTCATATTCTTGTTCCTGTTGATTTTGTTACTAAATGGGTAGAAGTTATACCTAGAAAAGGTGCTGGTGGTGAGACCTCTTTAAAAATGCTTAAAGATGTTATTTTCCCTAGGTTTGATGTGCCTATATATCTTATGACTAATGGAGGTTCTCACTTTATTCATGGTGGTTTTAGAAAAACCCTTGCTAAATATGATGTTAATCATAGAATTTTCTTAGATTATCATCGTGAAACCAGTGGGCAGGTAGAATTATCAAATAGATAAATTAAATCTATCTTGCAAAAGACTGTTAATAAATCTACAAAGAATTGGTTTGATAAGTTGAATGATGCTATATGGGCTTATAGAACTGCTTATAAAAACCCTATGGGTATGTCTCCTTATAAAATGGTTTATGGAAAACGTGTCACTTGCCTTTAGAATTAGAACACAAAGCTTGTTGGGCAGTGAAAGAACTTCATAGATTTTAAACTTGCTGGTAAGAAAAGAATGCTTGATTTGAGTTCTTTGGATGAATGGAGATGTGAAGCTTATGAAGATGCTTGACTCTTTAAAGAGAAATTTAAACAATAGGATGATAGGAGAATTCTTAAAAGAGAGTTTCATGTTGGTGAAAAATTTCTATTGTATAGGTCTCGTCTCAGATTTTTTGCAGGAAAGTTACTCTCAAGACGGGAAGGACCTTATGTTATTGAAGAAGTGTATCGTTCGGGTGCAATCAAAATTGCTTCCCTCAAAGATAACACTACACAAGTGGTAAATGGGCAAAGACTCAACCATTATATTTCCGGGGATTCTTATGATGAAGATGTTGATATTATTCAAGTAATGACTCCGGAGAAGCTTATTAGAGGGAAGATTCCAGAATCTCCAGAGTCCGTTTTCGAATAGGTAACAGTTCTGTTAAGAAAAAGTTCGCGTATCGCTTTCCAACTTTTATTTTATTCATTATGGAAAATATGGGAAATATTGAGTCGAAGACGGGTAGGAGACGGTGCCCGAGGGCACCACACCATGCCTGGGCGTGGGTCCACCCCTGGCCGCGCCTAGCTATGGTGTGGGCGCCCCGGAGCCTCTCTCTGACCCATTTTCGACTTGAATCTTCCTTTTGTTACGTGTGTTTCTGCTATATAATCCCCCGGACCCCCAAGGTACGTATATCATTTTCTCGTCGTGTTTCCGTTTCGACCTGTTTCTGCCAGGATTTGTTTTCTTTTTTAGAAGCACCATGGTCTCCGCTAACAACAACAAGGGAAACAAACCGATGAAAGATGATCTCCAAGACCGGAAGCCGGAGGTGGAGATCAAGAGTGGAGCTGAAGGAGATGTAGAAGAAAAACCGCGAGTGCACCCACACGCCACCGTTGTAAGCATTGGAGTGGTTGCAAAACCCTTCAAGCAAACGGCGAGGATCAGCACTAGAGGGAAGACCCCACGTCACTGCTTAGCATCAAGGACACCACTTTCAGGCATTAAGAAACCTTTCCATACCTTAATTCATGAGTATCAATCTATGAGGGTACCCAAGGCCAAGTTTCCTTCTCGCTGGGATATGGATCATTCTAACTGTGCAGGTGAGGAAAGCCCCCGATCTGATATAGTGTGGGGGAATAATTAAAAGAGCTGGGATTCACTGCTGGACAAGTTCCAGGACCGTATTGAGAGCAATAGGGAGCTGATAAGCAGGCTCATCGATGTGATTGATGATTTGAAGGAGTCAGTTGATAAGATTATTGAGAAGGATTCACCACCACCACCGAAGAAATAATTCTTCATTGGGATTGGCATCCCCTTGGCTTCTTCCAAGCTTGGGGGAGTGCCGCGGTATCACACCTTTATCTTTCACCTTTTTACCTTTTTAGTAGATTCATGTCATGAGTAGAAAAGTTATCATATAGGATGGTTTGTAGTGTGTAAGTATCTCTCCTTTAGTTGGTTATCTATGTATCCCTTGGTTTGAGTTGCTGTAATGGAATATTAATGAGAAGTTTCATCATTTACTTTATATACTTTATTTTAGTTTGCAATTTTTGTTATTTGGTTGATCTTGTTATTATTAGTATCAATATTGGAGCATCAAGTTAATATAGTTGGTTTTGGAAAATTAGCATTGGTCAGTAGCAACAATACGTTGAGACTTAAGTAGAAAAGAGGGAGTTGCATGTAAATATATTATTCCATGATCTTTCTTTCTTGTTGGCTCATAAGCTTAGTATTCTCAAGTAAGATTGTTTGTACCTTCAAGGAAGATTGCATGATTGGTTCTATCATATGTATATTTGTTTGTTTTCCCTCAACTCTTATGCTTGCCACCCAGCCTTGCTAGCCAAAAACATGTACTGAGAGGGAATGTTTCTCGTGCATCCAAATCTTGAGCCCAAAATTATGCCATTTATGTCCACCATACCTACCTATATGTGGTATTTAACTGCCACTCCAAGTAAATTTCTTGTGTGCTACCTTTAAAACCTTCAAAAATTACACATGTTTTGTGTCCCTGTTTTAGCTCATGAGGACACCAATAGAGAATCTTTATCTCACTTGTTGATTGGACTTTACACACCTGGACTAGTGGCTTCCTCCACTTATCCAAATGATAGAAGAGCTGGTAGCGGGGTGCCTATCCCCAAACTAAATAATACAAATTCTCTTCATTATTTTTGCCCCTGATTTATCAGTGAAAGCATAATTGTGAAACAAAAGAGAAAGAGGGATGACCGTCAATACCAGTTGCGTCCTTCAATAGGAGCCGCTCTTGTGAAGTCTAGTTGGCTTGTGACGTACTGTATTTTCTGTTTGCCATTCATTGACATAAACATACACCACTCTCAAAATTGTTTTCAATACCTCTGTTTATCAAATGAAAATCTCTAGCACATGAGTTAATCCCTGCTTCCCTCTGCGAAGGGCCTATTTTGTACCTTTATGTTGAGTCAGTAAACCTACTCCTTTCTGTGTTAAGCAAGCATTTGAGTTGTTGTGATCCATCCATCTATATTTTGATTTACTCAATCATGTCCTTTATTTTCCCCTGTTTAGTACAAATGCTTTTATCTGATAGAATAACACTTTGAAAGTTACCAATGACTGCAAAGAGACTGTTATGATTGAGCATGGTAAAATCTAAAATATAAGCTCTAATATACAGACTCTGATCGAAATAAGTACTCTGTTAATTGTTCTCTGACCAAGAACGAAGTTTGCCTTCACCAATTATGATTTCCTTTTGCACCTTTATTGTGATTTCCTCTACTTGTTTCAAGTTTGATTATATGACAGGAAGTTACTGTCTAGAATGACTTGTGTATTGATAGATGTGATGCTTCTTATCCGTATTTTATTTATCGACACGTCACTCCATAAACCTGTGGTCATGTTTACTATGTTCAGTTTCGCTTAGGGACAAGCGAGGTCTAAGCTTGGGGGAGTTGATACGTCCATTTTGCATCACTACTTTATATTGTAATTTTCTGTTATTCATTGATATATTTCATATTATGATGCATTACTTATGTTGTTTCATCTTATTTAGCATGCTCATAATTTTTGGAGAATAAACACCGGGACCAGAAATCTGATGGAAAAAAGCACCGTCAAGATACCCTAATTCAGAAGATCAGAAGAAGAAGGGGGCATCGGGGATGTCTTAGAAGTCCAGAAGAGGGAGCTAGCCACGAGGAGACCCGGAGGGGGCCACAGGGGGCCCACACCATGCCTGGGCGCGGCACCCCCTGGCCGCGCCTGGGGGTGGTGTGGCCACCTTGGCCCACCTCTGGCCGCCTCCTTTCGCGTACTTGACCCCTCGGGAACCCTAAGCCTCAGGGAACGATCGAGAAAATATTCCACCGCCTCCTCAGGGCGGAAAACAACAGAGAGAGAAAAGCTCTTTGGCATGGAGAAATCTGCCGGGGAAATTCCTCCCCAAAGAGTGGAAATCATCGCCATCGTCACCGTCATCGCTCTGGGAACCATCAAGATCGTCATCTTCGTCATCATCATCAACAACACCATCACCTTCACCATCCATCTCCATCCCTCTATAACGATTAGGGTTCTATATCTTTGTTCTTCATTAGATCTCTCTCCCGGTGTGGATTAGTTGTTAGTAGTTGATGCTTGTTAGATTTATCGGTGTTTGCACTTTATGACCAAATTATTATTCATCATTATATCACCTCTGATTATGATCCATATGATGCCTTGTGAGTAGTTCGTTTAGTTCTTGAGGACTTGGGAGAAGTCAAGATGTTAGTAGTGGAATCATGTTGAAGTAATATCTAGTGGTTTGATATTTAAGTTATGGTGTTATTCTTCAAGTGGTTTCATGTGAACGTCGACTACATGATACTTCACCTTTATAGGCCTATGAGGATGCATTGTGTATTTTCGCTACTAATTGTGGGGTTGCCGGAGTGACAGAAACCTAAACCCCCGTTAGAAAACCGATGCACGAGGGAGTGTAGGATCCCAGAGTTTAAGGTTGTGGTTAGATTTATCTTAATTACTTTCTTGTATTTGCGGATTCTTGCAAGGGTTTTAATCACAAGTATTTATTAGTCCTAGTTGGTACGTGCATTAGCATAGGTTCACCCACACTACACCTATCGAAAACATTAACTATTAATCAACTTTATGAAACGAAAGCGCTTGACGAAATTCCCATGTGTCCTTGAGAACGTTTGGTAATCATAAGTAGACCAACCGGATTTTCCTTTTCTCTCAAAAGGATTGGGCCACTCGCTGTAATTATATTTACTGTCTTTTATTTACTCGTACTTTATTTATCTGCTATATCAAAAACCACCAAAACCCCGTTTGGTGGTGTTTACAGTGAATCCTCTATCCAACCCGCGTGTCAACACCTCCTGCTCCTCGTCGGGTTCGACACTCTTATTTATCGAAAGTACTACGATACACCCCCTATACTTGTGGGTCATGATGTTCCTCATCCGTAGAGAAGGACACCGCTATTTTCTCCCTAGTGGCAACATCACATCCTCCCCCCCCTGCATGTTTCTATCACTCAAGCGCAGGCAACAAGGAGGCATGAACCCACTATCTAGCATATAAAACCTCTCTTGGAGGTGAAAACAACTACGTGGCCAAGGTAATCATAAAAACCAATGAGCATTGCAATACAAGATTAAAACTCTCTACAATTATAATTGAAGCATCTCAGATTGACATGAACAAAATAAGCATAATCCCATGGTTCTTCGGATCCCAACAAACACAATATGCACAATTACATAACGGTGGTCTCGGTCATGTGAGGCAGCTCACGAGACTCTAAGCATGGAGGCATAGGGGAGAGAACAATCATCTATCTACTGCTATGGACCCATAGTCCCTATATGAACTACTCACTCATCTGTGCGGAGGCAATCATGGTGATGTAGAGGCCTCCGATGACGATCTTCCTCTTTGCCAGGGTGCCGACGCAGGACTCCAAAAGCACTAGATTGGACTTTTGAGGTGACATCGCCTCTCTGTATGTTTCATGGAAAATAACTCCGTCCCCGTGATTTTTTGGGTTGAAGGCAATTTATGGGAGAAGAGGGGAGGAGAGGCGCTGGCTAGGGCCGCTAGGGGTCCACCAGGAACGAACAAGGGAGGGGCCACGCCTGGCACCCTCCTGGTGGCCCCTTGGCCCCCCTACAGCTCTTGTTTGGACTCCATCTCTGTTCCAGGCAAAAAATGATCTTCGTGGATATTCAGCCCTTTCTGATAATATTTCCTTAAGAACTTTTCTGAAATAGAAAACAACAGAAAACAACAACTGGCCGGGGGCATCTTGTTAGTAGGTTAGTTTGTGAAAACATCCGGAAAATAAAGGAAAACAGAAGAAAACATGTGGAAAAACAAAAGGTATTGGGTAGAAAACAAGCATGGATCATCAAAAATTATAGATTCGTTTGCAACATATCAGTCCATGATCAGTAAAATATGATCATCTCAGAAATCATAACCTAATCTTACAGAAAAATATTAGGAAGTATTGTTTCTTTATGTCTTCACACCCTTACAAAGAGTTTCCTTTAAAAACTCACTTTTAAAGTGCTACAACGGTTGTATCATGATGACATAAACTTAATTCTGAACTTGGAGATAGGATAATAACTGAATATTATTACCTCTAGGGAATACCTCCAACAGCGGCAACCCGGATAGACAAGGATCACCAAAGATAGTTTGGAACGCTGGTTGCAGACACGGGTGTGAACCATCTCCGACACTTTGCGTAGAACGCGACCGGAGCACCGTTGCTAGCTAGAGGAGGCACGTGGCTTTTGTCACATCGTCTCAGAGCTCCTCGTCTGACATCACTCAACCTTTTTTTAACTTCCTACAATGATTCAATTCGGCAAAATCAGAGAGAGCTGCAAATGGAAAATTTCTACATTAGCGAACGAGGAAAATTAAAAACTCGATTGCTTGAAGATGAGGAAGATATAAAAGGGAGGAAGAAGCATCATGATACCTCTGCGTGGTGCATGGACGCACTCGGATCTCATAATTAGCTTTTGTGTGCCGCCGTTGGGTTCCATATAGTTTCTCATGGCTCTCTTTTCTATGCGCTTCCCGGTGAGGAGAGAGGGCCTTGGCGAGAAGTCCTGATGTTGCTCTGGTTGCTACTCCGACTAGTTTCCGTGCCCGCACCCGAAGACCCTCAGATCAAGGAGATTTCTCCAATCATCAAAATCACACATCTCCCCGTCGAACCCAATGCTGCCGCATCCGCTTTTCAATCCAAAACCTCCTCCCCAACGATGCGGGGCGGAGATCCCTTATAGATCTTCTCTTCAAGGGGTCGGCATTGGTTGAGATCCGTTAAGGTGTTCTCCCTATCTTGATGGACGGGTACAGACTCCTTCCTTGACCGATGGCTGGGCCAGCAGCAGACGGCCCAAGATACCATGGTATCCGTGGGTTTGACAGTAGCCCCCGGGCCCATGATGCGCGCGTTTAGTAGATCGACCTGGCCCCAAGACTGCGGGCGTCCAGCCTCCCACGTGGCGCGACAGCCCGCAGGAAAACCCCACGATCTTCCCGCGTGGCGGAAACGTCTCGTCACAATTACTGCTCTGACCGGGCGGCACAGAGCAGAAAGCGCCTCGTCGTCTGGTCACGTCCCCCCTTGAGACGTGGCCCCTTCTGCCTTGGTGCTCGAGCTGGTGGAAGGCCAACCGAGAGCGGCGTCGTCCCTTGGCCTTGGCCTCAATAGGAGGAGGCGCCCCCTCTCCCATTCCAACTTCGCCTTCGTCTTCCTCTTCTCCCGCTCTCCACCTGCAGAGAGAAAAGAAAGAGGGACCAAGCATGGCCCGCGGCGATCGTGGCAAAGGATCGTCCCTAGGCACCGCCGTCGCCCCCGACGGAGTGCGAGGCGCGCCGTGGTTGCCGTAGACTCGCCGGAGGGGTCGTTTGCTCGGGCTAGAGCGAACACGGGGAGTCCAGGTGGCCGCGCTCTCACGGTCGTGGTGTGATGGGGAGTTCCCTCCCCCGCTGGAAAGAGGACATCCGCGTGCCGGAGCACGAGTTCCTGGTGGCCCTCTGCGGTCGCCTCCTCAGTCAGATACGGCTCCCTGATGCCTGTGTTGTCTCCGTCGAGCGCAACCCGCCCCATGGCTTCTGGCTCCAGTGGTGGGTTGCATCAACGGGCCCTGGTGGGCGTCGGCGGAGTTTTTCTCCACTGGTCACCTGACGCTGGCGAGGGGGTGGAAGACCTTTGCCCGTGCCCAGCGGCTGGAGGAGAGCCAAGTACTCCACCTCCGCTTCGACGGGGTGGACCGCCTCTTCGTGAAGATCTTCGGGCGTCGCGGCAAGCGTGTGAAGTTCTTCATCGAGAGCGAGAGCAGTGACGAGGAGGATGACAACGACGATGATGAAGATGATGTTGCTGAAGAGGAGGATGAGGAAGATCCGCCAGCCATCAAGGAGGAGAGCGACGATCTGGGCTCGGAAAGCGGTTGAAGGCCTTTGGGTGCCTTCGTCTAGACGGAGGGCCTGGCGATCCTGATCAGTCGGCCTTCGTCCAGTCTCCTCTTCTTCCTCCTTCTCCTTGTCGCCTCCATCGCTCCTCCTCGGTCGATCCTGTCTGGCAGCTGTGGCGAAGACAGGTTCAGACGAGGATGGTAGCAGTTTTTCTTCCTTTGATAGCCATGGAAGGTGGATAGCTCCTTCCTGGCTCTAGCATCTTTTTGTCTTCTCGACGGATCTGCAGCATTTTCATGTATTCGAATGTATCTTATGTATTAAATATGAAGACCACGCGTTTTTTGCCTTATTTTTTGTGAGTGGATTCCTTGGAGAGCCAGTGGGAAGAGTTTTTAAACTTAGCTATGGGTGTTTCGGAGTCCTTGTCACGGTGAGACGTTTGCCGCAAATGTCTTTGTCGCTGCCCCTCTTGAGGCAATCTTCTTTTCCTTGCGAAAAAGTTTGTGCTTGGGTGCTTCGGGAGGTAGGTGCTTGTTTCTGCAGTGAGCGAGAGTACGTGTCTGGCACCCTTCTCGTGGATACCTCGAGAGGAAGTCAGAACCAAGGGTTTTATGAGGTGTCATGCACGGTAGCGCCCCATTTAGACAGAGCTCTACCACTTGGATTTATTCTGATTGGGTCTCACCCGTGCACGGGTACCGATCCCAGCCCCCGCTCGCGAGGCGTCCTCGAGAAGGAGTGACAAATGCATGCTCCCGAAAAAATAAATAGAGGCTTGCCGAGAGGCAAGCGTTATTGGAAGGGATACAAATTGTAATGCTAGGATGAGGCTCTACAACACATGATTGGGGATGTCATGACCATGTGGTCCCCCAAGAAGCACTTGACGTCCCGTGCGGACATGGGACTCCCATCGTCATGGCGCTGAGACTCGCACGAGCTCAGGTGCAAAGATTTGCCATGCGGCTTCCCACGTGTGGGTAGAGGCTCTCTACGGTCGAGCGGCCACCTGATGAGATGCCCCCTGAGACCTTCACAGAGGCCCTAGCGTCGTTTTTACCGTGGCGTCAACGGGTCCCCTCGATTGTGCGTCACCACGGCCTAGGGTAGGTACGTGGAGCGAGCAAGAACTAAGTACTAAGGGTAGAACTTCCGCAGATGCTCGATGTTCCACGGGATTGGCACAGGCGTGCCATCTTGAGTCTCTAGTCGTGCCGCACCAGGTCTCGTGGCGTGCGTTACCCGGTACGTCTCCTCCCAGATGGGAGAGAGATTGTGCAATCCCTCTCGGGAGAGAATCCTCCTCAGGACCAGGTCGCCCACCTCCAGTGTGTGTGGCCTGATGGTGCTGTTTTGGTAGCGCCGGAGGCCTTGCTGATACCGAGCGGCGCGGGTGGCGGCTCGGGTTCTCGCCTCCTCGAGAAGCAACAAGTCCTCGGCGTGGAGTTCCCCCTACCCATCCTCGCTGAAAGCCATGGCTCGGGGAGAGACAAGCTTGAGTTCGGCAAGGAGAATGGCCTCAGCCCCATAGACTAGGGAGAAAGGCGTTGCCCCCGTGGGCTTGGTTGCGGTGGTACGGATTGACCACAGGACCGACATAAGCTCGTCGATCCACTTCTTCCCGTGCGCCTTGATCTTGTTGAAGCTCCGCGTCTTGGGGCCCTTGAGGACCTCGGCGTTGGCGCGCTCTGCCTGGCCGTTGCTGCGCGGGTGCGCGACGGAGGCGCAGTAGATATTGATGCCCAGGTTGGCGCAGTAGGACTTGAAGAGGTCGCTTGTGAATTGCGCGCTATTGTCGGTGATGATGCGGTTGGGCACGCCAAAGCGGCAGATCAACCCCTTGATGAACTTCACTGCCGTCCTTGTCGGGATGTCCCGGACAGCTTCTACCTCCGCCCACTTGGTGAATTTGTCGATGGCAATGTAGAGGTAGCGGTAGCCCCCGAGTGCTCGCGGGAAGGATCCCAGAATGTCCAGGCCCCAAAACGCGAACAGCCATGAGAGGGGGATGGTCTAGAGCCCTTGCGCGGGCTTGTGCGTCTGCTTGGCGTGGAACTGGCACGCCTCGCAGAACTTGACGATTTCGGTGGCATCTTTGAGGGCTGTGGGACAGTAGAAGCAGTACCTGAAGGCCTTGCCGACGAGGGTACATGATGAGGAGTTGTGGCCGCAGTCACCTTGGTCGACGTCCTTGAGGAGTTCCACGCCGTTGTCGGGGCGGACGCACAACAGCGCCACACCGTTGGGGCGCCTCCAGTACAGCTTGGAGTCGATGATGCAGTACATCTTAGCTCGACGGGAGACCTGCTCGGCCTCTGCTTCATCTTCTAGGAGGCCACCCTTCTGGAGATAGTCGATCATGCTCTTGTTCCAGCATGCTTCCTCGTGAGTGAAGGCGAGCACCAGGCGATTCCCCGAAGGGGTACCGCGGTCAGGTGCGCCTTGGGAGGGAGCGGGTGGTGGCTCCTCCTCGAGGTGCTGGTGGCCTTGTGGCTCCTCGTCATCAACGAGAGGGATGATGGATGGCTTAGTGAGACCTTCTTCAAAGATGCCTAGTGCCTGCGCCCAGTTTCTTGATGCTCGCTTGGCGAGGTTATCTGCTTCTTGGTTGTTCCCGCGCAGGATATGTTGCATCTCCAGGCCGAGGAAATGCTTCTCGAGTTTGCGGACTTCCTCGAGGTACATTGCCACGTGCTTGTCCTTGGCGACGTATCTTTCCTTGGAGAAGTTTGCCACGAGTTGCGAGTCTCCCTTGATGACGAGGCGCTTGTCGCCCAGGGCGACGGCGGCCCCGATTCGGCAAGGAGCCCCTCGTACTTGGCGATGTAGTTGGATACTTTGGCCTTGTGGCCAAATTGGAGCTCGACGGCGTAGTAGATCTTGTCTCCCGTGGGTGACGTGAGCACGACGCTAGCCCCGAGCCCTTGGAGGATAAAGCATCGTCGAAATGCATGGTCCATTCCCGGGAACGGCTGTTGATAAGTCCAAAATGTATCTCCTTTTCCGAACACTTTTCTTATTGTTTCCCTCTAAAGTTGTGAGTTTTGGATACCACTAACACGTACTAACGCTGTTTTTAAAAGAACTACCTTGGCGTTTTGTTTTTGTGCAGAAAAATCAACTTTCGGGAAAATGCCGAGAAAAGATCCCGAAGACCTTAAAACACCCGAAGACCCCCGGATCTAGAAGGAGTCCTGGAGAGGGGTAGGAGGGGGCCACACCACCCATGTTCACCCCCGTCCCCCTTGGCCGCGCCGCCTGGTGGTGTGGGGACCCTAGTGTGGTGACCCAGCACACCACTGCATGTGTAGTGCGCAAGTCGATGACATAATACTCACATAAGGACTTACCTGTGAATATTACATCCCTCAGAGTAGTACAACCGAAACACAGCGGGTCCAGGCAAAACTATAGGATACAAATTTCATTACAAATCTCGAGAATCTCTTTGAAGAATCAAAGAAGATCTCATACAAATAAACATCAGAAGAAGCAATTCGAAGATCCAAGCTGGAGAATTACTCTAGCTCAGAACTTACTCTACTGTGGCTGATGCCAGCCCTAATCTATGGCTTGATACAACTAAGTCCAAGAATGGACTCCACCTACACCTTGTTAGCTTCTCCTTCATCAGAATTGTTGATAACGATGCTTCACGATGGCGACTTCCATCAGGCTTCAACTCTAAGCAGGGGTCAAACGGGAATGAATGAGTAATGAGCGTTACTCGGCAAGTTCATGATATATAGTGGATGGTTTGATGCACTATCTACAGCTTTAGACTCAACCGAGTCATAAGCTAATGCAAGGTTTTGTAAAACTTTATTCAAGAGGTTTCTTTTACTTCTGAAAACTATGCCCGCCAGACCATCACAGGACTAGAACTTCATGGAGTTGACTTTCCTCTAGCGTTCGCAGCTCCTTCCCGGAACAGGGTGTAACATGCCACATCTTTTTATAATCTGCAGAGGTGCGTTACTTTACCCATGGGCGACCAAGACCATGTTGCACAACCAGGCTCGAGATCCTGTCCACTCCCACTCAGGTGTGGGGCCCGTTGTTGGTCCAAGCCAAACCGTGCTTCTCCGCACAATGCATGCCCACCCATTTCTGCCAGCAGGTTGAACGTCCGATTCCACCCCTCACGATGGATATCTACGCGCCCCTGGCAGACCATCATAGACCCGCAGAGTCCGTGGGAATTAAGGGATCCCACCCATGTGCATGTAGTCTCGCAAGACCTACGGCGTACATCTCTGGCAGCCCGTTGACATGCGAACGAGAAAAGATCACAGTTGACTTGCTCCCCCCATAGAAGACCCATGGTCAACGCGGTATTTACGGCGCACCGAGTTCTGACGGCAGTTGTTGTTAATTCCTAGGTAATACTTTCCCATGCAGATGGAGCCTTCCTTTGACCTATTCATCTTACCATGGTCCCATCCGCCCACCAAACAGAACACTACCACTCAGGTTGTCATTCAATTAGTCATATTATTATAAAAATAGGATCATGCATTCTTTTGGGACTAGGTGGTAATACGATAGAGTTTTTGCAATTAGTTTGTTATGAAATACTGCAAAGGATATGAGCAAGTGATGAACTTGCCTGAGATTGAAATAACAATAATAAACCAGGTCTTCGGAGTTCGAGGGTCTCGTAGAAAATCCTGACATCTGAAAGATAGCAAAGTAGTCCTGGTAAGGACTACAAAAAACAATGGCAATATGATACATGCATAATAATGAGATGCATCGTGAAATATCCTGAAAATACCCCCAGCTTACAAGTGTAAGCCACGTTTTATACGATATCACAATCACATATGTTTTAGGTGAATTGTTTCATTACTTGAGGTGATGTGGTTATTACTTCTTTTAGAGTTACATGTGTTTCACTTTTACTTGGCAAATAATTGTTATCATTTTTAAGTAGAAGTATTATTGTTTGGTTGGGTAATAAGACAATGACACATGGAAATCAACTGTTGAAAAGATAACAATCACATTTTATCTTATATTCAAAAAGGGTAGAGCTTATGACAAAGGGTTTAGTTGAAAATTAGGAACTAATACAACTAACTCTATCATCACAATACTTTCTAATGACTTGTGATGATAGGTTTTAGTAGGTGTGAAAACATGAGGTGTATTAGTAAGGAAAATTATGAGGTGGTAGTTATTTCTAGTCATAATAAAATTCCACTATATGTGTAGAAACAAGTTTATAAGTTAAATAAAATGTTTTATGTGTGACATATGTGAATTGGAAATGCTTCTCTCTTTCATTTGATATATCATTTTATGTTTTCTGAAAATATTTAAATAAGTTATAAATTTATTAATTTTAAATGAATGAAATGACTAGGCAAAATATTGTACCCATGAAAACTTGGTCAAATGACTATGAAAACATCATAGATGAATTGCGTTTGTCTTTTGGAGCATTTTTGTATATAACTTGTATTTTTCTGATTTTATGAATTATTTATTATTTTTCCCAATTTGAATTGATTTAATTTAATTAAAGAAAATATTTAATTTTCAACTTAATCAAATATTTATAAAAAGTTGATGAACATTTAGATTTTAATTTTCTAATCATTTTCATACCTTATTTGTATTTTTCTGATTATTAGTTTAAAAGTTATTGAATTATTAGTTTTTATTGATTTTCTATTTTATTTTAATTTGACACGTGGGGCCCACCTTCCTTATTTAATTTTAATTCAAAATAAAAGAAAGAAAGAAAAAAACATGCATGACGTGATGATGATGTCATCACTGCATCACCTCTGCAGGGGATTTGTTCTGTGGATTTCAAATCGAAAGCTACACCAGGAATTGATCCAAATCGACGATTCCTACCGCTAGAGGGGAACAAGGGGACCCTATGGGTGGCAAAGCCGCTGGTTTTGAGTCGACAGAAACACGCCGGCGACGAGTTTTGCGGTGGCCGGAGACGTGGCACGGTGTGGTGATGAACTAGTCCACCAATGAGCAAATTAAAAGCACATGGAGATGCGTATGCTCACCATAAGCACGATGCAGCAGTCATCGAGAAGAAATACGGCCAGATGCGACGGCGGCGTCCGAAATCCGACGGCGGCCGGAGGTGAGAACGATGATGAAATTCCGGGGATTCCGTCCATCGCAGCCTATCTTGCTTGAGGAGAGGGAGGAGAACACGACGAATACGGTGATGCCCTCGGTTCCTCACGAGGTGGCCGAAGACGGTAGCAGAGAGCGGCGGTTGTGGATTATGGTTAGGGTTTGTTTCTGTTTCATAGATTCAGAGAGAGGAGAGAGTGTAGGCCAATGAGAGAGAGAGAAGAGGCGGCACGGCGGGTCGGCTCTCCTTATCCTCAAGAGGAAAGAGCCACACAAGAGGTGGCGCTTCCTCGATGAGTCGACGACAGCCGACTCTGCCTTCTGGCCGGAGACGAAAAAGAAGGAAAGAAATTTCCACATTTTGATAACCCCCTAAAGGTTTTACAAATTACATTCTAGTCCTTCTGTTACTAAAATGAGTTTCCAGGGTGTTTTTGTAACTAGAAAAATTAATAAAAAATATATTTGAATTCCTCATCAAATTTTACATCTCACCATATTTTATTTTGGTGAATTTGAAGAATATTTATATTTTTTATTTAGGGTGCTAGATTAAGTGATTTTTGTTATTTCTCTCCATTTAATTTATTAAATGGCTTTAAAATATATTTTAGGCATGAATAACATATCTATACACACATATGGTTCACCAAGTGGTGTGTTCTCATAGGACCATTTTAGGTACAAATTCTTTTTAGAAAATAACTTGGTAACATTACTTGGTATTGTTTCTCTGTATTGAAATGAGAACCACATAATAGAGAATTGTATCCAACGACATACTAAATTATTTTTATTAGGTAATGAACTTGTTTTCTCTTACGAGGTTTTGTTATTACCTAATTGAAACTCCTAGCAGGTTTGGTTGACATTTTACTGAGGTATGTGTATTCTATGTTTGCTGTTTTCAGTACTTGATCAAATGGAAAACATGTGTGGTTTTGGAATCTTATTTACTTGTTTTCCACATAGGTTCCAATTGTGGATAATATCTAATGTTGTTTTAAAACATGTCATTTACATGGTTATATATAGATGAGTTTTTGTTATCATCTGTTAGTCTTACATGTGAATAGGATTTGGGAAACAAGGTTTTAAGCTTGTTATTATCCCATACTTGATAGTTGTTTCCATTAAAGATATTATTATGAGTTTCTCATCTCTGATGAGCTTGACAGAGGTTATTGATTCTCTATTATATCCTAATGATTCACTGGATAAATTCTTATGCTCCCTTACTGACGCAGTGTTGCTTCCTGTGGTCTTCTGTTGCTTGATGTTCTTCTCTTTAGTTGCCACTAGCCTTCTGTTTTCACCTTGTGTCAATTGCAAGTAATATCATCTCTTGGATTCAATCTTCAACTATCTCACCCTTGTGGTGAGAACAACGGTTATTCCAAGCAAAGAATTTACTTAGATGATTATATTATGGTTTCTTGTTTCCTTAGTGTTACTCTTTCTATTGGTTGATGATAAAAGGAGTGTAGGTGTAGTTTATGACATCAGTTAGCCTTAAGCATATAAGAAGAATCTGTTGACAAGTTTGCAAGGCTTGTCCCCAAATTACTTTTCATATACAAGACTCTGAGATGTACTAGGTTATTCAACCTTCTGTTTATTTGTGTATGACACTCAATTGTTTGAGTATACAAAAGTGTCTGTTAACAAGGACTAGAAACTTGTTACCAAACTACTTCTATATAACACTAACATTGGAGTATCACACAATTTCAAGATGGTTTATATGATCAGATCAAGTTATAAGAGTTTCCAAGTACTCTTATAGTAGCTTAGAGTAGCACTTCTAGCACATTCTAAATAATCTTCTTGGATATCTTCCCGTGGTAGTTCCTCTTGTCTTGTGGGTTGGTTCTCTTGCAGAATGTCTTAGAGAGGATTGGGAAACAAAATACTATACTCTAGCAACATAACAAGATCTAGATTAAGAGTTAGTTCATGCTTTTATTCCCTTTCCATAAGCTTCTCATTTTCTTTCCCATAGGATAGATACTTGTCTCATACATGATTGGTTTTACTTAGCTTTCAATTCACTTCCTCTAATAGTGGTTATAGCTTGTTGTTATTCCTTAGTGGTATCCAGAGATACTTTAATCATGGAATTGTTGAATTTGAGTAGAGATGTGGAATACTTATGGAATGATGTCTTAATAGTAATTTGATCAAATGGTTCATTGATGTGTTGAGCTTTCATATGATCACTTGTTTGAGATGATTAAAACAATGAGCATGTGAAAGTGATTGAGCTTAAGGACTTTGATCATGGTTGTTAATTGGTTACTCAGGGTGCCATGTTGTGATTTTATATTCTTGATTTGTATTTCTGATGCAGGCATAAAGGTTTGGAATATCATATGTAATGATCAAGGTTTAACAGTAGTTTAGGAAGCTTTATTTCTTCTTTAAGTTACTAATTTTTTGGTTGATGAGATATGTACATATTCGATCAATATGTTAATACAATTATCAAGTCATTTCCCCACTAGTGGGTTTTGAGTTAACACTAGTTTGTATTTGTTGTGTTCTATTAAACATTTGTTATTTGATTGTGAATGTGCACTTCACAATTATGAGATACTTTATAAAGGTGTGATGTGACTGGTTGTAACTTAGAGGGTTGTTGTTTTATAGGTGATGGCATCTTTGTTGATGAGATGGTTAAGTTGTGTATTACTCATTGGTGAAAGTATGATCATCAATTATGAGATTTGGATTCTCACCCCTCTTTGAGTTCTAGATACCTAGTGAATTATCCCAAGTTACTTATAGACTTGAGGTTCGACTTGTTAAGAGTTAGTATTGGTCACAACCAATTATGGTTTGAGTAACCAGATGATTTGGTTTCTACAGATACTATGTTATAAAGATCACTCCAAATGTACTCTTGACTAGATGAACTAGACCTATTTCATCATGTCAAGTGAAACTTTGGTTACTTTGATTCGTGTAAACTTTCGCGCCAAAATTTCCCGTACTTTTATATGCATGCTTTGCAAATGCACATATTAAATTTAGATCCTTATAACCTCCCAAACACTGGGATGTTACAGTATCTCCCCCTTAACAAGAACTTCGTCCCGAAGTTCAACCTCTCTCACGTAAAGATAGGTAGAGAGAACTTATGTAGACCGTTGAATCTTCACAGCTGTTTTCTTGTGTTGACCTTGGCATGTGTAACCTCTTGTCTGGATTGTTCACCTTCCACTGTCTTGCGTAATGATCTAATACTTAGCCTGTTGCTATGACAACTTTGTTTTGTTACTAGGCCTTCCTAATGGTCTTACGAAGAACATGTGGTATTTCCACCATATAGTGGATACCAAGTTTCGTTCTCCGATGAATAGGTATGGTTTCCTATCTCTCATAACTTTCTAAAGAACATTTGGTACATCCACCAAGTGATGAATAACCAATAAGATTCTTCGAGTACACTGGATATTGTCTATGTTTAGGACTCCATTAGGTTCAATCTAATGGTCTCAAGAGGAATACTACTACTGCTCAAAGAAACCTTTACAACGTAGTGTACATTGACTAAGACTCAATTATTAGGGAAAATATCTTCGAGTTTTAACTCTTTCCTATAGGTTACTATAACCTATTCCACTTGTTACTTCCTATGGTCCTTCTATATCTTTGAGTTTTGACTTCTATAAGGTGACTCTATAAGTTAGCTTATCAAACTTCTACATATTTCCTTCTAGGATATAACTACTCATATTATTTTCTTGGCATTACTTGTGGTATATCTCCATGTGTTGATGAATTTTGTCACCAACTCCACACAAGATGTGGACTATGGTCCATTCCCATCAGTGGATTTATTAACTTCTGCCTTCTTGACTTCTCGGTCTTCCCGAGATGTTGTGGTTGTATCAATCTGCTGATAACTCAGACCGCTCTCATACTAATCCTATACCCTCTAGACTAGTAACATAAAGAAAGAACTCAGTGTTTGCACATGCGTATGCACATCAAGTTCCAACTTCATGCACATCTCTAGTCAATCAAAGATCCAAATAAAATCCATTAAATCCCAAATGCATTTATCACTCATGCATCAAAAGCCTGTGAAATAAAAGTACTTAGAGTAAAACATATCAAGTACCAAGGCTCTTAAATGCTATACACTACAAGTAGGTATACATTACCTTGCAATCCTATTCAACACAACCACACTTTGTCTAGGTAATTACTCCAATTGCATGCCTTACTGCAATAGAATAACCCAAGAAAAAATGATCCTATAGTAGTTGTTGTCTAACTTGGTTCCAGGTAGGGCTAAGTACTATGTCCTTGGAATTACTTCATCTTGTTTATGACAAGTTTATCATGTCATCAGTTGATCCTTCATGGTGTTGATCACATCGTAGGAGTAGTAATGTAGCTTCCATCATTGCTTATACCTTCTCCTATTTCTATATTATACTATAGTGATTCACCTCTAGACTTGATAACTAAGGATATGGTATATAACCCGTAGTTACCATGGCTAATGACTCTCCATGATTATCAAACATCCCTTCTTGACAACTCCTATACTTACTCTATACCATGTTCTACTCCATCCTATTAATTCATAGAATGGGGTAATCATATGTGTGACTTGATCATCTCTGACTATGTCAGAATTCTTTTTCTCAATAAGACTAATACATAGTAGACTTCTAACTTCTTATTCCTAGGTACAAAGAAAATAGATAAGTACATTTACTCAAGTTGAGTAAGAACATTCTATACAAGTATTCTTATATCATTCTCAAGTGAATGATCATCATAGTTGTGGGAAATGTGGTTTAGATAAGATGGCTTCCTATAATCTTTACCAACCTACATATCTCCTAAAAGGTCTTAAACCTAAGGTCGCTTCGCTCTGATACCATCTGTGGTGACTCAGTACACCACTGCATGTGTAGTGCGCAAGTCGATGACATAATACTCACAGAAGGACTTACCTGTGAATATTACATCCCTCAGAGTAGTACAACCGAAACACAGCGGGTCCAGGCAAAACTATAGGATACAAACTTCATTACAAAATCTCGAGAATCTCTTTGAAGAATCAAAGAAGTTCTCATACAAATAAACATTAGAAGAAGCAATTCGAAGATCCAAGCTGGAGAATTACTCTAGCTCAGAACTTACTCTACTGTTGCTGATGCCAGCCTGTCGTGGTGGTATCACGGCAGATGCCATAGGATGGCTAATAGTTTGGGGTCGATGGACGTTGGAGGCGCTCGGGGAGGGATCACGCAGCGAGTAGCCGCGTGTGGGATGAATAAATCACTGCAAACAACAAGATCTACCCAGGTTCAGGGCCCTCGTGTGGAGGTAAAACCCCTACTCCTGCCTTTCTCTCTTTATATTTGTGTCTCACCGAGTAGCCATAGTACAGTTTGGCCTACAGCCGAGTAGCCACCCTTCTCTCTATGCAACGAGTAAGCTAGGTGTTCTCTCTAAAGACGCGACCCTCACACAGGAGGAGGCAGGGCACCTTATCTATGGCTTGATACAACTAAGTCCAAGAATGGACTCCACCTACACCTTGTTAGCTTCTCCTCCATCAGCGTTGTTGATGACGATGCTTCACGATGGCGACTTCCATCAGGCTTCAACTCTAAGCAGGGGTCAAACGGGAACGAATGAGTAACAAGCATTACTCAGCAAGTTCATGATATATAGTGGATGGTTTGATGCACTATCAACAGCTTTAGACTCAACCGAGTCATAAGCTAATGTAAGGATTTGTAATACTTTCTTCAAGAGGTTGCGTTTACTTCTGAAAACTATGCCCGCCAGACCATCACAGGACTAGAACTTCATGGAGTTGCCTTTCCTGTAGCGTTCGCAACTCCTTCCCGGAACAGGGGGTAACATGCCACATCTTTTTACACTCTGCAGAGGTGCGTTACTTTACCCATGGGCGACCAAGACCATGTTGCACAACCAGGCTCAAGATCCTGTCCACTCCCACTCAGGTGTGGGGCCCGGTTGTTGGTCCAAGCCAAACCGTGCTTCTCTGCACAATGCATGCCCACCCATTTCTGCCAGCAGTTTGAACGCCTGATTTCACCCCTCACGATGGATATCTACGCGCCCCTGGCAGACCATCATAGACCCGTAGAATCCGCGGGAATTAAGGGATCCCACCCATGTACATGTAGTCTCGCAAGACCTACAGCGTACGTCTCTGGCAGCCCGTTGACATGCGAACGAGAAAAGATCACAGCTGACTTACTCCCCCCATAGAAGACCCATGGTCAACGCGGTATTTACGACACACCGAGTTCTGACGACAGTTGTGGTTAATTCCTAGGTAATACTTTCCCATGCAGATGGAACCTTCCTTTGACCTATTCATCTTACCATGGTCCCATCCGCCCACCAAACAGAACACTACCACTCGGGGAGTTATTCAATTAGTCATATTATTATAAAAATAGGATCATGCATTCTTTTGGGACTAGGTGGTAATACGATAGAGTTTTTGCAATTAGTTTGTCATGAAATACTGCAAAGGATATGAGCAAGTGATGAATTTGCCTAAGATTGAAATAACAATAATAAACCAGGTCTTCGGATTTCGAGGTCTCGTAGAAAATCCTGACATCTGAATGATAGCAAAGTAGTCCTGGTAAGGACTACAGAAAACAATGGAAATATGATACATGCATAGTAATGATATGCATCGTGAAATATCCTGAAAATACCCACAGCTTACAAGTGTAAGCCACGTTTTATACGATATCACAATCACATATGTTTTAGGTGAATTGTTTCATTACTTGAGGTGATGTGGTTATTACTTCTTTTAGAGTTACATGTGTTTCACTTTTACTTGGCAAACAATTGTTATCATGTTTAAGTAGAAGTATTATTGTTTGGTTGGGTAATAAGACAATGACACATGGAAATCAACTGTTGATAAGATAACAATCACATTTTATCTTATATTCAAAAAGGGTAGAGCTTATGACAAAGGGTTTAGTTGAAAATGAGGAACTAATACAACTAACTCTATCATCACAATACTTGCTAATGACTTGTGATGATAGGTTTTAGTAGGTGTGAAAACATGAGGTGTATTAGTAAGGAAAATTATGAGGTGGTAGTTATTTCTGGTCATAATAAAATTCCAGTATATGTTTAGAAACAAGTTTATAAGTTAAATAAATTTTTTTATGTGTGACATATGTGAATTGGAAATGCTTCTCTCTTTCATTTGATATATCATTTTATGTTTTCTGAAAATATTTAAATAAGTTATAAATTTATTAATTTTAAATGAATGAAATGACTAGACAAAATATTGTACCCATGAAAACTTGGTCAAATGACTATGAAAACATCATAGATGAATTGCATTTGTCTTTTGGAGCATTTTGGTATATAACTTGTATTTTTCTGATTTTATGAATTATTTATTATTTTTCTCAATTTTAATTGATTTAATTTAATTAAAGAAAATATTTAATTTTCAAGTTTCTCAAATATTTTATAAAAAGTTGATGACCATTTAGATTTTATTTTTCTAACCATTTTCATACCTTATTTGTATTTTTCTGATTATTAGTTTAAAAGTTATTGAATTATTAGTTTTTTATTGATTTTCTATTTTATTTTAATTTGACATGTGGGGCCCACCTTCCTTATTTAATTTTAATTCAAAATAAAAGGAATAAAAAAAGTGCATGACGTGATGATGATGTCATCACTGCATCACCTCTGAAGGGGATTTGTTCTGTGGATTTCAAATCGAAAGCTACACCAGGAATTGATCCAAATCGACGATTCCTACCGCTAGATGGGAACAAGGGGACCCTATGGGTGGCAACGCCGCTGGTTTTGAGTCGACAGAGACACGCCGGCGACGAGTTTTGCGGTGGCCGGAGATGTGGCACGGTGTGGTGATGAACCAGTCCACCAATGAGCAAATTAAAAGCAGATGGAGATGTGTATGCTCACCATAAGCACAATGCAGCAGTCATCGAGAAGAAATACGGTCAGATGCGACGGCGGCGTACGAAATCCGACGGCGGCCGGAGGTGAGAACGATGATGAAATTCCGGGGATTCCGTCCATCGCAGCCCCTGATATTGCTCGAGGAGAGGGAGGAGAACACGGTGAATCCGGTGATGCCCTTGGTTCCTCACGAGGTGGCCGGAGACGGTAGCTGAGAGCGGCGGCCGTGGATTATGGTTAGGGTTTGGTTCCGGTTCATAGATTCAGAGAGAGGAGAGAGTGTAGGCGAATGAGAGAGAGAGAAGAGGCGGCACGTCTGGTCGGCTCTCCTTATCCTCAAGAGGAAATAGGCACACATGAGGTGGCACTTCCTCGATGAGTCGACGACGGCCGACTCTGCCTTCTGGCCGGAGAGGAAAAAGAAGGAAAGAAATTTCCACATTTTGATAACCCCCTAAAGGTTTTACAAATTACATTCTAGTCCTTCTGTTACTAAAATGAGAGGAAAACCTACGTTTCCAGGGTGTTTTTGTAACTAGAAAAATTAATAAAAAATATATTTAAATTCCTCATCAAATTTTACATATCTCTATTTAATTTATTAAATGGCTTTAAAATATATTTTAGGCATGAATAACATATCTATACACACATATGGTTCACCAAGTGGTGTGTTCTCATAGGACCATTTTAGGTACAAATTCTTTTTAGAAAATAACTTGGTAACATTACTTGGTATTGTTTCTGTGTATTGAAATGAGAACCACTTAATAGAGAATTGTATCCAATGACATACTAAATTATTTTTATTAGGTAATGAACTTGTTTTCTCTTACGAGGTTTTGCTATTACCTAATTGAAACTCCTAGCAGGTTTGGTTGACATTTTACTGAGGTATGTGTATTCTATGTTTGCTGTTTTCAGTACTTGATCAAATGGAAAACATGTGTGGTTTTGGAATCTTATTTACTTGTTTCCACATAGGTTCCTGTCGTGGTGGTGTCACGGCAGATGCCATGGGATGGCTAAAGATGTGGGGACGAAGGACGCTGGAGGTGCTCCGGGAGGGATCACGCGACGAGTAGCCGCGTGAGGTACGAAGTAAACACTGCAAACAACACGATCTACCCAGGTTCAGGGCCCTCGTGAGGAGGTAAAACCCCTACTCCTGCCTTTCTTTGTGTATTCTGGTGTCTCACCGAGTAGCCACAGTACAATGTTCTTGCTACCGAGTAGCCACTATGCTCTCTAGATGATGAACTAGGTCAAGAATTAGGTCACCAAGTGTTCGATCCTCACGCAGGAGGCGGCGGGGCACCTTATATACACGGTGCCCAGCCGGATACGTCCAAACATGGACAAGTGTCGACATAGTGTGCACATCGTCCTTCTTCCGGGCTCCCGCTGACAGCTTTGGTTCCTAATCTTGGCTGCATCTGGAAAGTCGTTGGGCAAAACAAGGGGACAGACTGGTATCACTGTGCCAAACACAGAGTAGGCCCCCCTTATCCTGCCACGGCCTGCTTCCATGCTGTCACTGTCAGGCAGGCCGGTCCCAGATGAACAGTAGTTCGAATACTGCCAAGTACGGACCCAGGATACGCGGGATCCTGTGTCAAAACGGCTCCTTTGACTTTCTGGCCCGAGTAGGTTCCCGCCAATTCTACTCGGGCCAACTCTTCTACTCGAATGGATGGAACTTGATTGATATCTCCTTCCGGTCATCTTGAGGTGAGACCGAGTAGCAGTCGACCGGGTAGCAAGTACCGGGTAGTCGGCTACTCGACCAAACCTCTCTTCTGTAAGTCGCCTTTGGCACTTGACTTTACCCTACTCGGGGGTAACCCCCCCGACAGCAGTCCCCGAAGCTGGTTGAGTCTTGCGAACTCGTTCACTAGGCTCTGCCAGCTTAAAACCAATTTTTGCAACATAGCCCTTGAACCTCAAGATGCCGAGTAAATGACCTCCGAGTAGTACTCTAGAAAGTACCTTGAGTTTTGAGTTTCCTGTCTTCCGAATAGCACCTGCTTTCTACTCTGTAACCGAGTAGGAAGACTTAGAGAGTTTCTCCTCTATCGTCTCTGGAGCTCAGAGCATAATCCAGCCTTCCGTGTCGCAACTGGACACGTGCCAAGCATCCATGACCCCGTCGTTTCGCTGCCACGACACGACGTGCCACGCGCCCAGTTTTCACGGGGCGGGCCCACTGGCTCGTTATGTCCCATCATGCGCAGTAATTGGCCACGATCTGGTAGTGGGATCCGCTGCGGCCGTTACGTGCGCGCCTCGCGCGTGTGTGCGTTTCCAGTCGGCCACAGGCCCCACCACACGCCACGATCGATCCCACTTCCCCGATGGTAACGGTAAACCGCGGAGAGGATATAAATACCTCCGCCGGTAACTTCCTTTTCTCCTCCCTTCGCACTTTTCCCCTTTCGTCTCTCTGTTGTTCTCCGCCGCCGAGCTCTCCGCCGCCGCGCAACTCCTTGCGCCGCTGCAGATTCTTTTCTTCTACCCAATCTCTCCAACTCTCCACCATTCGCGCACCCCTTGCCATGGCTGCTCGCGCCGGCTGGGCTGGCTCGCACGTCACCGCCGAGGATTGCGCCTGGCTCGTGAACACCCGGAGGGTTCCTCCTGGTGTTCAATGCCGGCCGTCCGACGGCGAGCTCGTGCCAACCCCGCAGGAGGGCGAGGACGTCGTGTTCTTGTCGCACTTTGAGCGCGGATTCGGCCTGCCGGCCTCCGACTTCCTCCGCCGCTTCCTCGACCACTTCGGTCTCCAAATGCACCACTTGCCACCAAACGCCGTCGTCTTCCTCGCCTACCACGCCGTGGTGTGCGAGGCCTTCCTTGGTATCCATCCCACGACGGATACCTGGCTGAAGTACTTCCATCTCCGCCAGCAGACCACCGGGAAGAAGGAAGGCGCGGCCGTGCCGCGCGCAACTGACACCGGCTGCGCCATGATGGTGCAGCGGTCGGGAACCAACCATCCCCGTATCAAGGGGTTGGAATCCGTCTGAATGTGGCAGAAGACGTTCCTCTACGTCAAGAACATCCCCGCCACCGAAGGAGGAAAGGTAACTGACCGAATCAATCTTCCCGCTTGGAGCAACCGTGCTCCCACCGGGAAGAATTGGAAGGCGAAGCCCTCCAACGACCTCAACTCGAAGGAGATAGAGGCGCGGCTCGGTGTTCTAATCGGCGAGGGCCTCAAGAGCGATGATCCTGTGGCTTGCTGGATCAAGAATCGCGTGCTGCCTCTGCAGGAGCGCATCCACCTGATGTGCTATATGGGAGGCCCCCGCGACTGCACCAGAACGACCACCATCGAGCTCGACAACGCAGATGTTCCTGAGCACGCAAGGGCCATCCTGACGACGAACCTCGGCGAGCACTGGCAGTATGGGTTCATCCCATTCAGCCGCACGAAGCCGATTCCGCGGGTACGCTCTTCTTTCTCTGCTTTCTATATATGTATTCCGAGTAGCAAACTTCCTCTTCTCGCCGCGACTAGCAACCGCATTCGGTACCGAGTAGAGTACTTAGCTGAATTGCCTAGGCTTAGTGTGCTTTGTGCCTGCACGCCTTGTCGGGTAACCAACTCGGGAACAATTCTTAGGCTTAATTATGCTTGATGGCTGCACGCCTTTCCGAGTAGGATGTTCAGTAAGTTTGCCTAGGCTTAGTGTGCTTTGTGTTTGCACGCCTATCCGAGTAGAGTGCCTTCCAGCTACTCGGCTAATATGTGATATTTCTTTGTTCTTCAGGTCCTCAATCGCCAGCTTATGGAGAGCTGTGAGCGCTTTGAAGGCAATTGGTTTGCTGACCGAGAGGAGGACGACAAGGCCTCCTTTGAGACTGCAGACCAGATCAACCTTCCTCACTCTCCTACGACCGAGAAGCAGCCTGCTGAACCATCTCTTCGCGACTGGTCTGATGACGGGTTCGAAGGTAACTGAATTCACGCTCTCCCTCTGCAAAAAGCACAGGCCCTTTGCCTGCTGTTTCTGAGGTGTTTTCCTTCCTCCTTAATTCACAGATGCTGAAAATGCTGAGGACGAGGGTGAGGATGAAGACGAGAACGAGGCCGACAAGGTCCTTGACGTCAACCCTGTGTCCGTCGCCGCTCCTGTCACCCGTAAGCGGACAGGAAGTGACGCCCAAGAGCCCCCCGCCAAGAAGAGAAAAGCAGCCGAGAAGAAGAAGGCGACCAAGGCGGTCGTGAAGAGAACAAAGCGAACAATCCCCTCCACCAAAGCGTAAGTTCCTTCTCGGTTAACTCCCAATTTTGTATTCTGCTGTTTCTCTTATCCTTCCTCTGCTTCCTTCTAATTTTTGATTTTTCCTTTCTCACCAGAGCTCCCTTGGATGCGAACGCCGCCTTCGCGCCTGACCAGGCCAAGAAACGAGTTGCCATTGACGTCGACAAGGTTGTCGTCCTTGAGGACGACGATGCCGACACCACCCACACGCAAACGGGGCCTGAGCAGCAGTCCCGCGCCGATCCAGATGCGCAAGACGCCGCTCACCAGGACAAGCCCCCTTCTCCTCCGGCTAGCGCCGCCGAGGAGCACCAAGAGGAAGACCAGGAGATGCGTGATGATGACGCCGCCGTCGAGCGGCAAGAAGCTGAACTTGAGCAGCCAGCCACAGGCGCTGCCGGACAAGCGGATCCCACTGCCGAGCAGCGGGTAGAAGATACAGTCATGACAGAGGAGTATCCCCTGAGCAGCGCGCAACCAGGCGCTGCACCGAGTAGCGCCCAACCAGATGCTGCACAAGGTGACGGATCCGTGGCGCCACCCATTGATCAAGGCACTGCACCGTCAGACTCCTCCTCGGTGCCGCAGACCAGGAAACAAGCCCTAGATGCTCTGAAGGAAGTAGTCGAGAAGAGGGCAGCCGAGAAGAAGGAAACCGAGACGCAGAAGATCGAGGAGCCAACCTCCGAGAAGCCACTTGCTCAGAAAGAGATAGCAAAGAAGAAAGCTGCCGACAAGCCGCCGCCGACATCAGCTGGCCAGTCCAAGCAGTTGGTTATCCGCAACCCCAGTGCGGTTCCTGCCGCCGTTAACATAGCTGATCAGCCCCTCTACCTGGATTATATGGTGAAGGTCAGCCAACAGCGCCAGTTTGTTCTTTCCGTCGAGGACCGGAAGATTGCTCTCACAAAAGGAAGGAAGGCCGTGGCGACGGACTCCAGGCCCCCGGCCCCCGTCTCCATTTCTTCTCGGGGAGCTCAAGATCAGGCAGTATCATCTCAGAGCCTCGAGCAGGTACTCGACTTGGTTGGTTTCATCGATGCCAAGTGGGACAGCAAGCTTCTCGGCACAGACAAATGGCACGGCCTTGGCCTCGGCGACATCGATCATATGCGGGTCGACTGGAACAAGGTGGACTTGGGCTACAAACCCATGACCGTCTCCTCCAGCACCGCTACTCTTGCTGCCAAGATGTTCGTGCACCGCAAGAATGCAGAAGGTCTCGAGCAGTCTTACGCGGTAAGTCTTAACTTGTCCTCTCCGAGTAGCATTTTTTCTTCTCTCCTATCCGTTTTCATTTTCCTTTACCATCACCCAGTCCCCGAGATTCTGGCCGAGTAGGCGGATGCTCTCCCGAGTAGCCGCCTTCTCGGGTTGAATCTTCACTTCTCTGTCTAACTTGTTTTCTTTTCGCTTCTCAGGATAGCGTTTTGAAGCGGACCAGTCTGCATCGCCAGCTTCTCTGGAATCATGCTATCGCCAGGAGGCGAATCGCTGCACTGGAAAGAGAGAAAGCAGTTGCGGAGGCAGCCGGTAAGGATGCGAAGGATAGCACTCTGAAGCTGTCTGAGGTGGAAGGTACGCTTCTAGCCGCGCGGTTCTTGCGTTTTTTGTTTACGCCCGCTTCTGCTTTCTCGCGCTAACCTTTTCTACTTTGCAGGGAAACTGAAGGCCCTGGCTGACGAGCACGAGAACTGTCGCACCTTTGTTGCGAATGCCGAGAACACCATCAAGAAGCTTGAAGGTAAACCTCCGTCTACTCGGTTTGCCCTTGTGTCTGTTTCCTTTGCTTCTCTGCTAACCGTGCTTTGCTCTTTTCAGAAGATCATAAGAAGTTTGTTGTCGAGCATCAGGACTGTCTCAAACCTGCTGAGGTGCAGGTGCAACTGGCAAGCCAATCTGCTGCTCTGCAGAGCGAGCACGCTACAGAGATGGAGAAACTGCAACTCCAGCTGCAGAAGGCACTCCAGGATGCTGTCACGCTTGGTGAGGAGAGGGACAGAGTAATCGCCGAGAAGGCCAAGGCTGAGACAACCTTCAATGCTAAGATAAAGGCCCTTGAGCAAGAATGTGAAGTGCTGACGAAATCCAATGCCGGGCTCTTTTCTCAGCTGGATGGGCTCCGCTTGCTCGAGGAGAAGCACTTGTCCAATGAGGAGGAATGGAAAATCCAGCTGCAGCAGCTACGCCACGAGCTTCACAGTAAGTTTCCTCCTTTCTGCATCTTTGCTTCTCGGTTCTGCCTCTTCTCAGATCCTGTGACTAAATTTCTCCCTTGCTTTTGCGCAGAAATCTTCCCTGATCTCGTGTCCGCTTGCGCGCCTGCTTTGGCCAAGGCCCGAGCAGCTCGCCTTGAGAAGGGCGAGGCCGCGGACACCAGAGCCGAGATCGAGGACAGCCTGCTGGTAATGCGAGGGCATTTCGAACGCCTAGCCGGCGTGGGCACCGACTTGGTGCGCGTCGGCTTCGAGCTCCACAAGCTGTTCTGGCCTGAAGATTCCCCGCCGACAACCATCGATGGCCTTGCTCTGAAGCTGCACAATGTGAAGGCCGAATTGAAGAAGTGGCGCGCCTCGGGAGCTCGGGCAGGCGCTGATCTGATGCTACTCTGCGTCGCCTCCTGGTACGAGAACCTCAACATGCAGATCATCCGCGGAAAGCGCGACAATTCCAAGTGGGAGACGGACCCCAGCTGTGTGACCGCGCGCAAGCTAATTGCGCATGAGGTTGCGGAGTACGCGGACACGGCCACCTTCATCGACGGCCCCACCGAACCCGACACCGAGGTGGAGGAGGACGAGGACGCGGATGAAGAGACAGACTCCGAGCTGGAATCGGGCTTCTTCGATTCTCCCCAGAGTAAGGGGAAGGCTGCCGTCATCGCGAGTAGCGACGAAGAGATGGAGGAGATCGACACAGCCGCCCTCGACTTCGGCACTTCATCAGGAGCCGCTCTCGACGACACGGTGCGCACCCACGCCCCCGAGACCGGCTCTGCTTCCGCGACGGCGCCCATCTCGGTGGCCACTGCTACCTCTGAGCAGCTCGCCACCGAGCCTGACGCCGAGCAAGCGAAGACTGCTGATGCCAGCGCAGAGGCGGACGCCACCAAGGCCACTGAGGAAGGCGAAGCAACCCAGGCGAGCACCGAGAACGCCCCATCAACCTGAATTTGATTTCATCCTGCAAATTTCTTACTTAAACACTTATCAGATCCCCGGGATGCCGGGAGCAGATGTATCAGACTATTTTTATTCCGTTGCTACTCAATTTTATTCCCACTTTTGTTATTTCCAACTTAATCAATTCGTTCAACCTGGGCTGGATGCCGAGTTGCGTTATCATGCGAGTCCCCGAGTTGCGTTTCTTATTCACCCTACCTTTTCATCTCTACTCTACCCGCAACTTGTTGCTTTTTTGGTATTCGAGTCACAAGAATCAAAGAGTAGAGCTGCAAATACTTAGCCGCTTAGAAACAATCATAGTAACGCAGCCCACCACTTAGCCGAAAAGACAATTTACATAACAGTAATAACAACACCCTACTCGGTTCCTGCACTCTCCCTTTCCTTAGTAATTTTTCTTGTGCTCATGGACCTTTTGCTTGTTCTCTTGCTTGCCATGAAGCCGGGTTTCGGACAGCAGCAAAGTCGAAGAGTTGGCATGTAGGTTTAAACACAGTACTCAATGTACCTTTGAATTTTGAAGTAGAGCAACCGAATAGACAAAAGGGATAAAGCCGAGTAAAAACACTTAGAGCAATTTTGGACGAGGGCAGTCCCCGAGAACAATTTCAGATTGCAGAGTAGAATTTCAACTCGGATAAGGGGGTACATACATATCTTTGCTCACGAATGAAAACGACGAAGTAGAGCTACATTCCAAGGGCGCTTGGTTTCCTCTCCGGATTTATCTGCCCTGTTCGCCTGTGGTGGGCGCACATCTACAAGATAGTACGCGTCATTGTGCAGCGCTTTGCTCACAATGAAGGGCCCTTCCCATGGAGGAGACAACTTGTGCATCCCGGCTGTGCGCTGCACAAGCCTAAGGACCATGTCTCCTTCTCGGAAAACCCTTGGGTTCACCTTTCGGCTATGATAACGCCGCAGGTTTTGCTGGTAGATAGCCGAACGTGACAGAGCCAGCTCTCTTGCTTCTTCAAGCAGGTCAACGTCGTCTTCTCGAGCTTCTCTCGCCTCCACCTCAGTGTAGAGGGCTACTCGGGGGGAGTCATGCTCTAAGTCTATTGGCAACACGGCCTCAGCCCCGTATACCAAGAAGAATGGCGTGTAGCCGGTTGACCGGTTAGGGGTAGTCCTTAGACTCCACAACACCGCTGGCAACTCGTCTAACCAACACCCAGGTGTTTTCAGCAGTGGCTCCATCAGCCTTGGCTTTATGCCTGCCAGTACCATGCCATTTGCTCTTTCAACTTGCCCATTGGAAGAGGGATGCGCGACTGACGCAACATCTAGTCGGATATGCTTATCTCTGCAGAACCGCACCATTGCTCCATCAGCAAAGTTTGTGCCGTTGTCGGTGATGATACTGTGCGGGTAGCCATATCTCAGGATCACATCCTTCACGAATTTCACAGCCGTGGCCCCATCACACCTCCGAATAGGTTTCACTTCAATCCACTTGGTGAACTTGTCCACCATGACCAAGATGTGAGTCATGTTGCCCCTAGCCGGCTGGAAGGGCCCAACCATGTCCAAACACCAAACAGCAAATGGCCAGGTGATAGGAATTGTTTTCAACTCGAAAGCAGGCATGTGAATCTTACTTGCGAACATCTGGCAGCCTGTGCACTTCCTCACGATATCCTCAGCTTGCTGCAGTGCTGTGAGCCAGTAGAAGCCATGCCGGAAAGCTTTCTGGACCAGCGCCCGAGAAGAGGCATGGTGCCCGCATTCTCCTTGGTGTATCTCTATCAGGATCTCTTCTCCTTCTGCTGGATCCACACAACGTTGCAGCACGCCAGTGGCACTTCTCTTGTGCAGCACATCTCGGACAATAGTGTAGCCCTTGGATCTTCTCTGAATCTGCCTTGCCGTCACCTCATCTTCAGGTAGAGTACCGTCCCTTAGAAAGGATAATATGGGCATAGCCCAACTCGGTGTCTCCCGCGTGGGAAACACTGGTTCGTCCAGTTCCATTGGGACAGGCTCTTGTGGTTGCTCAGGGGGAGTAGGAGCGCTTCTCTGAAGCCCAGACCGATTAGCAAGGACCTCCTCAATGAATGCGACAGTCCCCGGGTTAAGGACAGCAGTCCCCGAGTAAGGAGTGGCAGTCCCCGGGTAAGGAGTGGCAGTCCCCGAGTAGGGAATGGCAGTCCCCGGGTAGGGAATGGCAGTCCCCGAGTAGGGAATGGCAGTCCCCGAGTAGAGGACGGCAGTCCCCGGGTTTCCTGCAGCACTCTCCCAGTCAATCTCCATTGGATCAGATTCCTCACTTGGCAGAGAAGGAACAAATATGGACTCCGAGTTGGGAGAAGGCTTGATGGATGGCTTCCTCAAATGCTCCAAGGCGATTCCCGCCGGGATGGATTGCCGAGAAGATCCCAACTTGGATAACTCATCTGCTGCTTCGTTCTCTGCTCGGTGAATGTGCTGGAACTCACAACCTTCGAAAAACCCAGTCATAGACTGCACCAGGAAACGATATGATGCCATGTTGGCATCTAGAGCATCCCATGTACCCGAGACTTGCTGCACCACCAGATCTGAATCACCATAGCATATAATGCGCTGCACGCCAACCTCCTTTGCTACTCGCAAACCATGCACCACTGCCTCGTACTCTGCTACGTTGTTGGATGCCTTGAAGTGAATCTGCAACACATACTTGAGCTGATCTCGCTTGGGTGACGTCAGCACCACACCAGCACCTAGGCCTTCCTTCACCTTCGAGCTATCAAAGTGCATCTTCCAGTAATTGGAAACTGGAGCAGGAGGTTCATACTGCACCTCGGCCCAGTCCACAAGAAATTCCGCCAGGATCTGAGACTTTATGGCGTCTCTTCTCACATACGCGGGAGCATACGCAGCTAGCTCAATCGCCCACTTGGCTACTCTGCCACTCGCCTCCTTGTTGCCCATGATATCCGAGATGGGAGCAGAGCTCACAACCGTGATGGGGTGCTCCTGGAAATAATGCTTCAGCTTCCTGGCGCCCAGGTACACGCCGTAGGTCATCTTCTGGTAATGCGGGTAGTTTTGCTTGGAACTGGACATCACTTCACTGAGATAATATACTGGGCGCTGCACACTCTTGCCTTCTTCTTCTCGTTCCACCACAATCACCACGCTGACTACTCGGTTAGTCGCAGCAATGTACAGCAGCATTGGCTCCTTGGGTAGCAGACTAGCCAAGATGGGAGCACTAGCCAGCATTGCTTTCAGCTCATTGAATGCCACGTCCGCTTGCGGAGTCCAGACAAACTTGTCACTTTTCTTCATCAATTGATACAGAGGCAGGGCCTTCTCGCCCATTCGGCCCAGAAAGCGACTCAGAGATGCCAAGCAACCTGTGAACTTTTGCACATCTTTCAGTGATCTCGGTAAAGACATGCTCTCAATAGCTTTTATCTTGGAAGGATTGGCCTCAATGCCCCGACTAGAAACCAGAAAACCGAGTAGCTTTCCAGCCGGTACACCAAAGGTGCACTTACTCGGATTCAGTTTCATTTTGTACTTGCGTAGGTTAGCAAAGGTTTCCTCCAGGTCGGCAAGCAGAGTATGTGTTTTATTCGTTTTGATGACAATGTCATCTACGTACACCTGCACATTCTTGCCGAGCTGATCGTGCAAGCATTTCTGCATGCATCTCTGATAGGTTGCACCCGCATTCCTCAAGCCAAAACACATGACACGATAGCAATAAGCCCCGTACGGGGTAATGAAAGCAGTCTTTATTTGATCAGCAGGATTGAGTGCAATCTGGTGGAAACCAGAGTAGGCATCTATGAAAGACAGCAGTTCACAACCAGCAGTGGAATCGATCACCTGATCGATGCGAGGTAGCAGGAAAGGATCCTTGGGGCATGCCTTGTTCAAGTCGGTGTAGTCGACGCACATGCGTCATGCAGTGGCAGCCTTGGGATCCTCCTTCTTCTTCTCGACCATGACCGGGTTGGCTAGCCAATCCGGATGCAGCACCTCCATGATGAAATTGCTTATCAGTAACTTGGTGATCTGGTCACCAATGGCCTTCCTTCTCTCATCTCCGAAGCGGCGCATAGCCTGCTTCACTGGTTTGGCGTCAGGACGCACATGTAAAGAGTGCTCAACCAACTCCCTCGGGACTCCTGGTAATTCTTCATTGGACCAGGCGAAAACATCCCGATTCTCACGGAGGAAGTGGATGAGCTCGCTTTCCTATTTCTCCGCCAACCCGGAGCCAATGATGGCTACGCGGTCGGGGAACTCGGGGTCGACCTGGACCTTCTTCGTCTCCTTGGCAGCCTGAAAAGCAGTGCCGTGCTGGGTACTCGGCACACCTTGCGCGCCAGCTTGCGCGGATTGCGCCATAGCTACCACCTCATACATCTTCTTTTTCTCGGCAGCGATCACCATCGACTCCGCCAACTGGGAGCTAGCAGAGGCACACTCCATGGACTTCTTGTAATCTCCAGAGATGGTAATGATACCATTGGGACCAGGGATCTTCATCTTCAGATATGCAACATGGGTAGAGGCCATGAACTTGCTCAGAGCAGGCCTGCCGAGTAGAGCATGGTAAGGACTCTGATGGTCCACCACCTCGAACTGCAGGCGCTCTGTGCGGCAGTTATCCCTGGTGCCGAATAGCACATCGATCCACACTCGGCCAATCGGGTTGCACGAGATCCCGGGCACAATGCCATGGAAGGTGGTCTTGCTAGGCAGCATCATGTTCTCGGCCAGGCCAAGCTTCTCGAGTGTGTCCTTGTACACAATGTTGATGCTGCTGCCGTTGTCGATTAGCACCTTGCTGAACCTCACATTCTTCTCGGGGCCCAGGAAGGTAGGATCCAGCACCAAGGCATAGCTACCCGGATTGGGCATCACCTTGGGATGATCTGCTCGGGTCCACCTGATCTCCTGGTCACACCAATACATGTAGTGAGGGACAGCAGGAATCACTGCATTGACCTCCATGGCCCGCCTGTGCTGTGATTGCTTGTCGACTGGCTCAGAAGTGAAGATCATGTAACTCTCGTGGTGCTCTTGGTACTGATTGGAGCCTCCGCCCCCATTGTTGCCGCTGTTGTTGTTGCCCTGGTAGTTGTTGTTGTTGCCTCTGTTGTTGTTGTTGCGGTTGTAGTAGTTGTTGTTGTTGTTGCGGTATCTCTCATTGTTGAAGTTCTGGTTGGCTCCTAAAGCCACTTGGTTCACATTCTCTCTTCTCGGGTACACTGGCGGCCGAGCTGCGGGTGCGCGGGTAGGCTGCACATTGGCATTGGCTGCTGGCAGAGGAGGAGGAGGAGGCAAGCCATCACTCTTGATCGCCTCCCACCATTCGCACTGCCGAGTAGTGTGGTTGGCAGGCCTCGAGGGGTGGTGAGTGTGAAAACTGCATGTGCCATCCTTCATGTCATCAAAGACAAACTTCTTCGGCTGCTCGGAGTTCCCGCTACCCGACTGAGAGGTGCGAAATGGCTTCTTGTTGCCTTGGCCCTGGTTCTGGTTCTGCCCGTAGGCTCCAGCAGGTTTTTGCCTCTGGCTGCCACCAGCTCCAACAGTCACTGCATTCACCTCCTCAGGATCATACGGATTATCTACTCGGCGCTTGTTGCGGAACTCGTTGCACTTGCTGTTGCTGAAGTTTCTTCTCGGCTCAGAGGAGTCCATCAGTGGCTGAGTGGGATCACCAAGTGCGTACTGATCCGCAATCTTGATGGTCTCCGCCAGAGTGTTCGGCATCTCCCTCTGCAATCTCTGCCACAACATACTGCCATGTCTGCATCCCTGCGCAAACCAAGTAATGGCCTGTGCCTCATTCACACCCTCACAGGTGTTCCTCAATGTGCTCCACCGAGTAAGATACTCGCGGTCTGTCTCATCTTCTCGCTGCCTGCAAGCTGACAGCTGCTGTGGCCTATTCGGCCTCTTGTACGTGCTGGTGAAGTTGCTGATGAAGGCATCCGAGAAGTCCAGCCAGCAGTTAATGCTGTTCTTGGGCAAGTTGTTGAGCCAAGTGCGAGCTGGACCCTCTAGCATCTGCGGAACATAGCGCACGGCCCATCTTCTGTTGCCATTCGCGATATGAACCGCGGTGACATAGTCATTGAGCCAATCTTCAGGCTTGGTGCTGCCATTGTAGCTCTTGGTGCCTCTTGCAAGCTGGAAGTTCTTCACGGACGGCTCGTTCATGATACGCGGGCCAAAGCACTCGGGGCCGGGAGGACCCGTGCTTTCCAGCCGCGCCGACAAGCTGATCCGGTCCAACTGATGCCTCGCATCTCCAGGCGCCAGCATGCGCTCGCCAACACGGTCATGTACATCATAACCCGCCATCTCCATGGCCGAGTAGCCATCATCATACCTGTCCACCTGCACAGCTGCAGGCTGCTCCACCGGGTTGGCGACTGGTGCCACTGCGCGCGGCTGCTGCCTCTGCCGAGTAGGCTGAGCTGCGGGTTGCCGAGAAGGACCTGGACGCGCAGCATCTCGGGCACGGCTTTGAGCTTGGTGGGCTTGAGAGCCTGCTCTTGCAGCGTTGTGTTCCTGCCCGGGCTGCTGCGGCACAGCAAGCTGTCTCGCGGCAGCAGCCGAGTCATACACCTGCATTTGCCTGTCTCTGCCTGAACGCCCGCTGCAGCTCTTCTCGCGGCTGGGATGCGGAGACGAGGCCTGATCGTTAGATCTAGCCGCGTGCGAGTGAACCACCTGCGAAGCCCCAGCACCCGGGTTGGCCTTCCGAAACTCCTCATTCTGCCTAGCAGCCTCCAACACCAACTCGTTGAGCCTTTCCTGCTGCCTAAGACGCGCATCGCCATCTAGGCGAGGCAACTCGGCAGCTACAGCCTCTGCAGCTCTAAGTGTCTTGGCGGGTGTGCTATATCTGGGCCTGGTGGAGGTGTTTGCGGTGGCGGACTGAGCAGGAGCCTCTACAACTGTCGCCATCTCGGCGCCAAGGTTGCGCCGAGTGGCACCTACTCTGCTAGGCCTCCTAGCAACTGACGTGAAGCCGTGAGCCTTGTTGTACTCGAGCTGATCTAGACTCAACTCCAACCTCACCTTATCCAACTCTGCCTGCTCGGCAAGCAGCTCCAGGCGTTGCCGCTCGAGCTGCTCCCTCATGGCTAGGAGCTCGATGTCGGTGGGAGTGGGCATGCCAGGTCGCGTAGCCGACGCAGGAATGACCGTAGACGTGGAAGGCGGCAAGTTGCTCTCCTTCTCGTAGGGCCGGTGAACCCTGCCACCAGCCGGTGCATCAATCTCCTCGACAGCGGCCGCAGCGCCAGTAGCGGCTGCGCCAGTGTTTGCCGCCAAGCCCGTCACCATCACCTCGGCGCAGTTCGCAGAGCGGCACGCGGGCCTTCCGCGAGCAGCGATCACCGCGGGAGGATCCTCCGCGTCATGCACCAGCTCGGGGTACGCGCGGTTGGCGACGGTGGCGACGTAGACGAGGTGAGAGCCGAAGGAGATCACCGAGCCGCCCTCCGGCATGGCCCTGCCGCCGAAATCGCCGGCGTTGTCGGTGACGAAGTCGAAGGAGCCGAATCTGTGGACAAGGCCACAGACCACGCGCTCCGCTGAAGAAGATCCCGTCCGAACAGAAACTCCAACCAGCGCCGCTGGTAGCCCCACGGTGGGCGCCAACTGTCGTGGTGGTGTCACGGCAGATGCCATGGGATGGCTAAAGATGTGGGGACGAAGGACGCTGGAGGTGCTCGGGGAGGGATCACGCGACGAGTAGCCGCGTGAGGTACGAAGTAAACACTGCAAACAACACGATCTACCCAGGTTCAGGGCCCTCGTGAGGAGGTAAAACCCCTACTCCTGCCTTTCTTTGTGTATTCTGGTGTCTCACCGAGTAGCCACAGTACAATGTTCTTGCTACCGAGTAGCCACTATGCTCTCTAGATGATGAACTATGTCAAGAATTAGGTCACCAAGTGTTCGATCCTCACGCAGGAGGCGGCGGGGCACCTTATATACACGGTGCCCAGCCGGATACGTCCAAACATGGACAAGTGTCGACATAGTGTGCACATCGTCCTTTTTCCGGGCTCCCGCTGACAGCTTTGGTTCCTAATCTTGGCTGCATCTGGAAAGTCGTTGGGCAAAACAAGGGGACAGACTGGTATCACTGTGCCAAACACAGAGTAGGCCCCCCTTATCCTGCCACGGCCTGCTTCCATGCTGTCACTGTCAGGCAGGCCGGTCCCAGATGAACAGTAGTTCGAATACTGCAAAGTACGGACCCAGGATACGCGGGATCCTGTGTCAGAACGGCTCCTTTGACTTTCTGGCCCGAGTAGGTTCCCGCCAATTCTACTCGGGCCAACTCTTCTACTCGAATGGATGGAACTTGATTGATATCTCCTTCCGGTCATCTTGAGGTGAGACCGAGTAGCAGTCGACCGGGTAGCAAGTACCGGGTAGTCGGCTACTCGACCAAACCTCTCTTCTGTAAGTCGCCTTTAGCACTTGACTTTACCCTACTCGGGGGTAACCCCCCGACAGTTCCAATTGTGGATAATATCTAATGTTGTTTTAAAACATGTAATCATTTACATGGTTATATATAGATGAGTTTTTGTTATCATCTGTTAGTCTTACATGTGAAAAGGATTTGGAAAACAAGGTTTTAAGCTTGTTTTCATCTACCTCCACATATCAAGACATGTGGATGTAATGGCTTGTTATTATCCCATACTTGATAGTTGTTTCCATTAAAGATATTATTATGAGTTTCTCATCTCTGATGAGCTTGACAGAGGTTATTGATTCTCTACTATATCCTAATGATTCACTGGATAAATTCTTATGCTCCCTTACTGACACAGTGTTGCTTCCTGTGGTCTTCTGTTGCTTGATGTTCTTCTCTTTAGTTGCCACTAGCCTTCTGTTTTCACCTTGTGTCAATTGCAAGTAATATCATCTCTTGGATTCAATCTTCAACTATCTTACCCTTGTGGTGAGAACAACGGTTATTCCAAGCAAAGAATTTACTTAGATGATTATATTATGGTTTCTTGTTTCCTTAGTGTTACTCTTTCTATTGGTTGATGATAAAAGGAGTGTAGGTGTAGTTTATGACATCAGTTAGCCTTAAGCATATAATAAGAATCTATTGACAAGTTTGCAAGGCTTGTCCCCAAATTACTTTTCATATACAAGAGACTGAGATGTACTAGGTTATTCAACCTTCTGTTTATTTGTGTATGACACTCAATTGTTTGAGTATACAAAAGTGATCTGTTAACAAGGTCTAGAAACTTGTTACCAAACTACTTCTATATAACACTAACATTGGAGTATCACACAATTTCAAGAGGGTTAATATGATCAGATCAAATTATAAGAGTTTCCAAGTACTCTTATAGTAGCTTAGAGTAGCACTTCTAGCACACTCTAAATAATCTTCTTGGATATCTTCCTATGGTAGTTCCTCTTGTCTTGTGGGTTGCTTCTCTTGTAGAATGTCTTAGAGAGGATTGGGAAACAAAATACTATAGTCTAGCAACATAACAAGATCTAGATTAAGAGTTAGTTCATGCTTTTATTCCCTTTCCATAAGCTTCTCATTTTCTTTCCCATAGGATAGATACTTGTCTCATACATGATTGGTTTTACTTAGCTTTCAATTCACTTCCTCTAATAGTGTTTATAGCTTGTTGTTATTCCTTAGTGGTATCCAGAGATACTTTAATCATGGAATTGTTGAATTTGAGTAGAGATGTGGAATACTTATGGAATGACGTCTTAATAGTAATTTTATCAAATGGTTCATTGATGTGTTTAGCTTTCATATGATCACTTGATTGAGATGATTAAAACAATGAGCATGTGAAAGTGATTGAGCTTAAGGACTTTGATCATGGTTGTTAATTGGTTACTCAAGGTGCCATGTTGTGATTTTATATTCTTGATTTGTATTTCTGATGCAGGCATAAAGGTTTGGAATATCATATGTAATGATCAAGGTTTAACAGTAGTTTAGGAAGGTTTATTTCTTATTTAAGTTACTACTTTAATGGTTGATGAGATATGTACATATTCGATAAATATGTTAATACAATTTTCAAGTCATTTCCCCACTAGTGGGTTTTGAGTTAACACTAGTTTGTATCTGTTGTGTTCTATTAAACCTTTGTTATTTGATTGTGAATGTGCACTTCACAATTATGAGATAGTTTATAAAGGTGTGATGTGACTGGTTGATAACTTAGAGAGTTGTTGTTTTATAGGTGATGGCATCTTTGTTGATGAGATGGTTAAGTTGTGTATTACTCATTGGTGAAAGTATGATCATCAATTATGAGATTTGGATTCTCACCCCTCTTTGAGTTCTAGATACCTAGTGAATTATCCCAAGTTACTTATAGACTTGAGGTTAGACTTATTAAGAGTTAGTATTGGTCACAACCAATTATGGTTTGAGTAACTAGATGATTTGGTTTCTAGAGATACTATGTTATAAAGATCACTCCAAATGTACTCTTGACTAGATGAACTAGAACTATTTCATCATGTCAAGTGAAACTTTGGTCACTTTTATTCGTTTAAACTTTCGCGCCAAACTTTCGCGTACTTTTAGATGCATGCTTTGCAAATGCACATATTAAATTTAGATCCTTATAACCTCCCAAACATTGGGATGTTACACCCAGGCACCCCTCGGGCTCCCCTTTCGACTACATATCCCCCGTAGACCTAAATCGGGAGGCGGTTCGTCATATTCCACACAAACAAAACAGAGCGCCGCCACCACCTCGAAACTCAATTCAGGGATCAAAAGTTCCTGTTCTAGCGCCCTACCGGGACGGGGATTCAAAGGAGATCATCGCCATCGACACCGCCACCTCTTCTCCATCAACCATCCATGATTCTCCCGTCCATGTGTGAGTAAACACCACTGTAGGCTGAGAGGGATGGAAGGTATTGGATGAGATTGATCATGTAATAATGCCAAATTGTTAGGGGCATAGTGCCTAGTATCTACTTATAGTGTTTTCTACCGTTGTTGCAACTTGTTATGCTTAATGCTTGTTACTAGGGCCCGACTGCCATGATCTCAGATCTTAACATGTTATTGTTTCATGAGTATAATTATGTTTCTTGATCATATCTACAAGTTGTTTACACATGTCATTGTCCGGAACCCGAGGTCCCAAAGTAACAGAAATTGGGACAACCTGAGGGGATGGTTTTGATGTGAGGATCACATGTGTTTACGGAGTGTTAATGCTTTGCTCTGGTACTTTATTAAAGGAGCACCATAATTACCAGTAGTTTCCCTAGAGGCCCCGCTGCAACGGGCTGGTAGGACAAAAGATGGTGTGCAAGTTTCTCATTGCGAGCACGTACGACTATATTGGAACACATGCCTATGGTTTGCATAGAACTTGGATGCTTTATTATTATTATCTGTAATGCACATGTTCAGATTATTACATGACCGATGTTAGCCATGCAATGCCGTTCATCCATTCCCTCTATGCCTACGGTACCCCCATCTTGTTGTTTTCCGCGATTGCTACCGTCGTTACTATTTTATTCTTGCTGTTATTTTACTACTACTGCTGTTATAAAAATGTTACCACTGATAAATTGTTGCGAGCAAGTCTACTTTCAGGTGCATCTGAATTGACAACTCAGTTGTTAAGGCTTATAAATATTCTTTGGCTCTCCTTGTGTCGAATCAATAAATTTGGGTTCCTCCCTTGATGGTCTTGGTCGTGAGGAACTGGAGCTCAAGTGTTGAAGCTCGACAGCCCACTCCGCGACACGCCTCGTGGCGTTGGAATTTCGAAGGATCTGCTCGAGGGGAATGGCTGACACCACCGTGAAGGGGTGCCCCTCGAAGTAGTGATGAAGCTTCCCCGAAGCTACAAGGAGTGCGTACAGGAGCTTCTGCTACACGGGGTACCTCTCGCGGGCATCTCGAAGCATAGTCCTAACAAAATAGACAGGGTGTTCGACGAGAGCGACTGTAGAGGCTTCGGAAGTGAGTTGTCCTGACGCACTAGGGCTCCCCTGAAGCTGCATGAGGGTATTCTCCTTGTGGAGCTCCTCGCCTGCAACGGGGTCCTCTCGGGGAGAAGCGGGTGTGGGCTCCAGGTCGGGCAGGGCCGCTCTTTTCTTATCAGCCGGTCTTTCAGCTACGAGTACAACGCTGACTGTCTGAGGGGTGGCCGCAAGGTACAGGCGCAGCGGCTCCCACGGTTGCGGTGCGACGAGTATAGGAGGGCTTGCCAGATACCTTATGCCCTCCTCAAATGCAGCAGCTGCCTCGACAGTCCATTTGAATGGACCCGGACGCTTCAGGAGCTTAAAGAATGGCAGAGCCTTGTCGCCGAACCTGGAAATGAAGCGCCCCGGCGCCTCCACGCATCTCGCGAGGCGTTGCATATCATTCAGTCGTCGTGGAGGTTGCATCTCTTCAATGGCCCGGATCTTGTCGGGGTTCGCCTCGATGCCCCGATGGGACACCAGGAAACCTGGCAGCTTCCCTGCCGCAACTCCGAATACGCATTTGTCGGGGTTGAACATGATGTTGACCCTGTGGAAATTTTGAAATGTCTCCTCAAGGTCAGCGACGAGCGTGCGCTCTTCGCGAGTTTTGACGATGATGTCGTCGATGTAGGCCTCCGCATTCTTCCCTATCTGCGTCCCCAAGGAGATGCGCATGAGCCTCTGGAAGGTGGCTCCTGCGTTCTTCAAACCGAAGGGCATACAGACGTAGCAGAACAACCCGCAAGGTGTTAGGAAGGCGGTCTTCTCTTCGTATTCTTTGGCCATTTTGATCTGATGATAGCATGAGAAGGCGTCCAAGAAACATAGGAGGTTGCACCCAGCGGTGGAGTCCACTATTTGATCGATCCTCGGGAGAGGATATGGATCCTTCGGGCAGGCGTTGTTGAGGTAGGTGAAATCCACGCAGAGACGTCCTCCACCCGTGTGCTTGGCGACGACGACGGGGTTGGAGATCCACTCGGCGTGGATGACCTCGCGGATAATCTTGGCGTCTAGGAGCTTCTCCACCTCCTTGATGATGAATTCTTGCTTCTCCGGGCCCTAGCGACGGGCCTTCTGCTTGACCGGACGTGTGCCTGGGCACACTGCCAGATGGTGCTCGATCACCTCCATTGGTACACCGGGCATATCGGACGTTGTTCGTGCGAACATGTTCGCGTATGCCCGGAGGAAGGCGACGAGCGCGCTTTCCTATTTGGGGGCAGTCCGGCCCCAATGGTGAGCGTCGGCCCTGTGCCGTCGGGGTTCATGGAGACCTTCTTTGTCGCCGCCCTCTCGTGAGAGAACAGTTGTTTCTTCTTTGGAGGCTTGACAGCGTCCCCGAGGTTGCCCTCGTCGATGGGGTGTGATGTTGCCGCCTCCTTGTAGGCGTCCTCCAAGGAGCGCACCGCATCCTTTACGTCCCTGTGAACAGTGAGGGTCCGCTACTCCGAGGCATCTTGACCATGTTGTAGGTGTGGTGCGCGACGGCCATGAACTTGGCCAGTGCCGAGTAGCCGATTATGGCGTTGTAGGGCAGACCGATGTGGGCGACGTCAAAGTCAATATCCTTGGTGCGGTAGTTGTGGCAGGTCCCGAACGTGACTGCCAGCCTGACCCTCACCAGCGGCATGAATGTGCTGGTGGTTACTAAGGTCAAGGGCCTGGTGGCCCTTAGGCGGTCGCGCGGGATGTGTAGCTTCTCGAAGGTCCCGAGGGATATCACGTTGAGGCCGGCTCCTCCATCCACGAGCGTCTTCGAGACGGCGACGTGGTTGATCGTGGGGGTGCACACCAGTGGCATGGCTCCCTGTAACGCCCGGGGATTTCCCCAATTAGTTCTGTTTGTTAGTTTTTCTTTTTGTGCATCATGGCATCATGCATTTCATCACATTGCATCTTATTTTTTTAAGAATTAAAATGAGTTGTTTTGCAAATAACAAACCCACCTCCCTCGTTTTTTTCTCTTTTCAAAATAATGCTCCAACTTAATATTGGAAAATATTTGGAAGAGTATTTTTTTAAAATCAAATCTGTTAGTTTGGAAATATATTTGCCAAACCTTGTATGTACCCTTTCTTTCCACCCATTTATTTCTCTCTTTTTTGCCTTTTCCTTTCCTACCACTTCACAATTCTAAAATTGGTAGACTTCGAAATTTCAATGCTCTGGTGGAGACACCCTTTATCTAGTGCACTCCCAAAGGCCCAAAACCTGTTCAGTTGCAGCCCAGCTAACTCCAGGAGAGATGGGCATCTTCTTCAGCTGTACGGCAGTTCATCCAGCGGAGCCACGTCGACCTCACACCGATGGGACGGCCGTCGAGCGCGCCTCCCCACGCTATAAAAGAAGCCTCCAGGCAACCCTAGCCCTCCTCCTTCTCCATCCTGGCGCCGCCTCCTCTCTCTTTCACTTCCTCTGCCTTCTCCCGTCCCAAGCTTTTGCGCACGGAGCCATCGCCACTGTCATCCCATGGCGCTGCCGCTGCGGGCCACCTCAGTTCCTTCCGCCATGTCTAGGAGGTGGCCAGAGGTCTACTCTCACGCATCCAAACCTCGGCGCCACTTCTACCTTTCTCTGTTCCGCGGAAACGAGCCCGCCTCAAGTGTGCTCTGGCCGACCACCCTCGACGCCCTCGTCGGTACACGCCGCACCAAGACCCACCACCATGTCCAGGAGGCACACCTCGACATCCTCTACGTATGACGTGAAGAACACGGGTCCGGATCCCCAAGCTGTCAGGGTGTTGCCAAGCTCGCCGACGACTACTTCCGCCCGTGCGCACACCATCGTCGTCTATGTCGTCTTCCGAACATCTCTGTCGTTGTCGAGCAGTACGGCGACGCCAGGAACCTCACGGTGAGCCACTCTCCCGTCCCCCCCTCGATGTAGCTCTGTATTGCATCTTGTACCCGTTGTTCCGGCCGTGGCCGATCCCGTCCGTCATGGGCTCTGTAACGGCAAGCTCGATGTTGAGCTGATGCGGTTGCAGTTGTGCACTTTCCTGCACCGTCACATTCAGTACCAAACTCCACACGCACGCACATACTCACCTGCACATCAGAATCACCGGGACGCCACCAATTCGTCTGCGTCGTCGTCCACGTTTTCCCGTCCATGGTGTTCCGATCTGCAACCTGCAGAACTGGGATTCAGTTTCGTCAGTTCAACGTACGAGGTCCACTTCTTTAGAAAACACGCACATGACTCATCACAACCACGCGCATAGCCCAGTGGCAACCCTCCTGATCTGTGTTCTGGGAGATCCCTGGTTCAGTTTCCCTCCGATGCGAATTCCTCACGCTTTTATTTTTATTTAGTCCCGTCCTGGAGCTGAAAGCCTGCATCTTGTTTCGTCTAAAAATTCAGTTAACGTCGACACTCATATTCATCTCCGATCAGACCCAGTTGAAGACACAAGTCGTATGGTAGCCCAGTGGCAGTAGCCTTGCTCCTTCATCAGTGGGGTTCTAGGTTCGAATCCCCGTCCACGGGATTAAAATCCCATTTTTCAGCTGGATATGACGTTTTGCATCCAGGTCCCTGACCTTCTCTGTTTTGTACCGGAGTCCTTCAGTCCTCTGTTTCTTCACGCACAGACCCCTACAATTTCCAGAAAACACCCTATTTTTCATATTTTAATATCTTTTGTTTTACAATTCTAAATATTGCAAACTTTATGTCTATTTCGATCAGAAAAATGCAAGGAATCTTAATATGCCATCCATGCTCATCTTTGCATCTTTCATCTTGCATTTTAAGTAGTGTTATGTATGTGCACCTAAATTATAAACATGGAATATGTTTGGGTATTTAATTTAATTGGTGCCCTATTCTATTTAATTTTGTGTCACTCACCTATGAATTGTTTTCCATGCTAAACAACATTTAACATTGATGGTTAAATAAACAACTTGAACCAATAATTATTTTGTCCGGACTCCGGTTCCGATTAAATTGTCTAAATTGCATTTTTGCGTTGCATCTCGCATGTCATGCATATAAAATTAGGATCATGCTGGATCTTTTGCGGTAGAAGTAATTGCTGCATCCGTTGATTCTTTTAGTGCTTTGCTTCTTCGCGGATAGGACGTTGAGATGATGTGAGCACCGACAAGTTCTTCGGATGTACCTCTACTTGCTGGATCTCAGGCAAGTATACTCACTTGCTACCTATGTTGCCTTTCCTCACTTGTTACCGATTCTTTCCGTTGTCTTTATGCTAGCCTAGTATTTTCGATGCTTGTGTTCCGATCCCATCACGTGTTTACCCTGCTGCCACGATATTGCCTTACCTCCACACCTATAACCCTGTTGTTTGCTGGCCTGTGTCGTACTAGCATGCTTAGGTTTGTTTGCGCTCTAGTCCTGTTGTCATTTGTTCTATCACCTGTTTAGTTGATAGTTGGGTTTGTCCTAATCAACAACATGTTAATGTTCTGGGTAATAATAATTTGATGATAAGGCACCGGTAGGAGGCCCGGCGTGGTTTTGAGGCCTGCTAGTGTCGAACTTAATTAGGAAAAGGGTCTTGTCCTCCGATCCATGATGAGCGCACTAACCGCATGTGGGTAGCGTGTATGGGCGCCCCCCGCAATTCTTATTCGATTCGCATCTCGTCCAAATCGCCACACTTAGTTCGGGTTTTCCATTTGATGCATGCATATGCAGGTGCGAACCCTTGGCGCCAGGGTGGAACTTTTGTAGTCGGCATTTAGGGCGGCGTGGTCTTAGAGTGCTATGAGGGTCCCCCTTTTCTTCGTGGGGGCTCGATTAGCCGCGCACGTACATCACGTGGTTCTTTGGGCTTGATGCGAAGAAAAGTTGGTTTGTGTTGAGTGCCTCGCTTGGTGGAAATGCATTTCCATCTGGCGGGTTATTCTTACGTGTACGGCCAAATTGGTGCATCCCTGCAGGGTTAATCTTCTCGAGAAGCCGTGTTGTCCGCGGTTATGGATGACTTGGTGAAAGTGCTGGCTAACAAGTACACAGACAACTTACACTTAACGATAATAACTTGACTAGTAATATAGATTACCTCCACCATAAAAATGAATGTCGCCTTAATCAACAGGGTGAGTTTCCTTGGGTTGCTTCCTTAGTAGGGGGTAACACTGGATGGGTATTGTTTGGTGAGTAGTTGTAGTTGGTTCTGATACGCTCTCTTATCCCTTTCTGTTAGCCGGATGTTGTAGCGCGTCTCTGTAGTTAGTTAGTGCAGCCCGCTGCCGCTTCGTTGCAATAATCCCTTCCTTCCGTTGTACCCAAAGTATTTGTATCTTGTGATGATTGGTTACGCTGGTATCTTGTGAGTATGGTTTATCCACTTGCCAGTACTTAATAGTACTGACCCACGAATCCATTTCATGGCTGCATATTCCACATTGCAGTCAACAGGTTTGAAGTCTGACGACATTAGCTTGGGAATCCCTCCGGCTTGGCCTGGGCAGGGATTGGACGCCATCGGTTATCTTCAGGACTCTTAGTCCAATTTGTATCTTGTCCGTAGTCGGACGCTATGTTGCTTCTTCCGCTGTTATTTGGATCTTTGTATTGTATCTGTTGTATCCTTGAATCGTTTGAGTCGTCTTGTATATATCTCTTCTGGTGTTGTTGCGGAATATTCGTGAATTGTTGTAGTGTTATCACAAGTGGCAACCTGGAATCGGTTATTATGTGGATTTTGGCGGAAATGCTGAAATCTGCATAGTGCCCGATCCCGGTGCGTCACAAATGGTATCAGAGCATGGTTCCGATTCCCAATGTTGTTTCGATACGAATGGTTATCGAAACAACGGGTCCGCAAAGCCTGTAGGATAACCTCGCTAACGGTCGTGTTTCTAGAGTGTCAAAAACTATTTGTGCAAAATCTGTTTTGGAAACCTCTCGATAGGATTCTTGTTTATTCCTTTCCTCTATTCTACTTCTCCTCCTACCTTATTTGTTTTGGAGTCTCTTCTCTTATCTATCTTTCAAAGTGTTAGTCGCCTACGTGGGTTGGACGTTCTCTTAGCCTTTAAACCTAATAGGTTCGACCTCCGAAAGATCTCTCAACGGAAGAACATCGTCATCGACGTGAGCAAGAACCTCTTGTTAGTGGTGTCGAGAAGATCGACATGGAGCACGACTACTCGATAGTATAACCATCTCTTCTCTCTTACCGGCTTGGAGCGGATTGCGAGGGCGCAATCCCTTGTTAGTGGTGTCGTCTGTAACGCCCGGGGATTTCCCCAATTAGTTTTGTTTGTTAGTTTTTCTTTTTGTGCATCATGGCATCATGCATTTCATCACATTGCATCTTATTTTTTTTAAGAATTAAAATGAGTTTTTTTGCAAATAACAAACCCACCTCCCTCATTTTTTTTCTCTTTTCAAAATAATTCTCCAACTTAATATTGGAAAATATTTGGAAGAGTATTTTTTTAAAATCAAATCTGTAAGTTTGGAAATATATTTGCCAAACCTTGTATGTACCCTTTCTTTCCACCCATTTATTTCTCTCTTTTCTGCCTTTTCCTTTCCTACCACTTCACAATTCTAAAATTGGTAGACTTCGAAATTTCAATGCTCTGGTGGAGACACCCTTTATCTAGTGCACTCCCAAAGGCCCAAAACCTGTTCAGTTGCAGCCCAGCTAACTCCAGGAGAGATGGGCATCTTCTTCAGCTGTACGACAGTTCATCCAGCGGAGCCACGTCGACCTCACACCGATGGGACGGCCGTCGAGCGCGCCTCCCCACGCTATAAAAGAAGCCTCCAGGCAACCCTAGCCCTCCTCCTTCTCCATCCTGGCGCCGCCTCCTCTCTCTTTCACTTCCTCTGCCTTCTCCCGTCCCAAGCTTTTGCGCACGGAGCCATCGCCACTGTCATCCCATGGCGTTGCCGCTGCGGGCCACCTCAGTTCCTTCCGCCATGTCTAGGAGGTGGCCAGAGGTCTACTCTCACGCATCCAAACCTCGGCGCCACTTCTACCTTTCTCTGTTCCGCAGAAACGAGCCCGCCTCAAGTGTGCTCTGGCCGACCACCCTCGACGCCCTCGTCGGTACACACCGCACCAAGACCCACCACCATGTCCAGGAGGCACGCCTCGACATCCTCTACGTATGACGTGAAGAACAGGGTCCGGATCCCCAAGCTGTCAGGGTGTTGCCAAGCTCGCCGACGACTACTTCCGCCCGTGCGCACACCATCGTCGTCTATGTCGTCTTCCGAACATCTCTGTCGTCGTCGAGCAGTACGGCGACGCCAGGAACCTCACGGTGAGCCACTCTCCCGTCCCCCCTCGCTGTAGCTCTGTATTGCATCTTGTACCCGTTGTTCCGGCCGTGGCCGATCCCGTCCGTCATGGGCTCTGTAACGGCAAGCTCGATGTTGAGCTGATGCGGTTGCAGTTGTGCACTTTCCTGCACCGTCACATTCAGTACCAAACTCCACACGCACGCGCATACTCACCTGCACATCAGAATCACCGGGACGCCACCAATTCGTGTGCGTCATCGTCCACGTTTTCCCGTCCATGGTGTTCCGATCTGCAACCTGCAGAACTGGGATTCAGTTTCGTCAGTTCAACGTACGAGGTCCACTTCTTTAGAAAACACGCACATGACTCATCACAACCACGCGCATAGCCCAGTGGCAACCCTCCTGATCTGTGTTCTGGGAGATCCCTGGTTCAGTTTCCCTCCGATGCGAATTCCTCACGCTTTTATTTTTATTCTGTCCCGTCCTGGAGCTGAAAGCCTGCATCTTGTTTCGTCTAAAAATTCAGTTAACGTCGACACTTATATTCATCTCCGATCAGACCCAGTTGAAGACACAAGTCGTATGGTAGCCCAGTGGCAGTAGCCTTGCTCCTTCATCAGTGGGGTTCTAGGTTCGAATCCCCGTCCACGGGATTAAAATCCCATTTTTTCAGCTGGATATGACGTTTTGCATCCAGGTCCCTGACCTTCTCTGTTTTGTACCGGAGTCCTTCAGTCCTCTGTTTTCTTCACGCACAGACCCCTACAATTTCCAGAAAACACCCTATTTTTCATATGTTAATATCTTTTGTTTTACAATTCTAAATATTGCAAACTTTATGTCTATTTCGATCAGAAAAATGCAAGGAATCTTAATATGCCATCCATGCTCATCTTTGCATCTTTCATCTTGCATTTTAAGTAGTGTTATGTATGTTTACCTAAATTATAAACATGGAATATGTTTGGGTATTTAATTTAATTGGTGCCCTATTCCATTTAATTTTGTGTCACTCACCTATGAATTGTTTTCCATGATAAACAACATTTAACATTGATGGTTAAATAAACAACTTGAACCAATAATTATTTTGTCCGGACTCCGGTTCCGATTAAATTGTCTAAATTGCATTTTTGCGTTGCATCTCGCATGTCATGCATATAAAATTAGGATAATGCTGGATCTTTTGCTGTAGAAGTAATTGTTGCATCCGTTGATTCTTTTAGTGCTTTGCTTCTTTGCGGATAGGACGTTGAGATGATGTGAGCACCGACAAGTTCTTCGGATGTACCTCTACTTGCTGGATCTCAGGCAAGTATACTCACTTGCTACCTATGTTGCCTTTCCTCACATGTTACCGATTCTTTCCGTTGTCCTTATGCTAGCCTAGTATTTTCGATGCTTGTGTTCCGATCCCATCACGTGTTTACCCTGCTGCCACGATATTGCCTTACCTCCACACCTATAACCCTGTTGTTTGCTGGCCTGTGTCGTACTAGCATGCTTAGGTTTGTTTGCGCTCTAGTCCTGTTGTCCTTTGTTCTATCACCTGTTTAGTTGATAGTTGGGCTTGTCCTAATCAACAACATGTTAATGTTTTGGGTAATAATAATTTGATGATAAGCCACCGGCAGGAGGCCCGGCGTGGTTTTGAGGCCTGCTAGTGTCGAACTTAATTAGGAAAAGGGTCTTGTCCTCCGATCCATGATGAGCGTACTAACCGCATGTGGGAACCGTGTATGGGCGCCCCCCGCAATTCTGATTCGATTCGCATCTCGTCCAAATCGCCACACTTAGTTCGGGCTTTCCATTTGATGCATGCATATGCAGGTGCGAACCCTTGGCGCCAGGGTGGAACTTTTGTAGTCGGCATTTAGGGCGGCGTGGTCTTAGAGTGCTATGAGGGTCCCCCTTTTCTTCGTGGGGGCTCGATTAGCCGCGCACGCACATCACGTGGTTCTTTGGGCTTGATGCGAAGAAGAGTTGGGTTGTGTTGAGTGCCTCGCTTGGTGGAAATGCATTTCCATCTGGCGGGTTATTCTTACGTGTACGGCCAAATTGGTGCATCCCTGCAGGGTTAATCTTCTCGAGAAGCCGTGTTGTCCGCGGTTATGGATGACTTGGTGAAAGTGCTGGCTAACAAGTACTCAGACAACTTACACTTAACGATAATAACTTGACTAGTAATATAGATTACCTCCACCATAAAAATGAATGTCGCCTTAATCAACAGGGTGAGTTTCCTTGGGTTGCTTCCTTAGTAGGGGGTAACACTGGATGGGTATTGTTTGGTGAGTAGTTGTAGTTGGTTCTGATACGCTCTCTGATGGGGGGATAGTAACCCGGTAGGCCCACTTCAAGGTATAATCCGGCCCGAGGTGAGCTGATCAATACCCGGATAGGGGTAAAAAGGTTACTAGAAGGCTCAAAGGCTTGTGAAATTCGTAACCCGGCTTGTGGGTTGCGATAAGGGAAGTTAGGCTTTATATGTGGAGTTCGAGTAGGACTCAAGATGTGCCTTGAAAGGCAAGTTAGGGGTGTACGGGTGCTTTATAAACCGGCCCCTAGGTTTAGTTTGCCAGAGATTCAAGTCATAACTGTAACACCTATTATCGAGTATCCAGTATAATCATATCGAGATCCGGCGAGTTGTTTTCCGGCTCTTAGATTGCTTTTCGCCATGTCTTCCTTCGAGCTAAACCCTCTCCCAAATACCTGTGTCGACTTGCCCCTAGATCAGTTACCCTCGGTAACATCTGCCGTGATTATCCCACGACAGTTGGCGCCCACCGTGGGGCCTGCGTCCAAAGGTGTTTACATCACGGGAGAAGCTCGGAAGAGTATGGAGAACTTTGTCGTCGGCGAGATCTACTCCAATGACGAAGGAGAGCAGATAGTGGACAATTCCGGGTGGGAGTTGGAGCCGGATCACTTCGAATCCGGATCCATGGTGTCAATCGGCCAAATCAAAATCTTCATCGGCATGGTACGTACGCTCAATTTGAAAGGACAATATCATGTGCATGTTACAGGGACTTCCAGCAGGGACAAAGGGGCGTTGAAGCAAACAGTGGATCCAGCCTCCTCGGCCACTTCGGGATCCTTGAGATGGGCGGAGCAAGAGGTAACATGGAGCAGAAGGGATCACCCGGAAGGAATAAAGCACCCCGGAACCTTGGCATTAGTGGTGGCACCCCAGGTCAATGGTTACGAGCTGAAGAAAGTCTTGATGGATGGAGGGAGTAGTATCAACATCCTATATTGGGAAACCTTCTTGCGCATGAACCTCAAGGAGTCCCAGCTACAAAAAAGTTCGACGGTGTTCCATGGAATCGTGCCGGGTCATTCGGCACGCCCCGAAGGGAAAATTGCGTTGGAAGTAGCCTTTGGAGAATCGGTAGATAACTATCGGGTGGAGTGGCTCACGTTTGAGGTAGTCAAGCTGCACAGCCCCTACCACGCTCTGTTCGGAAGGCCGGCTTATGCTAAGTTCATGGCTAGGCCGTGCTACGTGTATCTGCAATTAAAGATTCCGGGCCCCAAGCAGACCATCACTATCCATGGAGACCGGGATATAGCAGCCGAGTGCGATGAGGGAGATTCAGTAATGGCCGAACAAGCCTGCAGGAAGGAAGAGCTTCAGTATTACCGGTCGCAGGTGGATCCGGATGATGGTACAGCGTTGAGAAGGCCAGATGCTGAAGACGAAAGAGTAAAGTTCAAGGCAGCTCAAGATACCAAGAAAGTAGATTTTGTGGAGGGAGATCCCACCAAGCAGTTCACTATAGGGTCCAATCTAGATGATGCGCAAGAAAAGGCTCTGGTGGAATTCATCCGTTCAAATGCGGATGTGTTTGCTTGGACACCCAGCGACATGCCGGGTATTCCCACTGAGTTGGCAGAGCACAGTTTGCACGTGGATCCCAAGGCCAGGCCTGTGAAGCAAGGTATGAGAAAGATGAATGAGGAAAGGAGAAGAGCTATAGGTGAGGAAATCGCGCGACTATTAACCGCAGGCTTTATCATGGAAGTATTTCACCCCGATTGGTTAGCAAACCCGGTTCTTGTGATGAAAAAGACAAATGAATGGAGGATGTGTATCGATTTCACGAGCCTCAACAAGCATTGCCCAAAGGATCCGTTCGCACTACCAAGGATAGACCAAATCATAGACGCGGTAGCCGGAAGCGACTTGCTGTGTTTCCTGGACGCATATTCGGGGTACCACCAGATTAAACTCAAAAGGGAGGATTGGGAGAAAACGTCATTCATAACCCCTTTTGGGGCCTTCTGCTACAAAACCATGACGTTTGGATTGAAAAATGCGGGCGCAACTTACCAACGATGTATTCAGAAGTGCTTCGAGGACCAAATTGGGCGCAACGTGCACGCGTATGTGGATGACGTGGTTATTAAGACCCGGAAGGCAGAAACGTTCATTGATGATTTGAAGGAGACATTTAAAAACTTGAGAAGGTACCAGATGAAGCTTAACCCAACGAAGTGCGTATTTGGAGTCCCGGCTGGGAAGTTACTCGGCTTTATAGTCTCCGAGAGAGGAATCGAGGCAAACCCGGACAAAATCAAGGCCATCCAAAGTTTGAAGAAACCGGAAAATTTGAAGCATGTTCAAAAGCTCACGGGCTGCGTAGCAGCCTTGAGCCGGTTCATATCCAGGCTTGGAGAAAAGGCAATACCCTTGTATCGGCTTTTGCGGAAGTCAGATAAGTTCGTGTGGGATCAGGAGGCAGATGAGGCGTTTGAAGCGCTAAAAAAGCAATTGTCGGAAGCACCAGTACTAGCAGCCCCGGGTCCTAAAGAACCTATGTTATTATACGTGGCCGCCGGTCCCCGGGCCGTCAGCGCAGTAGTTGTCGTAGAACGCAAGGAGGATGGGAAGGGATACCCGGTCCAAAGGCCGGTTTATTATGTCAGCGAGGTGTTATCGGAAGCAAAGCAGCGTTATCCACATTGGCAAAAGTTGGTGTTTGGGGTCTTTATGGCCAGCCGGAAGTTGAAGCCATATTTCCAAGAACATCCCATAACAGTGGTTAGTTCAATACCAATGTCGGATATCATCAGAAACTCGGATGCAACGGGAAGAATAGCCAAATGGGCAATAGAGATGGGAGATTATCATATCAGCTACGAGCCCAGATCAGCAATCAAGTCACAGGCTTTGGTCGATTTTGTTAACGACTGGACACACACTGGAATGGCTACTATAGTCCCAAATTCCGAGTCATGGACCATGCACTTCGATGGATCAAAGCAGTACGAAGGGTCAGGAGCTGGAGTGGTGCTGACGTCGCCAAAGGGGGACAAACTAAGTTACGTGCTACAGATTCACTTCGATTGTTCAAATAACGTGGCCGAGTATGAGGCCCTACTGCACGGCTTGAAGATAGCCAAGGAGATGAACATCAGAAGGATACGATGCTTTGGGGATTCGGATCTTGTGGTGCAGCAGGTATCAGGAACCTGGGATAGGAGGGACGCCACTATGGCAGCGTATCGCAGAGAGGTTGATAGGGTTGCCGGGTGTTTCTCCGGGTATGAAGTGGAGCACGTAGACAGAAGAAAAAATGAGGCAGCGGATGCACTCGCCAGACTCGGCTCGCGTAGAGAGCCGGTTCCACCTAATGTTTTCCTGGATGAGCTATGGCGACCGTCAGTTAAATCCGAGTCTGAGGAAGAACTAGCAAATCGAGACCCGGATGAGGAGTTTGTGGCTACAATACGTACTGTTCCCGAGTGGACAGAGCCATATCTGGCCTATTTATCACGGGGCGAATTGCCAGAACAGGAAGTATTAGCAAGACAAATCTTGAGGCGGGCAAAAGGATATACTATTATCAATGGGGAGCTGTACAAGAGAAGCGCGACAGGAGTCTTTCTGCGCTGCGTGACACCGGAAGAAGGCCGACAAATCCTTAAGGAGATCCACGAAGGTGATTGTGGGCATCATGCGTCCACAAGATCCCTTGTGGCTAAGGCCTATCGGCATGGGTTCTTCTGGCTCACGGCCTTAACAGACGCGGAGCGGATAGTGGCAAGATGCGATGGATGTCAAAGGTACGCTCGCCAAACTCATGTGCCGGCTATGGAGTTACGGACAATACCACTAACCTGGCCATTCGCTGTTTGGGGTATGGACATGGTTGGCCCTTTCCATATGTCACCATGCAAGAAGACACATCTTTTAGTGGCTGTCGATAAGTTTACCAAGTGGGTGGAGGTTATGCCGGTTACCAATTGTGAAGCGGCCACAGCAGTCAAATTCCTGAAAAGAATCATATATCGGTTTGGATATCCCCACAGTATAATCACTGACAACGGAACCAACATGTCCCTTGGAGAGATGGAAAAATTTTGTGGCAACAATGGAATCAGGCTTGATGTGGCATCAGTGGCACATCCGCAAGCCAACGGGCAAGTGGAGAGGGCGAACCAAGAGCTACTTCGAGGATTGAAACCGCGGCTAAGGGTCCCTTGTATCAGGGCCGCTGGAGCGTGGGTTGAAGAACTCCCTTCCGTGGTCTGGGGTATCAATACTACACCTAACCGGTCCACCCAGATGACGCCTTTCTTCATGGTTTACGGCGCAGAAGCAGTATTACCAAGCGACATCATTCATGATTCACCAAGAGTGACAGCCTACGTCGAAGTGGAGAACGAGAAGAACCGGCAAGACGCCGTGGACATGTTAGAAGAACAAAGGGAGCAAGCCTTAGAAAGGTCAGCCATATATCAGCAGGATTTGCGAAGATATCATAGCCGGCGGGTAAAAAGCCGGGTCTTCCAGGAGGGAGACTTGGTCCTGCGCTTGGTTCAAACAAACGAGGGAAAACACAAGCTATCGCCGCCATGGGAAGGACCTTTCATCATAAGCCGGAGTCTACATAATGGGTCATATTACTTGATAGATGCAAGAGAAGAATCGGCCACAGTCAACGACACTGCTCATACTACTGCACCTATGCAAGAAAGAGATAGACCATGGAACGTGGCTCAGCTACGTCCATACTATACTTAGCAGAAAATGATGTAACAGGCAGCAGGTTTCGGACGCACTCTTTTCCTATCCAGGGCACCCTTGGGGACTGGATGGGTTTTTAATGAGGCGGCTTGCTGGCCCAATTTTTTCATATCAAATAAAAAGGGATTATCAAGAAAAGAAGCAAGTTTTATTTATGCAATGTGAATATTCAGGTCTTGAGGGCTGGTTGCTCATACAAGCACAGCTGTAAACTCAAAAAAGACCCGGCCTTGATGCCAATGAGTTATAGGGGCCGTCACTCGAAAAAACGAGTGCGGCTACAATCTTATAACCGGACAAAGAAGTCCAAATTTCTCGGCTATTCTTACTTAAGCTCGATGTGACTCGCAACGAAGTGGCATGATTCGTTCGCTTACGATTAAATGTCGGTCATGAGACCCAAACGGGACTTGCTTGACCCCGTTTTCGTATTGATGTAACAACATGGTATCCACGCGAAAGCCGGCTTATAGTACAAGATAGTCGAAAGGGTCATCTAAACCACAAGTTATGCAGAGTATAAGGCCGATAGCCGGAAACTCAACGATTATCAAGCATAACTTCAAACCTCATAAGAAGCTGTCCTGAAGTCTTGGGCATTCAGCGACAGGCGATTTGTTTCCTTGAAAGAAAACAATCATGTGCCCTAGACGCAGAAACCCGGACTGGGGACTTATGAGCTCTAAGGAAGAAACAGCATCATCCAGCCGATAA